>CM077663.1:75624510-76254318 GCA_039707655.1 Elymus sibiricus | reverse complement strand
GGTTTAGCTACCTGCAAAAACGAATATGAACAAAAACTGATTGACATGACGCTCATGTATTCGCTGAAAACCTATTGAGTCCATATTGGTTATATTTTCCTAGAGGTGATGGAGGAAGGAGAGAGCCCCAACTAGCATAATATACTGCTTACTGGTTAAATGACGATGAGATATGTTGGTCCAGTTGAACCGAGGTTTATGTTCAAGGTTCAGCAAAACATTTCGAAGTTTGTTGGTGAGTTTAAGAGATTGCCATCGCCCGGAGAAGGAAAACAACAGCATTGGCACAAGTTGTGTTCGGCTTATTTGTTTGGTGGACTGAACACCACCATTATTGCTGACACATCTCTTTCCTCCTCCACAAGAAAAGCTCTTCTCCTCCCGTCGGCGCCGCCGGTCCGCCCCATCTCCGATGGCCTCTAGGCCATGGAGGTGCGGAGGATCTCGGCCCCCCGCCGGCGGGAGGGACCCCGTTCTCGTTCTTGTTAGATTCAGCGTGTTGGTTGGGGCTGTGTGGCGGCGGCGATATCCCATAGTAGGAATAATGTCTCCCACGTTCTATCCCCGTCCCGATGGTGTGTCTAGCATCATCGGAGGGCGTGTGGAGGTTTGTCTCCGTCGGATCTCGCGGGATTCGGTCGGTGCTGGTGTTCGGTGGATCTGTTTGGATCCGGTCTTCGTTCGCCTTTGTTTGGGTGTTTACAGGTTTGATTCTTCTTATCTACGACTTTCTTCATCGGCGATGGTTGCTACTCTGGTGCGCTGGTCCTATGGGGCCTTAGCACGACGACTTCCCGACTGTCTACTACAACAAGGTTTGCCCGGCTCCGGTGAGGGAGGGGCGATGACGGCGGCGCGCCTTCGGCTCGCTCCAGTGCTTGTAGTCGTCGCTAGGTGGTCCACGGACATGGTTGTAATTTTTATCACCTCTGTTGTTCTTTGTACTGCCATGATTGAAGATGAATAGATTGGAAGTTTCTCGAAAAATAAAAAGAACACCACCATTATTTTCAGTTACCACCCTGGGTATTTATTACCATCGACAGCAGCATGATGGAAAAGGCTTAAGATAAGGCTACCGAGGTAGGCAGGATCATGAACTTGCAACCAGGCACGCGGATGCAGGACCCAGTTTCCTGCTTCCACACAAGCATCGATCTCTGTCTCTCAAACTCCAAACAAAGCGAAAGATCAACACCAGCAGACCGGGAAAGTGGAGGGGGGGGGGGGGGGGGTATATGAGAAACCGTGTGATGAACAATTATATTTTTATAGACAAAAGTATCACCTTCGAAAATGATACTTTTGTCTATAGAAAGATAATGGAGCAAGGGTAACAATAGAGTGTTATTGGTTGTTGTCATGCCATCTATAGCCAATCTTATAGTCAGCATGTGTATATATTTTTATAGTACTAGGACAATGCCCGTGTGTTGCAATGGGATATAAATATTGCATTACGTTAGCTTGTGATTTACCTGTCATATTAGTGTCATTGTGTAAATAAATGTTTATCGAATCCTGCACGGGATTTACTTTATATTTTCATGAGAAGTTTAGTAAGAAATTAAAGTGAAATTGGTTGAGAAGGTAAGTAAAATTAAGATGATTGATTATCATATAAGGAAGGTTGGACGAAGGAACCTTACATTCTTTTTATGTAGTAAGATATATTAAGTGGTAGAGAATAAGACTTTATTCCTCAAATAATCGTCATGTTGTTTAAAAGGAAATAAGAAATAAAGTCAGGGGCAGTACAATCCCAAGGGAAGAGGACCTAGAACTAAAACAGCTTTTTGCTAAGCAGACTACTACCTCATTTGCTTCCTGAAAACAGTGTATAAAAGAAGCATTTGCAAATTCGGAAACAAGCAGCTTGCACGCCATAACAGTCACCAAGTTTACCGCCTCCACCGCAAATGAATTATATGATTCGACAATAACTTTATTGCACCCAATGTTTGTTGCCAATATAATTCCATTTCTGATAGCACTCATCTCTGCAAAATCGACATTGCTCACATGAGGTAAAAACCAGGTCGCTGCCAGAGTAAAGTTTCATGTATCATCACGAGCAACAACTCAGGTGGCGCCTGAAAGTGTTTCGGATTGGAACGATGCATCCACATTCACATTTTTTACATAACCCTGATTAGGCCTTTTCCACATACGATCCTTCTTCCGAATAGATTGCTTAAGGGTTAATGCTCTTACGAAATTTGTAGCCAACATTTTGATAGATAAAGTGGTACGATCAGGGGATTGGATTGTTCCCCCTTGCACAAACATATACATAAATCTTGGGATTTGTATGATTATTGTTATATACATAAATAATACAGTTCTCCAAAATGTATGAATGTAGTCCACAGTCACATATGACCAGACCTAGATGGCATTGCTTTACCTGGCTCGTATTTTCTCGTGAGGAGCCGATGGGCTTTATTTTCATGAACTTCGTAGTAGTAAATTATTGGTTGGCTAGATACATCATACTAGTAAAAAAATCTTTCTTTTCAAAAGGAAAGGCTAAGAAAATTCATCCTTATATGCACGAAAGATTAAATAAAGCAAACTCACATATTTCTGACCTACCAAAGGACAAAGTCACCGGATTCTTAGATATTGATCTACCGTAGGATCAATGGCTTTATGTCATTGTTGCACCGCCCATGTCTTCTATAAGTCGAGCCTTATATGGGGCAAAGCTTCTTTAAGCAAATCATAAATAGTGCATTCCTCATTTTACTTATGTGTCTTACAAATATTTCAATCCCAATTGGTGTGTTATTTTCTTTGTCTTTACTCATTAGAGATTTGAGTTTGATATCCATAGGCATAGAAGGCAACATGAATTTTCAATGAACCGAACTACAAAACATGCACGGGTAGAATAGCATCATCGTCGTGCCTCTCCCTCCTACTCTGCCGACCCAACAATTTTCCCTTTGCCGCGTCCCTTCGCTCACCACCAAGCAATTCTACTCCGACTAGCTCATACATCATGCTCTAACATGATCTCGAAGAACCAACGGGAAGGAATTGTGTGTCAGTTAGCTAGGATGGAACAAATGGGGGAATGCACGGGGAAAGATTGACAAAAATATGGGAGCACCTAGAACTCAGCTAGCAGAGATTTATCTATAGGCTTATTCACGTGACATCAGCACATAAGTTGGCTACACTTCTTTTCTGAGCTTGGCATTTTGTTTGTATGTTGCCCGTACTAGAGCAAACATACGAACCCATAAGAGAAGCATGTATGTCTTAGTGGGCCGGCCTATACATGATTATTTTAATTATCGTAACCCAGTTTCTGAAATCACTTATTAAGGAGTACTCCTTTCAAAGATCACTTTCACCTTCTCAGGTTGTGACAAGTAGCGCGCCGCATGTGCATCACTTGTCTCAACCTGTGAGTTTCTCTCTTTTCGTAGATCCGGTTATTCGAAACGATTTATCTCTTAAATCGTGCGTTCAAATTTTGAACCGTTTTCACCGTTACAGTTGGATTTCGCGTGTTGAGATCTTTAAAACTAGATCTCATGTTGATAGATTTTGCCGAACTTTTTTTTCACGAAAAAACCGGACGAAAAAACCGAGCGCACGTTTTTTTGTTTTACGAAAAATGCACGATTGTGCCTCTCGCGGAAGGATAAAACATATTTTTTCCATTTTCGAGAGGCACGGTCGTGCCTCTCACAAAAGCAAATTCGTGCCACTTGCAGAAGAAAAAAAGAAAACACGTTTTTTTTGTTTCTAAGAGACACGGACGTGCTTCTCGCAGAAGCAAATCCTCTCGTGGAAGTAAATCCGTGCCTCTTGCGGAAGAAAAAAACGCATTTTTTCCGTTTCCGAGAGACACGGTTGTGCCTCTCGTGGAAGGAATAAGAAACGAAAACGCCTTTTGTTCCGTTTTTGAGAGGCACAGCCGTGCCTCTCGCGGAAGCAAAGCTGTGCCTCTCAAGGAAGCAAATCTGTGCGTCTCGTGGAAATAGAAAAAACACGTTTTTTCGCGCAAATTTTTTTGTTCGAATTTTTGCGTGCAAAAGTTAAGAAAGAACGATGAAAAACTAAAACCCCGAAAAAACCCATGTAAAAACCGAAAACGCGTGCGAAAGAATAAATAAACAAAAATCGAAGGGAACGACCAGAGCGCAACCCATGGTGACGGCTGAGAGCGCACCAAGCCACTCAACCCACAGCAGATGACCTTTGGGGAGGCTTCCGAAGAAGTGCTCCTTAATTAGTTGCTCCCCCAGATTTCGAGTGTTTTCATTGTTGTTTGTTTTCAGTTTTTACTCTATTATGCGGGAGCTGCTATCGCTGAAAGCGCCACTTAGGGCTCGCGCACGACTCTAGCTAAGGACGGCCCAGCAACCTCCTAAAAACCAGACGCAAAAAGAAAAAAGAATTCAGAATAAATACTAGCATGTGCAGCAGCCTTTAAGTATCAAAAGTTCTCGAACTTAGATGATGGCCACCGTTTGTCGGCATTGTCTTAGCAGAACAAGCACCTGGAACAATACTACTTAGTTGTCTATAATCTGCAAACATCGCTAGTTAATACTTCTTTTAGTATAACACTAACATACCCATATAAACCATTTGAAAAAGTAAATCGTATTTTTTCGCAATAAAAAAAGTTCACCAGCATGGTGAAAAAGTTTCAAATATTAAAAAAGTTAATTAACTCGAAAAAAGTTCATAAAACTGTGAAAAAAGTTCATGCATTTGAAAAAAGGTTAATGAATTTAACAAAAGTTCAACCATTTTTTTAAAAAAGTTATCGATTTTGGAAAAAGTTCATTGATTTTTGCAGAAATTTTCAAAAATATAAAAAGTGTTCATCGATTTTGGAAAAAGTTCAATGATTTTGAAAACATTAATTCATCAATCTTGAAAAAAGTTCATCAATTTTTAACAATGTTAACAATTTTTTTTAAAAATATATTCGGTTTTAGAAACCAAAATTACAAAAATGAAAAAGGTTCACGCATTTGCAAAAGAAAAAGAAAACAAAAAAGGAACAGAAAAAAACAAACGAACAAACCGTTTCAAAAAAGAGAAAAAAACGGTTTGGAAGCAACCCAAAATCGGGGACTTCGCGAACTGGAGAAATAATAAAGGAGGAAAACAAAGTTAATAATCACAGGCTGTGCGATGTCGTAGTGGTTGGCGCATAAGAGAAAAATAATGAGAAGGAAATGGGCCGGCCCAGGTGCGGAGGATGCTGTGCGCCGGTTTTCAAAATACATATTAATGGGCGCTGAAGGCGTCAAATAAGGAATGTCCTATTCTGCAGTAATGGTCAGCATGATTCCTCGGCGGCATATGATCAATCCCGGTCTTGTCCCACACATTATCTATTTATTTATATTAAAAGGTTGACTATTTTAAAAAAAATATAAACAACAAAACAAAACATTTTTAATGCATAATAAGTTCATATGTTCGTACTAAAAATACTTGTCGCGTTTTTTTAAAAAAGTTGTCACTTATTCAAAAAATGTTTCATCACGTGCTTGAAGAGTGTTCGCCCCGCGTATTCAAAAGTGCTAACATGTTCGCCACATTTCCTGCAAAAATTATATCCACCGCATGTTAAGAAAGGCCAAAGCATATCTAAAAAAATGTTCATCGTGTTTACAACACTTGCAGTTGCATGTGTAGTGTTGGACATGCAACTGATCGTGACCAATAGAAACCCCCTTGTCAGCCGTCGGTTAGGATCACTTTATGGATCATGCAATTGTGGTTGGATTACAACACTTGTAGTTGCATGTATGGTGGTGGACATGCAACTGGCCAATAACCCCTTATTGCTCCAATGGCAACCGCCTTGATGGTCGCGCAGTTGCATTTGGGTTACAACACTTGCAGTTGTATATATACACTCGAAGTTGCATGTTTGTTAGTGGACATGCAACTGGCGACAACTCCTTACTGCATCGGTTGCAATCACTTTGAGGGTCATGTGCTTGTAGTCAGGTTACAAGATTTACAGTTACATATGTAGTGTTATACACGCAACTGTCGGACCAAAACCTTCATGCAACCTAGTTACGATCACCTTGTGGGTCATGCGGTTGTGGTCAAATTACAACACTTGCAGTTGCATTTTTTATGGTGGACATGCAACTGACCGACAACTCCCTCCCCCCTAGCCTCCTAGTTGCGGTTGCTTTATGGGTCATGCAGTTACGGTTGGCTTACAACAGTTGAAGTTACATGTCTAATACTAGAATTACAAGAAAAAATCAATTAGACAAAACAACTCTAGTGTTTCAAAAAACTAAAGCCATGAAAAACAAGAAAAAAAATTCCGCTTTGCAACAGGAACAAAACAAAACAAATTAAAAAGCCCATAACCCACCCACCACGTGCCCTGGTTGCTCAGGAAAAAAAGCCCCATTGATGGCTGGCCGAAGAAGCCTCTCTCATCCATGACAAACAATAGCCAGCTGGACGTGTGGGGAGCTCCTAATCGGCACCTTCATCGCCGATTAGGAGAAGCAGCGCCTGCAACAATGACTTGTGAGATGCTTCTACTTTGGCCCAACTTACGACTGGTTCTGGAAGCGTTTTAGCGAATTGTTTTTTTTCATTCGTTACAGCGAGGTCCCGATTCGTTACTGTTTTCACGAACTGTTTTCCGCTGGATTCTAAAGTACTAGATGACAGAGGAAAAAACAACCAGAATAAAAGGTAAAAAAGTTAGCACACTAAATTGTTAATTTCGAATGAATATCATTTACAAAATATATCGTCTGAAACAGTACTTCAGAAGGACATAATCTACAAGTAACAATTTGACCATCACTTGAAGGTAAAAAAATTGGTCAACAGTATTTGAAATTGAAAACAAAATTGAATAAATAAATCATGAATTTGAGAAAACTTCATGAATTTGAAAAAAGTTTGCAAATTTAGGTTAAATTTCAAGAAATTTTGAAAAAAATTCATAAATTTGAAAAGGTTCATCGGTTTCTAAAGAAGTTCACCAATTTTGAACAAAAATTCATCAATTTTTATAAAGTTCATCAATTTTGAAAAATAGTTCACCAAATTTGAAAATTAGTTCATTGATTTTGAAAAAAGTTTGTCAATTTTGAAAAAGTTCATCGATTTAGAAAAAAGTTCATCAAAATTGAAAATAAATTCATCGAAACTGAAAAAAATAGTCCATCAAATTGAAAAAAAGTTCATCGTTTTTTTTAAAAATCAACTAAATTAAAAAAAGCATTCATTGAATTTGAAAAAGTTCATAGGATTCCATAAAAAATCTTCAATTTGAAGAAAACATTCAAGTATTTGCAAACAATTCATGTGCCTGAAAGAAGAAAAAAACAAAACCGAAAAAGAAAACATAAAATATGAAAAGAAAGAAAAACGATAGTTTACAACATCTCGCTTGGTGGCGTGGTGGTTATACCAGCTTATCGCGAAGATGGAGGTCGCTGTTTCGATTGGGAGCTCCTAGTCAGCGCCTTCGGCACCAACTAGCGATGCTGGCGCTCACGCGAGTCTTAAGCGGACCGTGACCAATTAAGCACTTCTTGTGCTCGCTCGCTCGCTGGTATTAAAGAGAATTCCTTATTTGACCCTTTTTTAAAATTTGCTTCCCTTTTTGGCCCTTAAAAATATATTTTTTCCATTTTGACACTTTAATTTTATTTTGTTCCCTTCATGACACTTTTGTCAGTTTTGACCACTAACAACGTGAAGTGCAACATGAAAGGTCGTTTTTACCCCTGCTTTAGCTCATTGGTTAAAATATTGTAGATTTTTTCATTTGCTCATGTCGTCAAGACAAAACATATCACATTACCGCTGCTTTTGACTTGTCAATAATTTTGGTCACATAATACGCCAGGGGTAAAACGATATTTTCACGTTAGACTTAACATTTTTATGTGCCAAAAGTGACGGAAGTGTCATGAAGGGAACAAAATGAAAATTGAGTGTTAAAAAGGGGAAAATATATTTTTGAGGGCCAAAAAGGCAATCAAATTTTAAGAAAGGGCCAAATAAGGAATTCTCTCCTGGTATTAGCGCTTGCACGTTTTTATTTCCAGCGAGGCTTGCACGGGTGTTCATGGTTGACTGACGAAGTTGACCGGGTTGGTTGACTAGACCGGTCGACCTGTTGACTTTCGGTGGAAAAAAGTTCAAAAAATATCGCAAAAATCAGAAAAGTTCACTGAACTCGACGAAAGATAGTAAATTTGAAAATAGTTATTCAATTTTGAAGAAAAGTTCATTAATTTTGAAAAAAGTTCACCAATTTTGAAAAAGTTTATCCAATTTAAAAAAAAAGTTCATCGACTTTGAAAAAGTTCGTCAGGTTTGAAAAAAAGTCTTTAAATTCAAAAAGAGTTCATCAAATTTGAAAAAAGTTCATCAATTTTGAAAAAAGTTCACAAAATTTAAAAAGTGTTTATCAATTTTAAAACAAATTGCAAAAGTGGAACATAGAAAAGGATAAGAAAAAGAAAAAGAAAAAGAAAATAACCAACAAAACCGGGATGAGGAGAAAGAATAGAAGGAGAAAAACGAGTTACTTGTCACATGTGGTGGGCTGTCCCAAGTGCTGCGTTACTTCATTATGGTCTAGGCCTCAGGTTTGAATCCATCGCTGCCACCCTTTTTCCCTGTTTTTATAGAAAAAGAGAAGGAAAGCAACTGGGCCGGCTCAAAATCACGGCAGGGGATGTGCGCTGCAGGCGCCTGTTAACAATATGTGTTTGCCGTTTCGATTCGCCATGAGCTCTCTTTTTTGCGTTGAGAAAACACGTTAGATGGGTCAAGCCCAACTAGACGCGCCCTGCAGGCGCCCGTTTGTGAACAGGCGCTGAAGTGCCAAATAGGATCCACCGGACATGTGCCTCATGAAGCGCACCAACGGACAAAGCGTAACTTGCATATGCATGTCTTTGGAAAGGCCTTATCAGAAATTCAGAATAGACTCCTCTTGCTCTGACAGTAATATCAAAAGGTAAGGACAACAAAGTAATAATGAACGACTTACTCTGTGTGATCAGGAAACATCCGTGCTTATTTTTTGTGTCTCATACTAGTACTTTTTTTTTTGGAAAAGGAGGTTGAACCCCCGGCCTCTGCATCAATCGATGCATGCGGCCATCTTTATCAATTATTCCACAAAGGTCTGACAAGAACATACATCAATCCACCCGAAGCCACCACTCACACCTACAAATTCGATAATGTGGAGTGCTCTCACTCCTCATATCTAAAACCGGTGTCGTCGCCAATCCATCCACATAATGTATCGGGACCAACAATCGGTGCAGCCTACCTAAAGCCGTCCTCATCATCGGACCACTGACCCATCTTTAGGAGAGATATCCGCATCATCCTTGCCAGACCGAACATCCATCGACGCCACCACGGCGCCCAACGGCGCCACCGCCCTACGCTCATCCGCCCAGACGCGAAGTCTCTGGAAGATTTGTCATGCGTAGCACCTGCCAACCAGGCATGACTCAGCGTAGCACCTGTCGGTCAGGCATGACTTGACAGCTCCACCGAAGCTTCGTGCAAGACGAAGCCGCTCCACCTCCTGCCTCTGTCTTCCAGCGCTGCTCCACAAACGATGCTCCCAAGAAAGAAACGACACCATAGTACCGCCATCGTCCGATCTGGAAGACCAGATCTTAGGGTTTCCCCCGAAGCAGCACGAGTGGGTCGACAACAGTTGCACGACGATGCCTTCATCAAGGTAACGGTGTAAAACGCCACCATCGCCCGCCAACGGCCAGGTTTTCACCGGCAACTATGTCTCCCCGACTCGTAGCCGGGACTAGATGCCGAATCTCGAGATCTGACCACCCAGCCGCAGGCCGAACACCTCTGACGAAAAAGATGACCACCACCGCCGACTGCACCGGTCAGATCTGACCGAAGGTGCCGCTGACGAGACCACCAGGCCCTCCACGCCGCCGCCGCCGATCCAAAGACAGATGGCGCGCCGCTGCCGCCGTCGCCCGAAGGGCTGGCCGCCGCGCCCGCAGCCCGCGCCGCCTCCGCGCCACAGCCATCGCCGTTGCTGACCGGATCAGACGCGCCTCCACATCAATCGGGGCCCCGCGCAACCCCAGATCTATGGGAGAGAGGCAATGTACTCTTCCACCCCCCGGGCTTAGACTGGCGGCGTCCCCCGGCGGCGGAGGAGGGAGGGGATGAGGGAGATGCGCCCCTGGCGGCTGGTTTGGGGCGCCACCCGAGTCGCCCGACGCGGGGACGACGCGGGGGCTGAGGGCTTAATCTCATACTAGTACTACCAAACATTTATTTTTTCGACAAAAGATGAATTTATTGGCTTAAAGCATTAAGAGCATACAAACACAATGATCACTACCAAATATTAGTTCGTGTAAATGGTGGTAAAGTTTTTGAGAAAAATGTCAAGATGTGACAAGAACTTTGTGAATCTAGGTTTACCAAGCTGTAAAAATGAATATAAACAGAACTGATCGGCTGGACGCTCATATATGGGCTGAAAACCTTTTGAGTTCATGTTGTTTATAGTTTTCTAGAGAAGATGGAGGAAGGAGAGAGTGATAACTAGCATAATATAGTGAATACTTCTTACACGAAGGTGTGGCTGCGCCTGCTCTCACGTTTGGTGTTTTTCTTTTCGAAACGGAGGCAAAAGATTTGCCTCATCCATTAAATAAGAGAGAATAGAGTTTTAAGAGTGTTACAAAAAGACCCATGCATACGGCATGACAATTACTCGCGCAAAATAATATGCCCTAGTTTCTTAGCACCCGCAGCAACCCATAGGTTGGCCTCATCGATGATTTCCTTCAGGAGGATCGGCGGAGGCGCACTCTTGTGTCGGAAGACGCGAGCGTTCCTCTCATTCCAGATAGTCCAAGAAACAAGCATTGTGAGGGAGGCCATAGCGCGTCTGTTGGGGTTGTGCAGGGCGGTTCGCTTGTCCCACCATGCCATGACGGACTCCTCCAAGCTCCATGAGGAAGTGTCTAAGTGTACAAGCCCAAACTCATGGATTATCGCATTCCATAGCCTGATAGTGTAGCGGCACTTGAAGAATAGGTGTGCGCCCGTCTCATCTTCCCTCTTGCAGAGAGGGCATAGACCACAGTTAGTCCATCCACGGCGATCAAGCCTGTCCGCTGTTCAGATTCTGTCTTGAATGGCTAGCCAAGCAAAAAAAATGACCTTTGGAGGCGCCCAAGCTTTCCAAACCATGAAATCCATTTGCGAAAGCGTCAATCCCAGGAATTGGGCCTTGTAAGCGGTGGCCGCCGAGTAAATTCCGTCATTGGCATGTTTCCAAACAATGTCATCTTCAACATTCTCATCCAGATGAAACTCGTTCAAGAAGCATCCATAGGGTAAAGAATTGGCGGATGTGTGCCCAGTGACGATGATGCCGTGGTTGATCTTCAGTATCCAAGCTTGTCCATGTAGGGCCTCTCTCACTTTCCAACTCTTTCTCGACGAGGCCTCATAGATGAGAGGAGCAATGTCCTTAGGTTTCCGACCAAGTAGCCACGGGGAGTCCCAGAATGGCGTTATGGCGCCATTGCCAACCGAAATGGTCGTTGAGGCATAGAAAAAGTCAAGGTCCTCTCGGGTACATGGGTTCCCAAGCCCCACCCAAAGCTTGTTTGGTTCTTTCCACTCATACCATGGCCAGCGAAGCCGTAGAACCCTAGCAAACTTGTCGGTGTTGAGGATCCCGAGCCCGCCATATTCTTTTGGACGACATACCACCTTCCAGTTGACCTTGCACTTGGCCCCAGTCGTCCTATCCGAGCCGGACCAAAGGAAAGCCCTTTCTAATTTGTTGATGTTGTGCAGAGTCCTCGACGGGATAATAAGCGGCGTCATGGCAAACACCGCCTGGGAGGTGATAACCGATTTCACAAGGGTCGTGCACCCGATAGTGGTGATGTTTGGCCCATCCCAAGTGACTAACTTGGCTGCCGCCTTGTTTTCCAGAAATTGAAAATCAACCTTTCTAAGTTGCCAAACAGAGAGAGGCAGCCCCAAGTGGGTTAGTTGCATTTGTGCCGCTCGCTAGGATGTCCTTTTTTAATCTTTAAATATAAAATGGGGCGAAAGCATGTTTTTATAGGTGGTCCAAATTTAACTATTCAAGGTGCAACGAAACATTTCACAGTTAGCTGTTGAGTTTAAGAGATTGACATCGCCCGGAGAAGGCAAAGAACAACATTGACACAAGTTGTGTTTGGCTTATTTGTTTGGTGGACGCTACTCCACCATTATTCTCATTCACCACCCGGGATATCAGCAGTTATTACCACCAACAACATCATATGGAAAAGGCTCGAGGCCTCTTTGGTTCATAGGAATTTTTTAGGAATTCTAAAGGATACAAAGTTTGTAGGAAAAGTTTCTTTGGAGGACTTTGGTTTGTAGGAATGGATTCCTATTCCTGCGTAGGATAGGAGTCAATCCTTCATACTTCAAAGAAAAAAAATTGGCCTAGACTCAATGAAAAAAAATCTTATCCTATGCATCAAATGACATCTCTTTCTCTATACGAATTGAGATGCATGTCATCTCACTTCCTATGATTTTACTATTCCTATACTATCCGTATCCTATGAACCAAAGGAGGCCTCAAGGTAAGGCTAGCGAGCTAGGCAGGATCATTAACTTGCAACTAGACACGCGGATGAAGGACCCAGTTTCATGCTTCCACACAAGCATCGATCTCTGTCTCTCAGGCTCCAAACAAAGCAACATATCAACACTAGCAGACCGAAGAAAAGTTTCTTGGAACCCATACTACAGTTGCCTTTTAATCTACAACCCGCTTCTCTTTTCTCTGGTCCCTACTCAGCACAAATATAATAATTAAACCCTTATTACCTATTTACATCACCTAATTATACTTGCTCTTATGAGAGAAGAAAAAATATATTCAAAAAAGCAAAAGAAAACCGGCATCCATGCATATGTCCATCCACCCGTGGTAATAATGCTTCAATCACAAGTAGGCAGGCAAGCCGATCTTACGCATTTTCTTTCCGAATCAATAACTTCTTGGTTCTTGAAATTAATCAAGTAGTTTTTTTTTCCAGAGACTCTTCTGGTTCCTAAAGCAAACATTGGAAAATTACTTCTTTTACTTCTTTGTGCATATTTTGACTTATTATAGTAAAAGAAACACAATAGAACTATTGTTCTACGGTTCTGGGCTTCCAAAAACTCAAGTAGGGGGGGGGGGGGGGGGGGAGAGGAAAAAAAACTACTCTTCCTGATAGAAATGCTATTTTGCTTTGGTTTGGAGGTCATACAAAACCCTACGCAACCAAGTTGTAGCTCATCAAGTGGAGTGACTCATCGACAAAGACGAGATCCTCTCACCGAAGGACTCGCCGACGGAGGTTGTGTAGATGTTCATGGGCATGCATACAGTGAGAGAGGATTTGGTATGGCTGAGAGCCACCTTTTTCTTTTCTTATGCCCACATTTGTACACACATGTGTATTTTCACTAAAAACTTAGTGTGATTTACGAATATATGTTCGGTCCTTAGCAATGCTAGAAGCATGTTTCAAAGGCGGACATGTGTATGTGTGTGATTGTGTTTTCCTATTTAGTATAAAAATTGACAAGTAGAACCACTCGAGACCACCCACCAGAGTTCAAACCATCACACTCATGTTTATACTATAGCGAGTTCACAGGAATTAATCAAGTGATGTGTCTAGCCTCGGTCAGTACATGCGGTTGATACACTCTTGTCCGAGAGGTTAGTATAGTGTCCAAGCAAAACACATGTATTCTAGAATCTTGAGATTTCTACAACTATGATTTCTCCACAATGTATCAGGATAAATTGACCCGGTGGTCACATATGATCATACCTAGACGACACTGGTTCTAGTTAGCTCACTTTTTCTCTTAAGAACGAAACATTAGCCCTGCGATTTTATTTTTCATGAATTTGGAATGGTACTTTTGTGTTGGCTAGGTGAATCATTTGTCTCAACAACATATAAAGCTCATCGTTTGTCTGGACAACATATAAGTTATATTGCCTCTAACCTACCCAAGGACAAATTTCATAACAGAAGAGTTCTTCGCTATTGACATAACGAAGGACTGATGACTTATATCACCGTGTACCATTCAAGTCGTCAATAAGGAGCAAGGACTCATTAAGCAAGGGATAAATGATTCCACATCTTACTCCTCAATCCTAAAACTTCCCAATCACAATTCAAGTATTATTTGTTGTGTCTTTGTGCATTAGGGGTTTGAATATAATATCTATAGGCATAGAAGACACCGGGAATTACTGTTGGGTTGCCGGAATTAATTACAACTTTTATTCCCAGATTCATATTGCCATTCTGCGATTCTCGCATGTTCTGCAGCCTCAGCTAGTCTCCATCTGCCTCGTCCTTCAGTAACCATCAAGTAATCCTACTCCAACCATTCGATACTCCGATACAGCATGCTCGTGTGTGTCATATGTAGGAACTATGGGGTTGGTGTTGGACTTGAATGAGCAGTGAAGCTCATCACGTCTTGCTTCTGCTCACCAATAATTACTCTCATGAGCTTTGTTTTTCACATCTAGCCTATAGGAAATTGAGAAAGAAAATTTTCATAGTAGGAATCGATACAAAAATAGCACCATCGTACAGGTACGCACAGAAACATGATGATTCTGGCACCGAAAAATGAACCAGTAACTTAGTTGGCCCATTCAATAATCCAGCTTTTATGAGTTATGACAACTAGGATTCATCCGCCCGTGTCTTAGTATTTCGATAAAAAATATGGCCAAGCAAGCCGATCTTACGTACTTTGCTTTTGAATTTGGAACGCTCTTGTTCTTGGAATAACTCAAGTAGGAAAGAGAAACACAAAAGCCTAGTCTTTCTCGCGAAGTGTATCCTTGTCTTTTCGTCTTCTGGTGGATTTCTTTTTGTGAAGTTATTCTAGCGGCAATTGAATAAGAAATTTGTGGTCGTTACTCATGAGGTCATATGAACCTCACTCGGTCATACTGTACCTCATCAAGTGGAGTGAATCAGCGATGAAAACAGACATCTTCTCATCGGAGAACTCGTCGGAGCCTGGAGGTTGTGGGGATATTTCAAGGGCGTGCAAGCAATGAGATAACATTTAATATGACTTAGAGGCACCTTTTCTAAAGCTCACATTACGCAAACATGGGTGCTTTCTACAAAAGTTAGTGTGATTTATGAATATATTTTATTTCCCTGTCTATGCTAGAAGCATACTCTAGATGTAAAAAAAGTGATAAATGGGAACACATCTCAGTAGAAGTTACATTGATATAAATCACGTGACTCCACCCACCGGAGTTCAAAACGTGGTTGTAGGAATTAACTATGAGATCCATATAGTACATCGGTCTCCGTCAATATTAATACTAGTTGATTGAAGAAGCCCTTCCCTAAGTGGACGCGGATTGTGGAACATGGTTCCATGGAAATCCCTTATGAATAGTAAATTCAAAAAAGCATATTTGGAAAAATATTAAAGATCCGAAGAAAAAAAAATGAACATACATGGTCGACTGGTAAACCCGTGTATGAAGTTTCACAAAGAATCGACATCTGTGATATTCTAGGCAAAAATGATAAAATTGAAGCTATATTTGAAAACATTGTTTGAAGGAATAGTGGTCGGATTGTATTCTTCACTGTGGAATATCCCAGATGTTATTCCTTCACAAACTTCATACGATTAACCGTTTCCGTAATGCTCTCGACTCCTGCGAACTAAAAGAAATTCACCTTCAGAATAGGCGCTTCACCTGGAGCAATGAGCGACAAAATCCCACGATGTGCAAACTGGACTCCGTTTTCTGCAATGCGGAGTGGGACATGCACTTTGGCACACACGTTCTCCATGCCATCTCTTCCTCGCTCTCCGACCACTGCCCTCTCCTCCTTGCCAATGCAAAAGGGCCAAAGCGACCAAGAGTGTTCAGGTTTGAGAATTTTTGGACTTGTCTCCCGGGCTTCCAGGAGATCGTGACAAAGGCTTGGACGGACCCTTGCGAGCAGGTTGAGCCTTGCCAGCGTCTCTTCTCCAAGCTCAAACACACGGGGTGGTTCCTGGCCAAATGGAGTAAGGGTCTATTCTCCAAGACGAAGCTCCATCTACATGCAGCCCTTCTCATCATCCTCCGCCTTGATATTGCCCAGGAAACGCGCCCCCTTTCGGACGCGGAAAGGGATCTTCGTAGTCGATTAAAACATCGCGTCATCTCCCTCGCGGTGGTTGAAAAGGCTCGAAAGAAGCAGTGTGCCCGCATCGCCAATATCAGAGAGGGAGACGCCAATACAAAAAATTTCCACCTCAGAGTCAACAGGCGGCGCAGGAAAAACCACATTCATAGGCTTAAGAGGAATGGTGGCTGGGTCACGGACCACAAGGACAAAGAGAAAATCATCCAGGAGCACTTTGCGAAGACTTTGGGTGGAGGCCAACCCCGCCAGAGAGACTTCAACTGGGACAATCTAACCCTGAAGACTGTCGACCTGACAGGCATCGACGATCCTATATCTGAGGAGGAGGTTCTAGCTGTCATCAATCTCATGCCCGGCGACAAGGCTCCGGGGCCCGATGGTTTCACGGGCAGTTTTTTCAAGAAATGTTGGCCCATCGTCAAAGGCGACGTTATGCAGGTGATTTACCAGTTCAGCAACCTTCAGACGTCCAACCTGCACTGGCTTAACTCGGAGAATATCGCCTTGCTTCCAAAGAAAGATGGGGCGGAAGAGATCCGAGACTTCCGTCCCATTAGCCTCATCCATGCTATTGCCAAAATCATCGCCAAGGTGTTATCTGTCCGTCTTGCCCCGTTCATGAACAATCTTGTGTCCAACGCACAGAGTGCATTTATAAAAAAGAGGAGCATCCACGACAACTTCATGTATGTCAGAAACCTGGCCAGGCGGCTGCATCGGAATAGGACCCCTTCCTTGCTATTCAAGCTGGACATCAGGAAGGCCTTTGACTCGGTGCGATGGGAATATATCCTGTATCTTCTTCGTCGCTTGGGGTTCCCGGACCGGTTTCGTGATTGGATAGCTGCCCTATTCTGCACCTCATCCTCTCGTGTCCTCCTCAATGGCGTCGCCGGGCCTCCTATCCTGCATGGCTGTGGGCTTCGGCAGGGTGAATCGCTGCCCCCCTGCTTTTTGTCATCGCGATCGACCCACTTCAGCAGATCCTCGATGTCGCGACCAGCCATAACCTCCTTCACAAGATACGGGGACGAGGTTCGATTGCCCGTTCATCCCTTTATGCGGATGACGCGACGATCTTCATCTCTCCGACACGCGAGGATGTCCATAACCTGGCTGCCATTTTAAAATCGTTTGGAGAGGTTACCAGGTTGTCCACCAACCTTCAAAAAAGCTTGGTGGTCCCCATAAGATGTGGTCACCTGGACCTAGATGTCATTTTGCACAGTCTTCCCGCCACGCGGATGACCTTTCCGATGAAATACCTGGGTCTCCCACTCTCTATCTGGCAACTCAATAGGGTTGACTTTCAACCCCTTGAAGATAAGGTCGCGGCAAGACTCCCCCCCCCCCTGGCAGGGGAGGAATATCACCACCATTGGGAGGGCGGCCTTGGCGAAGTCAGTCCTCACCTCGCAGGTCATTTATCACATCACCCCGCTTGATGTGCCACCAGGGGTACTGAAGAACATCAACAAGATTGAACGGGCTTTCCTCTGGTCCGCTAGCAATACTACCACAGGTGCCAAGTGCAAGGCCAATTGGGAGACTGTATGTCGCCCCACACAGCTTGGTGGGCTTGGGATTCTCCACCTGGGGAAGTTTGCGAGAGCCCTGAGATTGAGATGGCCCTGGGTGGCTTGGAAGGATCCATCCAAGTTGTGGGTTGGTCTGGGAAATCCATGCACCGAGGTGGATATGGCCCTTTTCTACGCTTCCACCGTCATCACCTTAGGCAACGGTGGAAAGACACCCTTCTGGGATGCTCCATGGTTGGGAGGGAAAAGGCCGAAGGATATTGCCCCACTCATCTTCGCGGCCTGCACACGCAAAAACTGGTTCGTAAGGGAGGCCATGCGAGACGATGCTTGGGGTCACAAGATAAACACCTCAACCATCCTTTCGGCCCAACATATTGTGGAATTCGTCGACCTGTGGATGCAGCTTCAAGGCACTCAGCTGCGATTGGATGTTGAAGACGACATCACATGGAAATTTGAAGCAAACGGAGAATACTCGGCGAGCTCTGCCTACAGGGCACAATTCTGGGATCCACGTCCACCACCATGAACAAGACCGTTTGGAAGGTTTGGGCGCCTCCCAAGGTCAAGTTCTTTTCTTGGCTGGCAATTCAAAATAGGATTTGGACGGCGGACAGACTGGAGAAGAGGGGCTGGGAGAACTGTGGCCTATGCACCTTTTGCAAGAGGGCCAACGAGACATCGAGTCACCTCTTCTTCAAATGTCGATTCACACGTCGCATCTGGCGGATGGTAAAAACATGGCTGCGCTTGGAAGCTCTGGACGTTGATAGCTGGGGGACGGAAAGGAGCACCAAACATTGGTGGACAAATATGTCCAGACCAAATACACCTTACAGGAAGGCGATGTCATCTCTCATAATGCTGATATGTTGGGTTATCTGGAACGAGAGAAACGCGAGAGTTTTCCGTAAGAAGTCGACACCACCACACTACATTCTAAAACTTATCCAGGAGGAGGCCAAGACGTGGGTGACTGCAGGGGCTAGACATCTGAGTGCAATCATGCCGCGAGAGTAGTCATTTACTTATCTGTTGTTCCGTCGATGGGCCAGGATGTAAGGCCGGCCACCATGTACTCTAAACTCTCCTTCTTAATTAATGAATGAGGCAAATCTTTTGCCTCTCTTTCAAAAAAAAAAAAAATACTTGAGTGCGTGTGGAATCATGTTCACTTTTCTGTTTTCGCCCCTGAGTGTGTTAGTAATAGTATAATGCCTAAGTATGCCGGTGATCATAATTCTTGTCATTAAAAAGTGTGAGTAGCTTAAATTTTGGGATTTTTGCTACTGTGATTATATACATAAATAATAGAGTTCTCCAAAATATATAAATGTAGTCCACAGTACATATGAGCATACTTAGATGACGGTGTTCCACGTAGCTAGCTTTTTCTCGTGAAGATGAAACACTAACCGATGGGCTTTATTTTTATGAACTTTGTAGTAGTAAATTGTTTGTTGGCTAGATACACCATACTAATAAAGAAAAATCTTACAGAGTTACGAGTCTGTTTTTCTTGCATTACTTAAGGTAGTTCAATGAATCTTATCAGAACACTGATTTAATTTTACCATTGTTTGCTTTGTCAGTGTAAAACATGTGGATCCAAATGTTCTAATTTTGTTTTTCAAAACATATGATAGCATCTATGTGCTGAGAGAGTGGTTCATCAAACATCAATTAAGAACGAAGTACCTTACATGGGACATGCAAGTGAAAAATTAGCCAGGTCGTAGTCGACATCTGTTGGTTGCAATGTGTGCCTGAGGGGAGGGGGTGGTTCGGCGTCAGAGATGGGCGAGGGTTAGTGGGACGACCAGGGTGGAGGTGGTGCTTCGACAGGGTGGTAAGGCATGGTGCCCGCGGGTAGAAGGGGGCGACAGTTAGATAGGTGGCTGCGTGTGGGCCTACAACAACAAGGTCAGTAATTAGACTGTTAATTAGTTGATGCGGGAAATTGGAGAGACGAGAGAACTCGGTTGCACAAGGTAGAAATAAAATTAGGGAGATCTTATGGTTCGGCGGTCAATATTGTGGAAATGTACCGTAAATAGTGTCGCTCGATGTACATGAGGATCGTAAAGTATGTATGTTAGATAGAATTGATATTGAACTAGCAGAAAAAGTATGCCCCTTGTTGCAACGCACGGGAAATTACATAATATAAGTTATATTTCAGATGATTTTTTTTTGGTTTGAGCATCTCTGATGAACCTTACTCGATCATATTGTACCTCATCAAGTGGAGTGAATGAACGACGAAAACGAGCATCCTCTCATCGGACGACTCGTTGGAGCCTCGAGGTTGTGGGGATATTCAAGGGTGCGCATACCATAAGATAACATTTAGTACGACCGAGAGCCACCTTTTCTTATGCTCACATTACACAAATATGGGTGCTTTCTGTAAAATTTAAGTGTCATTTACAAGTACATTTTATTTCTTTGTCAATGCTCGAAGCATACTTCGAATGCAAAAAAGATGACAAATGGGAACACATCTTGGTAGGAGTTACATGGTTATAAATCATGTGGCTCTACCCACCGGAGTTCAAAATGTGGTAGGAAGTAACTAAGTAAGATTCATGCAATACGTCTGATTTGCGTCAATACTAGTAGTTGAAAGAAGTTACCGCCTATGAAGTCACGAAGAAATGACATATGTGTTATTTCCGGCATAAATGGTACAAAATTGAAGCTACATTCGGAAGCACTTTTTGAAGGAACAATAAAGTCGGATAGTATTCCCTTCACTATGGAATACACTTGGTGTCATTTGTTCACGAAACTTCATACGTGAGTAGAATGATCAACCAAGATTGATACCTCAGAATTTTAGAACATTTTGATTTTTGTAGTATTATTTTAAATTTATTATTAACATGGGTGTGCGTGGAACCATATTCACCTTTGTATTTTCGTCCCCTTAGTGTGTTAGTATAATGTCCAAGCACACGGGTGATCATCTTTCTTGTAATGAAAAAGTATGAGTAGCCTAAAATATTCGTATTTCTGCGTCTGTGATTATACATACATAAGTAATACATTCTTCCAAACTGTATGAATGTGGTCCACAATCGCATATGAGCAGACCTAGATGAGGTTGTTCTACTACTGGAATCAGGTGCTTTGCCATCCGCCACGGCGGACGGCAAAGGGTAGGTCCACTGACGGCAAAGGCTTTGCCGTCCGCCAGCAGACAGCCAAAATTTTGGCACTGTGAACTCCGGTAAAGGGGTGCTTTGCCGTCTACCTTGGCTCAGCGGACGGCAAAGACTTTTTACCATCAGCCTGCAGACGGCAAAGCGGCTGGTGTCGTGGGAACGAGCCTGACAGTAGAAGGTAGGGGTACGAAAGGAGAGGGCAGAGTCCTAGCTACGGCGAGGATGTACACACGGATGTATGAGTTCAGGCCCCTCTCGTGGAGGTAACAGCCCTACGTCTCAGTGCTCAGGAGCTTGTCGTGTGGAATATGAGAGTTACAGGGGGTGCGAACCCCTGTGCCAGAGGGGAGGGGCGGCTTATATAGAGTGCGCTGCCCCTCATGAATGCCCGGCATCCAAGGGTCCGATCGTGGTAATGAAGGCATACGTTACTGGTAACGTACGTAATAAATGACACTAATGAAATATAGCTGAACGCCTGTCCGTTGGCCTCCCCGGAGTGGCCTCTGGTCTTCTGCGGTCGACTGGCTTCTAGTTCTTCCGAGTGAAAGGTAGCCGTCGAGTGAAGGAAGAAACTTCTGAGTGGATGTTGTCGAGTGACTCGTACGTCTTGGTGATTTCAGTCGGAGACTTCCTTGTAGTCCTTAAGCTTTCTAGGGCAGTGTCCTTAGGTAGGGTATGTAGGTCAGACCTATGACCCTACCCTAGGTACATATCCCCATCATTAGCCCCCGAATGGATCGGGGTTCGAGTGAAAAAGGGATCAATGCAGGTTCTGATAAGACACAAAAATTCCGAGTGCATTTTAGGGCTTCACAGAAGTCTGTGTTGATTGGAATCTTTGCCATTCACCCTGATCGATTCTGTCTTGAAACGTATCCGAGTGAACTTCAGCGCGGAATCAGGTCTGAGCGGTCAGCAGGGTCTTCTGATGCGACGGGTCACTTCGTCAGGCCCGGATTTTACGGGATTCGAAAATTGGGTAAGCGCGCGCCACGCGATGATGACACAACGACTGGGGCAAGTGGGGGCATGACGCCTCGATTTTCGCGCCGCCATTACCGCCACGTACCGCTCTTCCTCTAAAATCGGGATATCCAGAGATCCGACGGGCCCGCAGGTCAGCGACTCACTTGGGCAGATATAAGACGCGACGGCACCGGGCCGGTACAGTACTTCTCCCCCAAATCTTCTCTTTTCCTCCGCCTCCCCTGCTCCACGCACACCGCTCAACTCCGCCTCGACGACCGCCGCCGCGATGATGAAAAGCAAGACGGAGAAGCTCGAGCGTGCCAAGAAGGGAGGAGCCAAGGCGAAGAAGCCGTCGGGCGCCCGATTCACGGCGCCGCCGGGGTGGATCCAGGGAGATTTTCTCCCATCGGCGGTCGTAGCGGGGGACGTCGAGAACCTCGTCGCCGACGGGCTCGTGGCCGAAGGCTCGTGGAGGCTGTCGGAGGGGGAGATCGAGCCGGAGCCGCGCGAAGGGGAGCGAGTCCTCCTCCTCACCCACGTTGAGCGAGGTTTTTCTATGCCCCCTCATCCATTCGTCCGCGGGTTTTTGAACTTTTTCGGAGCGCAACTCCACCACTTTCCTCCGAATGCCCTTTCGTACCTTGCTACTTTCATCACCTTGTGCGAGTGTTTCTTGGGTTGTTCTCCTCACTGGGGCTTATTCAAGCACATATTCACCATTCGGTCCCAGTGTGTCAAAAAAGCCAATCCTAGTGATAGTAAGACCCATGTCTTTCAGCTGCGCGGTTGCCTGGGACTCCAAAAGAGGGGTAGGAGTGCGTTTCCGTCGATGACCTTTCCTGAATCTGTTCGGGGCTGGCAGTCGACATGGTTTTACTGCAAAGATGTTGCATCTCCCAATATGTCGACTGGCCTTCCCCCTTTCACATTGGATCGACCTACCACCCCCAGAACACTAAACGTGACAAAGGGAGAGAAAGTCCAGGTAGGGATTTTAGTGAATGCAGTAGTAGATCTGATCCGTGGCGGAGTGACTGGTATGGATCTCTTAGAGGCGTTTCTCAGTCGACGAATCCAGCCTCTTCATGCCAGGGATCACACTACGTGGCATTATTCGGGCCCTGAGGATACCACTCGGACACATCCAGAGGAAGTTTCAGACGAGACTGTTGCTCAGTGGCTTAGGAGCATCACCGGAGCTTGTGATAACCCTTTGGGAGCCAAGCGAATCTTGCCCTTCTCTGCTTTGAACCCACCGACGAACCTGGTGAGTCATATTTTTGTCGAGTGTTTTCTTGTTTCGTCGAGTGATTGAGTCTTCAGTTGACTGACTTTACAGTTTGTATCTTGCAGGAGTTTACGAACATGTATTTGCCTATGCCGAATGGAGAGCAGCCTGAGGACGGAGAAGAGAGCGTAGGCGACAGCGCAGACGTCGACTACGCCGATGACAATGAAGGCAGCGACGACGACCTGGAAGAGATCGAGGAAGAAGTCCAGGCTTGTCCACGCGTCGAGCGTCGTACCAAACAGCGCGAAGATCCAGAAGCTGCTCCAAGCAAAACCTTGGCATCGAGCACCAGGAATCAGAAGCATGACCGAGTGGCGACACTTGAGTCGACTCAAAAGGTCGCGAAACAGCCCAGGTCTGACGGACCAAAACCCCGGAAGGCTCTGCCTCGCATGAAGATCACCGTGCCTGTTGCCTCAACGTAAGTATTCATTTTCTTTTTCTGCTGTTGTGAAGCTTCGTGTCTTTGCTGACCGAGTGAAATTTATTCACCAGAGCTGCTACCTCGGTGACGTCACCTCTGCGGGATGAGGGGGATCACATGGAAGTGGACACTCCTGACGCGGCCACCTCTCAACGAGGTATAGTAAATCTTCACTGTAGACTGATTTTTTGAAAGCGACTTGTCGAATGAAATAAATTAATGTTGTCGATTGACAGTTGACGACGTCATCCATGTGGAAGACGACGAGGAGCCACAACAGGGTACTGAAGGTGAAGTTGTGGCCTTGGACACTCCACGCGTATGCACTCGGAGGACGTCATCAGGACAGGCACCACGTAGGTCGACTGCTGCGTCGTCTCAAGAGCTTGGTGATTCTTCCCGAGCCAGAACTGATCCTATGGTCCAGCTGTCGAGTGCCCCACCAGCGACTTCAACTCTTGTGGTTTCAGCGCCGATTGGGCAACCTCAAGCACCTCTCGTGACTTCAACTGCAGCACCGACTCATCTGGCACCTGCATACCCTCTGTACCATGTCCCAGAAGACCAGACTGGAGCTGCCAAAGAAGCCATGATCCAGGCTGGGCAAATGATGCTACGAACGAAGGAGGTATATGAGGCCAGCAAGTTAGCCTATGATGCCAGCTCAGCGCTTCAAGCCAATGTCCGAGTAAGTGCGATTGTAAGTTCATTTCCGATTGAATTCCTGTCCAACTTTACACCCACTGGGTGTTTTCTTCAGATGCATACTTGCTTGCTTTCTTCTCGAATAGATCAGGCCTTAGTCGAGTATTTTCTGGTCCAGTGGGGGCACGCTGCGTGCACCCACTGGGTGTAGTCCCCGAGACCGCTGTCGAATGACGAAGACATCGGCAGGGGTCTTAGATTCGTTTTGATAGTTGATTGTCACTCGACAGGACGGACCTGGTCGAGTGATAGTAGGTCTAGTGGGGGCACGCTGAGTGCACCCACTGGGTGTAGTCCCCGAGACCGCCGTCGAGTGCTTGCATCGGCGGGGGTCTGATAGAGACAACGTTTGCTTGTTTGCTTCTTTTTCTTTTTTATACTCGGACAGTCCGGACCTGGTCGAGTGGTTTCGTATCCAGTGGGGGCACGCTGAGTGCACCCACTTGGTGTAGTCCCCGAGACTACTGTCGATCGTTTACGATGGGCAGTAGTCTTAAGAACTTGGACTCGGGGTCCTTTTCCGTACTTGGAGTACGCTTGTCACCTGTCCTGCAGGTTTCATGGACATCATTTCCATCAACCATGATATGACGCTTTGCAGGGGTGTGGGTTGGGGCGGCGGGCCGCCGTCCAGTTGACTGAACTTGTACCTTTCCACTCGGGAGTAGAGAAACATTCATGTCGACTGAACTATTTCTTTGCTGATTTCAGAAAGCCTGTGAGCTCGGGACCAAGTACGTCGACCTGGAGAAGGAGAAGACTCAGCTCGAACTGGATCTGGAGGTCACCAAGAACAACCTGGACCGTGCACAGACTGAGCTGAAGACCCTGGGAGGTAATCCTTGCTGAGCAATTGCACTATCACTTTCGTCTTCCATTCTTTGAACTGAGTGTCCTCACTCGAACAGACGTGCGTGATGAGAACCGTCGACTCCAAGCGCGACTCAACAATGTTATTTCATTAGATACTATGAAGAAGGCGCTTGAGGACAAAGACAAGGCACTCGCTGATGCTCAGAAGGAGGCGAAGGAGAAAACTGAAGCTGCTGAGAAGAAGCTTGCCGCAGCCAGTAAATTGGATGAAGAGAATACCAAACTCAAGCAGGAACGGGCCGACTGGATCAAAAAGCTCGAACTGCAGACCAAGAGAAGGAGTGCTCTGGAGAAATACTTAGGGGACTTCGCGAGGAAGATGTTCGGCATGCTTGAAGGTAACTTTCTTCCGTCGAGTGAATTTCTTTGACTTCTTCAGAACGGCAGTGTGATCATCTTTTCATTTTCTCTTCGCGCAGAATTCTGTCAAGATTTTGAAAAGGAAACTGAGGATATTGAGCCAAATCTGGATCCCACCAAGTCACCTGTCGGGGACGCCGTGGCCATGGATATGTTTCGACTTGAAGCTCGTCTCAGGAGTGTCCAAGGATATGTCACTCGACTAAGGGCTGCGCTGGAGAAGGTCGACAAAGAACTGTGGCCAGAAGATTCCCTCCAGACTGACCTCGAATCGATGATGACCCGCCTCAATGAGATTCCTGGTCGAGTGCAAGCGTGGAAGAAATCTGCCGCTCGCTGCGGTGCCGATGTGGCACTTTCACTCGTCCGGGTTCATTGCAAAGAAGCCAGGGAGGACAAACTGAAGACTCTCCGAGTGATCAACACAAAGAAACTTCAATTTGAAGACTTCATGGAGACCTTCATCGAAGCAGCCACTCGGATCGCTGACGGGATTGATCTGGACACCTTCGTCGAGCCCGCGAGCCCCACTGGTGCTTGAAAAATACTTTGCTCGCAGTTAAAACTTTATTTGCCTCGGTATGCCGGGTGATGGTGTAACCGATTAAAACTTCGT
Organism: Elymus sibiricus; assembly: GCA_039707655.1. NCBI lineage: Eukaryota > Viridiplantae > Streptophyta > Magnoliopsida > Poales > Poaceae > Elymus > Elymus sibiricus. The sequence continues at coordinate 76,228,107 of CM077663.1, read as the reverse complement.
TTGGGCCTTGGGCCTGAGTACTTTCCTTTGCGCGAATAACTTTTAACCGCGTTAGAGATTCTGGATTTATCTACATTTTTCTTTCCAATCTCTTCCTTGGTTAAGTTTGCTCGTTACTCGGAAGGATTTCGAACTTAGGCGAAAACTGGTTCGCGGCTAAGTCCCCGAGTGAGAGGATTGCTCGTCACTCGAAGAAGTTTTGAACTTAGACGAAAACTGGTTCGTAGCTAAGTTTTCGAGTGAATGGAATGCTATCCACTAGGAAAGATTTTCAACTTAGGCGAGAACTGGTTCGCAGCTAAGCCCCCGAGTGAGAGGATCGCTCGTCAATCGGAGTAGGTTTGAACTTAGACGAAGACTGGTTCGCAGCTAAGTTTCTGAGTGAATGGAATACAACCATTCGGAAGGGTTTTTAACTTAGGCGAAAACTGGTTCGCAGCTAAGCCCCCGAGTGAGAGGATCTCTCGTCACTCAGAGTAGTTTTGAACTTAGACGAAGACTGGTTCGCAGCTAAGTTTCCGAGTGAATGGAATACTATCCACTCGGAAGGGTTTTTAACTTAGGCGAAAACTGGTTCGCGGCTAAGCCCCCGAGTGAGAGGATCGCTCGTCACTCGGAGTAGTTTTGAACTTAGATGAAGAATGGTTCGCAGCTAAGTTTCTGAGTGAATGGAATACTATCCACTCGGAAGGGTTTTTAACTTAGGCGAAAACTGGTTTGCGGCTAAGCCCCCGAGTGAGAGGATCGCTCGTCACTCGGAGTAGTTTTGAACTTAGACGAAGACTGGTTCGCAGCTAAGTTTCCGAGTGAATGGAATACTATCCACTCGGAAGGGTTTTTAACTTAGGCGAAAACTGGTTCGCAGCTAAGCTCCCGAGTGAGAGGATCGCTCGTCACTCGGAGTAGTTTTGAACTTAGACGAAGACTGGTTCGCAGCTAAGTTTCCGAGTGAATGGAATACTATCCACTCGGAAGGGTTTTTAACTTAGGCGAAAACTGGTTCGCCGCTAAGCCCCCGAGTGAGAGGATCGCTCGTCACTCGGAGTAGTTTTTGAATGCGAAATTGTGCGATCGGAATCGACAATAGACTGCTGGAGTCATAACTTTAACAAACGGAACTGTCTGGAGTACTCTTATTACATCAAAACAACTCAGTCGTCAAGTATAAAAACGTCGAAGTAAATCCGCGTTCCAGGCGTGCGGCTCGTCGATATTCTTCTTGAAGTTGAAGAGGTGGTAGGCTCCATTGTTCAGTACTTTGGTGATGACGAAAGGGCCTTCCCATGCTGGGGCCAGCTTGTGAGGTCGCTGCTGATCCACTTGGAGCACAAGATCACCTTCATGGAACGACCGACTCTTGACGTGCCTTGCATGGAAGCGGCGCAGATCTTGCTGATACACAGTCGACCGAATCAGAGCCATCTCGCGTTCTTCTTCCAGGAGATCAACACCGTCCTGTCGTGCTTGCTCACCTTCAGCCTCAGAGTACAGGTCTACTCGGGGAGAATTGTGAAGGACATCACTTGGCAAAACGGCTTCGGCTCGATAAACCAAGAAGAAAGGAGTGCGCCCAGTCGACCGGTTAGGAGTCGTCCTCAAGCCCCACAGAACAGATGGCAATTCAGTGACCCAAGCTCCAGCTGCATGATCGAGATCTCGCATGAGTCGAGGCTTCAGCCCTTGAAGGATAAGGCCATTCGCTCGCTCAGCTTGACCGTTTGTCTGGGGGTGAGCAACGGATGCGTAATCCACCCGAGTGCCTTGAGAGGAGCAAAAGTGTCTGAACTCTTCCGAGTCAAAGTTTGAGCCATTGTCTGTAATGATACTGTGGGGAACTCCATACCGGAATGTTATCTCTTTCATGAATTTGATTGCAGTGCGGGCGTTCAGCTTCTTTATAAGCTTAGCTTCAATCCACTTAGTGAACTTGTCGACTGCTACAAGCAAGTGAGTAAATCCACTCTGGCCTGTTCGAAGGGGTCCGACCATATCCAAACCCCATACAGAAAACGGCCAGACGAGTGGAATAGTCTTCAAGGCAGACGCAGGCTTGTGCGACAAGTTTGAATAGAACTGGCATCCTTCACAGTGATCAATAATCTCTTTAGCCATCTCATTGGCGCGCGGCCAGAAGAAACCAGCTCGGTATGCCTTGGCAACAATCGTCCTAGAGGACGCATGATGACCACAGGTTCCTGAGTGAATCTCCTCCAAAATCAGTCGACCTTCTTCAGGAGAGATACACCGCTGAGTCACGCCAGTTACGCTTTCTCTGTAGAGTTGTCCATCCATAACAGTAAAGGCCTTGGATCTGCGGACTATCTGTCGAGCTTCATCTTCGTCATCTAGGAGTTCTTGCCTCAGAATGTATGCAATATACGGTACTGTCCAGTCGGGCATGATCACTAAAATCTCCATGACCAGATCTATGACCACTGGGACATCAACTTCAGTCGGATCAGAGGCGCTCTTTGCTTGCGGGGGCTCTTCAGTGAAGGGATCTTCCTGCACTGAAGGAGTATGTAGGTGTTCTAAAAACACGTTGCTGGGGACAGGCTTCCGAGTGGATCCAATCATTGCTAACTCATCAGCTGCCTGATTCTTCACTCGGGGAACATGATGGAGTTCCAAACCTTCGAACTTCGTCTCAAGCTTTCTTACTGCATTGCAATATCCAGTCATAGCAGGGTTCCTGACGTCCCACTCTTTCATCACCTGATTGACCACCAAATCAGAGTCACCGTATACCATCAGGCGCCGGACGCCAAGTGAAATGGCCATACGCAACCCATACAGAAGTGCTTCATATTCGGCTTCATTATTGGAGGAATCAAAGTGAATCTGCAGGACATAACTGAGTTTGTCGCCTTTTGGGGATACCAACACTACGCCAGCACCAGACCCATTCAGCATCTTCGATCCGTCAAAGAACATGGTCCAGTGTGCCGAGTGAATTTGGATTGGCTGCTACTGTACTATCCACTCGGCCAGGAAATCAGCAAGTGCTTGAGACTTGATTGCCTTTTTCGCTTCAAACTTGATATCAAAGTAAAGGAGCTCAATAGCCCATTTGGCCACTCGACCAGTCGCATCTCGATTGTTGAGGATCTCAGACAATGGAGCATCACTGACGACTGAAATTGAGTGATCTTGAAAGTAGTGTGCCACCTTCTTTGCTGACAGATATATACCATATAAGAGCTTCTGGTAATGTGGGTACCTTTGCTTTGAAGGAGTCAACACTTCAGAAATGTAATAAACAGGACGCTGGACTTTGTAAGCTTTGCCTACTTCTTCCCGTTCGACAGTGAGAACTGTACTGACGACCTGATTAGTGGCCATGATGTACAGGAGCAAGGGCTCCTTGCTGTGCGGAGCAGCAAGCACCGGCTGGGTGGACAGCAGGGCTTTGAGCTCAACAAACGCTGCTTCAACTTCTGGAGTCCACTCGAACGTATCAGACTTCTTCATCAGTCGGTATAAAGGCAATGCCTCCTCACCGAGACGAGAAATGAATCGACTCAACGCTGCCAGGCAACCTGTGAGCTTCTGGACGTCGTGCACACGCTTAGGGCTTTTCATTCGGGTAATGGCGCTGATCTTTTCAGGATGGACGTCGATTCCTCGTTCGGAAACGAGAAAACCGAGTAATTTGCCACCAGGAACACCGAAAGTGCACTTAGTCGGATTTAGCTTGATATCATACCTCCTCAAGTTGGCGAATGTTTCAGCCAAGTCAGTCACCAGGTCGGAACCTTTGCGAGACTTGATGACAATATCATCCATGTATGCTTCAACATTCCGAGGGATCTGATCAAGTAGGCATTTTTGAATCATGCGCATGAAAGTAGCGCCAGCATTTTTCAAACCAAAGGGCATGGTGATATAACAGAAACACCCGAACGGGGTGACGAAGGCTGTCTTTATTTCATCCGGACCAAATAGACGGATCTGATGGTAACCGGAGTATGCATCAAGAAAAGATAAACGCTCGCACCCCGCAGTCGAATCGACAATCTGGTCGATGCGGGGGAGCGGAAAATGATCTTTCGGGCAGACCCGATTGATATGTTTGAAGTCAATACACATGCGGAGTGACTTATCTTTCTTGGGGACCATAACTACGTTCGAGAGCCACTCGGAGTGGTAAATCTCGTGTATGAACTTAGCCGCCAAGAGACGAGCCACCTCCTCGCCGATTGCCTTCCGCTTCTCTGTTGCCGACCGACGCAAGTGCTCCTTCACAAGCTTGGCCTTCGGATCGACTCTCAGTCGGTGCTCAGCCAGTTCCCTGGGTACACCAGGCATGTCAGCAGGCTTCCATGCGAAGATGTCCCAGTTCTCACGGAGGAACTGGATGAGCTTGGCTTCCTATTTGCTGTCGAGTGTCGTTGAGATGTTGGTCGGGGCAGCATTGGGATCTGTCGGGTGAATGTGCACCTGCTTCACTATGCCTGCCGACTGGAAAGCTGACTCAGAGGCGGGCTTCTTGGCACGCAGCAGATCAGCAGGATCAACACTCTTCTTGTACTCCTCCAACTCAACCACAACCATCTGATGATCGGCAATTTTGGAGCCTTGCTGAAGGCACTCCTCAGCCCTCTGTCGATTGCCAGTGACTGTGATCACACCCTTGGGCCCGGGCATCTTCAGCTTTAGATACACATAGCATGGACGGGCCATGAAACGGGCATAAACCGGACGGCCAAGGATGGCGTGGTATGCGCTCTGGAAGTCCACCACTTGAAATGTCAATTTCTCTTTGCGAAAATTCTTGTCGGTGCCGAATACCACATCTAACGCTATCTGGCCGAGTGATTTGGCCTTCTTCCCAGGGATGACTCCGTGGAACTGCATGTTGCTTCCGCATACAAAATGTTCAGACCGCTCCCGCCATCCATCAAGACTTTGCGGAGTCGAGTGCCTCCCACAACCGGGTCCACCACCAGTGCCTACCGACCAGGGGTAGCGATATGAGCTGGGTGATCTGACTGGTCGAATGTGATAGCAGTCTGAGACCATGTTGACTTCTCTGTTGATAACTTTTAGTCGACTCTTGCTTTCTACATCAGCAAAAATCAACAGAGTGGCATTGACTTTAGGGAACTCTTCTTTGTCTTCATCATCCTCTTTTTCAGGAGCTTTCTCACTCGACTGACCTTCCTTGAACTGCTGGATCAATAGACGACACTGTCGAGTGGTATGTTTAGGCAATTTCAAATTGCCTTCCTCATCTTTCTTCGTGTGGATCGCACACGGTAAATCTAGAACGTCTGTTCCCGACTGATTCTTTCCTTTCTTGGGGGTAAACTGCCCTTTGGACTTCCCCTTATTTTTTCCCTGCGCCGCCAGAGCGGCCGCCTCTGCCTGAGCAGGGCCATCAGCTTTGCGCTTCTGCTTCCGATTGGAATTGCCGCCGGCATCATTGTCGACTGCTTTTCCTTTGCCGCTACAGAGGCGGTCTTCCTCTTCGCCATTGGCGTACCGAGTGGCAATCTCCATCATCTTGCTCAGGGAAATGTCACCTGTCCGCCCAAACTTCAGGTAAAGCTCTCTGTACTTCACACCAGCCTTGAAAGCACAAACAGCCTGATGTTCGGAAACATTCTCCACTGTGTGATGCAAGGTGGACCAACGCTGAATGTAATATCTCATTGGGCTTCTGAACACAGTGCTGTAAATCGATCAAACCCGCAGGACGCTTGCAAGTGCCTTCGAATGTACTGATGAACACTCGGGCAAGGTCCTCCCAGCAATAGATGCTAGAAGGAGCTAAACGATTCAGCCATGCCCGGGCCGAACCATCCAACATCAAGGATAAATGCTTCATGGCTACATTGTCATTTCCTCCACCAATCTGCACAGCCACTCGGTAATCATCTAACCATGTTTCCGACTTCGACTCACCGGAGAACTTGCTTATTCCAGCCGCCAACCTGAAGTTCGGGGGAATCTCTGCAGAACGAATTGCTCTGCTGAAACAATCGGGACCAGAAACAACTGTACCACTTCCACTCGTATAGTCCCTGTCATTACCATCTCTGTGGGCTCTGCCTCTGTCGATCCGCCTTTGTGCGAGGACATTCCTTGCATCGAACCCAGGATTCCGCTCATCGCCGAACGGGCGCCTATCATCATAGTGCCGGGGCACATATGAACCACTCCGCGGAGGAGTAGGCACTCGACGGCGATCATCACGGTGATAACGAGGAGCAAAATGGTCTCGCCCCTGATCTTGGTATTGATCTTTGCGGTAACCTCCGCCCCTGCGACGCAGAGGTGACCCTGGATTGTGCGCCGACTGAACTGTGTCTGCCCTGGGGGAGTTACTATGCAATATGTTGCGCGACTGAGAAACAGCCGAATTCTGCTGTTGCGCCGCATCAAGCAATGCTCGGATCTGCTGCAAACCTCTACCAGCCTCCGAACGGGACGGCTGAATGGAATCTGCTATCTTTGCAGCTGTTGCAACATTCAGAATTGGAGTACGGAATACCTTGACAATGTTATGAGATCCACTCGGAAACAGCTGTCGCTGACGTCGACGGAAAACGGGCGGACGCTGGCGGGCACACTCATCGAGTGCCTCCTGCATCCCTTTGAGCCGAAGGCGCGTGGCCTCCATGGCCCGAGCCTCAGCCGTCGCACCGACGATGGGAGTATGGAGAATCTCCTCATCCCGGCGCTGCTGCTCATCCGAAGGACCTCCAGCCTCGCGTCTGCCACGGCCAAAGCCAGGCGGCGGACTCTGATGTGAGCCAGCCATGAGAACCTCAGCCACAGGATCGCAGCTCTCACACTCGGAGGGAACGTCAGACGGATCCGACGCTGAATCGAACACGCCGTGAAGTGACTCGGCGGGCTCGATAGCCGTAATCTGCGGAGACAAAGCTTGGCGAGCCGCCGCATGCCTCACCCAACGCTGGAGCCGCGAACGTTCGGATCGCTTGCGGCGACGAATAGCAGGGAGGGCTGACAAGTACGGAGTCGACGGCTGTAGTAGAAGAACACCGTAGGAGCTCGCGTAGAAGTGCATCGCCCCGCGGATCGGGAGCGCCTCAACATCTAGAGGTGCTTCCTGGAGCCATGCCGAGTCGTCGGCGATGAAGGTGAGCGCTCCGAGACGGATCTCGTGACCCAGGAACAAATCACCGCCGGAAGACATGACGAAGGAGAAAAAATGCAACCTCGCCGGAAGTCGCTTAGACGCCTGCCCCAAGGTGGGCGCCAACTGTCGTGGGAACGAGCCTGACAGTAGAAGGTAGGGGTACGAAAGGAGAGGGTAGAGTCCTAGCTACGGCGAGGATGTACACACGGATGTATGAGTTCAGGCTCCTCTCGTGGAGGTAACAACCCTATGTCTCAGTGCTCGGGAGCTTGTCGTGTGGAATATGAGAGTTACAGGGGGTGCGAACCCCTGTGCCAGAGGGGAGGGGCGGCTTATATAGAGTGCGCTGCCCCTCATGAATGCCCGGCATCCAAGGGTCCGATCGTGGTAATGAAGGCATACGTTACTGGTAACGTATGTAATAAATGACACTAATGAAATATAGCTGAACGCCTGTCCGTTGGCCTCCCCGGAGTGGCCTCTGGTCTTCTGCGGTCGACTGGCTTCTAGTTCTTCCGAGTGAAAGGTAGCCGTCGAGTGAAGGAAGAAACTTCCGAGTGGATGTTGTCGAGTGACTCGTACGTCTTGGTGATTTCAGTCGGAGACTTCCTTGTAGTCCTTAAGCTTTCTAGGGCAGTGTCCTTAGGTAGGGTATGTAGGTCAGACCTATGACCCTACCCTAGGTACATATCCCCATCAGCTGGACAGCCTATCACTGGAGTTAGCACCGTTAGTGGCTAACGGTAGCCTTTGCCGTCTGCCCCCGGACGGCCACGCCACACGTCCCTTTGTCGTCTGCCCCTGGACGTCCACGCCACACGGCCCTTTGCCGTCTGCCCCCGGACGGCCACGCCACACGGCCCTTTGCCGTCTTCCCCCGGACGGCAAAGAGACCAAATGGCCCCATGGGCCTGCTGCTCCCAGGTTGTACAGGGGACTGCCACGTGCCGCCTTTGCCGTCTGTGGCAGACGGCAAAGAGGCAGTATTACCCCTGTTTTTTCTATTTTTTGTTATATCCAACAATTTTAACAGGCAAAATATGATATATATATATATATATATATATATATTTCACAGAAACCATATTCTTGCCATACTGATGATCATCCAACAAACATACCAAATCAAAAGTATCAAATGTCACATTGTTCACCATATTACAATAGTTTCATCCATACATACATAGTTTCATCCATATGTAGCAAGTTTCACATTGTTCATCGATACAAAATCAAAAACACAAGTAACACAAGCACTCCATCAACCACAAGCACTCCATCAATGCAAGCTTCCGTGAAGTGAATCTAATCTGCAAAATGGGAAATAGGTAAGTTAGATGAAGAAGACTAGAAGAAGAAGAAGAAGAAGAAGAGGAAGAAGATGAAGAAGCGTTTTTCTTCTCTTTCTCTTTCTCCTCTTGTTTTTCTTCTTCTTATTGCTTATTTGTGTCATTTTAGAGCTAACCTAGGTAATTACCCCATTTTTTACCTAACTAAGCTTATTGTGTCATTTTGCAAGAAAATAAGCTAAGTATATGGCATTTATGAGGTTACCAAGTCTATTATGCCATTTTTGAGTTAACTAAGCTTATTATGTCATTGTGGAGGAAACAAAGCTAAGTATAGGTAATTCTGGAACTAAGTGAGCTTATTATTTCATTTTGTAAGAAGCAAAGCTAAGTATAGGTCATTTTAGAGCTAACTTAGGTAAAATAGGTCATTTTGGAGGTAAGTAAGCTTACTATGTCATTTTAGAGGAAACAAAGCTAACTTAGGTAAAATATGACATTTATGAGCTAACCAAGGTTATTATGCCATATGTTCAACTTCACTTTCGGTCTTTCGAGGTTTTCCTTAGAAAAACTCTCATGCCTCATGGTGTGTATGGTGCGCACTCACTCACACTTATGTGGTGGTGTATGTTGGTGGACACTACCTAACACTAATATTTCGACCGTTGGTGATGGTCGTTTCCCCTTCTCCTCTATCGCAATATACCAAGGTATATATCGAGAGAAGGAGAAGAAGAAACGACCCCCACGACAACAGTCGGGATTCCTCCATCAAGAAGAGACATGAAACTCTCACAAGGAACTTCGACAGACCGAAAGTACGTAATTTTGTCTAAGTGCTAAGTTTGTCTTTCTTTGAGAAAATGAGCCAAGTAAGTGGCATATTAGGGCTTACCGACCTCGTCATCACGGAGGTGAAGCACCGGGGTTGCTCGGGCCGGTTTCACCTGGAGAAGGCTGCCCTGGAGAAGGGTCGTGCGATGCGTTTCGGGAGATATTCTGCACCAAAGAGGATTTGCAATGTCTCGTTAGCATGATGACAATGAAAAGATCATTGCATTAAAATGAAACTCACCGTTCCAGCCGTGGTAATGATTGGCATCGACGGAGGGATCTGGCCGGTCTTCTCGCACATAGACTGCACATTTGGTTTTCACAAGTCAATGATATTAGTTATTAATGAAACGAACATTAAATGCAAGATTTGACAAATATGAAGAAGAAACTTACCACCAAGAGCTCGTAGATGGCCCAGTGAGACGCATCGTTCCGTGCCCTCTCCTCCTCCAACAACCTAGCCGTCCTCTCCTCCATGTCCTTCTCCTTCGCCGCCATAAGCCTCTGTGTTGCCCCTCTCTCTTTCTGAATAGCAGCCTGCAACACAACTCCTCGTTAGCATTGTAATCATCTTTGTTCACACACACAACGAAATGAGGAAAGATATCTAAGTCCGTATAACTAACCTCGATGGTGAGCTCGACTGGCCGTGGACGAGGCCTTATCTCAGGACAGGAGCTCATTTGGCGCGCCTTGATCTGCGAGAGAGTGCTAGGACAACATATAAGGCCATCTCCAATGGCCATCGAGCCATGGGGCCTCCCGTCGCCAGCTATCATCACCAGCTCTGGATCAATAGGATGCTGGCTCGGGTTAAAGTCCTCCCCGTTCAACGCCTTCCCCACATCTCTGTACTTCACGAGCTTGTTGTGGGAGGAGATGTTGGTGAAGTTCTCGGGATGATCGAGGTCAGACTCAGAGAATGCCTTGACCTTCTTGTATGAGGCAGTATGGGCCATCGCATAGAGGTCGTACATCTGTGGCACTGACGTGTTGTTGAGATGCGCCTAAAAGAGAGAGAGAGGAACAAAGTATTAGTAAAGGTCTCAAGCTAGAATCAAGAATGAATTGCATGAATCATGAAGCAAACCACATACCCAGTTCTGACCAAACTGATTTAAGTTGGCGCTCCCTTAATGGTGTGGCACACCAACCATTTTGGCACGCCGGTCCTTGCCATTGTTGTGGACGGCTAGCCATTGTTCTGAGCACCACTCATCCACCAACGCCTCCCAACAATCCATCTTATCCGCACACCATCTCGGGGGCACCGAAGTTAATAAAGAGATATTTGAGCGCTACGCGTACGAATCAAATGAAGGAAACTAAGTACAAGGCCTTAAGAATACGTAATTACCTTCATGTAATGCTCCTTCTCCATCTTCTTTCCGCGGCACGTCGACTTCTCCTTCCTAATACGCCGTGAGGTGTAGTAGTCTCGAACAGCCTGCACCCGAGCCTCGTGCCGTAAGTTTTGCAGTAGGCGCCTGCATTGGTTATCGATAACCTTTGCCGCGGCCTCCTCGTATCCCTCCTGACACCTGTAGAAGGTCTGCAATCAAACGAGACAACACTTATTAGTACAATAACTAGCTATTGTTGATTTTTAATTGTGTAAAGGAGAAATTACCCAAAACTGTCTGATCACCATGTCCTCCCTCGTGTGGCACAAAACACCGTCAATCCTCTCCTCCGGCGGGGCCGGTGCAGCCAAGTAGTGCTCCCAGGTCATTCCTAACTCTCGAAACTGACCCTCACCGGGCAACGTGACAAACCCCAGGAAGTTTTGCCTGATAAGGACACCAAGGACGCTGTTGGGCCTACGGGCATCCTTGGGGTGATCCCAACCCCTGCAGTATGACAAAGTCAACACATTAGATATTTGAAAAAACATGAAGGCAAAAGGTTAAAAAAGAGTACATGCACTTACTTGTCCCCATCAGGCTTAATCGACCACCTCTGCTCGCGGGTCGCCGGCATGGGCGGGAGCCGTGTACTACCACGCTGGTAGACGGTGGCCCCCCTCAACCACCTCCTCATCGCTATCAGAAAAACGATCCCCGCCACCATCAGCATGGCCACTAGGCTCCTTCGGCCAGGTATCCCATGGGGTCTGCTGGGACGTGGCCTCATCCCTCCTCTACTCCGGAGTCTTGTGGGACGAAGCCTCTGGGACAGGAGTCTCGTATGTCGAAGGTTCGTCGACCCAAGGCTCGTGGACCGGAGTCCGCGTAGCCTCCTCCTCAGACGGGTCCACCCTAGCAGTCCTGTGCTCGGGTGAATCAACTGGGGGTGGCGGCTAGGAAGGCGTAGCAGCCACCCTACCTTTACCGCGGCCTCCTCTCGCACGTGTACCTCTACTACCTCTCTTCTTCCCCCGACCTCCTCTCACGGGGGTCGATGAAGAAGCGGGCACCGGTGTATGCAGACTAGAGAGCAACGCTCTCCGGAGAGACTCGGCAGGATTGAAGTACCCATCCCACCACCCTCCGACGAAGAAGGAGCCGCGGAGTGCTCTCGACCCTTTCCCACCATCTTTCAACAACTGCCATGACAAATAGTAAACGAAATTGGTACAGCATAAAATTGAATACCGACATGAATAATAAAATGTATATAATTTAAGTGTATCATCATGTACCTAACATGAACTAAAAAAATATATATGTATAGAATAAAAGTTGATTACCTGACATGAATTAATAATAATCTTGATCGTCTATATATTCTCCGGGATCAATAAATGCATCATCATCATCACTATCATCAATAAATGCATGATCATCATCACTATCGGGAACAACGTGTGGAAGGCCTCCTTTATGTAATCGGTCAAGCATTGACAGGTCATCCGCAGCAGTAACCTCTTCTTGTTCCGGCTCTTCCTGTTCTGGCTCAGGGGTTAAGTCGGATTCACTGTCGCTATCTACTTCAATGTTTCGGGGTGAAGTAGAGCGGTTCTTGAAACGTTTTTTGGAAATACGTGTTTCTTGGAAGAATTCTCCTTCATATGTGTCTGGGTTAATGTGAGGTTCATAATCCTCTTCATTGAGGGGAGGTGGTCTAAAATGTGGCGGCACTTCATAAACGACATCCCAACCTTTCAGATTTGGATCAGTTTGGCAGGCCCACGGTAGATAGAAAACTTGGGTCGCCTGTTGAGCCATAATATAGACATCGGGAACATCTAAATGGGTGCTTTGTTTGATTTCGACTAGCCCTATATGTTCATGAGTCCTTCTAGTCTCCTTCGGCTGGAACCAATAACATTTGAAGACTACAACGTTCAGTGGGTTTTCACCATAGAATAGAAGTTCATAAATTGCTTCAACTCTTCCATAATACTCGGTACCTCCTTCGCCAATAGCAGAGACACAACAATTTGTAGTCTTTAGGTCGGGCATAGATAACTCTTTGCCAAAGGTATGAAAGCGATACCCGTTGATGTCGTATTTGTCAAATGAACAGACCTTATAGTCAAAACCATTAGCGACTTGTCTCAACTCGGCGTCCATAGACTCTGAATTAGCCTACAAGTTTAATACGAAAGGATTGTTGCATTAGCCGCAAATTAGACAAAGAAATGAAATGGTCCATTAATGGTAATTACCATTTGTTTGAACCAAGAGATGAAACCGGGATAGCCGCCTCCATGCTTCGCCAGAAGCTCATACTCTTCGACGGAATCCTTTTGGATGACCGCTCCATCCGAGAATTTGGCGACGTATCGACTATATCAAATATCCGGGAATAAGAGCAGTTCAAAGGAATTACAAGTTGCGAAACAATAATGTATCGAGAACTTACTCGATGTACGGCCTCACTTCTGTTAGGTTGTTGAAGATATACAACGAAATGGTCCGCCATTCATCGACATCCAACGCTTTTGCTTTCGAAGCACCGGCTGTTGCGAGCTTCCCTTTGAATAGGCTGAGGTTGGATCGACTTTTTTTAGGGTCACCATCATTGTACCGAGGCTTCGGATTATGCAAATGACGATTTTTGGATTCGTAGTGTGCTGTCACGAAGTTTGCCGCCTCCTCAGTAATGAATGCCTCGGCCATCGATGCTTCAATTCTACGTTTATTTTTACATTTTGCTCGAAGCGTCTTCTGCATCCTCTCAGTTGCGAAGCACCAACGATTTTGCACGGGCCCCCCAATCTTGCCTCGGTCGGGAGATGCAAAATCAAATGCTGCATTGGATTAAAGAAGACCGGTGGAAAGATCTTCTCTAACTTGCAGATCAACTCCGACGCCAACTCTTCCATTTCATCTAGCACGCCAGGCGATAGTTCTTTCGCACAAAGAGAACGGAAGAAATAGCTCAGCTCTGCCAGTACTAGCCATTCATCCTCAGGGATAAAGCCACGCAGCATCACCGGCATTACCCGCTCAAGCCATATGTGCCAATCATAACTCTTGAGACCAAATATTTTCAGTTTGTCAAGACTCGCTCCCCTCTTTAGATTCGCTGCATAACCATCGGGGAACATCAACTGCATTTTCACCCACAAGATCATTTCCCTCATAGCTGGCCTTCCAAGATTGAACCATGCCTTTGGCTTTGTCCAGTTCTGCTTTCCTTTCGGTTGTCGCATGTTTTGTAACGGTCTATCACATAGAGCCTCCTGATCGATTCTAGCCTTAGGATTATCCTTTGACTTCCCCTCTATGCCGAACAATGTACCAAAAATGGCCTCGGCGATATTCTTTTCAGTGTGCATCACGTCGATGTTGTGTGGGCAAAGGAGGTCTTTGAAGTAAGGAAGATCCCATAAGCATGACTTGTGAGTCCAGGCGTGTTCCGTATTATACCCTTTGAAATACCCTGGACGGTTTAGATTAGGCTCCAGCGCATTTAACTGATCCAGGATCTATTGGCCTGTCAACGCGGGGGGTGCAGAGTTTTTGACAACTCTACCTTTGATGAAATTCTTCTTGTCTTTTCTGAACTTATGGCGAGGATCCAGGAACTGTCTATGCATGTCAAAGCAAGAAAACTTGCGACCCGCCTGCAGCCAACAGAACTGAAGAGTTGCCTTGCATGTGGGGCACGGGAACCTTCCATGCACACACCAGCCAACGAATAGCGCATACGCCGGCAAGTCATGCGTCGAGTACATGTACCACACATGCATTTTGAAGTTTTTTTGGTAGCGGCGTCGTATGTCTTGATCCCATTATCCCAAGCTTCTTGCAATTCATCCTTAAGCGGCTGCATGTACACATTCATATTCTTCCCCGGATAGTTGGGCCCTGGAATTATCAACGTCAGGAAAATGTTCTTTCTTTTCATACTCTCTCTAGGGGGAGATTGAGTGGAATGACAAATACAGGCCAACAACTGTATTGGGTTGCCGTCATACCAAACACATTGAACCCATCCGTGCTGATGGCGACTCGAGGATGTCTTGGATCTGATGCTTTATCCTTATGTAATGCATCGAAGTGATTCCAGGCAAAAGCGTCTGAAGTGTGTACCAACAACTGATTCCCATCTGCATCTAGTTCGGTTCTCTTGCCCAATTTGTGCCATGTCATCTGTCTGGCCGTCTCTTCGACCATGAAAAGACGTTGAAGTCTTGGTACGATTGGCATATAGCGAAGAACGTTAACGGGGATTTTGGTCTGATTCTTCTCACCCATACCGTTGTCTACCACAACATACCTGGAAGACTTGCAAATGGGACAATAGTTCAAGTCCGCATACTCAAGCCTAAATAAGGCACATCCATTCTCACAGGCATCTATCTTCTCATAGGGCATCTTAAGTACACGGAGGATTTTGTCCGAGTGGTACAGGTTTGCAGGCAGTACATGGCCTTTCGGTAGAAAGCGTCCAAATATTGTCATCATCGCGTCATAGCATTCTCTTCCCAGGTTAAATTGAGCCTTCAGAGCCATTACTTGCGCGATGGCATCCAGCTAACAAAGCTCAGTGTGCTCGTGGAGAGGACGTTTTGAAGACTCCAACATTTCATAGAATGCCTTTGCAGATTCCTCCATCTCATCGTCCGAATCCCGAGCATCATCAAAGTCTTGCACCATGTCTTCGATCCCAGTACCATGCTCGTCGGTGCGACGACGAACCACCTCAGCTCTGGCACGTTGGGCAGACTCACCAGGAAAAGTCCACACCGTATAATTAGGCTTAAAACCCCACTTCTGCAGGTGTTTACCCATTTCACCCTCTGTCTGCCTTTTAAAATTGTCGCACCGGGGACAGGGACACCATGTTTTTTCCTGGCCATTTGCAAATGCGGCTCTCACAAACCCCTTGGTATTTGTTAACCATTCTTTGGTCATGTCTTTCTGACTGGTGTGACCGGTGTACATCCACGCACGATCACTCATCTTGCCTAGCTACTGGACACACAAGAAATATATATATATAATTCAGCATATATATTCATCAGTTAATCAAGTTTGTCAGTTTTATTACGTCCATGCAACCTACACGCTAATAGGTAAAGATAGGTCCTAATCCCACCCGAGTATGTGTAGATTGGGTTCGTTTTCCCATGCTTTGCTCCGGATCCGATGCAGAATTTCGACAGCACCTCCCGCTGTTCTCCTGATACACGTCTCGGCAATAAGCAGAGAGGATGTGTACCCGGAGAACAACAGCGAGGCACTGACGAAATTCGGCATCGGATCCGGAGCAGAGCATACGGGAAAACAAACCCAATCTACACATACTCGGGCTATCCGTGGATAACGTTGGACAATTCGAAAGGATGGCGGTTATAAACATGCATATTTATAGATGCCGCCCTTTCGAACGGGAGACGCATAATGGTCACGCATACTGTTCATTTGAAGACACCTATAGCTAGCAAGTTTCATCGGCACGAAGACCGGAACAGAGCAAATTAAGGTGGGGGAGGAGATGTCATTTGTGCTCACCCACTGTGACGCCCCCGACTTAATCGTGCACTAATCATACACGCAAACGTGCACGATCAAGCACAGGGACTCACGGGAAGATATCACAACACAACTCTAAACTCAAAAGAAAGCATAAGTCTGCATTTTACAAACCGGGGGCACGAAGGCCCGAATACATAAGTCATACACACAAATGATATCTGAGTACAGACATAGTTAGTCAAGTTTTGCCTTGAGAAGGCTAGCACAAACAACGATACAGATCGAAAGGCGAAGGCCTCCTGCCTAGGGCCTCCTAACTACTCCTGGTCGGCTGGCTCGATCCAGTAGTAAGTGCCGTTGGGACCCTCCTGGTAGTAAGCTCCTGCGGTGGCATCTGGCTCTTGGGCTCCATCGTCTGATGTATCATCAAATGGGTATGGGAAAAGAAGAGCAGAGCAACCGTGAGTACTCATCCAAAGTACTCGCAAGACTGACATCAGAACTATCCTAGTTATGCATTGGTATCAAAGGAATGGGGCTATATCTTTGGACTGAACTGCAGAATGCCAGAGTAGAAGGGGAGAAGCCTAGCCTATCGAAGACTAGCATCTTCAAGCAATCTTGCAGCATCAGAAGAGAGTAGAATATAGTAACTGTTGGGGAACGGAGCATGAATTTCAAAAAATTTCCTACGCTCACGTAAGATCAATCCATGGAGATGCATCGCTACGAGAGGGGAGAGTGTGTCTACGTACCCTCGTAGACCGTTAGCGGAAGCGTCTCACAACGCGGTTGATGTAGTCGAACAATCCTTCGAGCTCCACCGATCGAGTACCGAACGTACGGCACCTCCGAGTTCTACACACGTGCAGCTCGGTGACGTTCCTCGCCTTCTTGATCCAGCAAGACGTCGAGGAAGTAGATGAGTTCCGTCAGCACGACGGCGTGGCGACGGTGACGGTGAAGTGATTCCGGCAGGGCTTTGCCTAAGCTCTCCGAAAATATGACCGAGGCGTAAAACGGTGGACGGAGGGGCGCCGCACACGTCTTGAAACAATTGATGTGATTCCAAGGGGTGCCCCCCCTCCGTATATAAAGGAGGGAGGGGAGGAGGCCAGCAATAGGGGGTGGCGCACCAAGAGGAGGGAGTCCTACTAGGACTCCTTAGTCCTAGTAGGATTCCACCTCTCATACGGAGTAGGAAAGGGGGAAGGGAGAGGGAAAGGAAAGAGGGGGCTGCGCCCCCTCCCCTAGTCCAATTCGGTTTGGGCAAGGGGGGGCGCGCGCCTCCTCACGTGGCCTGCCTCTACTTTTCCCGTATGGCCCAATAAGGCCCATTACTTCTCCCGGTGAATTCCCGTAACTCCCCGGTACTCCGAAAAGTTCCCGAATCACTCGGAACCTTTCCGATGTCCGAATATAGCCTTCCAATATATGAATCTTTACCTCTCGACCGTTTCGAGACTCCTCGTCATGTCCGTGATCTCAGCTGGGACTCCGAACAAAATTCGGTCACCAATCACATAACTCATATAATACTATATCGTCATCGAACCTTAAGTGTGCGGACCCTACGGGTTCGGGAATGATGTAGACATGACCGAGACGACTCTCCGGTCAATAACCAACAGCGGGACCTGGATGCTCATATTGGTTCCTACACATTCCACGAAGATTTTTATCGGTGAACCTCATATGTCAACATACGTTGTTCCCTTTGTCCGGCGGTATGTTACTTGCCCGAGATTCGATCGTCGGTATCCAATACCTAGTTCAATCTCGTTACCGGCAAGTCTCTTTACTCGTTTCGTAATACATCATCTTGCAACTAACTCTTTAGTCACGGTGCTTGCAAGGCTTCTGTGATGCTGTATTACCGAGAGGGCCCAGAGATACCTCTCCGATAGTCGGAGTGACAAATCCCAATCTCGATCCATGCCAACTCAACAAACACTTTCGGAGATACCTGTAGTGCACCTTTATAATCACCCAGTTACGTTGTGACGTTTGATACACCCAAAGTATTCCTACGGTATCCGGGAGTTGCATGATCTCATGGTCAGAGGAACGTGTATTTGACATAGTGAAAGCAATAGCAATAAACTGAACGATCATTTGCTATGCTAACGGTTGGGTCAAGTCCATCACATCATTCTCCTAATGATGTGATCCCGTTATCAAATGAAAACTCATGTCCATGGTCAGGAAATCTTGACCATCTTTTGATCAACGAGCTAGTCTAGTAGAAGCTTACTAGGGACTCAGTATTTGTCTATTATCCACACATGTATTAAGTTTCCGGTCAATACAATTCTAGCATGAATAATAAACCATTATCATGAATGGAGAAATATGATAATAAACACTTTATTAATTGCCTCTAGGGTATATTTCCAACAGTCTCCCACTTGCACTAGAGTCAATAATCTAGTTTACATCTCCATGTAATTAACATCCAATCAGTTCTAGGGCTGATCATGTTTTGCTTGTGAGAGAGGTTTTAGTCAACGGGTCTGCAATATTCAGATCCGTGTGTTCTTGGCAAATCTCTATGTTATTTGTAGATGCTGCTACCACACTCTGCTTGGAGCTACTCCAAAACCGACTGTCCCACTTTACGTATCCGGTCTGAGACTCATAGTCTTCCGGATCGGTGTTTAAAGCTTGCATCGACGTAACCCTTTACGACGAACTCTTTATCACCTCTATTCCCAAGAAATTCTTCCTTAGTCCTTTTCAGGTACTTCAGGATATTCTTGACCGCTGTCCAGTGATTAACTCCTGGATCACTTTGGTAACTTCCCACCAAGCTAATAGCGAGTCATACATCAGGTCTAGTACACAGCATGGCATACAAAATAGAGCCTATGGCTGAGGCATAGGGGATGACACTCATCTTCTCTTTGTTTTGCCGTGGTCGGGGTTTGAGTCTTACTCAATTTCACACCTTTCACCACAGTCAAGAACTCCTTCTTTGACTGATCCATTTTGAACTTCTTCAAAATCTTGTCGAGGTATATGTTTTGTGAAAGTCATATGAGGCGTCTCAATCTATCTCTATAGATTTTGATGCCTAACATGTAAACAACCTTTACCTAGATCTTCAAGTCTTACTCCACTTCACACCAGCCAAGAACTTATTTCTTTTGACTTGATCCATTTTGAACTTCTTCAAAAACTCATCAAGGTGTGTGAAAATCTTTTATCAGGTGTCTTGATCTATCTCCATAGATCTCGATGCCCAATCTGTGGATAACTCAAAAATAGGTTTTTATTGAAAACCTCCTTTCAATTCTTTATGCTTTCCAGAAATTCTACATCATTTCCAATCAACAATATGTCATCCACATATACTATTAGAAATTCTATAGAGCTCCCACTCACTTTCTTGTAAATACAAGTTTCTCCATAAACTTGTATAAACCCAAACGCTTTGATCACTTCATCAAAGCGAGTATTCCAGCTCCGAGGTGCTTGCACCAGTCCATAGATGGATCGCTGGAGCTTGCATATTTTGTTAGCGCCTTTAGGATCGACAAAACCTTCCGGTTGCATCATATACAATTCTTCTTTAAGGAATCCATTAAGGAATGCCATTTTGACGTCCATTTGCCAGATTTCATAATCATAAAACGCAGCAATTGCTAACATAATTCTGACAGACTTTAGCATCGCTACGGGTGAGAAAGTCTCATCGTAGTCAACTCCTTGAACTTGTCGATAACCTTTAGCAACAAGTCAAGCTTTATAGACGGTGACATTACCATCAGCGTCCGTCTTCTTCTTAAAGATCCATTTATTTTTAATAGCTCGACGTTCATCGGGCAAGTCTACCAAAGTCCACACTTTGTTCTCATACATGGATCCAATCTCGGATTTCATGGCCTCAAGCCATTTGTCGGAATCCGGGCTCGCCATTGCTTCTTCATAGTTCGTAGGTTCACCGTTGTCTAACAACATGACCTCCAAGACAGGATTGCCGTACCAATCTAGTGCGGAGCGTGTCCTGGTTGACCTACGAGGTTCTGTAACAACTTTGATCCGAAGTTTCATAATCATCATCATTAACTTCTTCTCTGGTCTGTGTCGATGTCACAGAAATTTCTTTCTGTGGCATACTACTATCCAGAGGAGGTACAATTACCTCATCAAGTTCTACTTTCCTCCCAGTCACTTCTTTCGAGAGAAACTCCTTCTCTAGAAAGGATCCATTCTTAGCAACGAATACTTTGCCTTCGGATCTGTGGTACAAGGTGTACCCAACGGTCTCCTTTGGGTATCCTATGAAGACGCACTTATCCGCTTTGGGTTCGAGCTTATCTGGCTGAAGCCTTTTGACATAAGCATTGCATCCCCAAACTTTCAGAAACGACATCTTAGGTTTCTTGCAAACCACAGTTCATACGGTGTCATCTCAACGGATTTAGACGGTGCCCTTGTTTAAAGTGAATGCAGCTGTCTCTAATGCATAACCCCAAAATGATAGTGGCAAATCATAGAATGCACCATATCCAATAGAGTACGATTACGACGTTCGGACACACCATTACGCTGTGGTGTTCCATGTGGCGTGAGCTGTGAAACAATTCCACATTGTCTTAAGTGATTGCCAAACTCGTAACTCAAATATTCTCCTCCACGATCAGATCGTAAGAACTTTATTTTCTTGTTACGATGGTTCTCTACTTCACTCTGAAATTCTTTGAACTTTTCAAATGTTTCAGATTTATGCTTCATCAAGTAGACATAGCCATATCTACTCAAATCATCTGTGAACGTGAGAACATAACGATATCCACCGCGCGCCTCAACACTCATCAGACCACATACATCGGTATGTATTATTTCCAACAAGTCTGTTGCTCGCTCCATTGTTCCGGAGAACGGAGTCTTAGTCATCTTGCCCATGAGGCATGGTTCGCACGTCTCAAATGATTCATAATCAAGTGATTCCAAAAGTCCATCTGCATGGAGTTTCTTCATGCGTTTTACACCAATATGACCTAAGCGGCAGTGCCACAAAAATGTGGTACTATCATTATCTTTTGGCATTCGTGTTATGAACATATGTATTACTACGATCAAGATTCAATAAACCTTTCATTTTAAGTGCATGAACATCAATGATATTATCCAAATAAATAGAATAACAATTATTCTCTGAAATTGAATAACCGTCTTGCAATAAACACTATCAGATATAATGTTCATGCTTAACGCAAGCACCAAATAACAATTATTTAGGTTCATCACTAATCCTGAAGGTAGAGAGAGCGTGGCGATGGTGATCACATCAACCTTGGAGACACTTCCAAAGCACATCGTCACCTCGTTCTTAGCTAGCCCTCGTTTATTCCGAAGCTCCATGTTTCAAGTTGTAAGCAACTGAACAAGTATCAAATACCCAGGTGCTCCTACGAGTACTAGTAAGGTACATATCAATAACATGTATATCAAATATCTTTGTTGACATTGCCAGTCTTATTATCTGCCAGTTACTTTGGGGAAGTTCCGCTCCTTGTGACATTTCCCTTTGCAATGGGAGCACTAAGTTTCGGGTTTGGTTCAGCCTTGGGTTTCTTCGCGTGAGCGGCAACTGTTTTACCGTTCTTCTTGAAGTTCCCTTTTCTTTCCCTTGCCCTTCTTGAAACTAGTGGTCTTATTAACCATCAACACTTGATGCTCCCTTTTTTTTATTTCTACATCCGCAGATTGTAGCATCGCGAATAGCTTAAGGATCTTCTATCCCTTGCATGTTTATAGTTCATCACGAAGATCCAGTAGCTTAGTGATAGTGACTAGAGAACTCTATCAATCACCACTTTATTCGGAAGTCTAACTCCCACTTGATTCAAGTGTTTGAAGTACTCAGACATTCTGAGTACATGCTCACTAACGGAGCTGTTTCTCCTCCATCTTGTAGCTATAGAAATTGTCGAAGGTGTCATGCCTCTCGACCCGGGTGTGAGCTTGAAAAATAGATTTTCAGCTCTTGGAACATCTCATATGCTCCGTGTTGCTCAAAACATATTTGGAGCTCCGGTTCTAAGCCGTAAAGTATGGCGCATTGAACTATCGAGTAGTCATCTTTTCTTGTCTGCCAGACGTTCATAACGTTCTCAGACGAAGCCGTAGGGGTATTTCACTGAGCGATGCATTAAGGACATAAGCCTTCTGTGCAGCAGTGAGGACAATCCTCAGATCACGGACCTAGTCCGCATAGTTGCTTCCATCAACTTTCAACTTTGTTTTCTCTAGGAACATAATAAAAACAGGGGAACTACAGCGCGGTCTATTGATCTACAACATAAATTTGCTAAGACAAGTAAGACTATGTTCATGACAATTGAAGTTCAATTAATCAAATTACTTAAGAACTCCAACTTAGATTAACATCCCTCAAGTTGTCTAAGTGTAACATGATCCACATCAACTAAACCACGTCCGATCATCACGTGAGGTGGATTAGTTATCAATGGTGAACATCTTTCATGTTGATCATATCTACTATATGACTCATGTTCGACCTTTCGGTCTCTTGTGTTCCGAGGCCATGTCTGTACATGCTAGGCTCGTCAAGTTTAACCCAAGTATTCTGCGTGTGTAAAACTGACTTACACCCGTTGTATGCGAACGAAAGAATCCATCACACCCGATCATCACGTGGTGCTTAGAAGCGTCGAACCTTCGCAACGGTGCATACTAGGGGAGAACACTTATCTTGAAATTTAGTGAAGGGATCATCTTATAATGCTACCGTCGTCCTAAGCAAAATAAGATGCATAAAAGGATTAACATCACATGCAATTCAATATATGTGACATGATATGGCCATCATCGTCTTGTGCTTTTGATCTCCATCAGCAAAGCACCGTCATGATCTCCATCGTCACCGGGTTGACACCTTGATCTCCATCGTAGCGTCGTGACACCTTGATCTCCATCGTAGCGTCGTGGTCGTCTTGCCGGCTATTGCTACTACTACTACTACTGCTAACTAATAGCGGTAAAGTAAAGCAATTACATAGCGTTGGCATTGCATACAATAAAGAGACAACCATAAGGCTCCTGCCGGTTGCCTGATAACTTACAAAACATGATCATCTCATACAACAACTTATATCACATCATGTCCTGGCCATATCACATCACCAGCATACCCTGCAAAAACAAGTTAGACGTCCTCTACTTTGTTGTTGCAAGTTTTACGTGGCTGCTACGGGTTTGCAAGAACCGTTCTTACCTACGCAAAACCACAACGTGGTGTAGTGATTGCTTTTTGATCTTCTAAAAGAACCCTCTTCATTGAAACCGATTCAACTAAAGTGAGAGAGACAGACACCCGCCAGTCACCTTTATGCAACGAGTGCACGTAGCGGTGAAACCTGTCTCGCGTAAGCGTACGCGTAATGTCGGTCCGGGCCGCTTCATCTCACAATACCGCCGAATCAAGTAACAACTAGTAACGACAAGCAATATGTATACACCCACGCCCACAACTCACGTGTGTTCTACTCATGCAAATCACATCTACGCATAGACCTGGCTCGGATGCCACTGTTGGGGAACGGAGCATGAATTTCAAAAAAATTCCTACGCTCACGTAAGATCTATCCATGGAGATGCATCGCTACGAGAGGGGAGAGTGTGTCTACGTACCCTCGTAGACCGTTAGCGGAAGCGTCTCACAACGCGGTTGATGTAGTCGAACAATCCTTCGAGCTCCACCGATCGAGTACCGAACGTACGGCACCTCCGAGTTCTACACACGTGCAGCTCGGTGACGTTCCTCGCCTTCTTGATCCAGCAAGACGTCGAGGAAGTAGATGAGTTCCGTCAGCACGACGGTGTGGCGACGGTGACGGTGAAGTGATTCCGACAGGGCTTCGCCTAAGCTCTCCGAAAATATGACCGAGGCGTAAATCGGTGGACGGAGGGGCGCCGCACACGGCTTGGAACAATTGATGTGATTCCAAGAGGCGCCCCCCCTCCGTATATAAAGGAGGGAGGGGAGGAGGCCAGCCCTAGGGGGTGGCGCACCAAGAGGAGGGAGTCCTACTAGGACTCCTTAGTCCTAGTAGGATTCCACCTCTCATACGGAGTAGCAAAGGGGGAAGGGAGAGGGAAAGGAAATAGGGGGTTGCGCCCCCTCCCCTAGTCCAATTCGGTTTGGGCAAGGGGGGGGGGCGCCTCCTCACGTGGCCTGCCTCTACTTTTCCCGTATGGCCCAATAAGGCCCATTACTTCTCCCGATGAATTCCCGTAACTCCCCGGTACTCCGAAAAATACCCGAATCACTCGGAACCTTTCCGACATCCGAATATAGCCTTCCAATATATGAATCTTTACCTCTCGACCATTTCGAGACTCCTCGTCATGTCCGTGATCTCATCCGGGACTCCGAACAAACTTCGGTCACCAATCACATAACTCATATAATACTATATCGTCATCGAACCTTAAGTGTGCGGACCCTACGGGTTCGGGAATGATGTAGACATGACCGAGACGACTCTCCGGTCAATAACCAACAACGGGACCTGGATGCTCATATTGGTTCCTACACATTCCACGAAGATCTTTATCGGTGAACCTCATATGTCAACATACGTTGTTCCCTTTGTCCGGCGGTATGTTACTTGCCCGAGATTCGATCGTCGGTATCCAATACCTAGTTCAATCTCGTTACCGGCAAGTCTCTTTACTCGTTCCGTAATACATCATCTTGCAACTAACTCTTTAGTCAAGGTGCTTGCAAGGCTTCTGTGATGTTGTATTACCGAGAGGGCCCAGAGATACCTCTCCGATAGTCGGAGTGACAAATCCCAATCTCGATCCATGCCAACTCAACAAACACTTTCGGAGATACCTGTAGTGCACCTTTATAATCACCCAGTTACGTTGTGACGTTTGATACACCCAAAGTATTCCTACGGTATCCGGGAGTTGCATGATCTCATGGTCAGAGGAACGTGTATTTGACATAGTGAAAGCAATAGCAATAAACTGAACGATCATTTGCTATGCTAACGGTTGGGTCAAGTCCATCACATCATTCTCCTAATGATGTGATCCCGTTATCAAATGAAAACTCATGTCCATGGTCAGGAAATCTTGACCATCTTTTGATCAACGAGCTAGTCTAGTAGAGGCTTACTAGGGACTCAGTATTTGTCTATTATCCACACATGTATTAAGTTTCCGGTCAATACAATTCTAGCATGAATAATAAACCATTATCATGAACGGAGAAATATGATAATAAACACTTTATTAATTGCCTCTAGGGCATATTTCCAACAGTAACATACAATAGTGGTTGTATAGCAGCAACTCCCCGAGATCCTTTCTCGACTATCCCGCGAGAAAGCGATCCCGAGAGCAGTAGTATCAGATTCATAAGCATCATCATCAGTTTGTAGTTGTCAAAGATCCGGATACAACTCTGAGCGTCCTGTTACCGTGGACACGGCTATTCGAATAGATAACTTCCCTGCAGGGGTGCACTACTGTTACCCAACACGCTCGATTACATCTGGCCGGACACACTTGCTGGGTAATACCCGGCCTCGGGTGATCGACACATCGCAGCCCGACCTAGAGCTCAGCAGAGAGATCAACACGCCGGTCTAAATCCTAAGTGCGAAGGGGTCTTGGGCCCATCGCCCTTTACACTCCTGCACGTTGTGTGGGTGGTTGGGGTGCAGGCGCGACACTGTATACACAAGTGAAGTACCAGCCCAATCCCAACAATCAGCCCGCATCTCTGAACTGTGACATCTGAAGAGCTTTCGGCTGATACATACGATGTAGAGGGCCCCATTAAACCATTATCCCACGTGGTGGTAGTGCGTAAAGGGCACGACGACTCACTCAGATCAAATACCCAGTTCCGTTAGGCGTATTTAGTAACTCGCAGAGACGATCGGAGTTTCTGTCGCTCCGACTTGGTAAAACATGATGCGCGGGTGCTCTTGGAGCCGACCCGTCTTTAATGTTGTTCTCTCGCGGGCACCCTTGAGGCCAGCCCGACTTTAACAGTTAAGGTATTGCCGTAATATAAACATTTCCGCGATCACACCCGGAGTGATCACGGCCCGGTAACAAGCAAGGCATACGGACAAGGCGAAGGGCCAAAGAGGGAACAACAGCATAGCTAACTAGGCATCATGGGATAACAGGTAATGTATCAGTAGGAGGCGACAAAACCAGGCTATGCATCAGAATAGGTTAAAGCATGGCAGCGGCAATTTCTAGTGCAATCAGGAGGAAGAAAGAATAGGAGACAACGGCATGCATCAAGGGGGGATTGCTTGCCTGGAAGCTCTGCTGAGAGTGGCTGATCGTCAGTAGGCTGCTCGTCGGGGGTGTAGTCGAACTCTACTGCAACGGCGTCGGTCTCGGCGTCAATCGAGAGAGAAGGAGGGGGGAAGAAAACAATAAATTTCACGGCAAAATGCAATCACCATGCATGACAAGCCTAATGATATGCAGATGTGTTTTACTGCCTAACTAAATGATTTAGTTAATTTAGGAATTTATTTGGATTTATTTTATTAAAGTCGGACACTTCATTTATCGAAAACAGTCAAAAAGTTCCATGTTCACCTAGCTAGGAGTGTGGGACAGGTGTTTTGATTACATATTCAGAATATTCATATTTTTCTGATCATTTTACATATATAATTTATTTTCATCTGACTTACGGTTTAAAAGATACGATTTTTCAAAGTTTTAAATATTTTCTGGAATTAATTTAATTAATAAATACGAATTATCCAGAACAGTGAAGGGGTGACGTCATCATGACGCAATGCTGACGTCAGCAGTCAACAGTGCGGTTGACCGAGGTCAAACCTGACAGTGGGTCCAGTGGGACCCACTGGTCAGTGAGACAGTGGTTAATTAGTTTAAAACTAATCTAATTACAAATTAATTAGAGGTGGGGCCTACTTGTCAGTGTCTAACTACTAATTAATTTAATTAACCGATTTAATTAACGTTTATTTATTTATAAAAAATCGTTTTAATTTAGCGGGACCCACACGTCAATGACAGGGGGTGCCACGTCAGCAAGTTGACCGGGTCAACAGGTCAACGGGACCCACCCGTCAGCGACACAGGGGGCGGGGCCCATGGCGCCAGGTCAGCGCCAGCTGGACGCCGGCCACCGGAGCACGCTGGCGAGGCCGAAGGGCGGCGAGCAAGTCCGGCGATCCCGGATCCCGTCTATGGTGGGTCTTTTCAGGCGTTCTTGGGCTCTCTGGAACGAGCGGAGCGGCGCGCGTCGTGTGGGGCAACCGGTTGGACGCGGGGGTGGCCGGAGAGACGCCGGCGAAGACGGGAGGCGGCGGAGCTCTCGGGCGTCGCACGGGATCGCGGCTGCGGTGGGTTTCCGCGGGCGTTTTTGGTCGCGCTCGAACGAGGGTGAAGTGCCGCATCGAACTGAGCTAGCGAGAGGTCTCGGGAGCGACCGGAAGTGGCCGGACGGCGAGGTCTTGCGGCGGGCAGAGTGCGGCAACGGCGGCGAGCTAGCTAGGGAGGAAAAGCGGCAGCGAAGAGAGGAATGGAGGCAAAGGGAAGCTCACCGGGCGGCTAAGAAAAGCCCTCGATGGCTTTGTAGCTGCAGAGGTGGCCGGAATCGGCGACGGTCGCCGGAGTCCCGAGGAAGAAGACGAGCTCGAGGAGCTCGCGGCGATGGCTCCCGACGCCAATGGCGGGGCCCAGGCGGAGTAGCGGACGGAGGCGGTGCCCTACGACATCTCGGCGGGGCTCGGGGTCGTCGGAGTGCGCGGGATCGACGGCGGCGATGGCGGGCACTTTCGGGCGTGGTGGGGAAGAAGAGAGGCGAGGCGCGAGCGAGCGAGTGAGGGGCTAGGGTTGCGGGGACGGACGAGAGGCGTCCAGGGGAGGCTTTAGCGACGTCGGGGAGCCGCGGGATGAGCGACGAGCGGCGCATCAGCGTTCGGGCGCGCGCGCCAGGCGACACCTGCCGAGGAGGACGACGACCGCGGTGGGCTGGGCCGCACTACACTGTACACTCGAAGCCCAAACGTACAGTGAGCTCTTATGTTTTTCTTTTTCTATTTCTATTTCTTTTATTCACTCCGTTTTGCAAATTGTTAGACTACTAACTGACTTTTGTAAAATATGTGGCCTAGTCCAAATATTACAGTGAAATATGATCTACCATCAGAAATTGGTTTGGGTAAAATATGATTTCATTTGTAATTTAGTTTAAATAAAAGGTATTAAAATGTGCTGTTTGGTTACTGGTTCAGGTTGATAGAGTCACTTAACTAATTCAATTAATGTTGGTTGTATTTTTATAATTGCCTCTGGATTATTTACGATATTTTGAACATTTTAGTTTCTAGATTTGAGAACTTTTATTTTTACTTTAAATTTGAATTGCAATTTTAAATTGGAGTTCAAATGAAGTATGATGCAAATGATGCTCAAGCATGGTTAATCATGATGACATGGCATTATCAAAAGGGTGATTACTGTAGCTATTACATGGGGATGTTACAATTCTCCTCCTCTAACAAGAATTCTCGTCCCGAGAATTAAGAGGAAGACTGAAAGAAAGAGGGGTATTCTTCGCGAAGACGATCCTCGCATTCCCAAGTGGCTTTATCCTCAGAATGATTCGACCACTGAACCTTGAGGAACTTGATCGACTTCTGACGAGTCCGACGTTCAGTTTATCAAGAACGCGAATCGGATACTCCGGATAAGACAGATCTTCTCGCAATTCAAGCACTTCATGATCCACAGCTCGGATAGGATCCTTGAAGCAACGACGAAGTTGCGATACATGAAAGATATCATGCACTTGAGAAAGGTTTGGCAGCAATTCCAATTGATATGCCACTTCTCCACGACGAGCGAGAATGTGGAAAGGGACAATGTAGCGAGGAGCTAACTTGCCCTTGATTCCGAATCGATGAGTGCCCTTCATCGGAGTGACACGAAGGTAAGCTTGCTCGCCAGGCTGATAGACCATTACCTTGTGCTTGCGGTCATAATTGCTCTTCTGACGAGACTGAGCAGCCTTTAAATGTTCACGGACAATGCGGCCTTGTTCTTCAGCTTGTTGAATAATGTCCGGTCCAACGAGTGAACGTTCCCCAGTTTCTGACCAATTCAGAGGGGTTCGACACTTACGTCCATAGAGAACTTAAAACGGTGCCATCTTCAGACTAGCTTGATAGCCATTGTTGTAAGAGAATTCGGCATATGGAAGAGATTCCTCCCATTTCTTACCGAATGAGATGACGCAAGCTCGAAGCATATCTTCAAGCACTTGATTAACTCTTTCGACTTGACCCTGAGACTGAGGGTGATAAGCAGTGCTAAAAGACAGATGAGTTCCCATGGCTTCTTGGAAACTGTTCCAAAACCTGGAAGTAAAGAGGCTGCCACGATCTGAACTGATCTCCAACGGAACACCGTGGAGTGACACAATTCGGGAAACATACAAGTCTGCTAATTGACTAGCAGTGATAGTCTCCTTGACTGGAAGAAAATGAGCAACCTTTGAGAACCGGTCGATGACGACAAAGATAGCATCATGACCCTTCTACGATCTGGGAAAACCAGTAATGAAGTCCATTTGGACTTTGTCCCATTTCCACTCCGGAATTTCAAGGGGTTGCAGAGTTCCAGCAGGCCTTTGATGTTCTGCTTTGATGCGACGGCAAATGTCACACTCAGCAACATATTTAGCAATATCATGTTTCATATCGGGCCACCAGTACCGCTGACGAATGTCTTGGTACATTTTGGTACTACCAGGGTGAATAGACAAAGGCGTGTCGTGTGCTTCTTTCATGACATCCGAACGGGAGTCCAGATTGCGCCTTCTGGGGACCACTAGGCGGCCTTTGAAGAACAAGGCACCATCTTCACCAACATGGTAGAATGAAGGATTACCCTTGGAGAGGAAGCTCTTAATCTTCTCGACTTCAGAATCATATTTCTGTCTGGTCTTGATGTTGCGCTCAAGGTCTGGCTCAACCTCCAGGGTATTGAGATAACCCTGAGGAACAATGTGAAGGTTCAATTTGCGAAGCTCTTCATAAAGCATAGGTTGTGCTTCTTGAACCATGAGGTTGTTGCAATAAGCCTTGCGACTCAAAGCATCGGCCATTACATTAGCCTTGCCAGGGGTATAAGAGATATTCATATCATAATCGGCTATTGTCTCGAGCCACCTTTGTTGACGAAGGTTCAAGTCTGGCTGAGTATACAGATACTTCAAACTCTGATGATCCGTGTATATCTCGCAACGATTACCAAGGAGGTAATGTCGCCATAGCTTCAGAGCATAAATAACCGCAGAAAGTTCGAGATCATGTACCGGATAATTTTCCTCGTGAGGACGCAATTGACGAGAGCCATAAGCAATTACTTTGCACTCTTGCATAAGGACACAGCCTAATCCTTGACGAGATGCGTCGCAATATATCACAGAGTCCTTTTGGGAATCCGGGGGTGCTAACACTGGGGCAGATGTCAACTTATCTTTGAGCGTCTGAAAGCTTTCTTGACATTTTTCTGTCCATTCAAATTTAACACCCTTGTGGAGCAGATCAGTCAATGGCTTTGCAATCTTCGAGAAGTTCTCGACGAATCGGCGGCAATAACTAGCGAGTCCGAGAAAACTCCTGACTTGCTTGATGTTCTTCGGGGGAGTCCAGTCAAGAATAGCCTGAACTCGTTCGGGGTTAACAGCAATGCCATCCTTGGAAATCACATGACCAAGATAAGTCACCTCGGATAACCAGAATTCACACTTAGAGTACTTGGCATATAACTGGTGTTCTCGTAGCTTCTCCAATACAAGCCGAAGATGTTCGGCGTGTTCTTCTTCATTCTTGGAAAATATAAGGATATCATCCAAGTAGACCACGACGAATTTGTCGAGGTAGTCCATGAAGATATAGTTCATCAATCGGGAGAAGGTTGCTGGAGCATTAGTTAATCCGAAGGACATAACAGTGTACTCGTATGATCCATAGCGAGTAACGAAAGCAGTCTTCGGAATATCCTCCTTACGAACTCGGATCTGATGATAACCCAACCTCAAGTCGAGTTTCGAGAACACAGAGGATCCAGGAAGCTGATCATAAAGATCGTTGATCCGGGGCAGTGGGTATTTGTTCTGGATTGTTGCTTGGTTGATGGGCCAATAGTCCTGGACCAATCGGTTAGTTCCATCCTTCTTCTTAACGAAGAGAGAAGGTGCTCCCCAAGCAGAGGAACTGGGGCGGATGAAACCCTTTTTAAGTGACTTGTCGGTTTCTTCCTTGAGCTCGAGAAGTTCATGCGGAGGCATCTTATAAGGACGCTTCGCAATAGGGGTGGTGCCAGGTTTCAAGTCGATGACGAACTCGACAGCTCTAACCGGGGGTATTCCTGGAAGTTCTTCCGGAAAGATGTCCGGAAAGTCACGGACGACCGGAACGTTCTCGATCCCCCCAAGAGGTGAGGCATTCAAAGCATTCAGAGCATATATCTGAGCTTCGGCGTTCCGGGTAATCCGGGCGGTGTAGTTCACTATCTCATCGGAGGGATGAAGAAGTTGTACGACTTTAGTGGCACAATTGATCGAAGCAATGTGAGCTTTCAACCAATCCATCCCCAGAATGAGGTCTATGGTGGAAGAGTTCAAGACAATGGGTGAAACAAGGAATTCCAATCCTTTGATTTCAACAGGGATATTGTGTGCTATCATGGAGGTTTGACAACGGCCTCCAGGGGTGCGGACAACCATTGGCATGTTCATCTTTTCAAACGCAATGTCATGTGATATGCAAATGCTTCTGACAAAAATGAATGCGATGCTCCTGAATCAAATAAAACAGAAGCGGGTACTAAGTTAACGAAAAGGGTACCCATCATAGTAGCAGGTTGATCCTGGACTTCTTCAATATCAATGTTGTAAGCATGTCCACGACCATAAGCAGCAGACCCAGTATTATAGTTGCGGGTCTGATTGTTGCCACGACCATTGCCATGGCCATTACGAGGAAATGCCAACTGATTCTAATTCTGGCGGCAGTCCTTAGCAAGGTGACCTGGTTTGCGGCACTTGAAGCACAGACCATCTTCAGGACGAAGAGGAGCACTGGGTGGAGCAGCTTGAGCTCTTGGCTGCCTCGGTGGTGGAGGAGGCAGACGGGGTGCAGCATAAGAGGGCCTCGGCGCAGGAGCAGCTGGATGGTACACACTATTAGGAATCCAGATACGACGTTTCTGTGTTGAGCTCGAAGATGAGCCAATGTCACGATAGCGCTTCTGCGACTCCTTGTGCTTGATCTGAGCGGTCTCAACCAGAATAGCCTTGTTCATGAGAGTGGCAAAGTCGGTGAAGTCTTGAGCAGCAAGTGCAAGCTCGAGGTCTGGGTGGAGTCCACTACGGAACTTCTCCTATCTACGAGCATCAATTGGAATGTCTTCTTCAGCATAGCGGGACAAGTTAAGGAACTCCCGCTGATAGGCTTCGACAGTCTTGTTGCCCTGAACGAGGTTGCAGAACTCGGTCTTCTTTCGGTCTATGATTCCCTGGGGAATGTAGCGAGCACGGAAGGCAGTCTGAAACTCATCCCAAGTAACGATTGTCCCAGCAGGCAATGTACGCTTGTGAGTGGACCACCATTGAGCAGCGGGTCCCTTCAGGAAGTAGGTCGCGAAGGCGACAAGGCTTTCAGGGGCGACATTGGCAGATTCCATCTCGAAGGCGATGTCGCGAAGCCAGTCATCAGCATCCAGTGGCTGTTCAGAGTTGCGGAAAATAGTGGGGTTGAGACGCACAAACTCTGACAGTGATATTGAAGCTGGGTTCTGGTTCTAATTGTTCTGGTGCGGGAACTGAGCCATGATATTAGTCATGAACTGACGGTTCAGCTCGAATTGCTGCATCATAGCTGCCATATAGTCTGGTGGTGGTGGGTTTTCAAGGTCACGACCACGACCACGACCACGAGCACCTGGCCTAACCATCCTGCTAAAATTTCAACAGGGGGTAGTTTAGAAAAAGCACTTGCGAGTGCTTAAAGACAAGCTTAATGTAACACGACAATGAATAAGCAGTGCAATAGATACATAACAGTAGTCAATTAAGACATACAGATCCATACACAGAGTCGGTTACATGCGGACAGCATAACGGCGTAAAATTAAGGAAAAGACATGCTAGGCGGCGCGCAGGCACGCGGTGAGGAACTACACAACGAGACATAGCAAAGGCTACATCAACGTCGGGGAAAACCACTGAAACGGGGTAACTGCAAGTGCGGACGATGAGTATCTGTAGCAGAAAAGTCCTGCTCTCCGTGTGCACTCTGATGCAGAACCCGGTCTCGAACTGGAAGAAGAGGTCCACGTGCATGTGTATGACCTCCAACAGCTGGCCAATCGATACCTGCCGGCATCTGAGTCCTGCGCGGGTAAAGGATATACTCGGGATCTATCCCTGCACGAACAACGGGTAGCAACTGTGTCATAGCATCGTAAAGACGTGCTCGAGTGGCAAACAACTCGACGGCGAGAGCCCGGTTAGTGCGATCCAGAGCCTGAGTGCACTGAATCAACACGTGCGGGTCGTATCGACGACGCTCGTAAGGGGCACAGATAGCTGTGTAGTATCCAGTAGCATCTCCAGTAGGCGCATACGGAATGTATCGGAACTCAGGGGCATCCATGTGACTGTGCTCTCCACGGAGTCGTGCGACAGCAGAATAGGCAGCATCATGGACTGCCATCTCAATCGTCACACCGATACCGTGAAAGATGTGTAACTCAGTGTCGGAGTTGTCCCTCTGATCAAAGATACGAACATCAGCATGGTACTGCTCCTGGTTGAACTCGCGGTAATCCTCGTAAACCATGTACTCGGGGTACCAGCGGTAACCCAGTCTGGTCAGGAGGGCGATCAGGACAGCTGGAAAACCAGGGACATCGCGAGCCCAAGTGCGAAGCACAAGCTGCATCGCAGGGCGCGGCGGGAACAAACGATCCATCTGAAACAGAGGAAATTCAGGATTGTCAAATGACAATGAGAAGTATAATAACTTGGAGAGAAAGGTTAAGCAAACCAATGTAAAGGAAAATATGATTATCAGACTAATCAGATCAATGGTAAGGAACAAGCACAGATAATCCAGCTCTCCGGGTGGACGAGATTACGAGATCCTAGTATCAGCGTTAGTAAAATCATTTAACCCGAAAGGAAGAGAATTCGGAATCCCAGAGTATAGAAGAGGAATAAAAGATCCTAATACCACCCAGTTGGCAACGTGGGCCCGTAAGCCACACAGCCATGTTAGTAAAATAGTTTTCGGAAATACTAGACTCAATTGTGGCCAAGGAGTTGGAGAGGGGCTTCCTACAGGCAGTCGGCTCTGATACCAACTTGTGACGCCCCCGACTTAATCGTGCACTAATCATACACGCAAACGTGCACGATCAAGCACAGGGACTCACGGGAAGATATCACAACACAACTCTAAACTCAAAAGAAAGCATAAGTCTGCATTTTACAAACCGGGGGCACGAATGCCCGAATACATAAGTCATACACACAAATGATATCTGAATACAGACATAGTTAGTCAAGTTTTGCCTTGAGAAGGCTAGCACAAACAACGATACAGATCGAAAGGCGAAGGCCTCCTGCCTAGGGCCTCCTAACTACTCCTGGTCGGCTGGCTCGATCCAGTAGTAAGTGTCGTCGGGACCCTCCTGGTAGTAAGCTCCTGCGGTGGCAACTGGCTCCTAGGCTCCATCGTCTGATGTATCATCAAATGGGTATGGGAAAAGAAGAGCAGAGCAACTGTGAGTACTCATCCAAAGTACTCGCAAGACTGACATCAGAACTATGCTAGTTATGCATTGGTATCAAAGGAATGGGGCTATATCTTTGGACTGAACTGCAGAATGCCAGAGTAGAGGGGGAGAAGCCTAGCCTATCGAAGACTAGCAGCTTCAAGCAATCTTGCAGCATCAGAAGAGAGTAGAATATAGTAACATACAATAGTGGTTGTATAGCAGCAACTCCCTGAGATCCTTTCTCGACTATCCCGCGAGAAAGCGATCCCGAGAGCAGTAGTATCAGATTCATAAGCATCATCATCAGTTTGTAGTTGTCATAGATCCGGATACAACTATGAACGTCCTGTTACCGTAGACACGGCTATACGAATAGATTACTTCCCTGCAGGGGTGCAATACTGTTACCCAACACGCTCGATTACCTCTGGCCGGACACACTTGCTAGGTAATACCCGGCCTCGGGTGATCGACACATCGCAGCCCGACCTAGAGCTCAGCAGAGAGGTCAACACGCCGGTCTAAATCCTAAGTGCGAAGGGGTCTTGCGCCCATCGCCCTTTGCACTCCTGCACGTTGCGTGGGTGGTTGGGGTGCAGGCGCGACACTGTATACACAAGTGAAGTACCAGCCCAATCCCAACAATCAGCCCGCATCTCTGAACTGTGACATCTGAAGAGCTTTTGGCTGATACATACGACGTAGAGGGCCCCATTAAACCATTATCCCACGTGGTGGTAGTGCGTAAAGGGCACGACGACCCACTCAGATCAAATACCCAGTTCCGTTAGGCGTATTTAGTAACTCGCAGAGACGATCAGAGTTTCTGTCGCTCCGACTTGGTAAAACATGACGCGCGGGTGCTCTTGGAGCCGACCCGTCTTTAATGTTGTTCTCTCGCGGGCACCCTTGGGGCCAGCCCGACTTTAACAGTTTAGGTATTCCAGTAATATAAACATTTCCGCGATCACACCCGGAGTGATCACGGCCCGGTAACAAGCAAGGCATACGGACAAGGCGAAGGGCCAAAGAGGGAACAGCATCATAGCTAACTAGGCATCATGGGATAACAGATAATGTATCAGTAGCAGGCGACTAAACCAGGCTATGCATCAGAATAGGTTAAAGCATGGCAGTGGCTGATCGTCAGTAGGCTGCTCGTCGGGGGTGTAGTCGAACTCTGCTGCAACGGCATCGGTCTCGGCGTCTATCGAGAGAGAAGGAGGGGGGAAGAAAACAATAAATTTCACGGCAAAATGCAATCACCATGCATGACAAGCCTAATGATATGCAGATGTGTTTTACTGCCTAACTAAATGATTTAGTTAATTTAGGAATTTATTTGGATTTATTTTATTAAAGTCGGACACTATTCATTTATCGAAAACAGTCAAAAAGTTCCATGTTCACCTAGCTAGGAGTGTGGGACAGGTGTTTTTATTACATATTCAGAATCTTCATATTTTTCTGATCATTTTACATATATAATTTATTTTCATCTGACTTACGGTTTAAAAGATATGATTTTTCAAAGTTTTAAATATTTTCTGGAATTAATTTAATTAATAAATACGAATTATCCAGAACAGTGAAGGGGTGACATCATCATGACGCAATGCTGACGTCAGCAGTCAACAGTGCGGTTGACCGAGGTCAACCCTGACAGTTGGTCCACTGGGACCCACTGGTCAGTGAGACAGTGGTTAATTAGTTTAAAACTAATCTAATTACAGATTAATTAGAGGTGGGGCCTACTTGTCAGTGTCTAACTACTAATTAATTTAATTAACCGATTTAATTAACGTTTATTTATTTATAAAAAATCGTTTTAATTTAGCGGGACCCACACGTCAGTGACAGGGGGTGCCACGTCAGCGAGTTGACCGGGTCAACAGGTCAACGGGACCCACCCGTCAGTGACACAGGGGGCGGGGCCCACGAAGCCAGGTCAGCGCCAGCTGGACGCCGGCCACCGGAGCACGCCAGCAAGGCCGAACGGCGGCAAGCAACTCCGGCGAGCCCGGATCTCGTCTACGGTGGGTCTTTTCAGGCGTTCTTGGGCTCTCTGGAACGAGCGGAGCGGCGCGCGTCGTGTGGGGCAACCGGTTGGACGCGGGGGTGGCCGGAGAGACGCCGGCACGGGATCGCGGCTGCGGTGGGTTTCCGCGGGCGTTTTTGGTCGCGCTCGAACGAGGGTGAAGTGCCGCATCGAACTGAGCTAGCGAGAGGTCTCGGGAGCGACCAGAAGTGGCCGGACGGCGAGGTCTTGCGGCGGGCAGAGTGCGGCAACGGCGGCGAGCTAGCTAGGGAGGAAAAGCGGCAGCGAGGAGAGGAATGGAGGGAAAGGGAAGCTCACCGGGCTGCTAAGAAAAGCCCTCGATGGCTTTGTAGCTGCAGAGGTGGCCGGAATCGGCGACGGTCGCCGGAGTCCCGAGGAAGAAGACGAGCTCGAGGAGCTCGCGGCGATGGCTCCCGACGCCAATGGCGGGGCCCAGGCGGAGTAGCGGACGGAGGCGGTGCCCTACGACATCTCGGCGGGGCTCGGGGTCGTCGGATTGCGCGGGATCGACGGCGGCGATGGCGGGCACTTTCGGGCGTGGTGGGGAAGAAGAGAGACGAGGCGCGAGCGAGCGAGTGAGGGGCTAGGGTTGCGGGGACGGAGGAGAGGCGTCCAGGGGAGGCTTTAGCGACGTCGGGGAGCCGCGGGATGAGCGACGCGCGGCGCATCGGCGTTCGGGCACGCGCGCCAGGCGACACCTGCCGAGGAGGACGACGACCGCGATGGGCTGGGCCGCACTACACTGTACACTCGAAGCCCAAACGTACAGTGAGCGCTTCCATTTTTCTTTTTCTATTTCTATTTCTTTTATTCACTCCGTTTTGCAAATTGTTAGACTACTAACTGACTTTTGTAAAATATGTGGCCTAGTCCAAATATTACAGTGAAATATGATCTACCATCGGAAATTGGTTTGGGTAAAATATGATTTCATTTGTAATTTAGTTTAAATAAAAGGTATTAAAATGTGCTGTTTGGTTACTGGTTCAGGTTGATAGAGTCACTTAACTAATTCAATTAATGTTGGTTGTATTTTTATAATTGCCTCTGGATTATTTACGATATTTTGAACATTTTAGTTTCTAGATTTGAGAACTTTTATTTTGACTTTAAATTTGAATTGCAATTTTAAATTGGAGTTCAAATGAAGTATGATGCAAATGATGCTCAAGCATGGTTAATCATGATGACATGGCATTATCAAAAGGGTGATTACTGTAGCTATTACATGGGCATGTTACACCCACGAACGCAGCAGGGGAGCTCGTCCAACGCACAGGGAGGTCGTCGAACAACTGCACATTGAAATCCACGCGATCAACACAAATATGATGTTTTTTATAACAAAATGGGAAAATATGTGACCTAACTCATAATTTACAAAACTACTTTGCCGTCGGGGGTCGGGGGTCGGTGGCGTCAGGAGTCAGTGGCGTCGGGGGTCGGGGGTCGGTGGCGTCGGGGGTCGGGGGTCGGTGGCGTCGGGGGTCGGTGTCGTCGGGGGTCGCGGGTCGGTGGCGTCGGGCGTCAGGGGTCGGTGGCGTCGGGGGTTGGGGGTCCGTGGCGTCGGGGGTCGGGGGTCGGGGTGTCGTTTTCTTCTTCTTCCTCTTCTTCCTTTTCTTCTTCTTCCTCTTCTTCCTTTTCTTCTTCTTCTTCTTTTCTTCTCCTCCTCTTCTTCTCCTTCTTCTTCTTTACCTTCTTTTCCTTCTTCTTTTCATTCTTCTTCTTTTCATTCTTCTTCTTTTCCTTCTTGTCGGGGATATTACCCCGCGGTATAACCCGGCCGAAAGTATGACCCGGCCAGGACTTGGCGACTCACTGGTGACCCGGTCGAGACGTGGCGGTTCATTGGTGACCCGGCAGGCGGGTCAGACGAGCAACAAGGCCCAAGGCCCAGCGTGTAAGCTGGCGCAAGGCGGCTCACAAGAGAAGGCCCAAAGGAGAGAAAGGATTCCCCTACAAGAGAAACAAGACCCGGATTAGGACTCAAGAGAGGCTAGTCCTAATCCTACTCCTAGTAGGACTCTATATGTAAACCTACCCCTTCCACTTATATAAGGAGGGGTAGAGCACCCCTAGAGAGACAAGTTCACAACTTCAAGTCATTAGAGATAGACAGATTAGAGGCTCTCGAGATTAGAGGTAGCGATTTCGCACCCTTATAATCGAGATTGTCATCATCATCAATATAGACACAAAGGCAGGACGTAGGCTTTTACCTCCATCGGAGGGGCCGAACCTGGATAAACCCGCGTCTCTCGATTCCGACCAACCCCTCTCAAGCCGCCACATAGTTGCGATGACCTCACACCTAAGTCCGTTAACCCGAACATCCTACCATGACAAATCCACGACAGTTGGCGCCCACCGTGGGGCCAGCACACGGTGGTGTTGTGTTTTTGAAGGGAATTCTCCAGGGATCAAGGAGCTCGCGATTGGCTTAGATGAGGAAAAACAGCTTGAAGAGATCCACATCATCTCCGAGTTTGCCGGTCAAGATTGGTTCCGAGCTATTCTAATGCCAGGCTTAAGAAGGAAAATTGGTGGTATTATAGGCGCCGCCATGGGCGTTCTTCCTGGTTTAATCTACTCGGTTGGCGTCAGTCGCCGGTGGATTTAATTTTCTATCGAAATCAGTGTTGGTCTCGCCTAAAGATCGAACTTGGAAGAATTTTTGTGGACAGTGTCTCGCACACCACCGCGAAGTGGATCCGATCTGCATCTGCACACGCGTCCTCGGACAGCACATCAAGTCAGGTTAGCCGACGCTGATTTCCACTCCGTCGCGTCGATGAGTCGATCTACCAAAAACGCTTTGCGCCTGCGGTCAGGACTCCTCCCGAGACCTCTTTCAGAACGGCTTCAGACTCGCCTCGTGAGCAAAGGAAAGAGCTGTAGCCCGGGAGCAGTGCGCCACTACGAGCAAATCAGGAATCCACAGAAGGGACTGGTACTTGGTGTCATAAACTTACGGGGGCGTCAATTAAACAAAAAACAGTGCATGTATGCACATCTTGGATGGGATTAGTAGTACTTCTTGGTAGCTTGGAGTAGCATGTACTACTACTTGGATCAGTAAATGGTCAAGGCTGTCGTAACAGTGGAGCTCGCACCCACATCGGTGCCGTACGTCGCCAGGTCCGGTCGTTTTCACTGTCGTCGCAGCTCGAACCGACGATGGAGTTGTTATCAACATCAAAATTTACTTCAGCTTAGCCGGAGGAGTGCAAAGAATTTCGTCCATGGAACCTGTGTTTCGAAGTTGCAACGTACCAAGACCAAAAAGGAATCTACTATGCGAGTCAAGCTTCAGTGGACCAGCGAAAAAAGTTACAGCGACAGGAGGGCTAATTGCTTCAAACGCCTGCTGCCGCCGCCACTTAGACCCGCAGCCGGCCATCTTCAAGCCGCCGTTGGCCGTCTCTGCCGCGGTCCAGCCGCCACCGAGCCGCGCCGGCCTCGTGCAGCCTCTGCGGCGGGTCGCCGTCACGCCTTGCCTCCACGGCGAACTGCCTACGCCGGCCTGCCTTCAGCCGCCGCGCCGGCCTCGCGTCTATATCAACCCGCCGCCCGCACTCTTCTCGGCCCTGCGCACCCGACCGGTCCTGCACTGGCCGGTTCGTTCTCCGCTGCTGCTGGTCGAGGGCGTGGACTCGCTCCCTCCGCCGCCGATGCGGCCATAGCTGTGCCTCAAGCTGGCCACCGAGCCGCCGTCGTTGCCTCGTCGACCTCGCGCCAAGCTGCCGAGCCACAGCTTCGCCTCGCCAAGCTGTCGTCTGCCTCAACCGCTGTGGCGAGCCGGCCCTTCGCCCTGCCCGCCGCACCTCACCGATCCGCATCGGCTGCCTCACCCGCGACGCCCCCGCGTTGAGCCGCCTGTGCTCCGCTCAGCCTCGCCCGCGGCGCCCCCGCGTGTTGAGCCGCTGTGGCCTGCCTCCGCGCGCGTCTCTGCCGTGGTGGCCTGCCCCGCTGAGCTCCGCCTCCACAATCGCGGCCCCATCGAGCCTGCTCCGCCTCTACCACGTTTTGAGTCGCTGCCGACCTCCGCCGCGTTGAGCCGTTGCCCCGGCCTCACCGTGCCTCCGCCAAAACTGTTGAGCCGCCGCCGCACTACCGCTCCTGCCGGCGAGCCGCCCTGCGCTGCCGGGACGCCGGTCCTCTGAGCCGCCCCATCAGCGCTTCCGCTGCGGCTCCGCCTCCGCGCGTCCGACTCGTCCTTTGAGCCGCCGGCGCCTCTCCACCGCCTGCCGCCCGTTGCGCCGTGGCCGGCTCTACCTCGACCCGCCGGCGCGCGATGAGCCGGCATCCGCTGCATCCACCTCCGCTTCCATGCCTCTCCTCGACATCGCGGAGTCGCCTTGAGCCGGCTCCTCGCTGCGCTTTCGAGCCGCCTCGGCTACGCCTGCTTCGCCGTCACAGCCTCATCTCGCCGGTCTTCTCTGGCTAGCCGGCTCCGCCGTCGCGGCCTCGTTAAGCCGGTCCGGCTCCGCCACCGAGTTCTTGTCTCGGAAAAGATACGAATCGACGCACATGCTCCATGGACGTCCCGACTTGAGCCTCCTCACTTACGAAATTAGAGGCAAATCGGACTCGTCCTCCACGTGCCCTAAAGCAATATAGGAATATACAGGAACCGGGACTTACCCAAGACGTCAACGACGACGGTAGAGGACATAGCAAAAGCAACGAAGGATCAAGTACCAAACAAAGTACTTCTCTTATAAAAAAGGAATGAGGGGTGACCAGCCCACTTGACGTCAAGATTGTGCATCCAGGAGACCAAGTGAATGGGAATTAGCACTATGTGTTAGCTGGCTAGCAAATACAAGCTGCAGATTCGTTTTGAATGATCAGCAACGGCGAATCTCATCAAATTGAACATCGCGATGGATGTTGCACACGGACCATCTCTCGTCCAAATAAACCAGGTGATATCTATCCGGTCTATTTTATTAATACATGTTAATCTTTCGAAGTACAATTATTGTCGCCTGTATATTTTAATGTGCAGGACAGGTGATGTCATGCCATAGGAACGGACGCGTGCAGGCCGCCGCCCGTGCGGTTCAGTTTACGTCAACGCGCCGGTACCGCGCGCTAACGCGGCAATATGAGCCGCCCAACGGACGCGACAATCCGCCACATTCGCGTTATGGTTTTCAATCAGCGCCACGGGCGACTCTCCGTCCGCGCCGGCCAACAACGCCGCGGCCGACTCACCGTTCGTACCGGCTTACAAATGTCGTGGCCGACTCACCGTCTGCGCCGGGTTACAAATGCTACGGCGACTCGCCGTCCATGCTGGTTTCCAACGCCACGGGCGACTCACTGTTTGCGCCGGCCTACAACGCCGCGGCCGTCTCTCGCGA
Source organism: Elymus sibiricus (assembly GCA_039707655.1). NCBI lineage: Eukaryota > Viridiplantae > Streptophyta > Magnoliopsida > Poales > Poaceae > Elymus > Elymus sibiricus. The sequence continues at coordinate 76,185,733 of CM077663.1, read as the reverse complement.
CCGCACCGGCTTATAACACCGCGGCTGTCTTTCGCGACCGCGCCGTCTTCAAACACTGCGGCTGACTTCTACGTCTACATCAACACGCCAGGGGCCGCATACTCCAGTACGAGCCGCCCAACGGACGGTTCTGAATCGCCGCCCTGCGGTCCAATTTACATTGACATATCGGTGCGGTGTTCGCCTGTACGAGCCGCCCGACGGACAGGCGCACAAGTCGCCGCTGCTACAGTTTGGTTAACTTCAACAACCAGCCGGGACGAACCATCGACCGGATTATTGAAACAATTCATACGGGATCATCTATAACCCGCCACGGTCAACCTCAACCTTCAGTGGAGACTCTCAAGCCGCCTTTTCGAGTCGACTTAAGACTCAGGGGCTACAGACATGGCTCGACACATTTGGTCATTTTCAACGAGAACCCCGGGTCATTGGAAGGAAGTTAACCCAATCCCGGGGGCTGCTACATTATTGGCGGTAGAATTAAAAGTTACCCAAGAGGACGAGCCGCCGTGATGCACCATTCAAACATGAGTGCCCGGATTTATTGGATCATCATAAAGTCACTTGGAGTTTCTGTCGTTTCTTCAAAAAAAGATGGCGGCTTACAAGATGGTGCAAAAGTTGACTCCGTCGACAAGGTCATTTGGGGGCTTCCAACCCACCGGGTTTAGCTTACACACCCTCTTGATCGGCTCTCCAGCCACCGTAAGGCCGGGTTGTATACCCAAAAGTTGACTCCGTCAACAAGGTCATTTGGGGGCTTCCAACCCGCCGGGTTTAGCTTACACACCCTCTTGATCGGCTCTTCAGCCAACGCAAGTTTGAGTTAAACCTGCCTGTATGCTGCTGCTGCTCCGCTAGGTGACCCACCGAACTCTTACCAGTTAATCTCGACTAGAGACCGTGAGCTGTTCAAAATATTTGACAGTCACTCTCACTAGAGACCCTGTACTGGTCAAAGTTAAATCGGCGGATCTTGTTACGTGAGGGCCGGCTTACAGAAAGCGAGGATAAACTCACCCATCTGCTGCCGACTCTCCGCTATGTGGCCCGTTCGTACTCTTAAACAGTTACTCTTTTAAAGACCCTGCACTGTTTAAGGTTCAAACGACGGATTTATGTCACGTGAGAGGTAGCTTATGGGCCCTGGGGGTACTCATGCCTCTGCTGCGTCTCTCTCTGGTTCGTTGCGCTCTTATCAGTTAATCTCGCCTAGAGACCCTGAGCCGCTCAAAGCAATTGACGGTCACTCTCACTAGAGACCCTGTACTGTTAAGCGTTCAAGTAGCGAGTCCACCCAGAAGAACCGACATATGAGTTTTCGAAAAACAAAAAAGGAAAAAAAAGCAAGGTCATCAAAGATTTAACATCTTTGGGTTGTGCTTCTCAAGCCGCCCTCAAAACGATACAGAATATACTCTGTTTTGTTGTTTTTTGCAGGTTTTGTCTCCTAAGATAAGCCGCACTCGTGGATTTCTCAGACATATATTTGCCGGGTTGCACCGCAACCACGAGCAGGGATTTTCATTTTCAAGGGTAAAGGCATTATTCCAGGATATTCGACAAAATACCGGGTTACAACCACGGTCAAGGATTCATTCAACAAATTATGACGAGTCATATTATTCTCACACAGTCCCGAGTCGCCGCAGGCAGACGACCCGACACTTGGGGGCTAATGCAAGTTGCTTTTCAAATCATTACATGGTCAACAGATCATGTTGTCTCAAGGAGATGAGCCAGCCTTTCTGTATTTTTCTAAGTCCTAGCCCAGTACTTCTTACTGACCCGACACTTGGGGGCTACAGTATTCAGCTGTTTAACAGACTATGAGGTTCAAATTGAAGACCCGGCCCATCACATACTGATGAGCCGGCCCTTGGGGGCTACACCAGCTGAAGCTTTATAAGGTATAAGACAGTTACAAGTCCCAGGCTGCTGCAGGCAAGACAACCCGGCACTTAGGGGCTACACAATCAAAGATATTTTTGCAAAGCACCAAGTCATCATGGATAAACTTGGAGCTTGGGGGCTACAGGTAATATGGATATATCAAAAAATTGAAGAGAGTTTTCAAGATGTCAATTGTGAGTGAGACCGGCTCAACAGATTCTTATTTTAGTCGAAGCATTAAAAGACCGGAACCACATCAGATGGATTTTCATCCCAATATTTTTATCAAGTCAGCTGGAGTCTAGTTGTTTGACCCGGCGTCACCAACAATCATGACCCGGCATTATCAAAAGATCATAACCCGACAGAGTTTATATAAGCAACCCGGCTTCACAAGTTGAAGAGTATTGGAGGCCAACTCAATGGCATATGGGTGTTGTATTCTCAATATTTTATTTCAAAGGACACTGACAAGCAAGACGATTGAGAAGATGGCTCGTTCATATGAAGAAGAAACCCGGATTTTTAAGGAGCTACTTCATTAAGCCGGCCAGTGGAGCGAGCCGGTCACTTAACATATTTATTCTTATTTCAGGAGCTTAGCAATAATAAATTCAAGCTAACCTGGGGGCTAATGTCGGGGATATTACCCCGCGGTATAACCCGGCCGAAAGTATGACCCGGCTAGGACTTGGCGACTCACTGGTGACCCGGTCGAGACGTGGCGGTTCATTGGTGACCCGGCAGGCGGGTCAGACGAGCAACAAGGCCCAAGGCCCAGCGTGTAAGCCAGCGCAAGGTGGCTCACAAGAGAAGGCCCAAAGGAGAGAAAGGATTCCCCTACAAGAGAAACAAGACCCGGATTAGGACTCAAGAGAGGCTAGTCCTAATCCTACTCCTAGTAGGACTCTACATGTAAACCTACCCCTTCCACTTATATAAGGAGGGGTAGAGCACCCCTAGAGAGGCAAGTTCACAACTTCAAGTCATTAGAGATAGACAGATTAGAGGCTCTCGAGATTAGAGGTAGCGATTCCGCACCCTTGTAATCGAGATTGTCATCATCATCAATATAGACACAAAGGCAGGACGTAGGCTTTTACCTCCATCGGAGGGGCCGAACCTAGGTAAACCCGCGTCTCTCGATTCCGACCAACCCCTCTCAAGCCGCCACATAGTTGCGATGGTCTCACACCTAAGTCCGTTAACCCGGACATCCTGCCGTGACAAATCCACGACACTTCTTCTTTTCATTCTTCTTCTTTTCCTTCTTCTTTTCATCTTTCTTCTTCTTATTTTTCCTTCTTTTCCTTTTTCCTTTTTCCTTTTTTTTCCTTCTTCTTTTCTTCTTTTTTTTCTTCTAGTTTTTTTTCTTTTCTTCTATTCTTCTATGTTTTTTTCTTTTCTATCTAAGTTTTTTCTACCTAATAAACTAACTATCTAATTTAACAGAAAATAAACTAACTACCTAATAAACATCTATTAAAAAAACAGGAAAAGATAAAACATGAAAAAAGGGGGGGAGAGCCCAGGGGCAGGAGCTCACCAGGGGGGCAGGGGGCGTCGGGCGGCCGGCTACGGGGCCGCTGGCGCCGCGGTGGGTCGTCGGGGCAGAGGGCACCGCGTCGGGGCAGAGGGTGCGGGGCGGCGACGGTGACGGCGGAGCTGCGAGGCGAGGGCGCGAGCGGGGCGGGGAGGGTGCGGCCGCGGGGCGAGGGAGCGGCGTGGCGGGGGCGCGGGGCGGCGGCGCCGCTGCGGGGCGTCGGGGCAGAGGGCGCGGGGCGGCGGCGGCGACGGCGGAGCTGCGAGGCGGGGGCGCGAGCGGGGCGGGGAGGGTGCGGCCGCGGGATGGGGGTGCGGGGCGGCGGTGACGACGGAGAGAGGGAGAGGGAGAGAGAGATGAGCGCGCGGCCGGGGGGGAGTGTGGAACGGTGGGGAACGGTGGGGCGGGGGCTACCGTTAAGGGAATCACCCCTTTGCCGTGTGCTAACAGACGGCAAAGAGGGGCCCTCTTTGCCGTCTGTTAGCAGACGACAAAGGGGTGACCTAGCCAACGTCGTGGCTCCGTGGGGCCCACTATCCTCTTTGCCGTCTGCCATTGTCCTCTTTGCCGTCGGCTGGCAGACGGCAAAGAGATGACAGACGGCTTAACTGAATTTTGCCATCAGTCCTTTCTTTGCCGTCTGCTTTCAGCTGGCAGATGGCAAAGTCCTACTTTGCCTTCAGCTGGCAGACGGCAAAGGTATGGCTGATGGCAAATACTCTGATTCCAGTAGTAGAGGGGAATTAACTATGAGATCCATATAGTACATCGGTCTCCGTCAATATTAATACTAGTTGATTGAAGAAGCCCTCCTCTGAGTGGACGAGGATTGTGGAACATGGTTCCATGGAAATCCCTTATGAATAGTAAATTCAAAAAAGCATATTTGGAAAAATATTAAAGATCCGAAGAAAAAAAATGAACATACATGGTCAACTGGTAAACCCATGTATGAAGTTTCACAAAGAATCGACATCTGTGATATTCTAGGCAAAAATGATAAAATTGAAGCTATATTTGAAAACACTGTTTGAAGGAATAGTGGTCGGATTGTATTCTTCACTGTGGAATATCCCGGATGTTATTCCTTCACAAACTTCATACTTGAGTGCGTGTGGAATCATGTTCACTTTTCTGTTTTCGCCCCTGAGTGTGTTAGTAATAGTATAATGCCTAAGTATGCCGGTGATCATAATTCTTGTCATTAAAAAGTATGATAAGCTTAAAATTTTGCGATTTTTGCAACTGTGATTATATACATAAATAATAGAGTTCTCCAAAATGTATAAATGTAGTCCACAGTACATATGAGCATACTTAGATGACGGTGTTCCACGTAGCTAGCTTTTTGTCCTGAAGATGAAACACTAACCGATGGGCTTTATTTTTATGAACTTTGTAGTAGTAAATTGTTTGTTGGCTAGATACATCATACTAATAAAGAAAAATCTTACATGGTTATAAATCATGTGGCTCTACCCACCGGAGTTCAAAATGTGGTAGGAAGTAACTAAGTAAGATTCATGCAATACGTCTGATTTGCGTCAATACTAGTAGTTGAAAGAAGTTACCGCCTATGAAGTCACGAAGAAATGACATATGTGTTATTTCCGGCATAAATGGTACAAAATTGAAGCTACATTCGGAAGCACTTTTTGAAGGAATAATAAAGTCGGATAGTATTCCCTTCACTATGGAATACACTGGGTGTCATTTGTTCACGAAACTTCATACGTGAGTAGAATGATCAACCAAGATTGATACCTCAGAATTTTAGAACATTTTGATTTTTTGTAGTATTATTTTAAATTTATTATTAACATGGGTGTGCGTGGAACCATATTCACCTTTGTATTTTCGTCCCCTTAGTGTGTTAGTATAATGTCCAAGCACACGGGTGATCATCTTTCTTGTAATGAAATAGTATGAGTAGCCTAAAATATTCGGATTTCTGCGTCTGTGATTATACATACATAAATAATACATTCTTCCAAACTGTATGAATGTGGTCCACAATCGCATATGAGCAGACCTAGATGAGGTTGTTCTACTTAACTCACTTTTTCTTGTGAGAATGAAACATTAGCCGATGGGCTTATTTTCATGAAAAAAAATTGACACTCAAACCGTAGAACAATCGTTCTACGATAATTTTTCATTAAAAAGTCAAAATATAATACATCAAAGAAAAAGGATCAGTTGATCCTAGAAAAAGAAAAACAAGTTAACCAATGCCTGTTCGGTTAAACATAGTAGCTAAGAGATTAGAAACTATTATTTAGCCACTGAGCAAATTTCTCTGAATGCTTCTTTTTGATCTTGTAAAGGAGAAACTTTAAATCTTTCTTGAAATGAAATCTCCAAGATTGGAGTGCGTGTTGAACTCCTTTGAATATTCTATCATTTCTATGGTTCCAAGTGGTCCAACATCCCAATATAACAATTTCTGCCGCAAAATCTTTTGGAAACTGATCAATTGCAAGTAGTGTTTCCTCATAAAAGGATGTACCTCTCTTCTTATTTGGGATTACAGAATTCCAGCAATCCTGGGCAAAGGTACAATCCCAGAACAGGTGTAGATCTGTTTCTTCAGCATTCTGATTGCATAGGGCACAAAATGGATTATCAAGTTGCATCCCTTTTCTTTGAAGTAGAGCTCTGGTGTTAATTTTGCAATGAGCCACCAGCCAGAAGAAAATCTTATGCTTTAGTCTGCTGGATGTTCTCCAGATTAAGGTAAAGATTGGGTGCACAATATCCTCTCCCATGAGAAATTTGTACATTTTCATAGAAGAGTATATGTTGGTCAAGCCATTACAAATCCCCTGTCTGGTTGATGGATGTCATCATCTCCTGTAGTTGTAGAAATTGTTCATAGGCTTGAGTAGACATGGGTGTGAAAATGTTCTATCCAATCTTCAGTATTACTGAACTTATGAACATATAAGGGGTCATTGATGGCAAAAGAATGGAGCTCTGGGAATTTTTGTTCCAAAGGTTCAGATGTCCAGCTATCTTTCCAAAAAAGAACAGCATGCCCCGATGAAATCTAACAGGTACTGGTAGTTTTGAATTCAGCCAATAATTTCAGATGAGCTTTCCACCAGAATGATCGCTCCATCTTCTCAAATGGAACAGAGTTGCTGTAGTATTTCTCCCCAATTAGGTTGACCCATGGAATGTCCTCCTTGTTCAAAAACTTGTAAAGGTTCTTCATCATTAAAGCTTTGTTATGAGTGAGAATATCAAGGATACCCAATCCTCCTTTTTCTTTGGGTTTGCATACCTTTGTCCAAGCTATTAAAGTAGTCCCTGTGTCTATGCTTCCATATTTTCTCCAAAAGAAGTGCCTAAGGTATTTATTAATTTGCTCCATCACCCCAATAGGAAGGGCAAGAGTGGACAAAAAGAAAATTGGAAGGGAGGCAAAAACAGATTTGATCAATTGAAACCTCCCATCATATGATAGCATTGTGGAACAACCAGAGAGTCTTCTCTCTATCCTCTGCATTATGGGGTTAAAGTCCTCAATTTTCAGCCTTGAAGTGCTCACAGGAAGCCCTAAATATGTAAAAGGAAAAGATCCATGTGTGCAATTTAGGATAGCAACCAGTGAAGTCATTAGGGGCTCAGCAACATTGATAGGCACAATGATAGACTTATTATAATTTACTTTAAGTCCAATGCATTCAGCATAATGGAGGAGCAGATTCTTAAGTTGCATAATCTGGTTTGGGACTGCTGGGAGGACCACAATGGTGTCATCTGCATACTGAATTACTGGAAAATCTTGACAGGAGTGACTTAGGATTGGGGGACTGATGAGCTGGTGACTCATGGCCTCATTTAGAGTAGATTGCAGCAGGTCTACTGCAAGAACAAATAGCAGGGGGGACAAAGGGTCTCCTTGTCTAACTCCTCTTTTGCAGTGGAATTTTTTTCTTAGGACTCCATTCAGGATAACAGCAGATGTGCCAGAAGACAGGATGAGATTGATCCAGGAAAGCCATTTTTCTCCAAAGCCCCTTGCTCTTAAAATGTCAATAATTGCTTGATGATCAATCATGTAAAAGCTTTCTCAAAATCCAGCTTGAGTAGCACTGTTGGATTTTTGGATTGTTGGCACTGATGAATGTATTCAAAGGTCCAAGCCAAGCAGTCCTGGATAGATCTTTGCTTCAAGAATCCATATTGATTGATGTGGACTAGTTTAAGGATCACTTTCTGTAATCTGTTGGCCAGCAATTTTGTAATGATCTTGATGGAGGAGTTCAACAAGTAAATTGGCCTAAAATCATTGGCAGTTTGAGGATTCTCTATTTTTGGGATTAATGTGATGAAGGAATCATTGATACTTTGAAGAGAGATATTGCCTTGCTGGAAATCATGTATCATCTTGTAAAAATCAGGAGCTATAATGTTCCAACAGGTTTTGATGAAAGCCCCATTAAATCCATCTGGTCCTGGAGCTTTATCTATGGGGATATTTTTGACCACCTCATCAATTTCCTTTTTTGAGAAAGGAGCTCCAATTCTTCTAGCCCATGAATTTTGGTAATAAGGGAGGTAAGATGCAATAAATTACTTGTGGGGGTAGATTGTCCAAGTCTGTTTTTCAAAGCCCTCCATAGAATGGCTGCTTTAGCATCATGTTCAGTATGCGCATTCCCCTGTTCATCTTGGATGGCATGAATGAAATTCCTTCTATATTTGATAGTTGCTTTGGCTTGAAAGAACTTGGAATTCTCATCTCCAAATTTGACCCATCTAATGGTAGCCCTCTGCCTCCAGTAAATTCTTTGGAAGGAAAGGAGTTTGAGCAAATGATCTTTTAGGATGTTTCTGCCAGAAATTTCATTGTCTGTTAAATTCCTATATTCCTCAAAGAAGTCCCACATTTCAATCACCTCATTTGTTGCTTTGATTGCACCAGATAAGTTGGGAAGACTCTTGTTCCAAATTTTCAAGCCCTTTCTTAATCTTTTAAACTTTGCAGAGATAAGTTTGGCACTGTTATTTTCCTGCACTGGCTGTGACCAAATATTTTCCACTATCTGTTTGAAATCTTTGTGCTCTAACCAGAAATTCTCAAACCTAAAAATCTGGGCTTTTGGGATATTGGTTCCAATGGATATGACACATGGTATATGGTCTGAAATAGGTTTGGCTAGAGGGGTGACCATGGTGTTTGGGTAGTTTGTTGACAAGCATTCTGAGGTAAACACCCAATCAATTTTCTCCAAAAGTGGGGCTTGTTGCATATTGCTCCATGTATAACTTCTTCCTCTCAATGAGATTTCTACAAGGGCAAGAGAACTAATTAGTTCAGTGAACTTTAACATGTTGTTGAAGTCCCCATTTCCTTGATTTCAATTATGTGGATATCTGACATAGTTGAAGTCCCCTGCTAAGATCCAATATGTTTCGTCATCCATTTGAACATTCTTAAGCCAGTCCAGAAAGAGAACTCTACCAGCAGGATCACAAGGTCCATATATATTGGTAAGAATCCAGGAACTTCCATTTTGAGTAGATGTAAATCTTACAGATAGAGAGAACTCATTTTTGAAAAGGCATTCCCCATGAAAAACAGAGTCATTCCAAGCAATTAATAATCCACCAGATGCTCCATTAGAGGGAGAAAATTCAAATTTAGAGATTCTTCTAGGACAGAAATTTTTAAGATAGGCACTATCAAAGCTTTCTCTCTTAGTTTCTTGGAGACAGATCACAGCACAATCAGATTCCTCAATTTTGTTTGACAGAGCAAGCCATTTGTTACTTGAATTAATACCCCTAATATTCCAGTTCAGAATTTTCCAGGCTCTATTCATGGGGAAACATATAGATTGGATAATCAACTAACTTCCGTACTGAAAGCTTAAAGGCACAGATAGTCATGGTTCTCTTTACACAGTAGTACCCTGTTGTTACAAAAGTAAGATATCTGAACCCTACACACATAACTAATCCCCTTACAAAAGAACTCCTTTTCCAGGCCCAAAACATTATCTCTTTCTCAGCAGCAATCTTCAGTCCTTCCATGCAGGTTGCTTAACACCTTTCTTTGCCTTCTTCTTGTGGATCCCATCCTTAGCAGGGGCTTTGGCATCCACCTTGCAATAAGAAGAATTTAGGTTTTTAACAACTTTACTTGAGCAAACTGGAGGTTTTGCAGAGCAGGCCAAACAATGGGTATCCTCACAAGATTTATGTCTAAAACCCTTTGAGAGAAGCTGCAATATGGAACTTCTCCTTACCTTAGAGTCCACAACAGGTGCTCTTTGCTTTCTTTTCCCTTGGGAGAGAGCAGAGTCATGTGCATTATAAGCAATTTTGCTAGGAGTCCTCATTTGATCCTCCTGCTCTGAAATCTGGGAGCATATGTGGGCCATAGAAACAGGGCAAGCATCAGGAATGTAGAAGGATAAATATTCTGTAGCAGAAGATCCTTCTATAATTATTTTCCACATTGGGGAATGAAGGAAAGATTTTGCCCTATCAAACTTGTCTGGAGTCAGAAGTGTACTGCATATAAAATTAACCCAATCATATGGTACATGAATAGCTGAATTATTGTTTTCGGGAGTTGCAAAGAACTGCTTCCAAGCAGCAAGTCCTTCATTTTCTGCAGTCTCAGAAGTTTGCAAAGCTGTTATTAACTGGGAGGTACTTTCCTTTAGTGTTGTAGCCAGGTGGGGCAGATGAGGTTGAAAATTCAGACTCAGAAACTTGGGGCTCAGATAGATTGAATTCAACAATATTGTGGTTGACACTTTCTTCAATGATCTCAAGTTCCTCATCTACTAATAGATTGTAACTAGAATCTCTGTCAGGAGATGCAGGATAATCCAAGGGATTAGCAAGTTGCAAAATAGGGTCCTCTCCTTGGGCCAGGTCCAGATCAAAGAAGTCTCCATTGCCCTCAAGTTCTTCATCAGCCACATCATTATTTGAAGGAACAATAATCTAAAAAATAGGTGGAGCTGTAAGCTTTCTGGAGCCTGAAATTTCTTCACTCTCATTAACCACATTTATGTTAATTTCCTGATGATTCTGAAATATTCCAGTACCCAGCTGAAGGACAGGGTTATGGTCTTGTGAAGGCAGTTCCAAAGCAAGGGGTAGATGGGCTTCAATGGGCCCAATGGCCAAATTTAAATCTGGCAGTTCAAAAGGGATAACTTGGGCCTGGCCCAATAAGTTTAAAAATTCATTTCCCTCCACTTGTGGCATGACTGCATTTGCCAACAATTCTGGCCCCACTTCATTGGACCCCATAGAAAGAGTAATATCACTCTGATTGTCCATATCTGGCATTTCCTCTTGAATTGGAGCATCCAAAGGCTGAAGAAGGTCAGCTAACTCCAGGAACTCTCCATCTTCTAACTCCTGGTCAATAAACTCATCTTCATTAGCAGGCATGGCCCAATGACCCCATCCTGGCATGTCCTCCTCCTCTTCCTCCTGGATATCATTGTGCTGAGCAGGTTGGTTCCCATTACCCATATCATCAGGAGCTTGATGTTCCATGATAGGCCCAATAAAATGATTAAGCTGGTTGGGGTGAAAGTTGAGATTGAAGGGAACTGGATGAGGATTTTCATCCATTGGCACAAGATCTTCTTCAGGTGGACCTCCTCCAATCATCTCTTGCTGTAACATAACCACTGGCACAGTCCATGATTCAGAGTTCAAATCATCAGATTCCCCAACTACAATGCTTGTGGGCACATCTGCTAGTTCATCTATCCTTACTTTCACCATTACAGCAGCTTTTGAGCTTCTAGCTCTGTCCCAAAGGAGTAACTTGCCAAAGTATCTGACAGAATTGGCTATTTCATGAATTTCTCTTTTGTCAAAAGGAAAACCAACTAGGAGCATCCAAACATCCCTATTCAGCTGCAAATTTCTCCAATTCATTCCTTGATTGTGCCGTTGAAATATAACATGCACATCTCCAAAGGCATGTGGACTTTGAAGAATCATAGAATCTCTATCAAAAGCAGAGTTAAAACACACATACGCTTGGCCAAAGGGGCATGGGCAAATCTCAGCAAACCCTAAGTGCTTGACCTCGATGATGAACTCCCCAATAAGTTGCCATACTGTAGGGAAATGAACTTGGAGATTTGGCATTGGGATTACCGTGGCGATTGTCCATTCTTCATGAGAAGCTGCAGCTGGAGACGAAATCACGAGAATGCGAGCCGGCCTCCCCTCAACCTGGATTGCTTGATGATGAGGAGGGAGGAACGGCGTCGGATCAAAAGGGAAGTTTGCCATCAGTGGCAGAGCTGCTTCCCTTGTGATAGTATTCTCTTGGCAATGGCGCAAAGGAGGATGTGGCGGCAGAGAGGCGACTGTCGGAGACCTTGAGGTATCAGGCGGCGGGTTTGGAGTGGGGGAAGTCTGGAGCACAGGGACAGCTTCAGTCCGGCCCGATGAAGGAGCAATTAACTCCCCATTAATCCCGGTAGGAATCGCAGGAATCGAGCCACTTGAGATCAATTCATTTGATCTTGGCAGAGACAGGAACTCGAAGTGACAGTCACTACCAATATGGCCCCACCTCTTACATCTCCGGCACCTGATTTTATTTGTGCAGGCCGGCCTCTTATGGCCCACTAATAGGCAACGGACACAGAAGGCCCTTAAATCTTGCAGCTGCGCAGTTACTGGCCCATCTGTTGCCTTCTCCTTTTGAATACGCGACATTCCCGCGTCATTACTCCGATGATCAACCGGGTATTGAAGACGGCTGAAAACTGTAGAAACTGGGACCGTGGATTGCGCCTGCTGATGAACTGAATTGTTCAAACGAGATTGATCAAGAATCCTTGGCTGATGAACCGCATCTACATATGAGTTTGGAGTTCGTCGACGAGAAACCAGAGACCAAACCCACGGGTAGAAGGGGGCGACGGTTAGATAGGTGGCTGTGTGTGGGCCTACAACAACAAGGCCAGTAATTAGACTGTTAATTAGTTGATGCGGGAAATTGGAGAGACGAGAGAACTCGGTTGCACAAGGTAGAAATAAAATTAGGGAGATCTTATGATTCGGCGGTCAATATTGTGGAAATGTACCGTAAATAGTGTCGCTCGATGTACATGAGGATCGTAAAGTATGTATGTTAGATAGAATTGATATTGAACTAGCAGAAAAAGTATGCCCCTATTGCAACGCACGGGAAATTACATAATATAAGTTATATTTCAGATGAATTTTTTTTGGTTTGAGCATCTCTGATGAACCTTACTCGATCATATTGTACCTCATCAAGTGGAGTGAATCAACGACGAAAACGAGCATCCTCATATCGGACGACTCGTTGGAGCCTCGAGGTTGTGGGGATATTCAAGGGTGCGCATACCATAAGATAACATTTAGTACGACTGAGAGCCACCTTTTCTTATGCTCACATTACACAAATATGGGTGCTTTCTGTAAAATTTAAGTGTCATTTACAAGTACATTTTATTTCCTTGTCAATGCTCGAAGCATACTTCGAATGCAAAAAAGATGACAAATGGGAACACATCTTGCTAGGAGTTACATGGTTATAAATCATGTGGCTCTACCCACCGGAGTTCAAAACGTGGTAGGAAGTAACTAAGTAAGATTCATGCAATACGTCTGATCTGCGTCAATACTAGTAGTTGAAAGAAGTTACCGCCTATGAAGTCACGAAGAAATGACATATGTGTTATTTCCGGCATAAATGGTACAAAATTGAAGCTACATTCGGAAGCACTCTTTGAAGGAATAATAAAGTCGGATAGTATTCCCTTCACTATGGAATACACTGGGTGTCATTTGTTCACGAAACTTCATACGTGAGTAGAATGATCAACCAAGATTGATACCTTAGAATTTTAGAACATTTTGATTTTTTGTAGTATTATTTTAAATTTATTATTAACATGGGTGTGCGTGGAACCATATTCACCTTTGTATTTTCGTCCCCTTAGTGTGTTAGTATCATGTCCAAGCACACGGGTGATCATCTTTCTTGTAATGAAAAAGTATGAGTAGCCTAAAATATTCGGATTTCTGCGTCTGTGATTATACATACATAAATAATACATTCTTCCAAACTGTATGAATGTGGTCCACAATCGCATATGAGCAGACCTAGCTGAGGTTGTTCTACTTAACTCACTTTTTCTTGTGAGGATGAAACATTAGCCGATGGGCTTATTTTCATGAAATTTGCAGTAGTAAATTATTTGTTGGCTAGATACATCGTACTAATCAAATAAAATCTTTCTTTCAAAAGGAAAGGCTAAGAAAATTCAAACACTCACACTTCTGACCTGCCGGTACCAAAGGACAGTTAGGTATTGACTTACGAAAGGACCAGTGGCTTTATCACACTATTCTACCGCTCATGTCTTATATAAGGGGCAAGTCTTGTGCAAGAAAATGATAAACTCATCATTTTACTCACATATATTACAATATTTCAATCCTAATTGGCGTGATATTTGCTTTGTCTCTATTCGTTATAGATTTTAATTTGGTATCCATAGGCATAGAAGGCACCAGGAATTTTCAATGAATTGCCAGAACTACAACATGCACAAGTAGAATAGCATCAATGTCGTGCATCTCCCTCCTACTCTGCCGACCCAACTATTTTTCGTTTACCTCGTCCCTTCGCTCATCACCAAGCAATTTTGCTTCAACTAGCCTATACGCCACGCTCTAACGTGATCTCCAAGAGCCAACTGAGACAGACTTTGGCTCAGTTGGCTATGACATCAGAAGGAATGGGGGGACTTCCCTTCGCAAAAAAAAGAAAAAGATTAGTATCTTCATTTCGTGATGGGTGTCTACATTTTCGGGTATGTCGTAAGCGGATAATGCTATTTCTAGACACTTGGTAAACTGGTCCGTTAATACCTAATGATGCTAGGAGAGACCCGGTGGGCTCAGGAGTCAGGACTACATCTAGCAAAACACAGTCCCCAAATCCCAGTCGCCAATCGCCGTCATCGACTGACCCTCCCACCAACGCCGGAGGGGCGCGGTGGCAGCGGGCCTCCTGTCTCTCTTCTTGCGATTGAGCAGCTCCTCCGCGTGTGGATCCTTTTGGTGTCTACTGCCGCTTCTTCCCAAGCTTATGGCCCTTGGCGGCTCCCCGCAGGCTCCTGTTAGAGCAACTCCAACGGGCCACCCAAACGGACGGCGGATTTGTCCGCTTTTTGTCCGTTTGGGTCGGCCGCCCACGCGGCGTCCGCCCACTTTAACATTTGGGTCGGCTGTGCGCCCAACGCGCGGATCCATATATGCCGGCGTGGCCGGTTGGTCGCCCTTTTTTAGATACACACATATTTTGCAATTAATTTCACAAAGCAAACATATGCACAACAAAATAAATAGCATGGTTTCAACACCAAATAATAATTAACATAGTTTTACAAGCCGAATAAAAATAAAATAATCTCACATAGTTTTGCAAGCCGAATTAAAGAGGTACATCTATTGGTTGCCAACATTTTCTTCGTGCTTTAAGTTTTTGCAGGATACCGAACGATGCCCCATCGAGATTGCAAAACACCAAAGGCACGCTCGACGTCTTTCCTAGCACTCTCTTGCTCTTGGGCAAATCTTTTCCTCTTCTCTCCGATAGGATTGGGGATTGTCTTCACAATAGTGGTCCATTGAGGATAGATACCATCACCCAGGTAGTATCCTTTGTCGTAGTTGTGGCCGTTGATGGTAAAATTAACCGGTGGGCTGCTGCCTTCGGCAAGCCCAGCAAACACTGGCGAGCGCTGAAGCACGTTGATATCATTGTGTGATCCGGCCATGCCAAAGAAAGAGTGCCAGATCCAGAGATCTTGAGATGCCACTGCCTCAAGTATGACAGTGCATTTCCTGACATGGCACTTATACTGCCCTTGCCAAGCAGAAGGGCAGTTCTTCCACTCCCAGTGCATGCAGTCTATGCTACCAAGCATCCCTGGGAAGCCCCTGCTGGCATTCATCGCCAACAAACGGGCTGTATCTTCAGGAGTTGGCTCTCTCAAGTACTCAGGGCCAAACACAGCAATAACAGCCTTGCAAAACTTATACAGGGATTCTAGGCAAGTAGACTCGCTCATACGGACGTACTCGTCAATGAGATCACCGGGCACTCCGTATGCAAGCATTCGGATGGCTGCAGTGCATTTCTGATAAGAGGAGAAGCCAATCTTTCCAACGGCATCCTCTTTGCACTCGAAATAGTTATCGTAGCCGACCACTCCCTCTCTAATACGGTTGAAAAGATTCCTACTCATACGGAAATGGCGACGAAATTTTTGATGTTTGAACAACGGATTCGTTGTGTCAAAGTAGTCTTTCCAAAGAAGGAAATGCCCGCTCTCTTGGTTGCGATTCAACGCCGGAAAGTGCCCCGGAATGGAGCCCCGGAACAACGGTCGTTGGCTATTGCCGTGTTGGCCAAGATCTCCTCATCATCATCAGACGAGGAATCGTCGGAGTCAGAAAGAAAATTGTGAAAGAAGAACTCGTCGGCGGAGTCCATTTTTGTACCTTGGCAAACTGTCGAACAGCTTGCGGGCGTCGACGAAGGAGCCGGCCGGCGAAGGGAGTCGTGCCGCCCTCGGACCAGCTAGCTGCACAGGCTGCGTCCGACGAGTGTGCCGGCGTCCGACGAGCGCGCCGGTGTCAAGACGAAGGAACTGGCCGGGGGCCGGCGAGGAAGCTTCTTGGCCGCGGCCTCGGTTGTGTCGGGGGAGTGGGGAAGGGAAGCTTTCGGTTCCCCGGCGGCAAGTCGGCGGGCGGGGGGGGGGGGGGGGGGGGAGGGACGTGGGAGGTGGCGGCGTTACAGGTGAGACGGCACCGGCAGCTGGCGCCGGCACCGGAAAAGGGGGCGGCAGCGTCGGCGACAAGGGAGGAGGGTTTGGTGCTGGAATGGGAGAGGATGGCCAATGTGCCACCGACCAGCGGGCCGGGGGGGGGAGTAGGCGGGAGCGCGCGCGCGTCCGTCTCGTGTCCGCACCGACGCAAATGAGGCCCAAATTTGGGCCGGGAATGGGTCCGCAGGCGGGTTGGGCCGACTATTCTGTCCGCGCCGACCCAAACGGATGCGCGCGGACGAAATGGGTCTCTGCTCTTACAGGATGGTCATGTGCTTTGGCGACCTCCGGTGCCACCTCGGGCGGCGGGTCAGGTAGGCCCGTTGTCGGCCGTGCAACTGCAGGTCTGGAGCTCCGAATTTGGGCTGGCGACGGCGTCTTAGGCCTCCCTTCGTTGGCGCTTCCGCTCGACACGTCTGCGCTGGTGGTGCTGGGTACCGGCTTAGGGCCGGTCCGACTTGTGCGGGGGAGGTGGAGGGAGTATCAGGTCCATGACGGCGACCTGGAAAGATCCACGACGATGTCACTTGCGTTGCAAGCACCATACTGTGGTGTGGTGTTGCTCCTCTCCCCTCCCCGGGCCTGATATATGCTCGTCGGGCGCCTTGTGTCGAGCATCCGCCGTAGTCCTCTGGCGCTATGTAGCCTGCGCTGGGTCAAGTTGCTATTGTCGGGTTCTTGCCTGGGTCGAGCTTGGCTCCTCTGGCGTCGGTGTTCCTCTCCATCGTCGCGCGGGGTGGGTGCGTGCCTAGCGATGGTGAAGCCCGTGGCGTCCCTCCCCGCCGCCTTTCAGGTGTCGTGTTATACTTGTACCCCCTTGGTCCAATTGGGTTGGTGCAAATGGCGTGGTTTGGGGAGTTGGACTGGGCTGCCAGTTGTGGTGAAGTGGTACCCGATGACTTCATCCCTGATGAACTCATATGTATGTGTCCCGCTTCTCCACGCCATGTTTCAGCTGAGGTGGAGCTGCCCAAGTGCCCATCAGGCTCATTATCCTCTTGGATTTTTCGATAGCAGCGCCCCCGGGTGTCGCAGGGCTGCCATTTTCTCCTGCTAATGGATGTATGGTGCCTTGGACTTCATCTCCTTGGCGGATGTGCAGGCTCGAGTCTGTCTCTTTGCGTTGTTCGACCGTATGCAGGTGAGCTCCGTGTTCTTGATGGAACCATGGCTGAACATTGCCCTTCGACGGCTCACAAGGTGCACTCACTTTGGCAGTACTCGGGGTCGTAGCGTGGTTTTGAGTCTGTTGTCAAGGTTCGTAATATAGTTTTTGTCTCAGTTTTGCAATGCCCTTCGATGGCGTTGGCGGTGCAACTCGCAGTTCTGGCATCCTTAGCCGATGAGGTCGGTGTCTGTAACATTTCTCGATGGAGTTAAGCCCTCCGACAGGCCAAGACACTCGTTGATATGCAATTTCTCAGATCATTTCTCTTGGCCGCTAAGTAGCGGTTGGCGCCCCCCCCCCCTCTTGCATGGCTAGATACTGCTTGTGGTGTTACGCTTGTGTTTCGCCAAAGCCTTGTAGTAGTTTGTCGATTGCTGTTTTTGATTGTTTCGGTTTTTTCGTCGCTTAGGCATAGCTTTGGTCTTGCATGGCTTTGCTCTTATCGGCATGTTTTTTGTGTGTGTGCGTTAATGTTGGTTATGTTCATCCTAACTATATAGAGACCTGATATGTGCTCATTATGTGTTGTATCCACTTAATGCTTCATTTTGAGTAAATAAAATCTATTATTTGTAGAAAAAAACCTTGCAGGACAATAAAAAGTATTGATTAGGTGTGGATGCTCACCCCCCCCCCAACCATGGGCTTCGTGTTGAACTTGGAGGGGCAGTGAAACTCATCAGGTGTTGCTTTTGATCAAAAATAATTACTCTCGCTAGATTTGTTTCACAGGTCGTTATTCATGTGAAACATCGGTGTGGAACATGGTTCCACAGGAACCCCTTATAATGAATCATAATTTTGAAGAAAAAAAAAGGAATCATTAAAACACTGATTTTCTTTTTTCACATGCATGGTTAGACAGATATACTCGCGTGTGAAGTTTGACGAAGAAATGACATCCATGTTATTATGGACAAAAATTACAAAATCGAAGCTATATTGAAAAGCATTGTTTGAAGATATAGTAAGGTCGGATTGTATTTCTTCACTGTGGATACTCCAGGTATCATTTCTTCATGAAAGTTCATACTTAAGTAGAATGGTCGACCAAGTTTGATGTCCCCAAAAAAAATTTAAAAAATATGTAGTATTGATTTTTGAATTTACTATTCACATGGGTGCATGTGGAACGATGTTCACCTTTGTACTTTTGTCTCCTGAGTGTGCGGGTGATCATATTTCTTGTAATTAAAAAGAACGAGTAGCCTAAAATCTTGGGATTTCTCCAACTGTTGGGGATATAACCCCGTGGTGAGACCCGCCCAGGTGGGGCCGGGTCATACGGTTGGCGGTTTAAAGGCCAGGCTTGGCATAAGCTTATCCAATGGGCCTGGAGGCCCGGAGCCAGAAGACAAGATGTAACCCGGTGGCGTAAGCCGCCGGTGGCGGCTTGTTAAATAAGGCATGTGTAGTTAGAGGTGAGGTCGGTTATCAAGTATAACCCGGCCCGGACTCTTGTAAGCCCAGGGCCTTGATCTGTGTATATAAAGGCGGGTTACCTGGGCGGCTTAGGCCACGAAACAACTGATCGATAGCTAGGTCAAGCGAACTCGCTCCCTTGTAATCGATACCCAATCAATACAACACAAGCAGGACGTAGGCTTTTACCTCTTTCCGAGGGGCCGAACCTGGGTAACCCTTGTCTCTCGATTCCGATCAACCCCTTTGAGATCACCGCCTTAACGATGGCCTCGAACCTAAGTCCTTTCACGGGGACATCTGCCGTGACAAAACCACGATAGTTGGCGCCCATCGTGGGGCTAGCGCTCGGTGGTGTGGAGTTCTCGAAGGGCTCTCTCCCATGGATCGAGGGATATGCCGTTGGCAGGATGACCAAGAGTCGCCGCGGCAAGCTCTACATCGACGATGCTGGCTGGGGCCCCGAGGCTGACTCAATCGAGTACGGGTACCGGGTCCCCTTCGGCGGAATTCACGTCTTCATTGGCAAGATCGGCGGATCTAAGCCTGGGCCAGACATCTGCACCGACCTCGTCGAGCCGGCCCGGCGTGTGCAACCTGCCCGAGCTAATCCGGGTCGGAAGCACGTCTTCGTCGGCTTTACCCAAGGCGCGGAGCTTGAAGGTTCCATATCACGGGAGGAAACCCTCATCTGCTCAGAGGATGGATCCTCGAGCGGAGAGGCGGAATCAATCTACCAGCTTCACAACGGCGGGCTTGGGGGCTTCGTCGAGGATTACCCTGAGCCGGAGTACCATGAGCCGGAATACTATGAGCCGCCGAGCCGCGCCGCTGTCTTCATGGCAGGATCGGCACCGGCCCCTGGTAGCACGGCCGCTGGCGCGACCGGGTCCGGGTCAGGCAGGCCGCCGGCTCAAGTTTTGCTGGATCTGATGAGCGAGCTTACAACTCTGATGGGGACCGAGGCCACGGTCGAAAACCAAGCAGCCCGTAACACGGAGATCGCAAGGTTGAAGGACCAGATGGCCAGAGTCCAAGAGGAAATCAACGCACTGAAGGTTCAGATGGATGCTGAGTCGGAGCGTCTTAGGACAGATGCTTTTCGCCTTGAATTAGAGCAGCAGACCGCAGCGGCGGTTCACCGGATGAGGCATCAGTCCCGTTTGCCGAATCAATATGAAGCTAGAAATCATTTTAACACGCCAGGGACGAGACGGAATGCACCTCTGACCGTAACTCGGATGGCGGAAGTACCTGGGAGCAGGGTGGCGGTTCAGCATCGGCAGCCAGACCCGCCCCGCGGGAACCAGACCCCGCCACAGTCTTTTCCGACGCCGCCTGGTCATTATTCTAACCCGGCGGAGAACATGGTGGCGGCAGCGACCAGACTCGGCACGATCCCCATCCCTGATGGGACGCCTTTCGCAGAGGAAGTGCGGAACGCCAATGGATACTTGCAGACAGCGGTGGCTCAGCAGGAGAAATATACTTACAGTCGGAGTCGCGTGCACTCAACCCCCATCCCGAGCCGCAGCTACAGCCGGCCTTTGGAGTCGCCAGCGGTCTCTAGCAGTGAGCGACGTCGAAACCTACCGCGAGACAATCAGCCGGCTCTTGATGCTCAGGCGCTGGTGGACCGGGCACGAGCGCAGCGAGAGGCGGCAGCATTGGCGGCTGCGGCGGCTTATCAAGAACCCACAGTCGCACCTTCCATTTCGGTAGGAGCCGGAGTAACCTCCAGAGCTGTGGGAGTGCCGTGCTTAGTGACGGCTTTACGAAACGAACGCCTGCCGAAGGACTTCAAGGGTCCTCGCAAGGTGCCCAATTATACCGCTGATCTGCCTCCAGAAGCTTGGATTGAAAGCTATGAACTGGCCATGGAGATGTTAGATGTCAGTGATGCAGTATGTGCCAAGTATTTCATCATGATGCTGGAAGGGCCGGCTCGCACGTGGTTGAAGGGTTTGCCACCCAACACCATTAATTCCTGGGCTGAGTTAAAAGCGAAGTTCATCAAGAATTTCCAGGGAATGTGCAAGCATCCCATGACAATTGTGGATTTGGATCATTGCATGCAGCGTGAGGACGAGTCGGCTCATCATTGGGTCCGGCGGGTCTCAACCATCATCCACTCTTCTGATAATATTACAGCGGCTCAAGCGGTCCTGATTCTGGAGAAGAATTGCCACTTTGTGCCCCTGAAGCAGAAGCTTGGCCGGCTCAAACGTTCATGCCAAGACATGGGGGAGCTCATGGCGGCTCTCACCAAGTATGCAGACTCAGATAGCACGAAGGATCCTGGCTCCGATGATGAGAAATCGGCCAAGGGTAAGAAGAATAGCAATGGCAAGAGTCAACAGCAGAACGGGGGAGGAAACAATAATGGCAACGGCGGGAAGCGGAAGCACCAGGACGGTGGGTCAGATTTGGTGGCCAACACCAGTGCTGGGAATAACCGTGGAAAGGGCAGCGGCAAGCCGCCTTTCGGTAAACGCAAGCCTGTTGACATGGAGGCGATGTTGAATGTTCCTTGCCCGAAACATAGCCTTCCTGATCAACCGTCCACTCATGCTTGGAGGGATTGTTGGATCATGCGGGAGTTTCGAAATTACAGCGTTAACCAGCATCAAGGCGGCGGCAGTGGACCATCCGGCGGGTCCGGATCCGGTCCTTCTGGGTCTGGCTTCGGTACAGGCGGCTCAGGCTCTAGCCATCAAGGCCAAGGAAACCATGGAGGTAATAATCAACAGTCTGGCAGTGGAGGTCAGCAACAAAATAATCAGTCCGGGTATCAGAGTAACCCAAAACAGCTTAACGGAGGCCAATATCACGTTTTTACGACTAGTCTTGACAAGCGGGATCGGAAGGTGTGCAAGCGGGCGGTTAATGCGGTTATGCCAGCTCTCCCTCAGTACTTAAAGTGGTCAGAGTATGACATAACTTGGAGCAGGGATGATCACCCGCCGCGCGTGGATAACCCGGGACAGTTGGCTTTGGTAGTGGCCCCCCAAGTCGGAGGCTATGTGTTCACTAAGGTGCTTATGGATGGTGGCAGTAGCATCAACATCCTGTACTATGACACGTTCCGCCGAATGAACTTACTTGATAAGGACCTTAAGCCGTCTTCAACGGTCTTTCACGGAGTGGTGCCCGGAAAATCGGTTTATCCAGTCGGAAAAATTTCTCTGGAAGTAGCTTTTGGGGATGAATTTAACTATAGGGTGGAGACCTTATGGTTTGAGGTGGTCAAGATCAAGAGCCCATACCATGCGTTATTTGGGCGGCCGGCTTATGCCAAGTTCATGGCTAGGCCTTGTTACGTTTACTTGCAGCTCAAGATGCCCGGGTTAAAGGGAACGATTACCGTGCATGGTGATCGGAAGATTGCTCTTGAGTGTGAGGAAGGTGATGCTGCATATGCAGAGTCGAGTTGTGCTGAGGCAGAACTCAATTTTTATAAGGAGAATGATGACCCGGCAGATATGACCCCGCTAAAGAAGCTTAGCACGGAATCTGAGCCGCCCCTCAAGTTTGTGGCAGAAGATACCAAGCTAGTGGATTTCACGCCTGGCGACTCATCACAGCAGTTCACTATTGGGGCTAATATGGATCCCAAATAGGAAATCGCGCTCATCGAATTCATCCGTGAGAATCGGGACATCTTTGCATGGAAGCCTTCTGACATGCCGGGTGTACCGAGAGAATTCGCTGAGCACCACCTTAATGTGGATCCTAAGTTTAAGCCGGTCAAATAGTTCCTCCGTCGCTTCAATGAGGAGAGGCGTAAGGCTATTGGGGAAGAGGTGGCCCGGCTCTTGGCAGCAGGGTTCATCGTTGAAGTTTTTCACCCAGAGTGGCTAGCTAACCCGGTGTTAGTACTCAAGAAGAACGGCACGTGGCGCATGTGCGTGGATTACACAGATCTTAACAAGGCATGTCCGGTTGACCCGTTTGCTCTCCCCCATATCGATCAAATCATTGATGCAACGGCGGGTTGTGAGAGTCTATGCTTCCTGGATGCTTATTCAGGTTATCATCAGATCAAGATGGCAGTCAAAGACCAAGAGAAGACGTCTTTCATTATGCCTTTTGGAGCTTTCTGTTATGTGTCTATGCCTTTCGGGCTCAAGAGTGCCCAGACGACTTACCAGCGTTGTGTGCAGAACTGTCTTCATGGTCAAATTGGGCGCAATGTTCATGCTTATGTGGATGATATTGTGGTCAAGTCAAGGAAGAAGGAGACTCTGCTGGCCGATTTGAAAGAAACTTTTGACAATCTGCGGGTTTACAAGATGATGCTTAACCCGGCAAAATGTGTGTTCGGGGTACCCGCAGGCAAGCTCTTGGGATTTTTGGTCTCTGAGCGTGGCATTGAGGCTAACCCGGACAAGATAAAGGCCATAACTTCTTTGTCTAAGCCGGCGTGTATTAATGACGTTCAGCGCCTGGCGGGTCGTATTGCTGCATTGAGCCGGTTCATAAGCCGCCTGGGTGAGAAAGCTATTCCTCTATACCAGATGATGAAGAAGACAGACGATTTCGTCTGGAGTGATGCGGCTAATGAGGCGTTTGAGGCGCTCAAAAATCAGTTGGCTGAGCCGCCTGTTCTGGCCGCTCCCGTGGAAAAGGAGCCTCTGCTTTTATATGTGGAGGCTAACAACAGGGCTGTCAGTGCTGCGGTTGTGGTGGAGCGCAAGGAGGCGGGTAAGGAATATCCAGTTCAGCGTCCGGTTTATTATGTCAGTGAAGTCTTGACGGAGTCTAAGCAACGATATCCACATTGGCAAAAGTTGGTGCTTGGGGTGTTCATGGCCAATCGCAAGCTGAAGCATTATTTCCTTGGTCACCCGATCACAGTGGTCAGCTCTGCTCCTTTGGGTGATATCATTCAAAACAGAGAAGCCACTGGAAGGATTGCTAAGTGGGCAATTGAGCTTGGGCCTCTCAATTTAAAATATGTGCCCCGGACGGCTATCAAATCTCAAGCCCTGGTGGATTTTATCAATGACTGGACAGAGTGTCAAATACCTGAGGAAAAGCCGGACAATACGTATTGGACGATTCACTTTGATGGATCCAGGCAATTGGAAGGCTCAGGGGCTGGAGTTGTTTTAACTTCCCCACGAGGTGACAAATTTTGTTATGTTTTGAGTCTAATGTTTCCTTGTACTAACAATGTAGCAGAATATGAGGCTTTGCTTCACGGGCTCCGTGTGGCCAAGGAGATGAATTTGAGCCGGGTCAGATGTCTTGGCGACTCAGACCTGGTGGCTCAACAAGTCTCTGGCACGTGGGATTCTAAGGACCCTCGTATGGCGGCTTATCGTCAGGCGGTTGATATTATTGCTGGCCACTTTAAAGGTTGTCAGGTGGATCATATTAACCGGCGGAAGAATGAGGCGGCTGACGCATTATCAAGGCTGGGGTCTCAGCGTAAGCCGGTGCTGCCTAATGTGTTCTTGGACATGTTGCATCACCCATCGGTCAAGTTACCGTCGGAGGAGGATTTGGCTATACCTGACCCGGAAGGGCAATTGGTGGTGGCTCTTCGCGCGATCCCTGATTGGACGTTGCCTTATCTGGCGTACCTGACTCGCGGCGAGTTACCTCAAGATGAGACTCTGGCACGGCAGATCATAAGGCGGTCTAAGTCTATGACTATTGTCAACAGCGAGTTACATTGGCGTAGTGTGACTGGTGTCTTTCAGCGCTGTGTCTCTCCTGATGAGAGCCGTGAGATCTTGCAAGAAATCCATGCTGGCGATTGTGGTCATCACGCCGGGTCAAAATCATTGGTGGCCAAGGCCTTTCGACACGGGTTTTACTGGTTAACAGCTCATAAAGATGCAGAGGATTTGGTCAGTAAGTGTGGCGGGTGCCAAAAATTTGGGCGACGTGCCCATGTGCCGGCTCAAGAGCTACGGATGATTCAAATCACCTGGCCGTTTGCAATCTGGGGGCTTGATATGGTAGGACCTTTTAAGAGGTCTAAGGACAAAAAGACCCACCTATTGGTGGCGGTTGACAAGTTTACTAAGTGGGTCGAGGCTGAGCCGGTCAGCAAGTGTGATGCAGTAACAGCAGTTCAGTTCATCAAAAAGCTGATTTTTCGGTTTGGTTATCCTCATAGTATCATCACTGATAATGGCACTAACCTGTCCAAGGG
This sequence comes from Elymus sibiricus, assembly GCA_039707655.1. Lineage (NCBI taxonomy): Eukaryota > Viridiplantae > Streptophyta > Magnoliopsida > Poales > Poaceae > Elymus > Elymus sibiricus. The sequence goes on along the minus strand of CM077663.1, from coordinate 76,160,663 downwards.
GGCTATGAAGGAGTTCTGTGATGAGGAGCATATCCGTCTTGATGTATCTTCGGTAGCTCACCCGCAGTCTAATGGTCAAGCTGAGCGTGCTAACCAGGAAATTTTGAGAGGTATAAAACCCCGGCTCATGGTTCCTTTGGAGCGCACGCCGGGTTGTTCGGTGGAGGAGTTGCCGTCTGTTCTTTGGAGCATAAGAACCACCCCCAACAGGTCTACAGGCTATACGCCTTTCTTCATGGTTTATGGCGCAGAAGCTGTTCTCCCCAGTGATATTCGTCATGACTCGCCCAGAGTGGCGGCTTACGTAGAAACTGATAACGAGGCGGCGCGTCAGGATGCTTTGGATGCCTTGGACGAAGAACGGGATCTTGCAGCAGCTCGGTCGGTGATTTATCAACAAGACATGCGTCGCTATCATAGCCGCAGGGTCAAGACCCGGACGTTCCAAGAAGGCGACTTAGTACTCCGGCTGATTCAAGACCAGTCAGATATGCATAAGTTGTCACCTCCCTGGGAAGGAATGTTTGTGATCAGCAGAAATCTCAACAATGGTTCCTATTATCTCATGGATATACGAGAGAATGACAAGTCTCGCACTTCTGGTGAAGAGACCAAGAGGCCGTGGAATATTGCTCACCTTCGGCCATACTATAGTTAAGCCGCCAGTCCGGCTCTCATCAATGTACATATTCCTGTCATTGTATATACCATCTTTTATGATATAATAAAGTTGGCATCCCCATGATTAGGGGCCTCTGCCGTTTTCTCCGCACTGAAAGTGTCGTACAAAGGAGTTGATCCTTAATCAGGTCACTTGGGGGCTTCCAACCCTATGTGTTTAGCTTACATACCCTCTTGGCCAGGCTTTATATGCCATGTTCGAGTTAAACCTGCCTGTTTGCAACTTGCTACTCCGCCATGTGACCCGCCAAACTCTTGACAGTTAATCTTGATAAGAGACCCTGAACTTTTATAAGTTATTCTCGCACAAAGACCCTGAACTTGTCAAGGTTTAAACGGCGGCTTTTCTCATGAGAGAGTCGTCTTACAGTGAGCTAGGATAAACTCGTCTTGTCTGCCGTAACCCCTCCGCTATGTGGCCTGTTCGTACTCTTAGCAATGTCAATCTTTTACAGACCTGAACTTGCTAAGGTTTAAACGACGGATTTATGTCACGTGAGAGCCGGCTTACAAGTTTGTAGGCTTTCCGCCTAGTTTCTTCGGAAACAACACAAAAAAATTCATAAAAACAAGAGTTATCTTGTCCTGCCGCGCCTTTAAAGCTGGCTTATAGGATGAGACATACAAATTACTTGTTTTTGCAGGTACTCTCATGATAAGATTCTAAGTTTTGGAAAATTCCGGCTTGGTATTGCTCAGGGAGTATAACCCGCCCAGCGCGTCAAAGCAGTCAAATGATTATATATCAAAGATGAATTTGTTAAGTCGCCGGCAGAAGCTTAAAACAGTGCATCAAAAGCACAAGAGCAGGCGGTTAAATGTTTTCCTACTGCTATTACAAGGCTGTTCAAAATGCCCAAAAGTTGCAGACATAAGTGTTTTTAGTACAAGATAACCTGGCATATTAGTAAAAGCGGGTTACTTTCCTACGAAGCAGACTCTTCAGCTCGTCGCCGGGTCATCCTACGCCGGGTCTTCGACTTTCCGGATCTGAAGGTTGTCCAAATCCCAGTTGCAGTTTGTTAAGGCTTCAAATTGGGCCTCATCATGCAGGATCGGAGACGGATCAACATCAGGGGCAAAGAGATGCTTACGGCGTTGAGGAATCAGGCTCTTCGCTTCAAAAGTGGGCCCTCGAACACGCTTGTTCTCTTCGGAGTAAGCCGCCTGATATACTGCCAGGTCAGCCTCTGCGGTCAGCCGGCTTGCCAGAACCCGGGAAGCCTTATGACAGCGGGCGTAATCTTCTTGTGTAAACTCCGAGCCGTCATCCTTCAGTTGAGGGAAGCCGTCCATCATCTCAGCCGGGTTAAGCTCCGGGGCATAAGCCAGCGACCGGCTCAAAGCAGCAATTGCGCCCTTGCGGGCAGCTGATCTCTTCAATTCTTCCAGCTGCTTCGGGATGGTCGACATGACTTCCAGCACACCCTTCATGACCTTCGGAACACCCCTCTCAGTCATGACAGCCTTGATGGTAAATAGAGACCTGGCGTACAGCTGTACTGTCAAAGAGTACAAAGCCTTGAGTTTCAACAGGCTGTTGTCTGACAGCTGGCGGCTCCGTTCACCTACAGGCAAGTCAAATTTCATAAAGCCGCCAGAAAAGATTCTCGACAAGTACCTTTTTGAATATTGAAGGTTAAAAATGTTTACCAAAGACGGCTCCGATCATACGAGAGATCTGGCCTTTCAAGTTTTTTAGCTCGTCAGTTACCATTTTGAGACGGCCTTCTGCGTCTTCAGCGCGCTTTGTCAGGGCGGCTTGGCTCGTTTCAGCGGATTTTTTGAGTGACTTAAGTTCAGCCTTGATAACATCCAGCTCCGTCAAAGCAAGTTGATACTTGGCGTCAGTCTCTGCTCGGCCTTCCTGTTGGAGTGCCAGATTTTTCTTCAGGTCTGACACGGTCGACTCAGCGGTGTTCAAAGATTCCTGCACAGGATAAGTCATGACAATGCAAGGTTGTCAGTTTTAAGCCGTCGGTCTGGCTCACACAGTTTATGTCCAAGTTTGGTACAATGATTACAAGTCCCAAGTAGATTGCAAGCAATATACTTGACACTTGGGGGCTAATGTATCCCAGCTCTTTCTTATAGAGCCGGCTCATTACTTTGGTAATGACCCGGCCCTTGGGGGCTACAGTTGGCTCTTAATCTAAAATTGAGTGCCGGCTCATTACTTAGGTAATAACCCGGCCCTTGGGGGCTACACTTGACTCTTAATCTATGATTGAGTGCCGGCTCATTACTTAGGTAATAACCCGGCCCTTGGGGGCTACACTTGGCTCTTAATCTATGATTGAGTGCCGGCTCATTACTTAGGTAATAACCCAGCCCTTGGGGGCTACACTTGGCTCTTAATCTATGATTGAGTGCCGGCTCATTACTTAGGTAATGACTCGGCCCTTGGGGGCTACAGGGCGATTTTACGAAAGATAAACAAGTGATTGAAGACCCGGCTGACCTTTTTGGAGAGATCAACCGGTTCTTGGGGGCTACATAAGTATATACATGGAAGAGGCAAGGGAAGTGAAGTACCTCATATTTTTCCTTCATCTTGGCGACCAAATTGGCCTCCATGTCTCGGCTGGCAAACAGACAACTCAGATAGCCGGCATGCAATTCATCGGCAGTAAGTTTCTCCAAATTTGGAAGATCATATGGAGTCTTTTCTTCCTTAGAGGGAGCCGCCTCGTCTTCATTGATATGCTTTGATAGCACATGTGAAGGAGCCGGAGATTTGTAAGCCGCCCCGGTGACAGTGACTTCTTCATGAGAAGCCATATCTTCAGTTGACAGCCGGGGGCTGGGCGGCTTAGGAGCAGAATCTGGATGGGCTTCAGGAGCCTCAACATCCATATCCGCCGGTTCATTGTGCTGAGGGGCTTCTTCATAAGTGTCTTTGGCGGTTTCAGAAGGCTCAACATGAGCTTCAGGGATGCTTGGCTTTGGAATTGCCGCCTCTGGAACATCAGGAGCGGCGGCTGACCCGCCAGTTTTTCTCCGTTTGGCTTGAGCCCTGTGAAACAAAGTTAAAATTACACATCAATGAGCAAGGATGGATTGTTAATACAAAGAGGGGGACATAAAAATACTTACCCCTGGTTGATGATAAGGGGAGGCAACTTTGAAGCAGTTGAGTAGCCGGAAAAACGAGGCGAGTCCTGGAAAAGTTAGCATTGTTAAACACTGATAAGCTGCAAGGATAGCATACAGGAAGAATAAGTTAAAGACAAGAAAGTACTTCAGTGCGCTGTTTTCGGGGGGTCGGCTCATTGGGTAAGCCGGCTAAAAGGTCTCCAGAGCCGGTGCTCCGAGTCTGACGTCTGCTGTCGTCTTGCTGTTTCTTCAAAAGAAAGTTAGGACCCAAGTGAGCAAAAGGACGGGAACTCTTTACCTTCCGTACAGCCCGCCGTACTCTCTTTACTGGTGAAAGATCCGAGTCAGAGGAGACAATGGTTACCTCGACAGCATCGGCATGACTTGTTTCTGCTTCTTCCTGTGAGTAATCATCGTCAATGAGTTGCGTAAAGAGAAGACCAAGGGAGTTAAGTTCTACCTCTGAGTCGTCTAAATCAAATAGCTCTTCCGCTGACTGTTTCCTTTTGCGGGTTGGTGCCTTAGTTTTTGACGCCTTGGGGACCTTGCTCTTCTTCTTGAGAGAAGGGAGTAACTGTTTTTTCCAGAAGGAAGAGCCGGCCTATGTGTGATAAAGCATGTTGACAGAAAAGTTAATAAGACATGCAAAGTACGACATTAAGCAAAAAGATCAGAGTTAAGACGGAAACACTTACATCCGGAGCCGGGTTAAGTGCAGAGAAGGGGCTTAACCCCGTCTTGCTGCACGCGGCTTGTGATTCCCCCAGCAAGGACTTAACAATAGTATTAAGATCCAGGTCTGTTAAGGGGGTCTGGTTGAAGCGTTGAGGATCGTCCACGCTACCAGTATATTGGCACATTAAAGCGCCGCGGCGGCTTAGTGGCATGATCCTCCAAGAAACCCAGCAGCGGGTCAGATCGACACTTGTTAATCCGTTGGCTAGCAGGGCCCTGACTTTTGAGAAAGTGGTGGCATATTGAGCACGTTAAACTGCGGACATCCGGTCTGGAAGCTCCGTGTCGGTGCTAAGCCGGTAAGGACGATAACCCGGCAGTGGGTTTTCCCCCTCTGGTGAAGTGTCTTGACAGTAGAACCAAGTCTTGTTCCATTCTTTGGGGTGACTCGACAGAATTGCAGCCGGGAAGAGTACATCCCTCCGCCTTTGAAGAGTGACACCCCCGAGCTCGAGGCTTAATCCATCCGCCATTTCTGTCTGGCGGTTGATATAAAAATACTGCTTGAAGAGGTCGACAGATGGCTCTTCCTGCAGATAAGCTTCGCAGAAGGTCTGAAACTGGCATGGATTGGTGACAGAATTGGGGCCAATGTCTTGGGGGTGAAGCTTAAACGAGTGTAGGACATCCCGGAAAAACTTAGACCCGGGCGGGGAGAAGCCACGCAGCAGATGATCCGTGAATACAATGACCTCCCCGTCTTTGGGTTTAGGGGTGGTCTCACTGCCTGGAACCCGCCAGTGGATAACATCCTGAGCCGGCAGAACTCCCATAGTGACAAATTCCTTTAGTGACCCTTCGGTCACACCAGACCTTACCCAGTTGTAGGTGGATGGGGCTTTAGACATGGCGGCGGTTTGAGAAACTGCGGAAAGGTATGAATGTTTGGCGGGTTAAAAGCATATTATAACCAAGGTCATACAACTCTAGAAATGGTGACGACAGTTGGCGGGTCAATATAAAGTTATAAGCCGCCGAAGCTATTTGCGGTGTGACAGCGTGAGCCGGCAGCCTTACGGCGGGTCAAGTTTATCAGCGCGGATTGAAAAGTTGCTAAGTGTGGAGAAACAGATTCTGCAACCACGGCTATGGATTCAAGATCTACGGGCGAGGGAAAAAGAAAAATAATTTGAGCCCTAAAAAACCGGTGGAGGACAGACGGCCTCTGTACAGATTAAGCCGAGCTGCAGATTTACAATGAGTGCAGCGTGATTACGGGGCGGACGGCCGCGTGATTTGGGCAGTATTATGAGGCCCTAAAGAGGTGTTTCTTTATCTAAATCTGTGAAGGACGTTCTGATGAACGGTGATGAACACCGAAGAAACCCGACGAACTCGGGGGAGATGTAAAGGATTAGTGCAGATCTGACAAGGGGCAGAGATAGAACCTTAAGGGTGCGGACGAATGCGCGAAAGCTCTGGACAGTTTCAGGTTGATGCAGCGGCCGGTGTCGATGAAGACGGCGAGGACCAAACGGCGCGGCTAGCTTCGGCGGTGCGGGCGTTCGGAGCAAGAAGAAGAAGGTGGCGGCGGGGGCAAATGGAAGTGATAACCCCCCGTGCTTATTTAAAGGGATATAATGGAACAGTAACGCTCCGGCGCGGGGATCGAGGAGGCACGATGATGACTGACTAAGAAGGCGCCCCGATTCTCAGGCTGGTCGTATTAATAAAGAAAGATCCGTTCCGACGTCAGGGGAATCTTTTTTGATTTTTCTGATGACGTCACGGCGGGTTATGAAAGTTTATCAGAGATGACGCCGCCCATTTTCGGCGGTTCATGAAGATTGTCAAAGAATGCAAGACTCGCCAACCAGAAGACTTGGAGATTGACATGAACCGGTTCAAATCAATCTGGGGCCTAATGTTGGGGATATAACCCCGTGGTGAGACCCGCCCAGGTGGGGCCGGGTCATACGGTTGGCGGTTTAAAGGCCAGGCTTGGCATATGCTTATCCAATGGGCCTGGAGGCCCGGAGCCAGAAGACAAGATGTAACCCGGTGGCGTAAGCTGCCGGTGGCGGCTTGTTAGATAAGACATGTGTAGTTAGAGGTGAGGTCGGTTATCAAGTATAACCCGGCCCGGACTCTTGTAAGCCCAGGGCCTTGACCTGTGTATATAAAGGCGGGTTACCTGGGCGGCTTAGGCCACGAAACAACTGATCGATAGCTAGGTCAAGCGAACTCGCTCCATTGTAATCGATACCCAATCAATACAACACAAGCAGGACGTAGGCTTTTACCTCTTTCCGAGGGGCCGAACCTGGGTAACCCTTGTCTCTCGATTCCGATCAACCCCTTCGAGATCACCGCCTTAACGATGGCCTCGAACCTAAGTCCTTTCACGGGGACATCTGCCGTGACAAAACCACGACACCAACCGTAATTATATACATAAATAATACAGTTCTCCAAAATTTATGAACGTAATCCACATATGAGTAGACGTAGATGACGTTGTTCTACTTAGATCGCTTTTTCTCATGGTGATGGAACATTAGCCCATATGCTTTATTTTCATGAACGTTGTAGTAGTAAATTATTTGTTGGCTAGATGCATCATACTAATCTTTTCTTTTCAAATGGAAAGCTAAGAAAATTCATCGGTTGTATGAATGAACGATTAATAAAGGAAGCTCTGATACTTCTGTCCTACCAAAAAGACAAAACCTTAAGATTCATAGATACTATTGAGGGTAGTTCATTTCTATGGTTTGGGTGAGGATGGCTCTCGCGTCTCGCGTCCTCGCGCAGGACGGGTGAGCGCGCCGGCGGCGCCGCCCCGATCTCCTTCCTCTGGCATCCCCTGCTCCAGCCGCGACCGGATCTGAGACGCCCACCGCGTCCTCTCTCCACTGCCCCTCCTTCGAGCTCCTCCGCCTCCCTGGCCAATGCAGTCGAGCTTGCGTGCCTCCCGGCCGGCGGCCGCTCCTACCTCGCCGTCCGCTGCCTCAGCTCCGGCCGCTCAGCTTGCCGCGGCAGCACTCGCCCTCCGCAGGGCGTGCCCGGCCATCTGAGGCCACCTCTGCAAGCCCACGATGACGGCCGCCACTCCGGCACCACCGGCGGCCGCTCCGACCTCGCTGCCCGTTGCCGTAGCTCCCGCCGCTCAGCTTGCCGCGGTGGCCCCCGCCCAGCCAGCGAAGACGGCGGCCACTCCGGCACCACCAGCGTCTACTCCGACCTCACTGCCCATTGACCCAGCTCCGGCCACTCAGCTTGTCGCGGTTGTCCTCGCCCCGGCCGTCCATGGCCACCTCCGCGAGCCCGCGACGACGACGGCCACTTCGGCATCACCGGCCGCCGACGCCTGCGCCTCCGGCTTGCTGCTGCCGCCCCCAGCGTCGGGATCGGGCCCAGCGCCTCCTTTGGTTCTTGGCTCGGGGCGGCCACAGCCTGAGTCCTGGTCCCCGCTGGACGCCGACGGTGACGACGACACCGATGAAGAGGAGTTAGCCCCTGCGACACCGCTTGCTATCAAGGCATCGGCCCCGGTCGCCCTGAGCGCTGCCCAGCCGGGTGTGGGATGTGTGACAGAGGTGTGCGGGGGATGGCAAGAGGTGTTGCCCTAGCGTGGTCCGTCTAGCCCAATGTTGCGAGCCCCGGCAATGGCTCCTCGCCCCATCCCTGCTTGGATGCATGGCCGGTGTTGTAGATGCCTCGTTTGTGGGCACCGTGCGGCTGAGTGTAGAGATCCGTTTCGGTGCTCCCGTTACTTGGAGAACGGTCATCGTGCGCGTGGATGTCGCAATCCATGGCGTCCTCTATGCTCGTTGTCATGCCTTACCGCGGAGCCAATTCTGGGTATCGTGCATCGTCCCGCTCCAGCTTCATGTGAGGGTCCGATGAAATCCACGCTACCATCCAAGGCATTTCGTCATGAGTCTTGGGCATCGGTCGTCTCTGCTACAGTTGACTCGGTAACCCAGCCCGATGTATGGTCTGCTCTGGTTGATCATACCACACAGCTGCAGGGTTGGATGACGCGGGTTGAGAGCTTTCTGGAGAGGGTGGAGGCTGCTCTGGACAGGCTCTCCTTTGGGCCAGCTATGTTATCGACCACTCTGACATCATGCCCTCCTGGTGTGGCCGGTGTTGCCTCCACGGAGGAAGGGAGCCAAGAGCTATATGGATGTTTCTCTCCTCGTGTCGGGGACACTGCATCGTCACTGTCGACCTTGTCTCTTGTGTTGCCTACCACTGAGGTCGAGCCCATCGCCGTGCTCGAGGCTCCGGTTCTTCAGATCATGCCCGACCTATAGGAGCTATGTCTAAGCCCTGTTTTGCCTTTGTCTGTGGAGCGCTTGGAGGTGGACTCATTAGTGACCTCGTGTGAGGGGCATGTTTCGCCTCTATCATGTGAGCAAGTGGAGGTGCCTAAGTCAATTGTGTCAGTGCACTAGTGCAGTCGCGTGCTATACAAACGGTTTTTAACCCCTTTCCGTGACGTAGTCTTAAACCGTCGCCTTGCATGTGTGGGTGATGGGGGGGGCTATCCCACACGACAGGGAAAACCCGTCAGCGATGCCTACACCCGGTCACACACGAAGGGCAAAAATATATCGTTTGCGATTCGAAGGACCATCACAAACAGATATATTGGGGAAGACGTGTGAGATGAGCTTATCATCCCACACAGGGAATCCGAAGGTTACGTCTTCGTTCGTATTGCAGATCACACACAATTTTCTGCATAACATTGTTTGAGATAGGGCTGATCACCACACACGATAATTATAATTCTGTCGTTTGCGTTATTCAAAACATCACTCACGGTGTCTAGATGAAACTGTTTGGCATTGGGCTGCCCATCACACACACATGCTTAAGAAAACGTTTGTGATGGGGTGTCCTAATGCACACAGTTGTCAAGAAGAATTCGTGTGTGATTCCTCACCGATCCAACACGCCAACTTTGTAGAAACCGTGTGGGTTTGTTGAGGTCATCGCCCACGGTGTAGTCCTAGAAACCGTCTGGAATGGGAACCCCCGTAATAAGCCTGATTGCTCTATTATTTATAATCCATTTAGTAATCAAATTAACATTTCATATCAAGCACAAAATATATTTCTTATTCGTAGTACGGCAAGCAGGATTTCATAATTGAATTACATCAGGGTACAACATCATATAGGCATATACTGCCTAGCTACCCAATTGCACAACAGGACAAAGTTTCAAATGCAGCATCTAAAACCTTTGGAAATTAAGTATCATCATAGACGGTAAATAGACAGATGAGTCTCATCTAGGAAACTGTTAAAGCGGAGGCAAATATTGAGCCTTCAATGATGTTGAAGGTCCTCGCAACTTTAGGCCAGTGCCTGTGGATGATTGCCCGCCCATCCTTCGTCCTCTTGAGGAAGACTTCAAGATTATACCATGGGTGCTGTATGAATACCTTCCTCGCCTCTTGATCATACAGGTGGTTTGAGACGTAATCATCGATGAACTGCCTTGAGAAGGACTGAAAACAAACATACACATAAATATTTTTTCTAAAATTTGAAATGGCGCAAAGGGAAAAGGACAAGGTGAAAGAGATGGTACCATCCTATAGTTGACTGATGTCTTCTTCATTGTGCAGACAAACATCTTGTTGTTTTTCGTAGCTAGTTTCTTTATCTTAACAATCTTTCTAAGTTTCTTGATTTGACTGATATTCAAGGACACCTCATTTCCCCCACATGCAAAAAGGGTCGAACAGTGGGTCTAAACCTCTTACAGCGGGACCTACATGTGCAAGAACAAATTATTAAAAACATTAATATTACAATGGTTCCTGCAAATTGCACAATAATGTGCTATTAGCCAAATGACCATGGATGTGCAAACCTCGATGGTAAACTTCAGTGTCCCCCATTGTTTCCCCCTGCAACATATTTAAGACAAATATTGATCAGGTTACAAGTGATATTTGGCATACTATTAGTGAAATATGTTAATGGAAAATAAACACATTGCGGATCCAACAGATTAGTTCGAGCCATATGGAAAAGCCAGTTATCTAAACCAAGTGTGCTAAGAACAAGGAAATTTAGCGATTCTATATGTTTCACATGTATTTAGTACATCTAAATTCGATTTATTCGTCACATGCATAACAATACAAAATTGTACCAAAAACAATCGTACATCACATTTCAGAATTGAATTAAATAGTTAAATGATCACCACAACAAATGAACGAAATAGTTAACTAAGCACCACATTGCACAATAGAACATACTAGAAGGTCACATTGGACATTTCACTAGAATTTCTAAATGAAAGGCAGTAGCGGCACACGCAACAGGTAAACGAAACGTGCTTAACCGCCGTAGCTAGGTGAACATAGGTCCTTAGTGATAAAGTTAAGAAAAACAAGCTATTCCTCATCGTCGGAGATATCGATGATGATGGGCCCCTTCAACTTGGAAGAGGACGAGGCCTCCACACTGTGGGTTCTCCCCTCGTAGTGGTGAGTGACCTGATCCTGCCTCGGCACCAACATGCCGACTCTGGAGTAGAGGTAAGCACGGGCACGCTGAGAAAACACATCAAAGTCTTCGTCGAACGCACCGGCAGTGCCCTCGAGAAAAGACGACGAGCTGTCATTTATAGCAACCAACCGCGTGGCGACGTTAGCGCGCGAGGCGTCGATGGTGGCCTCGACGGCGAGGTGCTCCTCCAAGATCTGGGGGTCGGCACGCGTGGAAGCCATAGCTGCCTCATCTGCGCGTGCAGACACAATTTGCTTCTCCGCAGCCAAATGCTCTTTGAGATCCTGTCTATACTACGTGGACCATGGCTTTCGGATGGGGTGGTGATTTGGGTGGAAGGTGTCACATCTGTCGGGCCATGTGGGATGGAGGAGGAGGGGGTGAGGGGGTATTGGGGAGCTGTGGATTACCTGACTAGATGGAGGAGGCCGAGCAGCCGGAAGGAGCGTCGCCGGCGCTGCAAGCAAGCAGTGAAGGTTTGAACTAGGAAAGGTAGAGGAAAAGGGGGGAATGTGGCTTTTGATTGGTACCGGGGGGGCGAGGGAGGTAGATATTTCCGCGGCAGCCCAAAATTTTCATTTGGTGTAGAATAGTTCTCGATATGAACACATCACAAACGAAGTCTGTGCTATACCCCGTGTGTGATGAACTTGGACGTGAAAATGTTTGTCTCCAAGCTTCCAACGTCATATTGGGTACTACATTGCACATGGTTCGTTCCAAAAAATTGTGTGTGATGAACTTCAATTTCATTTTCAATTGGAAGATGGAATGGGGATATGGCGGCAAATTTTTGGTCTGAATTTCCCTGGTTACAGTGGTCATCCACGTTGTCGCATAATTTAACATCTATTGCTAATTTGGGTACTGCACAAAAGAGCCTACACCGCAGTCCGCACTTACTTAATCGAGCAATTAAACAGAGCTGGTTGACCTAAACATTACTCTAACAAAAGACCAGCGCTCTAAACCACTACTAGGGAAAACCTTATACACAAAACCTTAGCAGTAGCGCTGGACAAAAAGCGGCGCTACTGCTAAATAGCCGTAGCGCGCGTCCAGAACAGGCGCTACTGCTAACAGAATAGCAGTAGCGCGGCAGCAAAAAAAGCGTGCCAAGGGTAAACGCGCTACTGCTAACAGAATAGGTTTAGTAGTAGCGCGCCAAGGGTAAACGCGCCAAGGGTAAACGCGCGCCAAGGGTAAACGCGCTACTACTAATATTGCCCCACCATTGCCGCCAGGCTAGGTTTAGTAGTAGCGCGCCAAGGGTAAACGTGCTACTGCTAACAGAATAGTAGTAGCGCGTTTTTTAGGTAGGGCGCTACGGCTAAGTTTGAACCTGGCCACATGGCGGACCCCACTTAGCAGTAGCGCCTCTCCCAGGAGCGCGCTATAGCTATGTCAGGTAGCAGTAGCGCCTTGTCATAAAACGCGCTATAGCTACGTCAGGTAGCAGTAGTGCTTTTACCTAAAACGCGCTATAGCTACCGTAACTATAGCGCGTTTTATAGAAACGCGCTACTGCTATCTTGACATAACCCCCGCGCGGGCTTCCTCCTCCACTTCTTTCCTCCATCCCATTCCCCATTCGATCCCTCTCCTCCGACGCCGCCGTCGCCCTCCGTCGCCTGCCCGCGCCCTGTCCGTCGCCGCCCTCCGTCGCCTGCCCGCGCCCCGTCCATCGCCGCCCTCCGTCGCCTGCCCGCGCCCCGACCGTCACCGCCCGCGCGCCCTCCGTCGCCGCCCGCTCCTCCACCCACACCTGTCTCCCCCGAGCTCCACCTCGCCGCCGACATCTCCCCTGAGCTCCACCTCGCCGTCGGCATCTCCCCCGAGATCCACCTCGCCGCCGACGTCTCCCCTAGCCCCTTGTAAGTCCTCTGCCCCTCCTCCTCTCTCTCTGTCACTCTGCCTAAGGGTTCTAGGGTTTTAGGGTTCATGTAGTTAGGTTTTGGAGTTAGGTTCTAGGGTTCTAGGGTTCATGAAATAGTTAGGTTTAATTTGCAATTGAAAAACAGTAGGTGAATTAAGTTGGTGTTAGGAAATGATGTTGTGAATTAAAAATTCAGAAAATTGTGAATTCAAATTTCAGAAAATGTGTTGATGAAATAGCTAGTATGATCCTTATAGTTAATTAGTTGGTATGAACCCTAGTTAAAAAAACAGAATTAGTATGGGTTAAATGAATTCTAGGTATTTTAGGTGTTTTAGGTGTAGTTGACAGAATTCTAGGTATTTAATTTTTTTAGTTAAAGCAATTGTTGATATTTAAATATAAAATAGAATTGATTAACCCTACGTGAATTAGTATGAACCCTAGGACAGATTAGGTAGTATGAACCTAGTTAATTAGTATGAAATTAACTAGGTTTTCAAATTAGGACAGAAATTTAGGTAGGTTTTAAATTAGGACAGAAATTTAGGTAGGCTGAATTTAGTTTCAAATATTGTGAAGAAAAAGGACTTATTGCATTTTCTTCAAGTTCTATATTTTTCTTGCTGTTATATGCAAATTTGAAGTGGACATCTGATATGTGGACATGTGATATTTTGGACATGTGATGTTAGGAAAGTGATGGTTATGTGCAGGGTAAATGATCCGAGTGGCCTATGTTTCGCCGGAATGTTGATTCATTTCCGTTCCGGTGAATTTCAGGCGCTCGATATGTCCACTTTTTAGCAAAGGTCATGCCGAAATTTCCCGTGAATTTTGGCATGACTTGTGCTAGAAAGTAGGCATATCTAGTGCCGGGATTTGCTGGGAAACGGCATTCCGGCAAACCATAGACCATTTTTTATGTCTTGTTTTAATAATGGGCATGCCACGTGTCATTCCGCCCGTTTGCTTTAAATGAGTAAAAAATGTTCCGGAAAACTGGGTCAAAATTGTGTTTTGGACATGTTTTATATAATGTTTTTTACGTGAAGAAATAAATTGTTCGCTTATTTGTAAGAAGATAACTAGAAAGTAAAACATTAAACGATAAGAAAATGTTCTCATAGGAATTTGTTTTCGACGTTGACGATGCCCGGCTCGCATCCTCGTCGTCGAGTCGGCGGCGACATCCTTGAGAGGCGCAATGTCCGGGACTGGGCTCCGCCGGGCTGGCACTGGGAGGTGCTACCTTCCCGGGCTCGGAGCTTGGTGAGGAATCTGGGTCTCGTCGTCGACCCGGAGCTTCTTTGGTGGCGGTCGCGTGGGCCACTTTCGGTGCAGAGGGAGCGGCCCCCCGCGGAGGTGGTACGTCGCCGTGTCAGGGAGGAGGACGAGCACGTCCGTCGCTACATGGCGGCGTTGGATGCCAGGTTCTCCAATACCTGGCAGGTTCTTCAGGGATCTCACCCGAGTTATGATCCGGTGATGGTTCCTTATCTTTGGGTATCCACCGCCAGCGACTCAGAAACCGCTAGTGAACCGAGTTCACCATCCTCCACTTTGGATTCTAGGATATTCGATCTGTATTAGTGATCTTATATGATAATATTCGAGATGTATATTAGTTAATATTTGATGATGCATTAACTGGATTATTCGAGATGATGTATTAGTGATATTATATTCGAGTTCATTATAAATGTATTAGTGATATTATATCGGTATAATGCGTGTGTGACTTTCGGTCTGTCGTTGCTCCTTGTGTGACTTTCATGTGTGTTCTTGATGGAGGAATCCCGACTGTTGTCGTGGGGGGCGCTTCCTCCTCTTCTCTTCTTGCGATATATACCTCGGTGTAATGCGCAAGGAGAGGAAAGGAGGTGCACCCATCACCGACGGTCGAACTATTAGTGTGAGAGAGTGTCCACCAACATATATACACCACCATATCAGTGTGAGAGAGTGCGCACCAACACACCATAAGATATGAGAGTTATTTAAGGAAAGCCTCGACAGACCGAAAGTCAACCGATATTGAATTAGGTCTATTTGGACATGTGTGTATGTTATTGCAGGGAACCCCTCCTAGTGCCTATGTTTTACCGGAATGTTGATTTATTTCCGTTCCGGCAAATTTTAGGCGCTCAATATGTCTTACATTAGCAATGGTCATGCCATAATTTTTGAATCATGAACACAGGAAATGTCGTCGTCTGATGACGACGATAGGATCCAAGCGTGTGAACTCTGCGGTGAAGATAAGGGTCTTTGCAACCAGCCTGGGCTGCGAGACGACAGGTTCTTCACCATCAAGCTTGACGAGACCTTCATTGTTTCTACGGTACGCAACGATGACAAGTGTTTTTTCGTAATTAAGCATGACTTCTGTTTCTTTGCTTCAACGTGTAATTTCTGTTTTATACAATTCGACTAGTTCATCCCCTGCCATGCAAGACGGTATGTCTTGGAGAGGCCCGGTTTCGAGGACCACGAGAGTATGGAGACGAGGAGAACTAACCTGAGGACTAAACATGGTCACACATTTCTGGTCAAAGTAATGAATGCAGTTAATAACACAGAATTAGGGTGCTCAAATTGGGAAGCACTTTGCAAGGCATATGGATTTCAGGAGGATATGGAAATAACCTTCGATCTTCGTCCTAAAGATCATATTGAAGGTAACATCGACATTTGGGTGGATGTCGATATGCTTCTTGTTTTACCTCTATGTGAGTTTATCAACCATGCATATTTGTCAAGTAATTTGCATTCTATATTTAAAAATAGTTGGTGTTCATCCATACTAAATTTGTTAATTTATAATTTACAGCTTATTTCGTTTCTTCGAGTGAAACACGGGAATTAATTGACACGACACACTACACTTATGGATCACATCTAACTTGGGAGGAGAAGGATGATCTTATCAACTTTGTTATTGGTGTCCTAGTTGGTAGGGAGAACTTCCCGTATAATTTGGGAACTGGCCCAAATTATACATTTTACATGCCACTAGTGCATAGGTTGAGGGCGGATGACATTCGCCGAAATATCTTGGTAAGAGTTGCTAATTAAGTACACTACTATTGCGTAAATGGTGTTGATTACATTGCTAACTAGGCTACTATTATGTTCTTCAACATAAACTGCCAAATGAAGTTGTGCCTCCGTTGATGCATGGCGAAGGTAATATGACAATTAAAAGCCCTATGAGGCCTCAGTTCTCTTTTGCATACTCGACTGAGCGCAAACCACCAAGACGGCACCAAATTGAAGCATGGGGAGAAATAAAGAAGGATCGCAAGCCACAAGTTGGAGACCGTTGGATCTCTTTGCTTCATCATGGAGACATAGGTGTTATTCTGTTTTATGTCATTTTACCTAGGAGGGAGGACTAGGTCCTATGAGAGAGAAGTTTTTCTGGTTTATATTAACTTGCATGATCGATTAGGATGATTACTATTATGATGTTTTTCTTTTTTATGAGATTTTAACTTGGTATGATTAAGATGATGATGCGTTGTTAGATGAGTAAGATGATGATGAGTTATATGACATATATTTGATTAAGGTGGATGGATGCAAGTGATCATGTTGAATTAGAAGAAAATATGATGTTGCGATTGGCAACATCATATTTTCTTCTAATTCAACATGATCACTTGCATACATCCACTTTAATCTAAATGTAGTTGCTGGCACAATAATTATTGATGTTGTATATTAATATGTGTAACCGTGTGTAAATACAACATAAATATAAAAAAGGAATATGTGCGTTTAACAGTGGCGCGGGTTAGAGAAGCGTGCTACTGATAACTCGGTTAGCAGTAGCGCTGGTTAAGAGGCGCTACTGCTAAACTTTAGTTGTAGCGCTGGGTAACCAGCGCTACTGCTAAAAATTAGCTGTAGCGCCGTAGCAGTAGCGCGGGCACCCACGCTACTGATAGCTCAAAAACCGGCGCTACTGCTAGGGTTTTCTCATAACCGCCGCCTCATGTACTGCATAGTTCCGCTCTCACTCATAGTGATAGCTCTTCTCGTGTATATCATTGTTTAGATGGATGACGATGTAGTTGCAAGTATTCGAGACTTGTATCGCTATTTTCGAGATGATGACGAGAGACCACTTTGTGTTGGATGATGATGACATGATTTGATGAGACTATTTGTATGTGTATGCTATGATTACATTTGTATGTGTATGATATGCTAGAGATTATTGTATAAAGCCTGTACAAATACAAAACAAATATGCAAAAAAAATCAGAAACTAATAAAACTAGCAGTAGCGAGGGGAGTAAAGTTAGCAGCAGCACGCACTTAGCAGTAGCGCGTCTTACTGTAGAGCGCTACAACTATTAGCAGCAGCGCGTCCCGGTAAAACACGCTACTGCTACCCATGTATAGCAGTAGCGCGGTTCAACACGCGCTACTGATACAAGTTAGCTGTAGCGCCTTATCAATAGCGCGGGTACCCGCGCTACTGATACACCTAAGACCCGCGCTACTGCTAGGCTTTTCCCTAGTAGTGAACAAAGACTAATGTTCCGCCTGACGCTCGGCGATCTCCGCCGCATCCTCCATGACCAGCTCACGCTCGACGACCTCTAGGGGAAGGGGCTCCATGGCATCCATCGCCACATACTCTGCAAGCATCTCGCAGTCCGCGTCCGCCATCTCTTTGGAAAAGGCCGCCACGAGTCTGGTGTGGGCGGCCACGGTCCGGGCATTGACGGCCTCCATCTCGGCAAGGGAGGCTATCAACGAATGGACGGCTGCCCGAGCGCTCTCGACGATTGCCAACTCTTCGGACGTAGGTTGCCGACCGTTGTCGAAGAAAGCCGCTGCTATTTGTGCGGTGACCGACATGAGCTGGGCGTGGGCGGCATCGGCATAGGCGTGGGCAGCCGCCATCAGGGCTACGGCCAGCTGATATGCCGTTGTCGTCATTTGCTATCCCGGTAGCGGATGTTGCTGCCGCCATCTCAGATGCAGCAGTTGCCCTTTCAACAGTCGCAGCTGCCCTGTCGGAGAGTGCGGCCGCGCTCAAGGATGTTGTGAGCGCGTTCATGGCTGATGCAGCCGCGCTCGGGTCGGAGTGGGTCGCCGAAGTTGCCCTCACGACGCGGATCCACGTCCCCATCTTTCACCGGCGACGCTTGAACAGTACAGTGGTCTTGGGGAACTAGTGTGACCGTGTGGTTGACGCGTCGGCGGTGGACTGAAGCTTCCGGCCTAAGCCATATAAGAGGATTGCCCCAAGATATTTGTATACCACATCACACACGTTTCATGATTAAGAACTGTTTGCGATGTATTTGATTTTCATATTGCTTTGAAACGAAAAATAAAGTTACATTGGCAATTGAAGGTGTTTGGATGGCAATAACATTTATCTGCAGTGAAGTTGCAACTATAGGACTGTGTGTTAAATATGAAATTATTCAGGTTTGTTTAGGCCCTTTTAAACATTTAAAGAGTTTTTTAGACATTTCATGTGCATAGTTCACATTTGAACTGCAGTTAAGCACATACTAGAGTGCACCTGAATGGGTTGAAAATCATCTATTTGTCACTTGATACATGTTTTGGTCCCATGCAGATACTAGACATTTTTTGGTCCCATGCACATACTAGACATTTCTAGCGGGTTTTTTTTCGAGGCTCTCCTACCGGTAATTGAATAAGATATTCATGGTTTGCGGAAAAGAAATTCATGGTCATTACTCATGAGGTCATATGAACCTTACTCCATCAGACTGCACCTCATCAACTGAGTGAATTGGCGACGAAAACGGGCATCCTCTCATCGGAGAACTTGTCGGAGCCTATAGATTGTGGCATTGTCAAGGGTGTGCATACAATAAGATAACATTTAGTATGACTTAGAGCCACCTCTTGTTATGCTCACATTACACAAACATGAGTACTTTCCATAAAAACTTGGTCTGATGTACAGATCTTGGTAGGAGTTACATGGATATAAATCACTTGACTGCACCCACCGGAGATCAAAACGTGGTACGAATTAACCCTTTTTTAGACAAAGTAGGAATTAACTAAGTGAGATCCATGTAATACGTCCAGTCTCCGTCAATACTAGTAGTTAGGTAAAGAAATCCTCCCCTGAGTCTGAGTGTGTTAGTATAATGTCCAAGTATATATGGGGGTGGTCAAAATTCATGTAATTAAAAGTATAAGTAGCCTAAATCTTGGGATTTATGCGACTGTAATTATATGCATAAATAATATAGTTCTTCAAAATGTATGAATGGTGTTCTACTTAGCTCGCTTTTTCTCGTGAAGATGAAACATTAGCCAATGGGCTTTATTTTCATGAACTTTGTAGTAGTAGATTTTTTTTTTTGAACAAGTAGTAGATTATTTGTTGGCTAGACACATCACACTAATCAAGAAAAAAACTTTCTTTTCAAAAGGAAAGGCTAAGAAAATTCATCACTTATATGAACGAAACGTTTAATAAAGCAAACTCTCATACTTCTGGCATACCAAAGGATAAAGTCACAAGATTCTTAGATATTGACCTACCGGAGGATCAATGGCTTAATGTCACTTGTCCACACTGCCCACGTCTTTTATAAGCCAAGTCTTTTATAGGGGGCAAGACTTCTGCAAGCAAATGATAAATAGTGCATTCCTCATTTTACTTGAGTGTCTTATAATATTTCAATCCTAATTGCAGTATTATTTGTTTTGTCTCTACTCAGTAGAGATCTGAACTTGATATCCATAGACATAGAAGGCACCAGGAATTTCCAAAGAATCGCCAGAACTACAACATGCCCAGGGATAGTAGCATCAACATCATGCCGCTCCCTCCTACTTCTCCGACCCGACTATTTTCCCTTTTCCTCATCCCTTCTCTCGCCACAAAGAAATCATGCTCCAACTGGACTTCTCAAGGAAACAGCTTGGTGGAGAAGCCTCACTTGGCTTGCATGCAGGGAACACGGGCGAAAGATTAGTATCTTCATTTTGTGACGGGTATGTGCATCTTCGGGTATGTTGTAGGCGGATAATGTTAATTGTGGATGCTTTCTAAACTGGTCCGTTAAGACCTAATGATGCTAGGAGACACCTGGTGGGCTCAGGACCACGTCTAGCAAAAGTGCAAAACACAGTTTCCAGCAGATCGATGGTGTTTATGCAGCATGATTAGCCATCAGTCAAACCGTCCCTGCTATACATCTTGTGACATGATCAATCAATTTTGGCTAGTAGCCAAATAATAAGATCGAGGACACTAATGCCATTTGCGGCCCATTCCATATTTTCATTGTGTTATTAGGTTGCAGCAAAACCTTGTCGTCTAACCGCGCTGGCGAAGCTCCATCATCGCTTCTGCCCCCACACATGTTGCAAGCTCAATCATTACTTGTGCCCCCACACACGCCGCGAAGCTAGCGCACCAGCTGCTGCCACTTCCTATACTCTCTCTAATGAACGTTGTCGTGGGATTGACCCTGACAATAGTACTAGGGGTACGAATGGAGGGGCGATGTCTAGCTACGGCTCAGGTGTTGCACTCGGATGTGTACGAGTTCAGGCCCCACTCGGAAGTGGTAAGAGCCCTACGTCTCAAGCCCGGGGGCTGGTTTGTTTTGCTTATGGGGGAGTATGAGAATACAAGTGTCGGAACCTTGCTACGGCGTCTGGCGGTGGCTTATATAGAGTGCGTCACCGCCAGCCGAGCGTCGCAATAAATGCTAGTTAAAGCTATGTTACAGGAACTGTCGCTTTAACTAGAGCGTTGCCGGTAACGCGCGTCTGATTAATCCCAGAGGACGTCTCTTCATATAACTCAACTCTACGTCTCCTGGACTGTTGAGTTCCTGTTGACCGAGTGTGGCTGTGGCCATCCGAGTGTATCTTCAGGTGTGTCCGAGTGACTCTTCAGGCGTGTCCGAGTGCACTTCCACCTCCTGAGTTTCAATGTCGATGAGGGTCCCTAGGTGGGCCAGGAAGTCAGCCTTGTGACCCTACCCATGGTAGACGACCTCATCAGTAGCCCCCGAATCCGTGAGGTTTGAATGGATGGGTGATAGACATTCGGGAATGTCAACGACACACTGGAGGTGCTTCAAAAAATGACCTGGATCATTTCTCACCCGGCTCCAAATCTCGATGGATTCGGAATTATCATTTCTTGGCCGAATGACTTACTTTGCATATTCGATGTTATCTCTGTAATTGAAGTGTTTCTCTGGAGAAACGATTCGAATGCTCAGACGTTCAATCCGAGTGTCTCGCCGTAGAGTGACTGGTCATTCGGCTTAGGAGTGGATCGTCAGGCGATCCGGGGCGCGGAGCTATCCCCTTATAAGGTATGAAGAAGTCTTCACGCGTTCGAAATCGCGGAGAGCGCGCGCGGACGCACGATGAAACGGTTACTCCGCGGGATTTGGGGGTAATGGGCACGACGCCTTGATAACTGCGCCGTGATTTTCGCCACATGTCCCTGAGAGCCTGTACAGCAGATCCGCGGATCTCTCTCCGTTTGCGGATTGACGGCCACAGATTACGTCCAATTTTTAATATAAGAGGTAAAGGCACTGTGCGGGGGGAAACAGATCTCACTTCTCCCTTCCTTCGGCTTCTCCGACGCCAGCCTCCACAGAGAACTCCGCCGCGAGCAGAGCCCAGTACCACCGGAGATGAGCCGCGCGGCGACCGCAAAGGCCGACCGGGCGAAGAAAGGCTCGCGCGGTTCTTCCTCGAGCGCCGGCACGCCAGCAGGGTGGACCCAAGGCGACTGGATGGCGTCGCGGGTCACTGAAGCCCGGCTGCTCGAGATGGAGGACCAGGGTCTCCTGTCCCGAGGGAGCTGGCGATTACCGAAGGCGGGCGAAGATGATCCTTCGCCGCAAGGGAACGAGCGCGTTCTCCTAGTGACTCATCTGGAACGAGGTTTTTCACTTCCTCCCCATCCGTTCTTCCGCCGCTTCTTGGATTTCTTCGGCGTCCAACTTCACCATATTCCGCCCAATGCCATGGTGTACCTAGCTGCTTTTGTTTCTTTGTGTGAGAACTTTCTGGGCTGCCACCCACATTGGGGCCTGTTTAAACACTTGTTCACCTGCCGAGTGATGACCGTGAAGAAACCCACTCGGTCAGAGGATAAGACCAATGTGGTCCAACTGTGCGGGGGATTGGGTATCCAGCTGCGGGGTAAGGTCTGCTTCCCAGCGATCAAATTTCCCGACTCGGTGAAGGGTTGGCAGGAGAACTGGTTCTACTGCCAGGATATCCCAGTCGGAGAAAATCAACCAGGACTCCCCCTGTATACGTCGGAACGTATTCAATCTCTTCCCCGACTGACTGTAACCAAAGAGGAGAAAGTAGATATAGACATCCTGGTAATTGCTCTGGTAGCCTTAGTGCAGAAGGGAGTCAACGGACTAGACTTGCTCGAGGTCTTCTTTCATAGGAGAATCCAACCATTGCAAGCTAGAGTTCATCCCATGTGGGGATATACTGGACCAGACAACATCACTCGGACGCACCCCGAAGAACTTGACGAAGAGACGGTTGAAGCCAAGATCAAGGCGGTTACTCTAGCGCGAGATAACCCCAGGGGAAGCAGGCAGGTGCTTCCACTCTCAGCGGAAAATCCGCCGAATGAGGTAATTTCAGAGTCTCACCTGTTATCCGAATGATATAGTTGTGCTTGCCGAATATAATCTTGACTGATTTATGCTTCATTTGGCAGGCTTTCGTGGGCTTGATCAGTGAAATTCCAATCGTCAATCGAGGTCCGATTGATGTGGCAAGCGATACAGACCCCGCGGGAGAATCAACCGGAGTGGAAGAAGAAGAAGAAGGTGGCGACGGCGAAGACGATGACGACGAGGAGGATTCGGATGGGAGTTACGAGGTGGAGTCCTCGCGCTCGGAAGGCGGCGTGCCTGAATCCTGCTCCAAGTCACGCCACGACCCGGGGGTCGCTGGCGGCGATCCGAAGGCGTCGAGTGTTGTCAAGCCGACTGCCAATGCTCCCTCGACCCGTCATTCGAAGCGTGGTCGTGCAAAACTGGCTTCGTCGCCTGAGAAGGTTGCGAAGCAAGCTAAAGTTGTTGCGACAAAACCCCGGAAGGCCGTGCCCATTCCGAGGATCAAGATGACCATCCCGGTTGCTTCAGCGTAAGAGCTTTCACTCGAATTCGAAAATCATTGTCGAGACCTATCCGAGTGAGTTTAACAATCCGAATGTTTCCTTTGTAGTGCTGATACTTCAACCACTTCGCCTGATCCCCAAACTCTGGAGATGGAGCGAGCAGAAGCGAACGTGGCGTCTTCAAAGGGTAAACTTCGAAACTTTTCTAGCATATGTTGCGATTTTGCTTCTGCTCATTTCCGAATGACTTTTGTATATTTTGTAGCTCCGAATGAAGTGATCGACCTTGATGTGGATGGCAAAGCTGATCTGCCAAATCCTACTGTGAACATAGAAGGTGCAACGCAGGAGACATCACTTGTCGGTGCTTTGGCAACATCACAGGGAACCAGCTCGGGCGCTGGAGCCGCACTCGGAACCGGCACGTCAACTCTTATGCCGACTCCTCGCGAGACCACCATCTTCTCGCTACACCATGTCCCAGAGGACCAGACGGGAGCGAGCAAAGAGGCGCTGATCCAGTTGGAGCTGATGTGCGATAAACTGAAGATGGCGTACGACGCGAGTGCAGCGCTGTAGAAGAATGTCCGAGTAAGTACCCTCGTAAGTACCTTCCTCATTCGGCGTCTTGGTCAATTTGTCAATGTTTTAAGACCCGGGTGGGTTTGCATCTGGGCACACCCACTGGGTGTTTGACATTCCAGTGGGGGCGCGCTGAGCGCACCCACTGGGTGTAGTCCCCAAGACTGCCATCGACTGAAGCAGTCGGCGGTAGTCTAATAGCATAGAAATGTCTGTCCTGACTTGAACTTAAATTTTCCAGTGGGGGCGTGATACTTCTTGAGCTTGCATTGGTTTTCCCTTGAAGAGGAAAGGGTGATGCAGCAAAGTAGATAAGTATTTCCCTCAGTTGGTGAGAATGAAGGTATCAATCCAGTAGGAGATACAAGCAAGTCCCCAATAGATGTACCTACACAAATAATCAAACACTTGCATCCAACGCTATAAAGGGGTTGTCAATCCCTTCACGGTTACTTGCAAGGATGAGATCTGATATAGATAGATAGATAGGATTGCTAAAACGAAAAGTAAAACAAAGTAAAAAGATTGCAGCAAAGTATTTTTGGTATTTTTGGTTTATATATCTGAAAATATAATGTGGAAAATAGACCCGGGGGCCATAGGTTTCACTAGAGGCTTCTCTCATGAAGGAAAATAATACGGTGTGTGAACAAATTACTGTCGAGCAATTTATAGAAAAGCGAATAATTATGAAGATATCCAAGGCAATGATTATGCATATAGGCATCACGTCCATGTCAAGTAGACCGAAACGATTCTGCATCTAGTACTATTACTCCACACATCGACCGACTCCTGCCTGCATCTAGAGTATTAAGTTCATGAAGAACAGAGTAACGCATTAGGTAAGATGACATGATGTAGAGGGATAAACTCAAGCAATATGATGAAAACCCCATCTTTTTATCCTCGATGGAAACAATACAAATACGTGCCTCGCTACCCCTACTTTGTCACTGGGTGAGAACACCGCAAGATTGAACCCAAAACTAAGCACTTCTCCCATTGCAAGAATTACCAATCTAATTGGCCAAACCAAACCAATAACTCGAAGAGACTTGCAAAGATATGAAATCATGCATATAATATTCATAGATAAGCTGATCATAAACCCACAATTCATCGGATCTCGACAAACACGCCGCAAAAGAGTATTACATCGGATAGATCTCCATGAAGATCATGAAGAACATGGTATTGAAGAACAAAGAGAGAGAAGAAGCCATCTAGCTACTAGCTATGGACCCGAAGCTCTGTGGTAAACTACTCACGCATCATCGGAGGGGCAACGGAGTTGATGTAGATGCCCTCCGTGATCGAATCCCCCTCCGGCAGATTACCCGAAAAGGCTCCAAGATTGGATCTCACGGGAACAGAGGCTTCCGGCGGCGGAAAAGTATTTTCGTGGCTCTCTCTGGTATCCAGGGAATATTTGGGAATTTATAGGCCGAAGAATAGGGTTAGGAGGGCTGCCGTGGGGCCACAAGCCAGGGGGCATCCCCCCCCCTAGGGAGCGCCCTGGTGACTTGTGACGCCACGGCAGGTCTCCTGACTTCATCTCCAAGTTTGCTGGGTTTCTTCTGGTCCAAGAAAAATCATTCCGAAGATTTTATTCCGTTTGGACTCCGTTTAATATTCCTTATCTGCAATACTCAAAAACAAGGAAAAAACAGAAATTGGCACTAGGCTCTAGATTAATAGGTTAGTCCCAAAACTAATATAAAATTGCATATTAATGCATATAAAACATCCAAAACAGATAATATAATAGCATGGAACAATCAAAAATTATAGATACGTTGGAGACGTATCAAGCATCCCCAAGCTTAATTCCTGCTCGTCCTCGAGTAGGTAAATGATAAAAACAGAATTTTTGATGTGGAATGCTACCTAACATATTTATCCATGTAATATTCTTTATTGTGGCATGAATATTCAGATCCATAAGATTCAAAACAAAAGTCTAATATTGACATAAAAACAGTAATACTTCAAGCATACCAACAAGGCAATTGTGTCCTTTCGAAATAACATGGCCTTAGAAAGTTATCCCTACAAAATCATATGGTCTGGCTATGCTCCATCTTCCCCACACAAAGTATCTAAATCATGCACAACCCCGATGACAAGTCAAGCAATTGTTTCACACCTTTTATGTTCTCAAACCTTTTCAACTCTCACGCAATACATGAGCATGAGCCATGGATATAGCACTATAGGTGGAATAGAATATGGTGGAGGTTGTAAGGAAAAAGGAGAAGATAGTCTCACATCAACTAGGCGTATCAACGGGCTATGGAGATGCCCATCAATAGATATCAATGTGAGTGAGTAGGGATTGCCATACAACGGATGCACTAGAGCTATAAGTGTATGAAATCTCAAAAAGAAAACTAAGTGGTTGTGCATAAGATGAAAAATTCCACTACTTATATGAAAGTGACAAAATAGGAAACTCTCTATCATGAAGATCATGGTGCTACTTTGAAGCACAAGTGTGGAAAAAGATAGTAGCAATTGTCCCTTCTCTCTTTCTCTCATTTTTTTTTATTTTGGTGGGCATCTTTGGCCTCTTTTTTTTATTTGGGCTTCGCTGGCCTCTTTTATTATTTGTAAAGTCCGGAGACTCATCCCAACTTGTGAGGGAGTCATAGCTTCCATAATCCTTTTCTCTCACGCGACAATGCTCTAATAATGAAAATCATCACACTTTTATTTACTTACAACTCAAAAATTACAACTCGATACCTAGAACAAAATATGACTCTATATCCAATATGAAAGTGATGGTGCGTGTCATGAAAAACGGAACGGTGGAAGTTGCATGGCAATATATCTCGGAATGGCTATGGAAATGCCATAATAGGTAGGTATGGTGGCTGTTTTGAGGAAAATATATGGTGGCTGTTTTGAGGAAGGTGGGTTTAATGCACCGGCGAAAGTTGCGCGCTACTAGAGAGGCTAGCAAAGGTGGAAGGGTGAGAGTGCGTATAATCCATGGACTCAACATTAGTCATAAAGAACTCACATACTTATTGCAAAAGTCTATTAGTTATCGAAGCAAAGTATTAGACGCATGCTCCTAGGGGAGAGGTTGGTAGGAGTTAACCATCGCGCGCTCCCGACCCTCACACAAAGGTTGACAATCATTAAACAAATCATGCTCCGACTTCGTTACATAACGGTTCACCATACGTGCATGCTACGGGAATCACAAACTTTAACACAAGTATGTCTTCCAATTCACAATTACTCACTAGCAGGACTCTCATATTACCATCTTCATATCTCAAAACTATATGCAAGGAATCAAACTTCTCATAGTATTCAATGCACTTAATATGAAAGTTTTTATTATATCCCTCTTGGATGCCCATTATATTAGGACTAAATTCATAACCTAAACCAATTACCATGCTGTTTAAAGACTCTCAAAATAATATAAGTGAGGTACGAGAGTTCAACAATTTCTATAAAATAAAACACCACCATGCTCTAAAAAGATATAAGTGAAGCACTAGAGCAACATTGCCTAGCTCAAAAGATATAAGTGAAGCACATAGAGTATTCTAATAAATTCACGATTAATGCGTGTCCCCCTCAAAAGATGTGTGCAGCAAGGATGATTGTGGCAAAATAAAAAGCAAAGACTCATATCATACAAGACGCTCCAAGCAAAACACATATCATGTGGTGAATAAAAATATAGCCTCAAGTAAATTTACCGATGGATTGAAGACGAAAGAGGGGATGCCTTCCGGGGCATCCCCAAGCTTAGGCTTTTTGGTATCCTTGAATATGGCTTGGGGTGCCTTGGGCATCCCCAAGCTTAGGCTCTTGCCACTCCTTATTCCATAGTCCATCAAATCTTTACCCAAAACTTGAAAACTTCACAACACAAAACTCAACAAAAAACACATGAGAACCGTTAGTATAAGAAAAATAAATCACCACTTTAAGTACTGTTGTGAACTCATTCTTTATTTATATTTGTGTAATATCTACTGTATTCCAACTTCTCCATGGTTCATACCCCCCGATACAACCCATAGATACATCAAAATAAGCAAACAACACAAAGAAAACAGAATCTGTCTAAAACAGAACAGTCTGTAGCAATCTATAGACTTCAAATACTTCTGTAACTCTAAAAATTCTGAAAAATTAGGAAAATCAGGAAAATTTGTATATCAATCTTGTGTAAAAATTTCAGATCAAAAGCACGTTCCAGTGAATTTACAAAATTCCTGGACTGAGAGCAAAAGTTTCTGTTTTTCAGCAAAATCAAATCACAAACACCGTAGACCATCCCAAAGGTCTTACTTGGCTCAAACACTAATTTAAACAAGAAAACACAATTACTACAGAGGTAATAATGTGTAAAAAACTCAAAAACAAAAGCAAAAATAAAAGCATAAAAATAAAATTGGGTTGCCTCCCAACATGCGCTATTGTTTAACGCCCCTAGCTAGGCATAACGCAATAGATCTAGGTATTGTCATCTTTGGTATGCAATCCATACTTGATCAAACCATCGAAAGCTTTCCTAAATATATCTATCCTTTCCTTTATTTCCCTCCTAGTAGGGGAACTTAATTCATGAAAATAACTTTGACTAGTAATTTTGACATTCATAAACCCGTAATCTGGATCATCACCATAGATATCATCGTATAAAACACGTATCCTATTTCTAACGGGTTCCCTAGCCATCTTTTCCAACAAATCATCCTTATACCCTACAAAAATTCCCCTAGTTAACCAATCAAATTCATCATAAGTCTCAAGGTACAAGGTTTGAGTGACTTCCGCGTAGGGGACTCTCCTCCTAAGATTTTCAATATAAGATTGATAGTCTCTAGATTCTAGACTACACAAGGTTTCTTTATCATGGAGAATTTCTTCAATTGGAGGGTGTTCAACGTCTTTATTATAGAAAGCAAAAATCTCCCTAGCTTCTTGTATGATAAAATCAAATTCACGCATAAGGATGATAGTAGCAATCTTTTTAGCCTTAGGATGATTAATATTGGGAAGTTCATAAAACACTTTTTGCAAAGCAGGATGAACGTGCACAAATTTTCTTTCCAGTTTTTCAATGAGCATGACAATAGCATCCGCATAACAATTTGTGCTAAGAAGAATAGATCTCTTATTCATAGGCATAACTCCTGTACAATCAAAGAACTCTTGGATAACACTCTTCCCAATAATATTTCCGTCTCCCACTTGAAAAGTTTTAGCTTTATAATTAGGAGGAGGTTCAGTTTCATGATCTAGAGAGCAAGATTCAAAATTTTCAAGATTTGTACTAGCAATACCCTCAAGATTTTCAATGATAACCTTCCCCGATTCAGACATAGTGGCAACGAAACGATCTAGCACACAAGCAAACAAAAAGCAAACGGAAAGACGAACGGAAGAAGGGCGAATAAAAAGGCAAATCTTTTTGGTTTTTCTGAAAATCGTTTTAGAAGTGGGGGAGAGGAAAACGAGAGGCAATTGGCAAATAATGTAAATGCAAGAGATGAGTTTGTGATGAGTACTTGGTAGGCTTGATGTAGATCTCCCCGGCAATGGCGCCAGAAATCCTTCTTGCTACTTTTTGAGCTTGCGTTGGTTTTCCCTTGAAGAGGAAAGGGTGATGCAGTAAAGTAGATAAGTATTTCCCTCGGTTGTTGCGAACCAAGGTATCAATCCAGTAGGAGATACAAGCAAGTCCCCAATAGATGTACCTACACAAATAATCAAACACTTGCACCCAATGCTATAAAGGGGTTGTCAATCCCTTCACGGTTACTTGCAAGGATGAGATCTGATAGAGATAGATAGATAGGATTGCTAAAACGAAAAGTAAAACAAAAGTAAAAAGATTGCAGCAAAGTATTTTTGGTATTTTTGGTTTATAGATCTGAAAATATAATGTGGAAAATAGACCCGGGGCCATAGGTTTCACTAGAGGCTTCTCTCATGAAGGAAAATAATACGGTGGGTGAACAAATTACTGTCGAGCAATTGATAGAAAAGCGAATAATTATGAAGATATCCAAGGCAATGATTATGCATATAGGAATCACGTCCGTGTCAAGTAGACCGAAACGATTCTGCATCTACTACTATTACTCCACACATCGACCGACTCCTGCCTGCATCTAGAGTATTAAGTTCATGAAGAATAGAGTAACGCATTAGGTAAGATGACATGATGTAGAGGGATAAACTCAAGCAATATGATGAAAACCCCATCTTTTTATCCTCGATGGCAACAATACAAATACGTGCCTCGCTACTCCTACTTTGTCACTGGGTGAGGACACCGCAAGATTGAACCCAAAACTAAGCACTCTTCTCCCATTGCAAGAACTACCAATCTAGTTGGCCAAACCAAACCAATAACTCGAAGAGACTTGCAAAGATATGAAATCATGCATATAAGAATTCAGAGAAGATTCAAATAATATTCATAGATAAGCTGATCATAAACCCACAATTCATCAGATCTCGACAAACACACCGCAAAAGAGTATTACATCGGATAGATCTCCATGAAGATCATGAAGAACATGGTATTGAAGAACAAAGAGAGAGAAGAAGCCATCTAGCTACTAGCTATGGACCCGAAGGTCTGTGGTAAACTACTCACGCATCATCGGAGGGGCAATGGAGTTGATGTAGATGCCCTCCGTGATCGAATCCCCCTCCGGCAGATTACCGGAAAAGGCTCCAAGATTGGATCTCACGGGAACAAAGGCTTCCGGCGGCGGAAAAGTATTTTCGTGGCTCTCTCTGGTATCCAGGGAATATTTGGGAATTTATAGGCCGAAGAATAGGGTTAGGAGGGCTGCCGTGGGGCCACAAGCCAGGGGGCGCCCCCCCCTAGGGCGCGCCCTGGTGGCTTGTGACGCCACTGCAGGTCTCCTGCCTTCATCTCCAAGTTTGCTGGGTTTTTTCTGGTTCAAGAAAAATCATTCCGAAGATTTTATTCCGTTTGGACTCCGTTTAATATTCCTTATCTGCAATACTCAAAAACAAGGAAAAAACAGAAACTTGCACTAGGCTCTAGATTAATAGGTTAATCCCAAAAATAATATAAAATAGCATATTAATGCATATAAAACATCCAAAATAGATAATATAATAGCATGGAACAATCAAAAATTATAGATACATTGGAGACGTATCAGGGCGCGCTGAGCGCACCCACTGGGTGTAGTCCCCGAGACTGCCGTTGACTGAAGCAGTCGGCGGGAGTCTTAGAGTTTTGGAATCTGACCGAATGATCTGTACATATTATCCAATTGACGAATCGTATGTCTTCTCGATCATAATGTTTCTTCCATTTGTCGTTTGTACTCCGTTTGTGAGCTCGGAAGCCACTATAATGCTCTGAAGGAGGAGGTGTTGACCTTGCGTCTCGACCTGGACGCTGAGAAGGCCAAGAGCGCCCGATTGGAGCAAGAGAAGAATGAATTGGAAGGTATTACTCTCCCTGACCGACTGTTACCGTCTCTGTTCTTTCTCCCTGTCCGACTGAGTCTACTTCGTCAGATCTTCGCGGAGAAAATCGTAAACTTGTCGAGAGACTGAAGAGTTCTATTTCTTTAGTGACTGTGAAGACAGCCCTTGAGAAGAAGGACACAGAACTGGCAGCAGCTCAGAAGGAGGCCAGTCGGAAGGCCAAGGAGGCTGATGAGAAGCTGAAGTCAGTCGGGAAGTTAGAAGAGGAGAAGAAAACCCTCGAGGTCGCTGTGAAGAAGTCCAGGGAAGAACTCGCCGAATGGAAGACCAAGCTTGAACATATCAATGCCAAGAAGGCTGAGCTGGAGCAATTCGTCGAGGAGTTCGGCGACACCGTGAGTGAAAAGCTCAAAGGTAAACTCTCCCGAATGATCCATGTGTATTTCTGAACAACTGAATGAAATTTGCTTGACTTTGATTCCTTTTTTGTTTGGTTGAACCCAGAATTCTGCTTCGATATTGGTGAAGAGACCGACAAGATTGAGAAAGAGCTAGATCCATCCCGAGAACTGCTCAAGGACAGTGCTGCCTTGGCCTTTCTCTGTCTGGAAGAACGCGTCGACGAAGCAATTTCGTTCATCAAGAGGCTCCGTACTGGCATCGCGGATATCGAAAAGGAACTCTTCTCTGATGAAGAACCCTCCAAGGACCTGGAATCCATTCTTAACTGAGTGAGAGACGTCCCGCACCGAGTGAAGATCTGGAAGAAATCAGCGGCCTGAGCCGGAGCGGACATTGCTCTCTCACTAGTTCGGGTCCACTGCAAGGGAGTGGACAAGAAGAAACTGAAGTCCCTGGAAGTCGCCAATCGGAAGCACGCCAGAATTTAGGACTTCATGGAGATGTTCATGGAGGCGGCCACCCGGATTGCAGAGAGCCTTGACCTGGACACGTTCGTCAAAGCCGTGCCCAACCCCGAGTGATCGTCGGGTTAAAAACTTCTTTAAACATTTTCCTCGGAATGCCGAGTGGTATCTGTAAGATTTTTAATGAGCCTGATGCTCCTATCGTCTGTACTTCTGCTTTGAACGATGCAGTTCATATTTGCCTTATCTTAACTTGATCTTTGATCTTTGAGTGTTTTATACCCGAGCGACTGCAGGGTCGCACATGGGGTTTCGAGTGTGTACAATATTCACGCTTGGCGTGAATTTTAACTTAGGCGACGCGAAGCCGCGCCTAAGCCCCCGAGCGTGGGCAAGACCCTCACTCGGAGTAGTTTGTCTTTAGACGAACAATGATGGTCCTGTTCATCTTGACAACCGAGCGTGGAGGATGTCCACTCGAAAAGGTTTCTTAACTTAGGCGATGCGGAGCCGCGGCTAAGTCCCCGAGCGCGGGCGAGACCCTCACTCGGGGTAGTTTGTCTTTAGACGAACAATGATGGTCCTATTCATCTTGACAACCGAGTGTGGAGGATGTCCCACTCGAAAGATTTTTTAACTTAGGCGACGCGGAGCTGCGGCTAAGCCCCGAGCGTGGGCGAGACCCTCACTCGGAGTAGTTTGTCTTTAGACGAACAATGATGGTCCTGTTCATCTTGACAACCGAGTGTGGAGGATGTACCACTCGAAAGATTTTTTTAACTTAGGCAACGCGGAGCCGCGGCTAAGCCCCCGAGCGCGGGCGAGACCCTCACTCGGAGTAGTTTGTCTTTAGACGAACAATGATGGTCCTGTTCATCTTGACAACCGAGTGTGGAGGATGTCCCACTCAAAAGATTTTTTAACTTAGGCGACGAGGAGCCGTGGCTAAGCCCCCGAGCGCGGGCAAGACCCTCACTCGGAGTAGTTTGTCTTTAGACGAACAATGATGGTCCTGTTCATCTTGACAACCGAGTGTGGAGGATGTCCCACTCAAAAGATTTTTGAACTTAGGCGACGCGGAGCCGCGGCTAAGTCCCCGAGCGCGGGCGAGACCCTCACTCGGAGTAGTTTGTCCTTAGATGAACAATTATGGTCCTGTTCATCTTGACAACCGAGTGTGGAGGATGTCCCACTCGAAAGATTTTTTAACTTAGGCGACGCGGAGCCGCGGCTAAGCCCCCGAGCGCGGGCAAGACCCTCACTCGGAGTAGTTTGTACTTAGGCAAAATCAGGTTGCGGCTAAGTGTTTGTGTTTTACACCCACAGGGGGTGGCAGTCAAATTTCAACAAGATATAATGAAATAAAACTTTATTCATCGAGATCACTCGGATTCATTACTGGAATGACAAGCTGAAGTATTTATGCTCTAAGTGTAGAACTTGTGAAGCAGGTCCGCATTCCAAGTCCGAGGCTCTTCTAGTCCATCTTCGATATTGTAAAGCCGGTAGGATCCATTGTGCAAGACTTTGGAGATTGCATACGGCCCCTGCCACGGAGGCGCTAGCTTGTGGGGTTTCTGGTGATCCAGTCGGAGAACCAGGTCTCCTTCCTGAAAGGCTCGGCCTTGGACGTGTCTGTCATGGTAACGCTTCAGATCCTGCTGATAGAGCGTTGATATGATGAGGGCCAGCTCCCTCTCTTCCTCCAAAAGGTCGAGGCCGTCTTGCCGAGCGGCTTCGGCTTCAGCTTCATCATATAGTTCCACTCGGGGGGAATTGTGCTGAAGATCACTCGGTAAAACCGCCTCAGACCCGTACACCATGAAGAAAGGCGTGCACTTCGTAGAGAGGTTCGGGGTTGTCCGAATGCCCCATAAGACAGAAGGCAATTCTTTGAACCAAGCTCCAGCAGCGTACTTCAGGTCTCTCATCAATCGAGGCTTCAGACCTTGCAGAATCATTCCGTTTGCGCGCTCTGCCTGTCCATTCGACTGCGGGTGAGCCAATGCGGCGTAATTAACCCGAGTGCCTTGAGAGAAACAGAATTCACGGAACTCTTCTGAGTCGAAGTTCTTTCCATTATCCGTGATGATATCATGCGGTACTCCGAACCTGAAGATGATTTGCCGAATGAAACTAACGGCAGTACCTGCATCCAAACTCTTGATGGGCTTCGCTTCGACCCACTTGGTGAACTTGTCAACCGCAATGAGTAGATGTGTGAATCCACTCGACCCAGTCCGTAAGGGACCGACCATATCAAGGCCCCATACTGCAAACGGCCAAGTGATCGGAATCGTCTTGAGCGCGGATGCTGGCTTGTGAGACTTATTCTTGTAGAACTAACACCCGACACACAGGTCTACCAGGTCCCTTGCTGCTTCATTGGCTCGAGGCCAATAAAAACCAGCTCGGAAAGCTTTAGCAACCAAAGTCCAAGAGGACGCATGGTGGCCACAAGTTCCCGAGTGGATTTCGTGTAAGATTTGCAGCCCTTCCTCTGGGGAGATGCATTTTTGGGTGACTCCTGTGGTGCTTTTCTTGTACAGCTGATCACCTATAACTTCGAATGACCTGGATCGATGGACGATCCAACGGGCTTCTTCTTCATCTTTGGGTAGTTCTTGTCTGAGCAAGTATGCCAAATAGGGTTGAGTCCACTCGGGAGTGATTACCAGCATTTCGTGGACCAGATCCACTATGGCTGGAACTTCAACCTCAGTCGGATCAGATGGACCGACTGCTTGCGGGGGCTCCTCTGTGAAAGGATCTTTTGTGATTGTTGGAGCGCGTAGATGTTCAAGGAATATGTCTTTCGGGACCGCTCGCCAAGTGGACCCGATCTTAGCCAGATTGTCTGCCGCCTGATTCTTTGCACGAGGAATGTCATGCAGTTCTAGGCCTTCAAAATTCTTCTCCAGCTTCCTAACCGCGTTGCATTATCCGGTCATTGCTGGACTCCGAATGTCCCAAACCTTCATCACTTGATTGACGACGAGGTTCGAGTCGCCGTAGACCATCAACCGACGAATGCCGAGTGAAATGGACATGCGGAGCCCATACAGGAGGGCTTCATATTCGGCCTCATTGTTTGATGAGTCAAAATGGATTTGCAGGACATAGTTCAGCTGGTCTCCTTTGGGAGAGACAAGAACCACGCCAGCTCCCGAGACATTGAGCATCTTGGATCCATCGAAGAACATAGTCCAGTGATCGAGAACACTCGGAATTGGTTGCTCCTGCTCGATCCACTTGGCCATAAAATCAACCAATGTCTGGGACTTAATTGCTTTTTTAGCTTCAAACTTGATCTCCAGCGGAAGGAGCTCGATTGCCCACTTATCCACTCGGCCAGAGGCGTCACTGTTATGCAGGATCTCCGATAGGGGAGCGCTGCTGACAACCGTGACCGAGTGATCTTGGAAGTAATGAACCACCTTTTTAGCAGTTAGGTAAATGCCATAGACCAGCTTTTGGTAGTGCGGATACCTTTTCTTGGAAGGGGTTAGCACTTCTGAGATGTAATATATGGGTCTTTGAACTTTGAATGCTTTTCCTGGCTCTTCGCGCTCTACCGCAAGGACTGTGCTCACCACATGGCTGGTCGCCGCAATGTACAGGAGTAGAGGTTCCTGGCTGCCCGGAGCAGCTAACACCGGCTGGGTGGAAAGCAATGCCTTGAGTTCCGTGAACGCGGCTTGCGCTTCATTAGTCCACTCGAATTTGTCGGACTTCTTCATCAATCGGTAGAGAGGGAGTGCCTTCTCTCCGAGTCTTGAAATGAATCGGCTCAAGGCCGCAAGGCATCCTGTCAACCTTTGTATGTCATGTAAGCGCCCTGGTTGCTTCATTCGGACTATGGCGCCGATTTTGTCTGGATTGGCGTCGATCCCCCGTTAGGAAACGAGGAAACCGAGTAACTTTCCTACTGACACTCCGAATGTGCACTTAGCTGGATTCAGCTTTATCCCAAAGCTCCGCAGGTTCGCGAAGGTTTCGGCGAGGTCAGTCAAGAGGTCGGAACCTTTCCTAGACTTTACCACGATATCGTCCATATAGGCCTCCACGTTCCGGCTGATTTACCTTTGCAATCACTTCTGGATCATGCGCTGGAAAGTGGCTCCGGCATTCTTCAAGCCGAATGACATCGTGACATAGCAAAAGCACCCGAATGGGGTGATGAAGGCTGTTTTTATTTCATCAGGACCGTACATTCGGATCTGGTGGTACCCGGAGTACGCATCCAGAAACGACAGTCGTTCGCATCCGGTTGTGGAGTCTACGATCTGATCTATTCGAGGTAAAGGAAAATGATCCTTCGGGCAGGCCCGATTGAGATGTTTGAAGTCAATACACATACGGAGTGACTTGTCCTTCTTCGGTACCAAGACAACATTCGCGAGCCACTCGGAGTGGTAAATCTCGCGGATGAACTCGGCGGCGAGGAGCCGAGCTATCTCTTGACCAATCGCCTTGCGCTTCTCCACGGAGAATCGGCGCAAGTACTCCTTGACTGGCTTGGCCTTGGGATCGGTTCGGAGTCGGTACTCAGCCAGCTCCCTGGGAACACCAGGCATGTCAGACGGCTTCCATGCGAAGATGTCCCAGTTCTCATGGAGGAACTGGATGAGCTCGGCTTCCTATTTGTCTCCGAGTGAAGTGGAGATATTCGTCGGAGCGGCGCTCGGGTCACTCGGATGGACATGAACTTGCTTAGTCTCGCCAGCTGACTGGAAGGCTGATTCTGAAGCCGGCCTCTTTGGCCTGAGCAGATCAGCCGTATCCACCTCTTTCTTGTACCCCTCAAGCTCGACTGCAAGCACTTGTTCATTGGCTATCTTTGTGCCCTGCTGAAGGCACTCTTCGGCGACTTTCCGATCACCAGTGACTATAATCACACCCTTAGGCCCTGGCATCTTGAGCTTGAGATACACGTAACATGGTCTGGCAATGAAACGCGTGTAGGCAGGCCTACCCAGGATGGCGTGGTAAGCACTGCGGAAGTTGACCACCTCGAAGGTTAGTTTTTCCTTCCGGAAATTCTTCTCGCCGCCGAAGACTACGTCTAGCGCGATCTGGCCGACTGATTCTGCCTTCTTTCCAGGGACGATACCATGGAAATGCATGTTGCTCTTGCTCAATCGGGACATCGGGATGCCCATAGCCTTGAGCGTGTCGGCGTATATGATATTAAGCCCGCTGCCTCCGTCCATTAGGACCTTCGCAATCGGACACCGCCCACCGCTGGGTCAACCACCAGCGCTTGCCTCCCAGGGGTGGCAATGTGGGGCGGGTGATCGGACTGATCGAAGGTGACAGGCGTCTTCGTCCAGTTGAGGTACTTGGGTGCAGTCGGAACTGCCATATTAACCTCCCGATTGATAACCTTCAGCTGCCTCTTACTCTCAACATCGGCGAAGATCACATTGAGGACATTATCCACTTTAGGATACTCGGAAGTATCCTCTTCCTCTTCGACATCGACCTTCTCACTCGAGGGCTCAGCGCCCATCTCCTGCCTGAGCAAGCGACATTCCCGAGTGGTGTGCTTCGGAAGCACAACGTTGCCTTCTTCATCCGTCTTGGTATGAATCTGGTGTTGGAAATATGCCCTATAGGCAATAATAAATTAGTTATTATCATATTTCCTTGTTCATGATAATCGTTTATTATCCATGCTATAATTGTATTGATTGGAAACTCAAATACATGTGTGGGTACATAGACAACACTGTGTCCCTAGTATGCCTCTAATAGACTAGCTCGTTGATCAAAGATGGTCAAGGTTTCCTAGCCATAGACATGAGATGTCATTTGATAACGGGATCACATCATTAGGAGAATGATGTGATGGACAAGACCCAAACTATGAACGTAGCATATGATCGTGTCAGTTTATTGCTATTGTTTTCTGCATGTCAAGTACCTGTTCCTATGACCATGAGATCATGCAACTCACTGACACCGGAGGAATGCCTTGTGTGTATCAAATGTCGCAACGTAACTGGGTGACTATAAAGATGCTCTACAGGTATCTCTGAGGGTGTCTATTGAGTTGGCATGGATCGAGACTGGGATTTGTTACTCCGTGTGACGGAGAGGTATCTCAAGGCCCACTCGGTAATACAACATCACAACAAGCCTTGCAAGCAATGTGACTAAAGTGTTAGCCACGGGATCTTGTATTACGGAACGAGTAAAGAGACTTGCCGGTAACGAGATTGAACTAGGTATAGAGATACCGACGATCGAATCTCGGGCAAGTAACATACCGAAGAACAAAGGGAACAGCATACGGGATTAACTGAATCCTTGACATAGAGGTTCAACCGATAAAGATCTTCATAGAATATGTAGGAACCAATATGGGCATCCAGGTCCCGCTATTGGTTATTGACCGTAGAGGTGTCTCGGTCATGTCTACATAGTTCTCGAACCCGCAGGGTCTGCACACTTAAGGTTCGATGACGTTTCGGTATAGTAGAGTTATGTATGGTGGTGACCGAAGGTTGTTCGGAGTCCAGGATGAGATCCTGGATGTCACGAGGAGCTCCGGAATGGTCTGGAGGTAAAGATTGATATATAGGAAGTCCCGTTTTGGTCACCGGAAAAGTTTCGGGTATTTCGGTAGTGTACCGGGAGTGCCGGGAGGGGTACCGGGGACCATCGGGAGGGGTGTCTCGACCCAAAGGGCCTCATGGGCTGTGGGAGGAGTCAAGCCAGCCCCTAGTGGGCTGTCCGAGCCCCCCACTAAGGCCCATGCGGCTAGGGGTGGGAAAAACCCAAAGGGGGAAAGGTGGAAAGGGTTTCCAAGTGGAGAGGAGGAATCCTACTCCTAATAGGATTGGAGTAGGACTCCTCCACCTCCAATTTCGGCCAACCCTTGAGGGTTTGAGGCTGCCTCCTCCCCTCCCTCCCTCCTATATATACTAGAGGATTTAGAGGGGAGAGCTAACCCTAATTGCCACGTGCTCCCTCTACTTCATCTAGATCGTTTTCTCCTCTAGTCTAGTTCGGCGGTGCTTAGGCGAAGCCCTGCCGGAATAGTTCCACCACCATCGCTGCCACGCCGTCGCGCTGCCGGAGAACTCATCTACCTCTCTGCTCCCTCTTGATGGATCAAGAAGGCAGAGATCGTCATCGAGCTGTACGTGTGCTGAACGCGGAGGTGCCATCCGTTCGGCGCTAGATCGGAAGGACCGTGATCAGGATCGCGAGACGGTTCGTGATTTGATCGCGGGACGGATCGTGATGGGATCGCGGGACGGATCGTGATTGGATCGCGAGACGGATCGTGATTGGATCGTGGGACGCTCGGCGATTTGGATCGCGAAGACGTTCGACTACATCAACCGCGTTTCTTAACGCTTCCCGCTTAGCGATCTACAAGGGTATGTAGATCCACTCTCCCTCTCGTAGATGCTCATCACCATGGATAGATCTTGCGTGTGCATAGGAAAAAATTTGTTTCCCATGCAACGTTCCCCAACATCTGGCACGGTTGGTCAAGAATGTCGGATTTGTACTCGGATTTCTTCTTGGGAATCCATTCTTTCTTCTTCTTCTAGGGCTTCGGCTTGCCTTGCCCTTGCCCTTGGACGGCTGCGACTTCCGCCTTGCCGGAGGCATCAGCTTTCCGCTTCTGATTCTTCCCGGCGTTGCCTCCCGATTGGGAGGCGTTGCCGGCTCTCGCTTTGCCGCTTCGGAGGCGGTCTTCTTCTTCACCATTAGCGTACTTGTTCGCGATCTCCATGGACCGACTGAGGGACAGATCCCCAGATCGACCAAACTTCAAGACTAACTCCTGATACCGAGTGCCTGCCTTGAAGGCGCACATGGCCTGATGCTCGGTGACGTTTTCCATGGTGTTATGCAACGTGGTCCAGCGCTGAATGTACTCTCGGAGAGTTTCATTGTTCTTCTGAACGCAGTGTTGGAGTTCCGTCAGTCCACCGGGACGCTTGTAGGTGCCTTTGAATGTCTTGACAAACACTCGGGCCAAGTCATCCCAGCAGTAAATGCAGTTGGCAGGCAACTGATTTAGCCACGCCCGTGCAGATCCTTCCAACATGAGCGGAAGGTGCTTCATGGCAACAAAATCGTCGCCACCGCCGATTTGGATAGCGACTCGATAATCTTCCAGCCACGTTTCTGGCTTGGACTCGCCATTGAACTTTCCAATTCCGGTTGCCAGTCGGTAATTGGGGGGTATTTTTTTTTCTTGGATGTACCTGCTAAAACATCCAAGACCAGAAACTCCCCAGCCGCTCGCTCGGCCGCTGTCATATCTATTCCGATCAACCACTCGCTGAGTGATGTCCGATCGGGCATCGTAGCCCCTGTGTCGAACAGGACTCCGCTCGCGGTTTCTCCCGAGTGGATAGCCACCGTCATGAGGACGTTTGCCACGCGGACCGCCCCTCGGAGGGGGAGTCCGACTGAAATCACGGTCGTCGTGTCCGCGCCCTTCGTACGGACCTCTCGGATGAGGAGGAGTTCGTGGATACTTCCTCGGCACGAGCGGACTATGAGCCGACTGCACAGTATCTGCCCGAGTTGATTCATTATGTATGCGCTGGTGAGATTGTGATACCTCTGAGTTTTGTTGCAAGGCGGTCTTCAGCAGAGCCTGGATCTGTCGAATGCCCTCGCCTGCTGCCGGATTGGACGGCTGGATCGAATCTGCGATCCGAGTGGCCGCGGCCAGATTCATCAAAGGCGTACGCATCGTCGGGATGGTGTACGGGCGCTCCTTCGTGAATGTCAACTGGCGGCGGCTACGGCTGGAACTAGGAAGTTCCCTTGCCGCGCGTTCGTCGAGTGAATGCTGCAACCGCTCGAGACGCTCGCGCTCACCCAAGGTAGCTTGGCGAGCGGCCTCGAGGGCTATCTCTTCGGGGGTGCTCCCCTCAATGGGCGTCTG
The DNA here is from genome assembly GCA_039707655.1 of Elymus sibiricus. NCBI lineage: Eukaryota > Viridiplantae > Streptophyta > Magnoliopsida > Poales > Poaceae > Elymus > Elymus sibiricus. Next base: position 76,119,822 of record CM077663.1, on the reverse strand, counting down.
GAGGACTTGGTCATTCCTGCGCCTGATTTCCTCCCGCTGCTCCCGAGTGAGCGGTCGGGGAACATAACCGTCGGTACTGGCGTTACGGTGGTCGTCGTCCCGATCGCGGGCGTCTCCTGCCGAATACCCTGGAGGAGCAGCGTCTCGGGATGGGCCGGCCATCATAACCTCCGCCACTTCGCCGCTGCTCTCGCAACCAGCAGCATCGGAGGAGTCGCCATCCGAAGACGAGAAAAGGCAGTGGACTGACTCGTCAGCTTCGAGTGCATCCACTTGCTGCCCTGCGGCCTGCGCCGCAGCAACGTGCTTGATCCAGCGCTGCAGCCGAGAGCGCCCGAAGCGCCGGTGAGAAGCCGCAAGACGAGTCGGAGAAGTCGGTCGATATGGCGTAGACGGTTGTCGGAGAAGAACTCCGAACATTGTCGCGCTAAAGTGCACTGCGCCGCGAGCGGGCAGTGCCTCAGCGTCCAGCGGTGCCTCTTGCAGCCACGCCGAATCGTCGACGACGAAGCTGAGAGATCCGAAGAAGATCTCGCCGCCGAATGCGTTCATGGTGAACGGGAGAATAGAAATTTCACCTGCGTCGGAATTCGCTAGATGCGCAGCCCCACGGTGGGCGCCAACTGTCATGGGATTGACCCTGACAATAGTACTAGGGGGTACGAATGGAGGGGCGATGTCTAGCTACGGCTCAGGTGTTGCATTCGGATGTGTACGAGTTCAGGCCCCACTCGGAAGTGGTAAGAGCCCTACGTCTCGAGCCCGGGGGCTGGTTTGTTTTGCTTATGGGGGAGTATGAGAATACAAGTGTCGGAACCTTGCTACGGCATCTGGTGGTGGCTTATATAGAGTGCGCCACCGCCAGCCGAGCGCCGCAATAAATGCTAGTTAAAGCTACGTTACAGGAACTGCCGCTTTAACTAGAGCGTTACCGGTAACGCACGCCTGATTAATCCCAGAGGACGTCTCTTCATATAACTCAACTCTACGTCTCCTGGACTGTTGAGTTCCTGTTGACCGAGTGTGGTTGTGGCCATCCGAGTGTATCTTCAGGTGTGTCCGAGTGACTCTTCATGCGTGTCCGAGTGCACTTCCACCTCCTGAGTTTCAATGTCGATGAGGGTCCCTAGGTGGGCCAGGAAGTCAGCCTTGTGACCCTACCCATGGTAGACGACCTCATCAAACGTCATCATGGGCAATTGGTCATGTTTGTTAGTTCTGAGTTTGTTATACATTTTGAAATCAAATTCCATATAGCTAATATAGTTACAGTTATAGCAAAAACACAGCTCGCTTCTTTGAATTCATCGTAGTTTGCCCGCAACTAGTGGCCCTCTGGAGGATTGCTTGTATGCCAAAAACACATCTTTGATAGTCTTTTTTACAACAATTCATTGCAGCATTAAGATATCAGGTTCGGCAAAATGCACAACAAAGAATTCTTGGCAAGAAATTATATTCAATAAGCTGTGACAACAGGTTGCAAGAATTTTGTTATGGTACAAAGTATGCAGATAACGAAGGAGGAATACTGAATTATTGCGCTCTTGGATGCATGCAATGAAATCTAGTAACAGAGACGCGATTCTTCTCCTGCCTCCAAGAAGCAACAACCACACTCGGTTTAGCCAAATCAGAATCCTGCCCAGTAAAAAAAATGTTAGTTAATTATATAGGTGCATGTGCTATTGGACTGACAAAAACAATGCTAATTCCAGAGGGTTTTTACCTGTGTTTAATCCCAGTCCTTCAGTTTGGAACGAAACATTTATGGGTCACGTCTTCATAAAAGCTGGCTCATCTTCACCTTTGCCAATATTCTAACAGAAATTACATGCACAGAAATCCACAAGTTCAATTTCAGTTATATATGCAACATTAACAAAAATATGTTGCAAAATACTTAGAAATTACATGCACAGAAATCCACAAGTTCAATTTCAATTTGCCAACATTAACTACACCAACCACTAGCAGCGTAGTTGGCTTAATCAATGATCCAGCTTTTATGACTACTATAATGATCCCCTATTCACCTGATTGTTCTGGTAGTTATACTGGCATTATCGCTTAATAACTATTGGATATAACCTGGAGCTCTCTTGTCTCTTATGGTCCATGTCAAAATCTCTTTTTTTTCAAAATTGTTAACTTCTTATTCTCTTCTTTTTTTGCTAACTTCAACAAAGAAGACAATACATGGTGTGTTCAACTTCAAACTGTACTGTACTTCAGCATATGCAAGAGAGCAGGGGTGAATAATGGGCTTGCTTTAATGTTTCATGCCAACTGCACTGTGGAAAATTTTCAAGCGATTATTTTACATGTTTCAGCTATGCAAACTATTCATTTATTCTGTAAACCAAATAACTAATTTCAAAATCGAGTCTTGTTTGAAGTTTCACTGCTTGATACACTACCAACAATGACTTCCACGGTCCACTTATTTGAATGGGAAGACACAAATTAATACTTAGTACCATAAGCACACAAACTGAAGGGACATACTTTTAGGGAAGAAAGAATTAGGTATAACTACCTTTGATAAATTGGAAGATGCCTGGCCTTTGTTGTCCTTGGTTAGTCGGTAGAGTGTTTTGTCAAAGCTGCTAGGATGAACATGAAACTAATCAGCCCATTTGGAAATCTGTATAGAAATAGTTGTGCACATCAAATCTGAATGCAGGAAATAAGCATGATGTGCACAATCATAGGTCGATATGATGGTATGCTGCATTTAAGGATTGTAACATGCGACATCTCCAGGTGTTTTCAGTTCTGCTTGATTTTCAAGATTCTGTGCATACTATCAAACAAATGTGTGTGTGCTATTCTTACAGTCAAACACCAGGTTGTCAAATTCAAACCTTCTAAGATGCTAGTAGTTCTACGCCTCCCCCAACACTTGTTCATTCACTAGCCCATGAAATGGTGTGGTTTTCATAGGGTGGATAGAAGAGTTACGTTGTATCCTGGTCTACTAAAAGCCTAACCAATCTCAACCTGAACTTTGAAGCTCAAGACTGCACCTAATAATTAGGTAAAGGCTTCTGGGTCACCAAATTTCAGTGGTCACAAGTTGAACTCTGCCATTGAGATATTTGAAAACAAGATTTCATAATTCTTTTCAAGCTTGATTAAAACAAAAACTATTCTCAAGACTCCAGAAATACGCATCACTAATTAATGGGTGTGTGCTGATGTTCTTGGATACAGAGTGCAAGCAAATAGTAGATAACAAAGCTCCACATGATTCAATTGTAAGTTACAGGTTATTCCGTTCACTCACTAACAAGCAATTTACATGTTACTGGCTAATCTGACTCAAAGAGCAACAAAATGAATAAAGATAACTAGATTCTAATAATGATAATTAACTGACATTTCATACGGTAAAATGTGCTTTAGACTACTGTTATATTCCTAACAATAAACATGGTTTATTGTCCAGTAATGGAAAGAAAGAAAAACATTGTTGCATGGCAGTAAAGCACCTTAATTTGCTTCATGTTGAATTGCCAGCGAAATTGCTTCATCGATTGGCTTTGCAAAAGAGTGGATGACAATTGTGCCGCCTGTCATCCGAAGTAGTCATGATAAACCTTAAACCATGACTTCCTCTAGATTTGGGTTCGCCAATAGTGAACAAAAAACCCTAAGTGGTCGGACCCTTCCCCAGACCCTGCGCAAGCGGGAGCTACTTACACCTGGCTGCCCTTTAATAGTGAACAAACTTGGAGAAACTGTAAGATTAAACCTAGTTTACAAATCAGTGTGAAGCAAGTCCCAAAAGCCAGCAAATGGCACAGAGGTTTGACACTTTAGACTGAAAGAATGACCAACTTACCTCTGTGGAATGGTGGTCAATTGTTAATCTAGTGAAACACATTCTAGCAAATCACTGGGAAAATGCCGGTGAGTGCACAAATGAATAGGTCAATGCTCCAGGGAAGTTAAACACAGAACCTGCAAAGTTTCCATAATCAGAGGTTAGGACCGTATTCGCACCAGAAGAAAACATGACAACCGCCTAATGGTATGTGCTGCAACCAAGATAGTGTTTCATACCTCCTTTCCTACTCAATATCCAGAATTAGAGATTTTCGAAGAACAATGCCACGTAGTATATATCCCGCAAAAATAAAATGCCACATGGTATATGTGTCACCAGGTGGTGGGATCAATCATGAAGCTAAAATCTGGCATCTGCTTATAATTCATAACCATGCACACACCTACATGTTGATGTGCCTGAGAGAAGAGAATAAAAAGAACATAAATTTGTGAACCTAAAACTTGCAAGATTGGAATGGTTAGAAATGTACTAACGTCAAGTGTTGTTTCATTCTAGATGAGGCTCAATTGGCAGAAGAGATGGTTGCTCCTGCTGCCATGTGTTCCATTATCTAGGTCCGCTTCTAGTTCTGAAAAGAGATTGCAGATTTACAATTCATGAGATCCTACAAAAGTGAAACAATGCAGCTATTGCATGCAAACTGTCACATACTATTTCGAGAATACATGTGGGGTAATATAAGTCAGAAAATAATACTAGCAAAACTATATCAGAAATTACTATTTCTGATTAGAAAATGGGAAGTTGCATACAGCGAGTTTGAATGCAGAAGCATGGGAATAGACAAGGCATGCAATGTAAAAAGAATCACTACAAATAATCAAAATGGTCTGCTTGCACTGTGAATAAAATCATGAAAATAAAGGAGCATAAGCTGATTTTGCATGTACTAACCGGCAGATTGACTCCAATGTGTTATCCTTATGCAGCCAGCTGTACAGTGCTGAACAGATTCACCAGGTACGGACTACAAATGAAATGAGTAATGGCACCAGCATGTCAAATTTCAGATGATAGGCATCGATCTCCTCAAATTATAAGAAAAAAAGGGGGTGGAAGATGGAGAGAGTTATATACCAGATAATCTTGCCGAAAAATATGGGTCTGCTCGTTTTAATTTCTCAACTTGCTCAGTTAGCTCAGGACTGCAATACCATAGTCGTATTGTTTGCAGGGAAGCAGGGAAGCCTTCCTGGGGCGGCAGCGATTGAATTTTTGGACAATAAGAGATCACAAATTTCCTGAGAGAACAAAGCCGATGTAACCCTTGAGGGAGAGACTGCAAAACATTGCAATTACTAAATTCCAGCAGTTGGAGGGAGGTGAGGAGCTGAAGCGCTTGCTCTTGCTCTTTCGTGAAGGTTTCCACCCGCTGATCATAGCGGAACTGTAACGTGTGGAGCGTAACAGCAAGGTGGCTACAAATGGGAGAAATAAGCACTGCTGAGATGCTATCCACCTCAAATTCTTCCAATTGAAATGAACCTGCATGCATTAATCTGGCCCTTGCTACCTCTGAGAGTAGATCTCCAACTATAGAGTGCTCTTCTCCCAGAAACATACCATTGATAGCCAATTTCTTGAGGTTGACTATGATGAAAGGATTGAACCCATCCACTGTTAAACTTTTACAAGCTATCAGATGTAGATGGGTGAGAGATGTGAGATTTGAGATCAAGGCCATCGACTTCATTCCTGATTCTGAGAAAATATCAAGTTCCCCGAGAGAAGTAGGGAAAGGCTTGTTGGTAGGAGCTCCTCCTGCTTCCCCTATAGGCCACTGAAAGAACAGGTTGCTACAAAATGTTGATGTAAATGATTGCAGCGTCGTGAGGTCAGAGAGTCATCCATCGACAAGCAGAAGATCCAGGTTCCAGCAATACCTGATGGTTAGCTGGGAAAAGCTTCAACACGTTTGAAAATAATTCTCCGGTGATACATGATTCCTCTAGGGCAAGATTCTGAACTGCACGAAAGATAACACTGTCATCCAGCTCTGCAGAGAACATGATGTCACATCTTTTGATATCTAGACTTCGCAGGGAGTTCTGCTTTTGGAGGTCCGACAATGAAACGTGTGATGCGTCACAAATTTCCATGTACTCTACCTTATCCATATTTTGAAAGACCAAAGCACTGTTATACCCTTCAACAGTCAATTTCTTTACATTGTATAACAACTTTGACCTACCATTTTCTTCCACACTAATGTATGTTAGAGCAGAAGTTTGAGGCACAGGAGGCAACTGAGACAGCTTAGGGCATTTACTAATATCAAGAGCACACAGGTTGGTAAAAGGGCCAGGGCACTCCAAGGGAAACAAACAGAGAAAGGGACAATCTGTGCATTTGATGCTTTCAAGCCTTGAAAACAAATGGCTATTAGGTCCTCCAACCCACTCGACAAGTTCCGGCATATTCTCAAACACAATAGTCTTCAAGTGCATGAAACTTCTCTCTGTAACACCACCAAAGTCAGGCCCGAACAAACACAATCCAGCAACATTCTTGAAAGTGAGTTTGGCGAGGTGCATTAGTTGCCCAAAAGGTGGAAAATTACTCCAAGATACACCCTCCAGATGGAGAGACTCCAACCCTTTTGTGCTAATGTCACCGCACAACCAGCTAGGACCAGGGGAAAGACCCGAATTTATAATGTCAAGCACTCTAAGATCATTTGGTGGATGAAGACCATCAAGAACATCACCAGTAACAGTGTGATGATCTCTACCCCAAACTAATCTCAACTCTTTCATATTTCTTTTGTTCTTCAATCTAGCATCACTAGCTTCTCCCTTAGACGACACCATCTCAAGATTACATATGGAGAGTTCTCCTCCAAGCTCTCTTAATTCTCCCAGCTCTCTCAGTTCAAATCCAACACAATCTTTCTTAACATGGAACTCTTTTAGCTCCTGTAAACACTTCATCTTTCCAACCTCAGGAATATGGGAATGGAGTTCTCTAGAAGAATGGAAATGGCGTAAATTCACAAGGCGACTAATGTCTTTAGGCAATTTTTTACTACCGCGCCAATATTGGAGATCCAAGAATTTCAAGTGGTAAAATCTAGACAATGTGCTAGGTAAACTCATTTCTGAGCCATAAGGTGAACTAATTTTAAGATATTGCAGGTGGATAAGATTTAAAAAGTTGTTTGGTAAAGAGTCAGGAGTGTTCATTGCTATAAATAAAACTCGGAGACCCTTTATATCTTCAAATGTATCTTTTAAAATATTAGTGATTCCTGTATCATGATATCCAAAGACCATCAAAGTTCGCAAATGTTTAACGTCTATCCTGCCCTTCAATTTACCCATTTCTTCTCCAAAAATTTCATCATATACATTTTGAACGGTGATTGATAAGTGCTGAATAGACCGTGGGATGTCATCACATCTAAAACTTAAACTACTTATATTGACGCACTCTTGGGATGAGACATTCTGAGATAGTTCATGCAATAAATCATGCATCACATAATATTGACCAAACCTATCACATCCCTTCATGAGAAAACCATAGTCCGTTAGTTCTTCTAAGTAATTATTATTGTTTTGGAAACTACATTCTACGATACCTATTGCAATCCAGAAACGAGTAATTTCAAGATTATAAAACCTATGATCATCTGGAAAGAGCGCAAAATATGAAAAACCTTTTTTTATATGGAAAGGAAGGTAATTGTAGCTAATTTTCAGGGATGGCATAATATCGTCGTCATTTTTCGCAGTTTTCCATTCATCCTTTTCTAGAACTTCCATCCAATATTCCCGAGAAAGGTTTTTCTTCAACAACCGACCAACTGTATTGGCTGCTAGTGGTGAACCCTTTAGCTTCGCTGCAATACCCCTTGCAACATCAATTAAGTCATCTTCATAGTGCTCTGGTTTGTTGTGACCAAACATACACGCTTCAAATAGTGCAAAGAAGTCATTGGGCTCCAAACCATGCAGTTCTACCAGGTCAACTGTTTTCACCATATGTGCTATAGATGGTAATCGAGTTGTGACAAGAACCATGTTGCCCTTAGCTTCACCCTTTGTCAATGGAGCTAGTAGGTTTTTCCAATCGCCCTCACTATTGCATTTCCATATATCATCCATGACAATTAAAAACCTTTTGGACTTCAATCTCTCTACAATGGTTTTCTGAAGCTGGTCTAGGTTGGTGGTCTCATATGATGTATTGTGTTGCTCTCTGTCAGTTGCAGGTATGCAGCTAAGGATCTGCTGGGTGAGCTTAACCACATCAAAATCAGTTGAAACACATACCCAGACCCTAACAGCAAAGTGTCCCTCGATCCTTTCATCATTGCACAAGTGTTGTGTGAAAGCTGTCTTCCCAATACCCCCAGGGCCAATCAAAGGCAGAACAGAAAGGGTTTCACTGTGATATGTGCCATTGATGAGTGCATTCACAATTTGCTCAAAAATGACACTCCTACCATACAATTTATCTTGTGCAACTGCTGAACCCGTGGGAGGCCTTTTTAAGGTGACAAATGTGCTTGCTATACTGCTATTCTGGGTTGCAATTTTCAGCAAATCGGAGACAGGTTCACATATGGAGTTCATTTCCTCTATTGCAGACTTGATTTTATTGGACATGGCTACTCTGTCAAATCGCAACTTTTGAGCATGGCCACCATCATCAGGCATGGTAGTATTGCGTGGGTGACTGGTAACATCAGCAACATAAGGATCATCATCTTGAGTACGTGAACAGGAAAAGCATGTAAGCCAGTTACCGACGGTGTGCCGAACAGCATGGCGGCTATTGAAAGCATGACCGTGGAGGCCACCGCCCACCTCCTCGGCAGCCTCCTTGGTGCCGTCGAGCTGGTCCTGGATCATGAAGTAGTGGAGCTCATCGAGCATGTCCTCAGCCTCATCGGCCTTCCTGTTCAGCTCTCCTAGCAAGCCGTACAGGCCAGGGTCGTTGCTCACGTCCTTCCCCAGGGATGCGTGCAGCAGCCCTTGCGTGTGCAGCAGCTGACGTTTGATAGCTTGGAAGTTGAGGCCGAGCTCGGAGCTGGCCACGAATGCGGCCACCAAGTCATCAGACAGCTTCGTGAGCACCTTGCCGAGAAGCCAGTTCGCTGCACCGACAGCCGTCTCCATCTCCTCCGACGGCCGAGATAGTCCCGGCGGGCGCCGTGGAAATTGGTTTGTGTGGTGGGAGTATCGTGGACGTATTGCAAAGGACTGTATGGGGGTGGAAAAGGTAGCTAAGTGCGCGAGGTCACCCTTGATGGCTCGTTTTATAGCTAGTGTTAGCGCTCATACTCCAGGCAAAGCTACCGAGGCGGGTTCCATTCGATCATGCCCACTGTAATAAAATATGCAGCTCTGCTTGCCTATTACGCGCAATCCTTGACCTTGGGAGATGCAGGCCATGTGACGATGACAGGGGGATTCGGTGACACGGTGTTCATCACAAAGTCAGTGTTGCCGTTGTGGACTCAAGGAGGAAGCATCCGGGAGGATGTTTCTTTAAGCAAGTTTATTGCTAGATCTGAACTGGGTGGACGAGCCAACATGTGAAGCTGCTACCATTCGATCGTGAACGACACAGCAAGGAAATATGCGTACATGACCATGGTATAAGCGGGATGACAAGTACTGTATTTTCTAAGCTGCTAGAACTATGAGCAGAAAAAAAAAGGAACAACGAGGACTAATCCACCCGAGATTACCAGAGCCGCGGTGCAGGCTGCCTGCCTCATATGCCGAAGACGAACTGCCGCCTCCGCGGCGAACTCTCTTCCCCTGACGGTCACCCGGCCTCCACCCGCTAGCGGCTCGGCGCTCGCTCTACGGCAGGCCATCGGCGCGCCGCTCGATTCAGCCGTCGCCCAGATGACCAGTCTCTTGCTTGTCCCCCTCCGGGCCTGCCCGCCGCCGACGAGGGGGCGCGTGGAGGAGCGATCTTAGTGGACCTTGATTCCTGGGCTTAGAGTAGGCTTGGGCTAGTGGGGCTAATTAGGAGTCTGTGAGTGGGCCAGACTGGGTAAAGTCGATTTATTCGATCTGAGAGTGATTTTTTAAGCCACCTCGTGAAAAATAAATTCAAAAAATAGAAAACAAAATGAAAAAAAATGAAATTTCCTCACATCAATCACGATCAAACTTTGTAGGTGCTTGCAAGATTTCATGCAAAAAAAAAACATTTGAGGAGCTCTAAACAAGAAAAAGATTTCACTCCTCAAAGTTTTGACCACTTTTGCGTTTTGAGCACAGGTTTTTGTTTCTCATGTGTAGAGCTCATTGGATGATATTTCTCGACGAAAATTTGCAAGCATCTAAAACATTCGAGCATAAATGTTGACACAAAATTTTAAATTTTTTGATTTCATTTTCATTTTTACTTTGAATTTACTGTTCGTGAGGGTGTAGGAACACCCGAGAGCTACCACACCCTACCATGGGGTTGGTGTTGGACTTGGAGGAGCATTGAAGCTCATCAGGTCTTGCTTCTGCTCACCAATAATTACTCTCGTCAAAAAAAAATCACAGCTAGCCTTTAGGAAATTGAGAAAGATTTCTTTTTCCTCGTAGCAATCAATGCAAAAATAGCACCATGGTACAGGTATACACAGAAGAGTGGTGATTCTGGTTAACAGTTGAGCTAGTTAACACCAGAAGTGTGGTGATTCTGGTTAACAGTTGAGCTAGTTAACACCAGAAGTGTGGTGATTCTGGTTAACACAATAGCATCAAGGACTCGTCGAAGCCTGCAAGTTGTTGGGATAGTCAAGGGTGTGCATACAATAAGAGAACATTTTAATATGACTGAGAGCCACCTTTTCTTGTGCTCACACTACACAAATATGGATGCTTTCTGTAAAAATTAGTGTGATTTACAAATATATTTTATTTCCATGTCAATGCTAAAAGCATACTTCGAACACAAAAGAAGTGACAAATGGGTATACATCTTGGTAGAAGTTACATGGGTATAAATCACGTATGTCCACCCACCGGATTCCAAAACGTGATATGAATTAACTAAGTGTGATCCATGTGATACTAGTAGTTAATTAAACAAGTCGTCCCCTAAGTGAACATGGTTTTACAAGAACCCGTCATGAATAATAATTTGGAGAAAAATATTAGGAATCACAGCAAATGGTATTTTTTTTTTGAAACGTACATGGTCGATTGCTATACTTGCATGTGAAGTTTCACGAAGAAATGACATATATGATATTATGGGTAAAAATGAAAAAATCGAAACTATATTGCAAAACATCAGTGGCGTAGCCAGCTCGGTGGGCCAGGGTGGTCCAACAATAAAAAAAAATCATGTAATTCTATGTATTTTTTTTTAAAGTCATTTTTTCTATCCTATACATTGGCTATGGGGGAATTTCAGGGTGGTCCATGGACCACCCTGTCCACCCCCTAGCTACGCCACTGCAAAACATTGTCTGAAGGAATAGTAAAGTCGGATTGTATTTCTTCACTACGGAATACTCCGGGTGTCATTCCTTCACGAAACTTCATACGTGAGTAGAATGGTCAACTAAGTTTGATACCCTAAAATTTAAGAATTTATTTATAGTATTGATTTTTGTATTTACTATTCATGTGGGTGTGCATGGAATCATCTTCGCCTTTGTACTTTCGTCTCCTGAGTGTGACCATATTTCTTGTAATTAAAAACTATGAGTAGCCTAAAATCTTGGGATTCCTCTCACTGTGATTATATACATAGATAATACAGTTCTCCAAAATTTATAACTGTAATCCACAATCACATCTGAGCAGATGTAGATGACGTCGTTCTACTTAGCTCGATTTTTCTCGTGACGATGAAACATTAGCAGATGTTCTTTATTTTCATGAACTTTGTACTAGTAGTAAATTATTTGTTGGCTAGATACATTATACTAATCAAGAAAATTATTTCTTTTCAAAAGGAAGGCTAAAAAAATTCCTCGGTTGTATGAACAAACGATTAATAAAGGAACTCATACTTCTGATCTACCACAAGACTAAGTTGCAAGATTCTTAGATATTGACCTACCGGAGGACCAATGCATTCATGTCACTGTCCCACCGCCGATGTCTTTTATAAGCGCCTTTTATAGTGGTCATGGCTTTTCCAAGTAAATGATAAATAGCGCTTCCCTCATTTTACTCGTGTATCTTACAATATTTCTATTATAATTGGTGTTATTTGCTTTGTCTCTACTAAGCAGAGGCACTAGGAATTTCCAATGAATCGCCAGAACTATAACATGCACTAGTAAAATATCATCATCTCTTGTAGATTCAGGCCTGGAGATTCTTTCTGAAGCAGGATCTTAAATTATTGAGATTCAAATAAAAGAGAAACATGTCCAAGCCTTCACTCAATGGACAAATAATAATTTTTAGCTAAATGGTCACATTCCCACGATCTGGCATTGGGTAAATCTACCTCTTTAGTAGATCATTTGACCTTTTTCCTTTCTTTCTCTTTTTTCCTCATTGTAACATACTGGTTTTATTTTATTTTTAATGAAAATATACCGTAGAAATATTGTTCTACGGTTTGAGGGTCAAAGAAAATAGCATCATCTCCGTGCCTCTCCTTCCTACTTTGTTGACCCAACTTTTTTTTCTTTGCCCCGTCTCTTTGGTCATTAACCAAGCAATTCTGCTCCAACTAACCTATACAACATGCTCTACTGTGATCTGGAATAACCAACAAGGACGAACTGGTTAACTTGGCTAGGATAGAATGAACTGCGATACACGGGCGAAGATTAGTATCTTCATTTCCTGACAGGTGTGTGCATCTTTGGGTATGTCGTAAGCGAATAATGATAATTGCAGACATTTGTTAAGATGGTCTGTTAAGACCTAAGGATGCTAGGAGAGACCTGGTCGGTTTGAAAAGAAATAATTTTGGCTGGTAGCGAGATAATAAGATCGATGACACTGGTTCCATTTGCAGTCCATTAATGGCTAATGGCTAATGGCCAACTGGTTCCTGGTGATGTTTATGAAACACGATTAGCCATTAGCCATGGTGTGACTTGTTCAACAAATTTTGGCTGGTAGCGAGATAATAAGATCGATGACACTAGTTTCATTTGCAGTCTATTAATTCCATTCCCACACGGTCACACTGCACTGCTTGAAAGTTGCAAAACCTCTGGTTGTTTCCCACGCAAGCGAGCTCCATCATTGCTTCTATCCCCATGCACGCCGCGAGGCTAGCGCACTAGCTCCCACTACTTCCTGATACTCTCTCATGAGCAATAAGCATCGAAAAATGCCAATGATGGTCGACCATCATGGTGGACGTTTTTAAAATGCAAATTTCCACAGCGCGAAAAAATCCGATTTTTTTTCTGAACACATATACGCATGTATACCACATATATGCAAAATTTCAAACGTTATACATTTTTCAGTAGTTCATAACATAATACGTTCACATGTCGCTTACACAAAAAAGACAAATACGTATTTCCAAGATGGGCCGATCTTTTTTGTATTGGGCCGGAATTTTTATGTACAGCCCACAATCTCATTTCTTTCCACACGAATTTTCACACATTCGTGCGGAACACATATAAGTTTCCATGGACTTATTTTCGATTTTTATCAAAACTTTTAAACGGGATTTTTATATATATATTATTTTGAAAAAAAAACGTATGCCTTGGTGGTCGACCACCAAAAGTCCGCACTTAGATAAGCATGGGCTATTGGGCATGTTCGGTAGTTCTGAATTTTTTATACATTTTGAAATCAAATTTTATATAGCATTGGTATTGGTATTTTATTAGTGTGAGCATTAGTATTGGTATTACACTTTAACAAGAAATAAAATGAAAAATGAAAAAAAAAAAGCACACAATAGTGAAACTTTTGCAAAAAAAAAAACTAAGAAGGACTGAATTAATGGCATTGCCCTTAAAGAAAAACGAAAATAATACAAAAACTACAACGAATTCCAAAAAATAAAGTTTTCTTTGGAATAGTTCCACATATAAGTTCCTTTAAGAAGAAGAAAACATAAAAAAGAACTTAAAAAAATGCACGCAACTTTGCACTGAAAATTGCGTTTTCTTGTAATATGCAAAGTACATGTGTGTAAATATTTACACTCACCCAACATCCAGAAAATACCCATATAGAAAAAATAAAAAACTACTAAAAAGAAAATAAAAAGGAAAGGAACATACAAACAGAAAAAAGACAGGCACTGGGTAATGGGCTTACAGCCCAATAAGAAAATCAACTGAACCCAAATTGCGGCAAGTCAAAAATTCAGCCCAAGAAGCCATGAAACAACACAAGGGGGGGAAAAGACAACACGAATCTTTGACAAAAGAATCAATGATCAAAAAATTGACTTACCCAAATTTTAAAATCAAGCAACCTACATATAGCTAAAGTGTTATGTTTCAAGCAAGCAAAAGAGAACCGGCATTCATTCATATGTCCATCCTTCCGTGGTCACAATGTTTCAATCACAAATAGCCAGGCAAGGCGATCTTATTCGCACTTCACTTCTAAATCAATAACTCTTTGGTTCTTGAATGAAACAACTAAAAAATGGGGGGGGGGGGGGGGGGGGGGGGGTCTGAGACTCTTCTATTGACCATTATGTTTCCTAAAGCAAGCATTGGATGGTTGCTTTCTTTTATTCCCTTCTCATTGTAACTTTTTTAACATAATTCGAGTTAATATAGAAAATATACAGTAGAGTTATTGTTTTACGGTTTTGGGCTTCCAAAAACTCAAGTAGGGGGGGGGGGGGGAGCGAAAAGCGAAAAAACTACTCATTTTGGTAGAAAAACAACTTTTCCTTTGGTTTGGAGGTCGTATAAAGCCCTACGCAGTCATGTTGCAGCTCATCAAGTGGAGTGACTCGGCGACAAATACGTGATCCTCTCACCAAAGGACTCGCCACCGAAGTTTGTGAAGACAGACATGGGCATGTATACAATGAGAGAGGATTTGGTACGACTGAGAGCCACCTTTTCTTTTCATATGCCCACATTTACACACACATGGTGTTTTTACTAAAAAATTAGTTTGATTTATGAATATATGTTCGGTCCTTAATTATCAATGCTAGAAGCATGCTTGAAAGGCGGACGTACGTATGTGTGTGATTGTGTTTTCCTCTTAGTATAAAAATAACAGGTAAAACCACTCGACACCACCCACCAACACCAGAGTTCAAACCATCACACTCATGTTTATACTATAGTGAGTTAGCAGGAATTAACCAAGTGAGATCCTCGTAAATGTGTCTAGCCTTGGTAATTCCAAGCAATTGATTAAAGAACACTCTCGTCCGAGAGGTTAGTATAATGTTCAAGCATGCGTGTGACCATATTTCTTGTAAGTAAAAAAAAACAGGTAATCTAGAATCTTGGGATTTCTACGACTGTGATTATGCAAATAAGTAAAGTACGGTTCTCCAAAATGTATCAGGATAAACTGATCCTGCGGTCACATATGAGTATACCTAGAAGACACTGAGAATGAAACATTAGCCCTCGACGACATATAAAGCCCATCGTTTGTCTCGACGACATATAAAGCCCATCGTTTGTCTCGACGACATATAAACTCTATTGCCCCTGACCTACCCAAGGACAAATTTCATAACAAGAGAGTTCTTCTCTATTGACCTATCGAAGGACTGATGACTTATATATCACTGCATGCCATTCAAGGCGTCTATAAGAGCAAGGACTCGTTAAGCAAGGCATACATAGCGCATTCCTCATTTTACTCCTCAATCTTAAAAATTTCCAATCACATTTCAAGTGTTATTTGCTGTGTCTCTGCCCGTTAGGGATTTGAATATAATATCTGTAGGCATAGAAGACACCGGGAATTACTGATGGATTGCCGGAATTAATTACAACTTACACTCCCGGATTCATATCGTTGTTCTGTAATCTTTACCTGCTCTGCAGCCTCAGCTAGTCTCCGTGAATCAACCGTGCTGCAACCGTGCCATACTCCGATACACCACGCTCGTGTGTGATCTGTTGAACCATGGCGTTGTTGTTGGACATGGATTTGGAGGAGCAGCTAGCCTATAGGAACCACGCTAGTCATCAGGTCATTACTCTTCGCAAGAAAGATTAGACTTTTGTGTTTCTCTTTCCAACTTGAGTTGTTCCAATAACCAGCGCTTTCCAGATTGATTCAGAAGCAAAGTACACTAGTAGACTGCCCGTGCGTTGCCACGGGCCAATAAATAAATTTGTAAAGAATGCTCATTTTTCTCCCACAATGTTCATCCACAACACAAATGCACGCATCTTCTCTCTTTTCTTACAAACACCACACACCCTCTAGCCGCTCTTTCCCGTTGAACTCGTTGTCCATCATCTTTTCTGTCCATACATCATTCATCCACTCAATCTATTGCCCCTTGACTTTGCATGTAGCTTTGATGTCGTTGTTTTGTTGTCTTGAAATGGTTAAAAAACAACCCGACCATGTCAGCTTCTTCCCATTCTAATCCAAATCAAGTAAGCTAAATCTAGTTGAATGCCCTTGCATTGCCATGAAAGAACAAACTTATCTAAGAAAACATATATCAAAATATAATGATATGCACAATGTACATCACATGCATATCACTATGTTGTGACAAATAGTTCTTGTCCATCTCTTGCTTTTCTCTAAATATGTTTCTCCAAGCATGCATTTCAATTTCTACCCTCACCAAAATATCTACTTTCATGTGCTCCTTCAACCCCACAAATGTCTTATTCTCCCCCTCCACGAGATTCCCTTTGCATGGCTGTGTTGCACATGTGATCTTTAAAAACAAGGCAAGTGAGTGGCATCATCAACATTCATCTGCATTGGGCACTCGGGAAGGAGGTACAATTGGCTTCTCCGAACAGATTTGATTTTGTCCAGGTGTTACTCTTCTATATTGACGAGTTCCATCTTTGAAGCGAATTCTAGGCTTCCTCCTGTTCAACACAAGTACTAAAATTGAGATGCAGAACTTTAAGATGTACATAGTTTCTTGCACAGATAATCTTGCCAAATCATGGAGCTTAAAATTTTCTATCGACAAAATCATCCAAGTGCAGTGTATTGCAATGCCTGAGTAATGCAGGATATTGAAATAACGTCACCAAGGGTAGAAACAGACACTTAAGTTGATAGCATGAGAGATATTAGCATACATAAATTATTTTTCTACCCCACACAGAATATAGTAACTATTTATCGAGCACCTTTGCTTCGCACAAATCCATAGTGAGTAGGGTTTATAGTCAATGCAAGAACAAACAGTTGAGAAACATATGGCCAAATCAAGCAATGCTAAAGAAATCATAGTATGACCCCTCCTATGTTAGCAGCCTAGTGAAATCTTTACGTAAAGAAAGAAGCTTCTAAAATGTGATAAGTATCTACTACTTCAAATGACACAATCAGTTGAACTAACTAATTAAAACCTTAGTTCTTAATATTTTTAGCAAACAGGAGTAGAACATAATCCTGATATTTGAACCATGTATACATTACACATGAGAATTCCGACAACTGATAATACCAACAAATTTAGACATCAATTTGAAAGAACCCAAACCTGATAACTCGCTCAGTATATAACTGATATTATTTACCTCTAGGAATGTATATCAAGTCATCAATCCTGCATAAAATGAGATGGTGAGTTCATTTTCCTTAACAGAAGTATGACACAACATCTAGACAACAAAAAACTACTCCACAATTTTTCTATATTAACTTATCCCTAATTAATTTTGTCCCTAATTATAGGACCTTTTTAAACATGTTGACTTTTTTAACATTGCCAGATATTCAGTAACCAAATAAAATGATGTAGCAACCTGAATGGTAGAACCAGAACAAGTACTCTACCAGAGAGAACTTCGATACCTACAAAATCCAGTTTGGAGCTTCGAGTACATTTCGAAGAACACACGCATATCCTGGATGTTTAGCCGATATATCATTTAGTAGAACATTTGTGTTCCAGTTTATCCAGAGTAAGGACAACAGCTGAGAAGGGATATAAAACAGCACAGACAAATAGCAAGCTATCTGGTGAACATTATATTTGTTGAGCCCATTCACAGAGAAAAATTTGAAGTAATAAGCAATAAGAATAATCATACATGCATCATTTATGTATAAGAAATTTTTAGCATGATTCGTTCGGCTGGCAGATATGTCGTACAATCATCCTGCAAGCATGGGGGATAGAAAAACGAAATTGAAAGGGCATGTAAGAAACAGACCAATCTCCTAAGATCTGCAAATGAGAAGTAACAGAGCCTAGGGATTGTTTGAAGTGCTGACCTCCTATATGACAAGGAACGACGTTGAGCTTTGATGATTTACAGCACTGTCCAGGAGGTATACTGGGAACTCAGCCGTAGAAACTTGGGGACGACCATCTGTCATGCGGTTACCAGCGTGCTCAAGCCATTGCGTCTGTCACCTCCATGATTGCCTCTCTTCCGCTACCACCGAATTGGAGCAGAGAAGTTTGTTCTTCATTAATTTTCCTCTTAAGATATAGTATTAAATCCTAATCATGCAATCAGCTACGAACTATACTAATTGATTGGGAAAGGAAAAGAAAAGGTAAAGCATCAAACCTGCATTAGGGCATCTTTCCTGACTCCAGAGCACGACACCAAGTAGACGAACACCCTTCAGGACAGGGCAGAGCGAGGATCCTCCCAGGCTCCTTCGATGAAAGATGATTGGACTACAAAAGAAGGTAAACAACAGTAATGGAGAGGTCATCTACCTGTCACCGTCAGTTACATATGTTACAGCCAAGCGATAGGTGTTCTTTTCAGAAAGAAAAGAAAATCGGTGGGGTCTTCGTTCGTTCGATGGAGGGCTAATGAAACGAAAGGACCTACATACTCCCCTTTAATAGTAGATATTTTATAATGTGCTTGTCTTACCAACGATGATTCAGTAGATATTGCCTGTGGAAACCTGCGGGGCATTGGATTGAGGTACATCAACATTGACACTTTTTGAGGAACACTTAACTTTAGCTACCAGATAGTAGTACATGTCTGTTTCAGTGTATTTGCCAGTCTGCTACATCAAGAGCGAGATAGAGCAATAGCCAACTACAACTAATTGAGACAGTATCAACATCGACAGATACATATATTGCCAAATCCCAGCAAAATGAGAGAAAAAATCGGTGGCATTCAAGAACATCTAGCGACCATCTCTTAAATGCTTGTAACGAACTCTGAACAGTGTCAAAAATATCCTTCTCAAGATCAAAAACAAACTGGGCAAGATTTCCTTTCATACACAAATACAGGAGTAGAAGTAGAACAGATGTGCTACAACCAAACAATAACCCTGAGAAGCCTATTTCGCGGGGAAATGACCCGAATTGAAAGCAGAGATTCGCGGCAGTTACATACCTCTCTTTTGGCGCTCATGGTGGTGCGCCACTCCACCTTTGGGCTCCGCATGGTGGGCGACTTGGTCGCCACCGGAATCCAGGCCGGCCAACCTCGTCGGCCGGCCCGTCATGTTTGCTCCGAGGGGAGACCCACGGGTAGGGTGCTCCATGGAACCATTCGTTCATGCCAAATACACACAAGTACAGTGAGTCAAAAACCTCAAAAAGGAAAAAAAAATCGTAAGGTAGGGGAAGCTCAGGGTGAAGTGAAGTTCCTTGCCTCGCGGATATACTGCTCGAATATAACCTGAGAAAATGCATCTTGTTCAAGTACAGCATGGCTTGAGGAGGCACGAATCCACTCCAAAGTTCTGACGAGAAAGCTATAATGATCAGGTTACAACATTTTTTAAACTCTTTTAACAAGCTTGATTTGTCTTCAGTTTTATCCAGTGTATAGGTCTTCTCTTCAGTTTTATCCAGTTTACAAACCGTGAAAAACTCAGGTATGTGAAACAGATAGCACACGTGGATCAATGCCAAAATCTGAAGCAACACACAGCTCAAAACAGATAACGCACGTGGATCAATCTATCATCTATGCCAAAACAAATAGCACACGTACGTGGATCAATCTTGTTAGGAATATATTTAGCACATGTCTTTTGTTAATTAGCACATACTAATTAGTGAGCCGACATTAGCAATTAGCAACCATCATTAGCAGTTGGATTTTCTCCAACACCTAACCAACATACCTTGTAACCGACCTACACCTTGTATAAATACTCAGATTCATCATCAATGAAAAGCTGCTGATTCATTCATCTATCTATCTCTCAGTTTTTTACTTCTAAACATGTTATCATGCACTTTGTGCTCCAATTGAGCAATTTGGCCGGGCAAGAAAAGAGAAGAATAAGGATGAACAGGGGGCGTCAATCTACATCGAGTCAAAGATCATCCTCGAACAGAACAGAGAGATCAAAACAAAAGATGAAACGAACTGATCATACTCCAAACAGGAACTTGAAATTGGTCAGATTTTTCAATCAAGTAACCACAAAGAATTGATCCTTGTTTTTCATCTTTATTAATGACCACGAATTAGGCAATGTTCGCATCTTTTCATGGGCGAAGACATCAGAAAAGAAAAGGACGAACAGAAAAGAAGAACAGAGCTTGTCGATCTGGTTTCAATCAAGAAAATAATAATAACAGAGATTACCTATTTAATCTTTGCCTATTTGATCTACGTAGTATTCTTGTGATCAACCAATAATCTAACAATGGATTGCTTTTTCCATGTATGTATGTACTCACGTAAATCACAAGAAGAAACGATACATCGTGTATTACCAAGAAGAAGAGGCAGCGCTCTCACGCGCATGTCGCCATCGGCCGAGGCAACTTCCCACGGCTCCTTGCTCAACTGGCACACGGCGTGGCGCGTCCCGGCAGCGGCAGCCGACGAGTCGGTCCGACCCTCAGGCGGAGCACAACCACAACGTGAGGGCGAAGCCCTCAGGCACGCGGCGACGTCGCCTCGGCTCCGGCCGGGGAGGATAAGGTCAGGCCGGTTCCTCGCCGCCTCGGATGTGACGGCGGCGGCGGGGCGCCGAGGAGTCGGCGGCGTCGGGAAGGGCGAGGAGATCGGAGATCGAGGTCAGGCCGGCTCCTCGCCGCCTCGGATGTGACGGCGGCGGCGGAGCGGCGGGGCGCCGAGGAGTGGTCGGCCTCGGCCAGGTCCCGGGGCGCCGAGGAGTGGTCGGCCTCGGCCAGGTCCCGGGGCGCCGAGGAGTCGGGGCAGGGCGAGGAGATCGGAGAGAAGAAGAGGACAGCGGCGTGAGGAGTGCAGGCATCGGGAGGATTGCGCGTCGAGGGCTTGCGTCAACGAACGCGTTAATGGGCCGGCCCAAGTACGTTGTGTGGGGTGGGCGAAAGATAGGAGTGATGGAATGAGGTGGGAGTGAGGCGAGACTACCAACTGAGACATTAGGAGTAGAGATAAGATCTGCTTGCCTAGCTATATATTTTATCGAAATACTAGGATAGTCGGATGAATGCTAATAGTAGTCATAAAAGCTGGATTATTGAACGGGCCAACTAAGTTACTAGGTAGTTCATTGTTCAGTGTAGTTAACTAGTTGAAGTTCCAGTTTACATGGAAAATATCTCAAGTGTTCACCAGCATCACCATGCTTCTGGGTGTACCTGTACCATGGTTCATTGGTGCTATTTTTGTATCGATTCCTACGACGAAAGTTCTCTTTCTCAATTTCCTATAGGCTAACTGTGAAGAACAAATTTAGCGAGAGTAATTATTGGTCGGCAGAAGCAAGACCTGATGACTAGCGTGGTCATTACTCATGAAGTCGTATAAAATTTAGCTAGAGTAATTTTATACGACTTCATGAGTAATGACCATGATCGAGTAAATTTCATACGACCTCATGAGTAATGACCATGAATTTCTCGATCATGTTGTATTAATGTCCAAGTTTTTTTTTTGACGCGTCAACGGCGGGCTTACGCCTGCCTGAACTTTTATTATTAACCGTCAAGGATGTTACAGCACTGGAAAACATGGGGTGTGGATGAAGGAGAAGAAAAGAAAAAGGAAATTACAATGTGCCTGGGCCTACATTCTCCCGGCAAGGTGGAACAACATGGAGCCCCAGTCGCGGAGCAAGATTTGTTTGTGAGCATTCTTACATCGATGAGACCATAATCGAAGATCATCGGCCGCAAAACTAGCAATAGAGTGAGGCTCGAGGTGTAGATGTCGGAAAACCTTCGCATTTCGACGCTTCCAGATGTTCCAGAGAACGGCCAGCAGAACCGTCGAACATGTTTTGTTGCCGTAGTCACTGTCCCATGCTTGCAGAATCCCCGAGGGGGCAGTGTGACAGATACTATCCAACTCCGCCCAAAGCGGATTAAGCTGACGGCACTCGAAGAGGAGGTGATCGATAGTTTCACATTGGCTGCAGAACGGGCAGGCGGCAGAAGTGGTGATGCCCCGTCTGAACCTCCGCGCGTTCGTGAACAAGCGGTCTTTGTTGGCCAGCCATAAAAAGAGTCGGCATTTATTGGGGGCGTAGTTTCTCCAGATGGCCGGGGCGATGTTGTCGGTGGGCCGCGCCTTCCAAATCGCTTGATATGCCAGTTTGGTTGTTAGTGGTTTGCCTGCTTCCCTCGAAGTCCTCCTGTCAGCTCCCTGCAGATTTACGTTTACCGTAGCCAGAACATTGCGTAATTCAGTAAGCTCGCATTCAGCCGTGTGGGATAGCCGTGGGGTCAGGCCCAAGGTTAGATCGCTCGAAGCCATAGCACGCGCCACCGAAGTGTGGATCCTGTTGGAGTGGGAAAACAGGGCCGGGAAAAGTTGAGCCAAGGTTTGATTGGAGTTAGGAAGCCAATGGTCGAGCCAGAAGGAGGTAGTTGCTCCGTTGCCGAGCTGCACCATGGTGTTGGAGCGAAAGAAGTCTAGCCCTTTCATGATATCACGCCAAATAGGAGAGTAATGATTTTCGTGCATACCCACGTCATTAGTGCTCGACCAGCCGTATTTGGCGATAAGGTAGGGAGTTTCTCGTGTGGTTTGGGTGTCATGCAATTTCGAAATGTGCTTGAGGAGGAGGCACATGTTCATGTGGGAGAGAGAAAGGAAGCCTAGCCCCCCATTGACGAAAGGAGCGCAGACAATGTCCCAAGCCACTTTGCAGTTTCCCCCGGTGACTGTGTCCTGTCCTGTCCAGAAAAAGGCCCTGCAGCGTTTCTCGATCTCATGAACAGTGCCCGTTGGCAGAAGAAGAACACTCATAGCATATAGAGGAAGGGCCCGAAGGACGGAGCGGACAAGAATTGCCCATCCGGCCAAGGATAGAAGAAGTCCCCGCCAGCCGGCTAACCGTCTGTCCACCTTATCAATGATAAAGAAAAAATCGGCAAGATTTAGCTTATGGGTGGAGAGAGGGAGACCTAGGTAAGATTGAGGGAAGGTGGCAACTGGGCATCCAAGGATGGCCGCAAGACTGTTAGCATGCTCAGAGTCGACGTGGATAGGGGCGAAGGTGCTTTTGTGAAAATTGATGGAGAGACCGGTGGCTTCAGAGAACTGCAGCAGAATGCGCTTAAGGGTGCGAAGTTGAGCCTCTTCAGGGGGCAGAACAATAAGAGTGTCGTCCACGTATTGCAAGACGGTGCAAGGGATATCGTCTGCAATTGGGTGCGAGAGGAGGCCATTGACGGATGCTTGAATAATCAGGCGCTTAAGGACATCTGCGACAAGGATGAAAAGGTAGGGAGAGTAGGGGTCTCCTTGTCTCAGACCCTTCCGGCACTGGAACCAAGGTCCCGGCTTCCCGTTGAGTAAAACAGCCGAGCTGGCCGAAGAATTCAGATGATCCACCCAGCGGCACCACGTGGGAGGGAAACCTTTTGCACGCAAAATCGCGTCGAGGGCGGTCCAAGAACCCGAATCGAATGCCTTGTGGAAATCAAGTTTAATCACAATTGCCGGAAGGCGGCGCTTGAAGCAAGTTTAATGTCCAAGTATATATGGAGTAATCATTTTTCTTGTAATTAAAAAGTATGAGTAGCCTAAACTCTTGGGATTTCTGCAACTGTGAATCTATAATTATATACAGAAATAATATAGCTCTCCAAAAGGTATGAATATAGTCCATAATCACATATGAGCAGACCTACATGACGTTGTTCTACTTAGCTCACTCTTTTTCTCGTGATATTTTCATGAACTTTGTAGTACTCAAGAAAAATCATACTAATCAAGAAAAACTTTCTTTTCAAAGGAAAGGCTAAGAAAATTCATCGCTTGTATGAAGGAACGATTAATAAAGCAAACTTTCATACTTCTGACCTACCAAAGGACAAAGTACGAGATTCTTAGATATCGACATACCAGAGGACCAATAGCTTTCTGTCACTGTTCCACCGCCCATGTCTTCTATAAGGGACAAGGCTTTTGCAAGCAAATGATAAAAGGCGCATTCCTCATTTTACTCATGTGCCTCACAATATTTCAATCCTAATTGGTGTGTTATTTGCTTCGTCTCTACTCATTAGAGGTTTGAGCTTGATATCCATAGGCATAGAAGGCACCAGGAATTTCCAATGAATCGCCAGAACTACAGCATGCACATGTATAAACTTGTCCTCATCGTGCCTCTCCCTCCTACTCTGCCGACCCAATTATTTTCTCTTTGCCTCGTCCCTTCGCTTACCACCAAGCAATTCTGCTCCGACTAGCATATACGCCACACTCTAATGTGATCTCGAAGAATTAACAAGGAGCAACGCAGTCACTTGGCTTGGATGTAACAAATGGGGACACATGGGCAAAAGATTAGCTTCTTCATTTGTGCGAGGTGTGTGGAGAGATCTCTAATAAGACCTAATGATGCTAGGAGAGTGGAGAGATATGGTGGGCAAGGGACTATGTGTGGCAAAATATAGTTGGTTCCTAGTGATGTTTATGCAGCAGGATTAGCCATCAGTCACATTGTCCCTACTATACATCCTCCTATGACTTGTTCAGCAAATTTTGTGTGGTAGCCAAATAATAAGATTAGGACACGGTGACACTGCACTGCTTGCAAGTTGCAAAACCTGGTCGTCTCGCCGCGAAGAATGAGAAACCAGCATGAGCTATTGGGCATGTTAGTTCTGAGTTTGTTATATATTTTGAAATCAAATTCATATAGCTAATCCAGTTACAATTGTAGAAACGCACAGCTCGCTTCTTTTAATTCATTGGAGTTTTCTGCTACGGTAACATGAAAGTCATCAGCCCATTTGGAAATCAGTATAGAAAATTAGAAATGGTTGCGTACATCAAAACTGAATGCAGAAAATATGCATGATGTGCACAATCATAGGTCGATAATTCGATATGATGGTATGCTGCATTTAAGGACTGTAGCATACGGCATCTCCAGGTGTTTTCAGCTCTGCTTGATTTTCAAGATTCTGTGCAAACTATCAAACAAACGTGTGTGTGCTATTCTTACAGTCAAACATCAGGTTGTCAAATTCAAACCTTCTAAGATGCTACCAGTTTTATGCCTCCGCCAACACTGGTTCATTCAATGGCCCATGAAATGGTGTGGTTTTCATAGGGTAGTTAGGGGATACGTATCCTGCTCCATTAAAACTCTAAGCAATCCCAAACTGAACTTTGAAGCTCCAGACTGCACCTAATTAGGTAAAGGCTTCTGGATCACCAAATTTCAGTGGTCACAAGTTGAACTCTGCCGTTGACATATTTGAGAACAAGATTTCATATAATCCCTTTCAAGCTTGATTAAACAAAACTATTCTCAAGAATCCAGAAATACGCATCACTAATCAATGGAGGTGTGCTGATGTTCTTGGATACAAAGTGCAAGCAAATAATAATAGTTCTTGAGTTAACAACTTATTAATTATACGGTTCATGCGTTCAAAATAAAAACTAAAACTAACTCTCAACCAAAAGTAACAACACTTGTAACACACTTCACTGTTAAATCAACACCTTTTTGCCTCAGAGAAAATCATTTTTTGCCTCGAGCAGTGAGCACTTCGGGTACTCCCTTCTTTTTACATGATCAGTCCTCATGTTATCATAGTGAAATATGGCAAACGACTCAATCCCAGCAATCATTCTCTTCTTCAGTGAGATCCTCTGCCTTTTAGTCCAGGGGTACCTGCCAAGCTTCTTGTCCGGGCAATCGTCACACTCCAACCCACAATACAGGAACACGTGCTCTAGATTGACCGCCGCCGCCAGAACACGTCTGACATAACTCACAAAGCAATCTTCAGATTCAAAGCCAAACATGACGAGTGTAACCAAACTGTGGTGTTGGAAATCTGCTGCGGCCGAGTCCCACTCTACACCCTTGTTCTCACTATATGATTCTTCTTTCCTCTTCTCCTCGTCCATTTCCATTTTACACTCATGATCCCATACCTGCATGGCAGCAAAAAGGGCAAAGACGAAAATAAATTGTCAATAGAGCAGCCTCCTTTGGTATCTGGTGAGACAATCTTGCAAAACCTTAAGCCCATGTGGCACAAAATATATCTTTAGGTAAACACATACCGTTATGTATAGCTCCTTCAGTAAGGGTGCGGCTTCAAGAAAATACATTGTCCAGGTGAGATCATACCCTTCAGGAAGATTAACTATGTTCAAAAACCTTAGTTGGCGGAAAACAGATGCCAAACATTGCGTCGGACATTCTGGCTGCACCCAAATCTGCAACGAACAAGCACATGATGAGATGGACAGAAGAAGTGAAGGCACACAGCTCGCAAAGCAACAATCTCGACTTACCTTTTCGGAATCAAATCCCAACTTCAGATCTCGTATAGAGGTACCACTAAGAAACTCACTTAACTTCACCATCTTGTTGTAACTAAGGCCGAGATTTTTGAGGCTTACAGCCTCCAGCAATGGGACATGACCAATGAACAGTGGATCTTGGAAATCCAGCCAGCCTTCAAAGACCATCCTTGTGAGTTGAGGGAGCCAGGAGCCAGTTCAGCATAACTCGTTCGAGCCTACAGTGGACAATACTAAGCTCACTGAGATGAGCGTGTTCAACTGGCAGCGTGCTGCAATCACCAGAGTCACAATTGTACAAACGAAGACGCTTCAACCGCTTGCAAGTGATGAGGACATTGGATATGTCTGATTCACCAAATCTCAAATTCTCGAGGTCAAGGGCAGTGAGACCACCAAATGCACTTGGACAGGCATCAAAGAACAGCATGAAATTTCTCGCAGAGGTAACCAGATCATCCTCAACCATATCAACGATGTCATACTTCCCTGTCATAACACTGAATTTGACATTCTCGACCAAGTGTGCCGCCATGGCATGACCAACAGCATGCCCAATGGATATAGGGACATCATCTCTCAGGTAGAAGGTGGTCGACAGAAGGCGGATGGTGTGTTCTCCAGGATTTCTGCGTGTCAATATGCTCCCTACCGCTTGAACCACAGCTTCGTTGATGTGAACCAATTCATCATCAGAGATGTCAGTGCATGACACGCCCTCAGGCAGGAAGTGCTGAGCACTTATTATAAGCCGTGACAGCTTGGCGCAGAGCTGAGTCCACCGCTTGGAAAGGATGCTGGTTCTTGCAGACTCACGGACAGTGAGTCGGTCAAGAATGTTGACCAGAACATCATCAGGCAATGCGCTGAGCGCATCAACTTTCTTGCCTTTCTGCATTTGGCATGAAGACAAATAAGAATTGATTCCACACTAGTCGCAAATAAGCAGATTTGATATTCTCAGATATGCAACATCTAGACAGTTACAATCATGTAGTAATTTCAATGGTGCATGACACTCAGACTTCACATATTCCTTTGCAACCCAAAAATAGCAATTATCAAAGATGCAATTTTGATGTAGAAGTGCAGATTTTCAACTTTGATTAGATCTATAGAAAGGGTTCTCTCTGAAAACAAAAGATCAGCCAAGGAAAAGAGGACAGTGAACTCGCCCCCATGGCTCCCGCGTAGAGCTGCCGCGGCACGAGAAGAATTGGGCACCCTGATTTTCGCAGCTGAAGGCTCACGAGTTGCCGTGAATTCGTCTCCTCCGGACATTGGTGGCGACGGCGACGGCGCGAGGGGGGAGCTCGGCACAAGGCAGGAGGCGGTGCTGAAGGCTCGCCCTGATCTGAGATCCCCTTTCCTCTCGGGTGAAAGTGAAACCCTAGGGGTGGAAGGCGTGGCCGTGATCACCATTATAAAAAAAAAAATAGGGGTTCGTGAGCACGATTACGTACTCCGGTCTTCTTGGCTGCAGGCTTGCAGCAGTCCTGACCGTTTTCCAGGATGAGTTTTGTGTGGTCTTTCTTTTTTTGTTTTTAATTTTTTACTTTTTATTTTATTTTTAAGTTCAAAAACCGTGAATTTATTTCAAATTCATGCAATTTTTAAAAAATTCGCGAACATTTTCAAATTCGTAAATAAATAAAATTTGCAAATATTTTTCAAAATTATATTTTTCTTAAATGCACGCACATTTTTTAAAATTCGTGAATTTTAAACCTTGTAAACATTTTTAAAATTCATAGAATTTAAAATTCCTCGAAGTTCTCTTGAAAAGTCAACAATCTTGATTGACATGCGAGCGAGAGAAAAGAGTGCAAGCAATCAAGCATAGGCAGTTTTCGCGGGAGACTCGGTTGTGCCCCATGAACGAGGGTCGTGTGAGTGCTCGTTCTCCAACTGGTCTCGTCCTGGCCATCCCTCTAAACACCCCTTCAACGTTCAGGTTTCTCGCCCCAACATCAGCTATCAACATTTATCAGTGGTGCTATGACTAGCCACTTCTTAGTCTCCAACGACTGCGTCATCTCCATCTTTGTATCGATCGGTCAATGTTGTCATGAAATCTACACAAGTTCATTGTTGGGCTTTCGAGTGTGTGAGTTTGTAGTAAGCAACAACTTTTCCCAAAGTGATAAACTAAGGTATCAATCCGTCGAGGCAACTGTATCTTGTAATAGTGGTAATGTGTGCAACACAAATAAAACTTCATGTGTGTCCCCATCAAATCTAACAAGGGTGCTAGCCTTGCTAGTTGCACGAGATAATTAAAAGATATAATGGTAGATAATATTTTGGTATTTATGGAAAAACCAAATTGAAAATAAAAGTGTGAACAAAAGTTATTGAATGATGATTCTTATGCTTAAAACTTGATCGGGGGTCAGAGTTTCACCAACTATAACTCTCCAATACATAAAAGTGGGGTAAGAAACAAAGTCATCTGAAAAAGTATACAATAAAACATTTCATCTCATGTCCAGGCATATGAGATGTGTTGATTATATATAGTCACGTCCAAATTTCATAGACCAAGGTACCCTCTTCGTCACATGGCTAATAGTCTGTTCATAAATATCGAGATTCTCTCTGCACCATCCAAACATAAAGTGTAAACACTGACAGTTACCGTAAGAATGATGACACGCAATTGTCTACATGGTTCATTCTAGTCCTTCTATAAACACTTATCTTTAGTGACAATAATACACTACATGTCTTTTTTTACTTTCTGTCACTGGGGCAGTTTACCTGCAAGAGTAAACCAAACTAATACACACTCCTCCTACTACCTGACGGAGCTAAATCTGGCAGATCTCGGGGTAGGGATTCCCGAGCTAGACGAGTAGATACGATGCTAACAAGGACACGAGGTTTACCCAGGTTCGGGCTCTTAGAAGAGATAACACCCTACGTGATGCTTGCGTTTATCGCTTTGAATTGGAGTACAAAGTACAGATGGACTACCCTGAGATTGTTGTCTTGTTTGTATGATCCCTTCCCCTTAATTTATATAAATACCGGAGGGTCTAGGGTTATAGTATCCTACTCGGCTACGTACGAGGAAACAAAGCCCTCGACGGATCCAACACCTTGGAGCACACAACAAGTCTTCTAGGGCCTTTTGTTTCTTTCATTATGAGCCACCTGACGTGACCCGCTTCAGAACCGACATGGAGGTCCTCAGCCCGGGCCACCTGCTCGGGAGACAACATGGTGAGAGACCCCTAGCTGGGGCACCATCAGTAGCCTCTGAACCGGCCTTCAAGTCTAGATGCTTCTTCGCTCAACCGAGTTGTTCTTCATCTTCTTTGGTCGTTGGTCCTGAAAACTTCAACAAATTTGTACTCTGCATCCAAGTCTTTGATCGTCGGATTATATATGAGGTGTTTTAGGACCACCTTGGTTTTTTACAAGCGCCTAAACGTATTAGTGCCGAACTACTCGCCAAAAATGTTCCCGCGCGGTCGTTCCTTAGCTGCAAAGTATTCCGCGCTCGAGACTGGAGGATGATCCGACATGGGTCTGACATCGTAGACCGGTCTTATCCAAGGTCCCACCTGGCCATGTGGCGTCTCTCGCCCGAAGATCAACATGATGTGTGAATGTGGTTTGAGGGCCCATCATCATCATGTCCGATCAAAAAAAAAGATCGTGTGTATCGATGAGCACGGTAATTAGGAGACACCCCCTCGATCCCCGTGGACAATTAACGGAAAAAGTATGGGGAAGTGGGGGGTTTACTGCCACACAGTGTAGATATGTTGTCGCCGCATCGCATGCCACCCTTCCATAAAAGGTGGGAGGCATTAAGAGGAAGAGTTTTACACTTTCGTTCCACCTTCCACCTTCGTCTTCCTCCTTGAGCTCTCACACCCAAACCTTCTTCTCACCCCTATTGTTCTCACCCAGGCTCCACCTCCGATGCCTCATAGAAATATAATTGCCTATGTGATCAAAGGTTTGTTCTATTCTAACATTCACACTTCATAAATTATTATTTTTGTCATTTACCTACTCGAGGACGAGTAGGAATTAAGCTTGGGGATGCTGATACGTCTCCAATATATGTATAATTTATAAAGTATTCATGCTATGCTTACATCAATTATATATGGTTTCGGTGCACTTTTATATTATTTGTATGGACTAACTTATTAATCTAGTGCCCAGTGTCAGTTTCCGTTTGCTGCATGTTTTTTATTTTGCAGAAAATTCATATCTAGGAAGGCCCAAACACGATGGATATTTATGATGGTTTTTTATGAAAAATGTGTGATTTGTGGGAGAAAGAATCAACGCAAGATGATGCCTGAGGGCCCCAGAAGCCACGCCGGCGCGTCCTACCCCCCAGGGCGCGCCCCCTTGACTTGTGGGCAGCCCTTAGGTTGGTTGGAGCCCTTCTTTCTCCGCAAGAAAGTTAATTTTTGAAGGAAAACTCCCTTAGTATTTCATCCCAATCGGAGTTATGGATCTCCAGCATTAAAAGAAATGGTGAAAGGACAGAAAACATACGTGAACCAAAGAAGAAAATAGAGAGATATCCAATCTCGAAGGGTCTCTCGCCCCTCCGGGCACCATGGAGGTCAAGGACCAGATGGGAGAACCTCTCCCCATCTAGGGGGAGGCCATGGAGGAGCAAGCCGAAGGGGGAGCCTCTCTCCCCCTCTCTCTCCTAGTGGCGCTGGAGTGCCATCAGGGGAACCATCGCCGCGGTGATCGCCTTCATCAACGTTGTCATATTCATCACCTTCTTCATCACTTTTTAGCGGTCCACTCTCCTGCAACCCACTGTAATCCCCTACTTGAATATGGTGTTTTTGTGCTATGAATTATTATCCAATGACTTGGGTCATCGCTATTGTGTTTGAGTATAATTTTGTTGTCCTATGGGTAATTGGTGAATTTTTATGGTTGGTTTAAATTGTTTGTGGTTATGTTACTATACTTTGGTGTCATCATATGAGTGCGTGCGTGGATCACGTCATAGGGTTAGTTGTATGTTGATAGGACTATGCATTGGGAGGTAAGATTGACAGAAACTTCTTCCTATCACAAAAATTGACGCATATGGGATTGAAGGGGGGCCAATATATCTTAATGCTATGGTTGGGTCTTACCTCAATGAACTTTGTTAGTTGTGGATGCTTGCTAATAGTTCCAATCATAAGTGCATAGAGTTCCAAGTAAGGGATGACATGCTAGCAGAGGCCTCTCCCAAGTAAAAACTTGCTAACTAGTAAATTGCCTAGGGACAACTCCGCACACCCTACCACCATTATTCCACATTCGCTACTTGTATTATATTGTAATATACTCTATCTTTATTTAGGCAGCACCTACTTTTATGTTTATGATCTTTGTTATCTTGCAAAGTTATCCCTTTATACCCATTCATAGTTCTATTTCTCGTCTAGATAAAGCAAACGCTCGGTGTACGTAGGGTTGTATCAGTGGCAGATAGGACCTAAGAGAATGATCTTATCTTTAGCTCCTTGTGGGTTTGACACTTCATACTTACCAATTCCATCTTTGAAAAGTGCTATGATGATTCCTTGCACTTGGGGATTATCAAGGTCGCATATGCATGTCTGGGCCTCATCACCATTAGCCAGGATACCATTCAGGAATCCATCCCTAATCCTCAATAGAATGAGTGAGTATGCTTTGTACTTTTCCTTATTGAAGGTCTGGTTTTCCAATTCACCCATTCATGCGAGGTCTCTTTCACTTTTACTGCCTTCAACTCCACATCTATCCCCGAATTCCATCGTCCACATAGCTTGTTATGTTACGCTACATGAGGCTTTCCTCGGCTGCGCGCCTCTATTTGATTTGTGGCGTAAATATTTCTATGGCCAACCGCGAACAAGTGACAGCGTATTGCTATATTATGGCGGCGCCACCATCTGTATCATAGTCGGGGCAGGGTATCTAGATGGTTCCCCGGAGGAGACAAACAAGAACTAGCAGGAAGAATGGTTTTACCTCCTCAACGTGCAACTCGAGGATCATCCTCGGTCTGGTATCGTTACCCTCTTCACACCAACCCCGCCCAAGAAGAGGTACTCCTGGAAACCGAGGAGCCGGCTATAGGAAGATTCTCCCTCTGTGCCTAGGTTGGCCGGGTAGGTGGTGTGGCTACGTCAGAATGACATTACGCTAATCGAGGTAATGGTGGTGGCACTTAGCCGAGGAATCCATCGACTTCGAGCCCATCCATTGTGGGAATACAATGGAGCGGACGACTCTTCTCAGGTAAGTTTTCTGAACGTTTGTCTCTCAAGGACATACTCGCGTCAATGTTCAGAGGTCGGTCATCCGATTTCTCCAAGGAGCACAGAGACACCGGCTTTACCGCCTACACGCCTGATACGTCTCCAACGTATCTATAATTTTTGCTTGTTCCATGTTGTTATATTATCATTCTTGGATGTTTTACAATCATTTTATAACAACTTTATATCATTTTTTGGGACTAACCTATTGACATAGTGCCAAAGTGTCAGTTGTTGTTTTTGATTGTTTTTTACTTCACAGAATATCAATACCAAACGGAGTCCAATCGCGACGAAACTTTTTGGAGATTTTTCTGGACCAGAAGACACCCGGTGGGCCAAAAAAGAGCCAGGAACGTGGGCTGTGGAGAGCACAACCCACCAGGGCGCGCCAGGGGGCCCCCGGCGCGCCCTGATGGGTTGTGCCCTTCACGGGGCCCCTCTGCACCGCCTCTGATGCCTATAAATTCCCAAATATTCCAAAAACCCTAGGGGAGTTGACGAAACACAATTCCAGCCGCCGCAAGTTCCAGAACCTTGAGATCCAATCTAAACACCATCATGGAGGGGTTCATCTTCTTCATAGGTGCCTCTCCGATGATGCGTGAGTAGTCCACCATAGACCTACGGGTCCGTAGGCAGTAGCTAGATGGCTTCCTCTCTCTCTCTTATGATTCTCAATACAATGGTCTCTTGGAGATCTATTTGATGTAAACTTTTGCGGTGTGTTTGTTGGGATCCGATGAATTTTGAGTTCATGATCAGTTTCTATCCATGAATATTATTTGAGTCTTCTTTGATCTCTTATATGCATGATTACTTATAGCCTCGTATTTCTTCTTCGAATCTTTGGTTTAGTTAGGCCGACTAGATCGATTTTTCTTGCCATGGGAAAAAATGCTTTGTGATGAGTTCGATCTTGCGATGTCCTTTCCCAGTGACAGAAGGGGCAGCAAGGCACGCATGTATCGTTGCCATTAAGGATAACAAGATGGGGTCTATTCCTACATGAATAGATCTTGTCTACATCATGTCATCGTTCTTATTGCATTACTTCGTTTTTCCATGAACTTAATACACTAGATGCATGCTGGATAGCGGTCGATGTGTGGAGTAATAGTGGTAGATGCAGGCAGGAGTCGGTCTACTTATCTTGGACGTGATGCCTATATAATGATCATCGCCTTGGATATCGTCATGATTATTCGATTTTCTATCAATTGCCCAACAGTAATTTGTTCACCCACCGTGCGCTATACTCATGAGAGAAGCCACTAGTGAATCCTACGGCCCCCGGGTCTACTTTTCCAACATATTGCTTTCCGATCTATCTTTTTGCCTCTTTGTTTTCAGATCTACAAAGCCAAAAACCCAAAAACATATTGTTGCATATTTTATTTGCTCTTTTTATTTTGTGTTCTTGAGAGATCTATCTCTCCTATCTATCACTACCTAATCTATCTTTTTACCGTAGAGAGATTGACAACCTCCTCTTTCGAGTCGGGTTGCAAGTATTTGTTGTTTGTGTGCAGGTGCTGCTTATTAGGTGGTGGTGATCCTCCTACTGGTTTGATAACCTTGGTTTCATAACTGGGGGAAATACTTACCGTTGCTGTGCTGCATCATCCCTTCCTCTTTGGGGAAATACCGACGCAGTCTCAAGCCACGTCAACGCCTATTCGGGCGGTACATGCTTGTCGTCTCACCGCCTTCCGATGGCGAGTCTTACTTTTCTTAGAAGGTAATTAGTTACCTTCCTTCCTTTTCAACAAGAATGGAGGTTGTGGTCGGTCAACCTCAACTTCCATCGCCCCAACCTGACGAGGAGGTGCCAGAGGGGGTGAACCACCTCTTATCCGAGGACCATATCATCACAACCGCATGACATCGGGGCGCCATCTTCCAAGTAAATATGGACGACGAAGACGCCCCCGTGGATGAAAACGATTACCATAAAGAGGGTGCATCGTTCAATACGTTTATCATTCCACATGTCCATATGAGTTTTTGTATGAGCCTCGTGGTTATAGCAGACTCGTGAACCATAGCAGTTATAGCATAGAACATAAATATTAATTACAAACATGGAACTAAATAATAACTTTTATACTGCTTCTAAGGAATATTTCCAACAGATGCGATGTCGACCGCCATGTGAGCCAGCCATGTGTCGCTGTGACCATGTGCATGCTTCTCTCTCTCTCCCTCTCCCTCTTCCCCTCTCTCTCTCTCTCTCTCTATATATATATATATATATATATATATTCCTTTGTTTGAATGAAAGTTATTCCTTTGTTTGAATGAAAGCAACCTCATGTACTACCGTGGGAGCCACTCATGTCAGGCCCCACAGTCGGTAGCCGCTACTACTACTCTACCTTAGCACTCATGGATCTCCGCTTCTCTATGCCCTAGTTTGGCCGTGCTTGCTCTCCTCTCTTCGGGTGGTGGTGGGTGGATGATGTCAATGTTATATTATGGTTGACCTTGGCGGAAGATGGTTTGGGGGCTGCTAAATCCGGCTATAAACAGGCTCCCATGAGCCCGAGACATCGAGATCGGTGCTCCAAATGAAGGTTAGAGTTTTTTTTAACTTGCCTACATTTTTTTTACATGTTGGAAGCTCATGTGTTTTGCTGCAAACACATGGACAACAAGTTGTGATGATCATGGGCATTGTTACAGATTGCGTGTTTATGTTGGAAGGTTGTTTTTTGCGGTGTTGCAATATGTAATCTAAAATTGCTTTCCGAGATAAATCACTGCTTGCATGAATGGTTGGTAAAGTTCGTGTAGCATTTGACCTACCCGGAAGGCTAATAAAACTAATGATTGATAAAGTTACTGCTGAGCTACCCAAGGACAAAGTCACAACAAAGAGATTCTTAGCCATTGACCCACCAAAGGACGAATAACTTTATTTCAGTTTCAATCCCCTAACTCTTTTATATATGCCGAGGCTTTTCTATGCAGAGGGTAAATGGCTCATACTTACTTGTGTTACCATTTTTCCTATTTTGTGGGCTATTTGTTGTGTTCCTGCTTACCGAAGATGTGAATTTGAAATCAATAGGCATAGAAGGCATCGGGAATTTTTGATGAATCGCCAGAATGACAACATGCGCGATCAGATTGGCTGGCACTGCTTCCTGGTAATCAGGATGGGCAGTGCTAAGCGTCGGTGCGTCGGCCCGATGTTTCGGCCGGACGTCGCGTAGCCACACGATTAGCACCCCAAGATCGCATGATTCAGCGAGCTACCCTCCACGTGCCTCCCTTTCTTCTTCCTCTCTTCACATCCATCATATCCCTCCGCGTGGTTTGCTCGTCGCCCCCTCCCCGCCGCTCGCTCGCTCACCGCGGCCACCCGCCGGCTCACCGCCTCCGCTCGCCGGCTCACCGCGGCCGCCCACCGGCTCATAGGCATAGCACATCGTGACCGCTCGCCCCGCTGGACAGTTGCAGCAAAAATCTCTACTTCGGTCATTTCCAGCAAAAATCACAAAGGTTGCAGCAAAAAAATACTAATGTAGTCATCGCCGTCACCACCCAGCACCTTCCCGTCAGTTCAAGCAAATCCCTGGCTGGTTCCAACAAAATAAAATATTGTTTCCAGCAAAAACGCAAAAAAGAATGCATCAAAAAAATCAACGCCGGCCAACTCGCCGGTGACTCCCCCGTTGTCGCAGCTCTGAACTCGTCTATGGTCACAGTTATAGCATCTCGCAGACACGGTTTCAGCATGCCACGGGCACCGTTGTAGAATCTCCACCCCACGTGCATAAAAAAACCAGTCTCGTAGCCGCCATCATTGCAGCTCGCCGCGGGCGTTGTTGTAACATCACGGGGATACGGCTCCAGCATGCCGCATGCATGGTTGCAACATCCCGCTGTCTAGGAATCTAGCTCGCCGTGGCCGTTGTTGCATCTCGCCGTGGTCACCATTGCAGTGTCCGCAATACGTGGTGCCAGCAAAACACGAAGTCGGTTGCAGATCCGCAAAAACGTGGAACCAGCTGTTGCTACTTCTCGAGCATGCGTTGGTTTTCCCTTGAAGAGGAAAGGGTGATGCAGCAAAGTAGATAAGTATTTCCCTCAGTTGTTGAGAACCAAGGTATCAATCCATTAGGAGATACAAGCAAGTCACCAATGGATGTACCTACACAAATAATCAAACACTTGCACCCAACGCTATAAAGGAGTTGTCAATCCCTTCACGGTTACTTGCAAGGATGAGATCTGATAGAGATAGATAGGTATGATTGCTAAAACGAAAAGTAAACTAAAAGTAAAAAGATTGCAGCAAGATATTTTTGGTATTTTTGGTTTATAGATCTGAAAATATAATATGGAAAATAGACCCGCGGGCCATAGGTTTCACTAGAGGCTTCTCTCATGATGGCAAATAATACGGTGGGTGAACAAATTACTGTCGAGCAATTGATAGAAAAGCGAATAATTATGAAGATATCCAAGGCAATGATTATGCATATAGGCATCACGTCCGTATCAAGTAGACCGAAACGATTCTGCATCTACTGCTATTACTCCACACATCGACCGACTCCTACCTGCATCTAGAGTATTAAGTTCATGAAGAACAGAGTAACGCATTAGGTAAGATGACATGATGTAGAGGGATAAACTCAAGCAATATGATGAAAACCCCATATTTTTATCCTCGATGGCAACAATACAATACGTGCCTCGCTACCCCTACTTTGTCACTGGGTGAGGACACCGCAAGATTGAACCCAAAACTAAGCACTTCTCCCATTGCAAGAATTACCAATCTAGTTGGCCAAACCAAACCAATAACTCGAAGAGACTTGCAAAGATATGAAATCATGCATATAAGAATTCAGAGAAGATTCAAATAATATTCATAGATAATCTGAACATAAACCCACAATTCATCGGATCTCGACAAACACACCGCAAAAGAGTATTACATCGGATAGATCTCCATGAAGATCATGAAGAACATGGTATTGAAGAACAAAGAGAGAGAAGAAGCCATCTAGCTACTAGCTATGGACCCGAAGGTCTGTGGTAAACTACCCACGCATCATCGGAGGGGCAATGGAGTTGATGTAGATGCCCTCCGTGATCGAATCCCCCTCCGGCAGATTATCGGAAAAGGCTTCAAGATTGGATCTCACGGGAACAGAGGCTTCCGGCGGCGGAAAAGTATTTTCGTGGCTCCCTCTAGTATCCAGGGAATATTTGGGAATTTATAGGCCGAAGAATAGGGTTAGGAGAGCTGCCGTGGGGCCACAAGCTAGGAGGACGCCTCCCTCCTAGGGCGCGCCCTGGTGGCTTGTGACGCCACGGCAGGTCTCCTGCCTTCATCTCCAAGTCTGGCAGGTTTCTTCTGGTCCAAGAAAAACCATTCCGAAGATTTTATTCCGTTTGGACTCCGTTTAATATTCCTTATCTGCAATACTCAAAAACATGGAAAAAACAGAAACTGGCACTAGGCTCTAGATTAATAGGTTAGTCCCAAAAATAATATAAAATAGCATATTAATGCATATAAAACATCCAAAACAGATAATATAATAGCATGGAACAATAAAAAATTATAGATATGTTGGAGACGTATCAAGCATGCCCAAGCTTAATTCCTGCTCGTCCTCGAGTAGGTAAATGATAAAAACAGAATTTTTGATGTGGAATGCTACCTAACATATTTATCCATGTAATATTCTTTATTGTGGCATGAATATTCAGATCCATAATATTCAAAACAAAAGTCTAATATTGACATAAAAACAGTAATACTTCGAGCATACCAACAAGGCAATTGTGTCCTTTCGAAATAACATGGCCTTAGAAAGTTATCCCTACAAGATCATATGGTCTGGCTATGCTCCATCTTCCCCACACAAAGTATCTAAATCATGCACAACCCCGATGACAAGTCAAGCAATTGTTTCACACTTTTTATGTTCTCAAACCTTTTCAACTCTCACGCAATACATGAGCGTGAGCCATGGATATAGCACTATAGGTGGAATAGAATATGGTGGAGGTTGCAAGGGAAAAGGAGAAGATGGTCTCACATCAACTAGGCGTATCAATGGGCTATGGAGATGCCCATCAATAGATATCAATGTGAGTGAGTAGTGATTGCCATGCAACGAATGCACTAGAGCTATAAGTGTATGAAAGCTCAAAAAGAAAACTAAGTGGTTGTGCAAAATGATGAAAAATTCCACTAGTTATATGAAAGTGACAAAATAGGAGACTCTCTATCATGAAGATCAGGGTGCTACTTTGAAGCACAAGTGTGGAAAAAGATAGTAGCATTGTCCCTTCTCTCTTTCTCTCATTTTTTTTCTCTTTTTTTTTTATTTTGGTGGGCATCTTTGGCCTCTTTTTTTTTATTTGGGCTTCGCTGGCCTCTTTTATTTTTTGTAAAGTCCGGAGACTCATCCCAACTTATGAGGGATTCATAGTTTCCATCATCCTTTTCTCACACGGGACAAATGCTCTAATAATGAAAATCATCACACTTTTATTTACTTACAACTCGATACCTAGAACAAAATATGACTCTATATGCAATATGAAAGTGATGGTGCATGTCATGAAAAACGGAACGGTGGAAGTTGCATGGCAATATATCTCGGAATGGCTATGGAAATGCCATAATAGGTAGGTATGGTGGCTGTTTTGAGGAAAGTATATGGTGGCTGTTTTGAGGAAGGTGGGTTTGATGCACCGGCGAAAGTTGCGCGGTACTAGAGAGGCTAGCAAAGGTGGAAGGGTGAGAGTGCGTATAATCCATGGACTCAACATTAGTCATAAAGAACTCACATACTTATTGCAAAAGTCTATTAGTTATCGAAGCAAAGTATTAGATGCATGCTCCTAGGGGAGAGGTTGGTAGGAGTTAACCATCGCGCGCTCCCGACCCTCACACAAAGGTTGACAATCATTAAACAAATCATGCTCCGACTTTGTTACATAACGGTTCACCATACGTGCATGCTACGGGAATCACAAACTTCAACACAAGTATTTCTCCAATTCACAATTACTTACTAGCATGACTCTCATATTACCATCTTCATATCTCAAAACTATATGCAAGGAATCAAACTTCTCATAGTATTCAATGCACTTAATATGAAAGTTTTTATTATATCCCTCTTGGATGCCCATTATATTAGGACTAAATTCACAACCTAAACCAATTACCATGCTGTTTTAAAGACTCTCAAAATAATATAAGTGAGGTACGAGAGTTCAATAATTTCTATAAAATATGACACCACCGTGCTCTAAAAATATATAAGTGAAGCACTAGAGCAACATTGCCTAGCTCAAAAGATATAAGTGAAGCACATAGAGTATTCTAATAAATTCACGATTCAGCGTGTCTCTCTCAAAAGAAGTGTGCAGCAAGGATGATTGTGGCAAACTAAAAAGCAAAGACTCATATCATACAAGACGCTCCAAGCAAAACACATATCCTGTGGTGAATAAAAATATAGCCTTAAGTAAATTTACCGATGGATTGAAGACGAAAGAGGGGATGCCTTCCGGGGCATCCCCAAGCTTAGGATTTTTGGTATCCTTGAATATGGCTTGGGGTGCCTTGGGCATCCCCAAGCTTAGGCTCTTGCCACTCCTTATTCCATAGTCCATCAAATCTTTACCCAAAACATGAAAACTTCACAACACAAAACTCAACAGAAAACTCATGAGATCCGTTAGTATAAGAAAAATAAATCACCACTTTAGGTACTGTTGTGAACTCATTCTTTATTTATTTTGGTGTAATATCTACTGTATTCCAACTTCTCCATGGTTCATACCCCCCGATACAACCCATAGATACATCAAAATAAGCAAACAACACAAAGAAAACAGAATCTGTCTAAAACAGAACAGTCTATAGCAATCTATAGACTTCGAATATTTATGTAACTCCAAAAATTCTGAAAAATTAGGAAAATCAGGGAAATTTGTATATCAATCTTGTGTAAAAATTTCAGATCAAAATAACGTTCCAGTGAATTTACAAAATTCCTGGACTGAGAGAAAAAGTTTATGTTTTTCAGCAAAATCAAATCACAAACACCGTAGACCATCCCAAAGGTCTTACTTAGCTCAAACACTAATTTAAACAAGAAAACACAATTACTACAGAGGTAATAATGTGCAAAACACTCAAAACAGAAGCAAAAACAAAAGCATAAAAATAGAATTGGGTTGCCTCCCAACAAGCGCTATTGTTTAACGCCCCTAGCTAGGCATAACGATTTCAATGATGCTCACATAAAAAGTAATTGAAATATGCAAAAGAGCATCATGAATCTCATGAAAAACACGTTTAAGTCTAACCCACTTCCTATGCATAGGGATTTTGTGAGGAAACAATTTATGGGAACAAGAATCAATTAGCATAGGAAGGAAAAACAAGCATAACTTCAAAACTTTGAACACATAGAGAGGAAACTTGATATTATTGCAATTCCTACAAGCATATGTTCCTCCCTCATAATAAATTTCAGTAGCATCTAGAAGGAACTCAACAATATAACTATCACATAAATCATTCTTTTCATGATACGCAAGCATGCAATCATCATAATGAATTTGCTCATCAAAACTTGGGTGATGCAGCAAAGTAGAAAAGTATTTCCCTCAGTTGTTGAGAACCAAGGTATCAATCCAGTAGGAGATACAAGCAAGTCACCAATGGATGTACCTACACAAATAATCAAACACTTGCACCCAACGCTATAAAGGGATTGTCAATCCCTTCACGGTTACTTGCAAGGATGAGATCTGATAGAGATAGATAGGTATGATTGCTAAAACGAAAAGTAAACTAAAAGTAAAAAGATTGCAGCAAGATATTTTTGGTATTTTTGGTTTATAGATCTGAAAATATAATATGGAAAATAGACCCGGGGGCCATAGGTTTCACTAGAGGCTTCTCTCATGATGGCAAATAATACGGTGGGTGAACAAATTACTGTCGAGCAATTGATAGAAAAACGAATAATTATGAAGATATCCAAGGCAATGATTATGCATATAGGCATCACGTCCGTATCAAGTAGACCGAAACGATTCTGCATCTACTACTATTACTCCACACATCGACCGACTCCTGCCTGCATCTAGAGTATTAAGTTCATGAAGAACAGAGTAACGCATTAGGTAAGATGACATGATGTAGAGGGATAAACTCAAGCAATATGATGAAAACCCCATCTTTTTATCCTCGATGGCAACAATACAATACGTGTCTCGCTACCCCTACTTTGTCACTGGGTGAGGACACCGCAAGATTGAACCCAAAACTAAGCACTTCTCCCATTGCAAGAATTACCAATCTAGTTGGCCAAACCAAACCAATAACTCGAAGAGACTTGCAAAGATATGAAATCATGCATATAAGAATTCAGAGAAGATTCAAATAATATTCATAGATAATCTGAACATAAACCCACAATTCATCGGATCTCGACAAACACACCGCAAAAGAGTATTACATCGGATAGATCTCCATGAAGATCATGAAGAACATGGTATTGAAGAACAAAGAGAGAGAAGAAGCCATCTAGCTACTAGCTATGGACCCGAAGGTCTGTGGTAAACTACTCACGCATCATCGGAGGGGCAATGGTGTTGATGTAGATGCCCTCCGTGATCGAATCCCCCTCCGGCAGATTACCGGAAAAGGCTTCAAGATTGGATCTCACGGGAACAGAGGCTTCCGGCGGCGGAAAAGTATTTTCGTGGCTCCCTCTAGTATCCAGGGAATATTTGGGAATTTATAGGCCGAAGAATAGGGTTAGGAGAGCTGCCATGGGGCCACAAGCTAGGAGGGCGCCCCCCCCCCCTAGGGCGGGCCCTGGTGGCTTGTGACGCCACGGCAGGTCTCCTGCCTTCATCTCCAAGTCTGGCAGGTTTCTTCTGGTCCAAGAAAAATCATTCCGAAGATTTTATTCCGTTTGGAGTCCGTTTAATATTCCTTATCTGCAATACTCAAAAACATGGAAAAAAACAGAAACTGACACTAGGCTCTAGATTAATAGGTTAGTCCCAAAAATAATATAAAATAGCATAGTAATGCATATAAAACATCCAAAATAGATAAGATAATAGCATGGAACAATCAAAAATTATAGATACGTTGGAGACATATCAGCTGTTGGAACCAGTCTTCATCAGCTCTCCATAACGCACGCCACACGCATGCTCGGGCCTCAACTGCCCACGATCGGCTTTGCTAGATTGTAGGGTTGTTAGCTAGGTAGTTAGAGTAGTTCGGCTTTCTCTATGTAACGTGTGTATATATCTCTCACAATGGATGAATACAAACTATCGATTCCTCCTTTCCTGCTCTACATGGTATCATCTTCCTCGTTCCTCGGACAAACTCGCTTCCACCTCCCTCTGCTCCGATGGACATCTTTTCTGAGGCTTCCTCCGACGGCACCAACCCGTTCGCCGGTAGCGACTCGCCGTCGGTGCCTTTCCACTCCATCCTCACTCTCAATATCCAATCTGTCGTGCCCACTCTCGAGCTCGTCCCCCCCCCCAACTACACCCTCTGGCTGTCCTTCATGAACGCGCTCCTCCAGTCCTTCGCCATCACCGATCATGTGGACGGTAGCGTCGACGCGCGCTCTCGTCTCTCCGATCCCATCTGGACGCAAGTGGATTGGTGCATCACCCGCTGGCTGTACGGCTCCGTCTCCAGGGAAATCGCGGCTGCCATCCGCGTCGACAACCCGACGGCGTACATCCTCTGGACGGCCATCCGCACCCTGTTCCTCTCCAACCGCACCCATCAAGGCGTCCATGCGCTCGAGGAGTTCCACTCCATCTTCCAAGGACACCTCTTGGTTTAGGAGTACTGTACCCGGCTCAAGACGATCGCCGACTACAGTCTTTGCCAGGACGACAACGCCATCGTCTCCAACATGATCCGCGGCCTGAGTCGCAAGTTCGACCACGTGGTCGCCATCCTCACCTACGACGAGACGAAGCTGCCGACGTTCCTGCAAGCCCGGACGTACCTGCTGCGCGAGGAGAGCCGCCTCGCCCATCTGGCTGCGCACGACACCGCCACCGCGCTCTACGCCGGATGCGCCCCCGCGCCCCCTGCTCCTGCGCCCCCGGCCTCCGCGTCGGCGCCGCCGCAGGCTCCGCCCTCCTCGGGTGGCCACCGTGGCCACAAGCGCCGCAAGGGTGCCAACAGTGGTGGTCCACCACCGCCCGCCGCGCCCCCACACCCGTCGGCCCCAGCACCGTCCTCGGCCTTCAACCCCTTGACGGGCACCTTCCAGGCCTGGCCGGTGCAGCAGCGTCCTCCGAGCGCCGGCGTCCTAGGGGCCCGCCCTGCGGCCTACGGCCTCTCTGCTACGGGCTACGTTGCGCCACCGTTTGCGCTGGGCTACGGCTTCGTTCCTCCACCGGTGGGTTACGGCGCCTTCCCTCCTGCGCACTACGGCCCGTCTCCCCCACGGGTTCGGCCATGCAAGCTCCTGCCCCGGCGCCCGCTTCCCCGGTTGGCAACCCTTGGGAGACGTCGGCGCTCCAGCATGCCCTCCTCTCCATGCAACAGCAACCCTACTCGGGTGGAGGCGATTGGTTCCTTGACACAGGTGCATGTTCACACATGGCTGCCCATCCTGGTACTCTCTCTCTCTCACTCATCCTCGCTATCCTCCCACTCAAATCATAGTCGGCGACGGCACATCTCTCCCTGTCTCTCATGTTGGATCGACCTCTCTCCCCACTTCCTCTCGGCCTCTTCATCTCAATAGCATCTCCACTTCTCTCATTAAGAACTTAATTTATGTATGTGCACTTACTCGTGAAAACTTTGTATCGGTGGAATTTGACCCCTTTGGCTTATCTGTTAAAGACCTGCATTC
The DNA here is from genome assembly GCA_039707655.1 of Elymus sibiricus. Taxonomy (NCBI): domain Eukaryota; kingdom Viridiplantae; phylum Streptophyta; class Magnoliopsida; order Poales; family Poaceae; genus Elymus; species Elymus sibiricus. Next base: position 76,075,014 of record CM077663.1, on the reverse strand, counting down.
CGGGACGGTGGTGCTCCGATGTGATAGCCCCGACGAGCTGTACCCGCTTCGCGTCGCTCCTCCCACAACCTTGACTGCGCTCCTTGCCGACACAACCAGCTCGACGCTCTGGCATGCTCGTGTCGGCCACCCAGGGCACGTCGCTTTATCTAGGGTTCTAGCCACTTTTTCTTTCCAATGTAATAAAGTGCACGCACATTCATGTCATGCTTGTCAGCTTGGGAAGCATACTCACTTCCTTTTCAGGAGTCCTCCCATGTTGCTCCTTCTCCTTTTCATACACTTCATTGTGATGTTTGGACGTCTTTGGTTGTGAGCAATTCTGGTTTTTCATATTTTCTTGTCGTGTTGGATGATTACACCCACTATGCTTGGACGTTCCCGTTGCGCCGTAAATCGGATGTCTTTGAGATCCTCATCACCTTCCATGCGTATGTCCACCCAATTCCGGTGCCCCATCCTCCAGTTCCGTACTGACAACGGACGTGAGTTCGACAACCGCGCGTTTCGCTCCTTCCTTGCCTCTCACGGAATTCTATTCCAACTCTCTTGCCCATACACGTCCCAGAAAAATGGCCGCGCTGAGCGCATCATCCGCACCCTCACCGACGGCATGCGCACACTTCGTTTTCACTCACATGCTCCCGCTACTTTCTGGCCCGATGCCCTCTCCACCGCCACGTACCTTCTCAACAGATGACCATGTCGCCCATGCCGTCGCCACACACCCTACGAGCTGCTCTTCGGCTCTCCGCCAGCGTACGTGCACCTTCACGTGTTTGGGTGCCTCTGCTACCCAAATACGGCTTCTACTGCTGCTCATAAGCTCGCGCCACGATCCGTTGCATGTGTGTTTCTTGGCTATCCCACTGACCACTCCGGATACCGTTGCTACGATCCAATCTCCGGGCGCATTATCATGTCCCGCCATGTTAACTTCGACGAGACATGGTTCCCCTTCGTGTAGGCTACCGGATCTTCGACGGCTGCCACTCCGCCGCCGCTGCTCATCGGCCCTGCCGACCCGCCACCGCCTCCTTCTGCAGGGCCGCCTGCCCCTCGCCGGGGTCACCATGGCCCTGCCGCGGCTCCTGCATTGACACCCACGGCGCCACGCTCGTTGGCTGCCCCGGCAACCCACCCCACGGGCGACTCTGCTGCCCCGGCCGGCCCTTCGTCGCCCGGCTCTGCTTCCACTGGACCCGCTACCACGACAGGGATCTACCCCACCCACTCGCCTGCATCTGCTGCCACTGCAGCCCGATCGTCACCCCCCTCTGTTGGGCTCGCCCCGCCTGGAGTCGCTGTCACTGCAGCCCGATCGCCCACGACATCTTCTACTGGGTCCGCCCCGCCTGGCTACACTGCCACTGCAGCCCGTTCGCCAACACCCTCTACTTCGCCTACGATCGATGCCACGGGCCCCTCCATCGCCGCCGACCATCCCATGGTCACCCGTGCCCGCGCTGGCGTTCGCTGCCGCAACACGGCTTATGATCGTGACTACGTCCTCACCGCCACGGCGCCGCCTGTCTCGCCGATCCCCACATCCGTTCGTGTGGCTCTGCGCGATGACAATTGGAGGGCGGCTATGCAGGAGGAGTTTGATGCTCTGCACTCCAACGGGACGTGGTCGCTGGTCCCTCGGCCACTGGGTGCCCGCGTCATCACCGGCAAGTGGGTCTTCCGGCACAAGCACCGGGCCGACGGCACTCTCGACCGGTACGAGGCGCGCTGGGTCATCCATGGCTTCAACTAGCGTCCCGGCATCGACTTCCACGACACATTCTCGCCCATCATCAAACCTGCATCCATTCGTCTTGTTTTGCAGCCTGCCGCCGCTCGCTCGTGGCCCGTTCATCAGCTTGACGTGAAGAATGCTTTCCTTCACGGCGAGCTCGCCGAGAACGTCTACTGTCAGCAGCCCACGGGCTTTGTCGACGCCGGTCGCCCTCATGACGTCTGCCTCCTCTCCAAATCGTTGTACGTTCACTGCCTGCCTGCGTCACCTGGGGTTTACGGCTACTCGCTCGGACGCCTCCCTCTTCGTCCTCCGTCATGCCATGGGGACTGCCTATCTCCTGTTGTACGTGGATGATATCGTCCTGGCTGCCTCGACCGACGCTCTGCTTCAGCACCTCATCGCTCGTCTACACGCCTCCGTCGCGCTCAAAGACCTCGGGCCGTTGCATTTTTTTCTCGGGATTCAGGTGTAGCGCTCGGCAGTTGGGTTCTTCCTCAACCAAGCCCAGTACGCCGCCGAGCTCCTCGATCGCGCTGGCATGACGGACTGTCACCCCGTGCGCACGCCGGTGGACACCAAGGCCAAGTTATCTTCATCCGCGGGCGAGCTCTTCTCCGACGCGATACATTATCGCAGCATCACTGGCGCCCTGCAGTACCTGACGCTGACTCGTCCGGACATCGCGTATGGTGTGCAGCAAGTCTGCCTGCACATGCACGCACCTCGCCAGCCGCACTATACCATGGTCAAGCGCATTTTGCGCTACATCCGTGGCACCACCGCCCACGGGTTGACGATCGCCGCTTCTTCTCCGACCGATCTCGTCGCCTACAGTGACGCTGACTGGGCGGGTTGCCCGGACACACGTCGCTCCACGTCGGGCTACTGTGTCTTCCTCGGCGGCTCTCTCATGTCTTGGTCGTCGAAGCACTAGGCCACGGTCTCTCGCTCCAGTGCAGAGGCCGAGTACCATGCTGTCGCTAACGCGGTGGCTGAATGTTGTTGGCTGCGTCAGTTGCTCCACGAGCTCGGATTCGGTCTACCCAAGGCCACGATCGTCTACTGCGACAATGTCTCCGCCGTCTACCTCGCCCAGAACCCCGTGCAACACCGCCGCACCAAACACATTGAACTTGACATTCACTTTGTTCGCGAGAAGGTAGCCCTCGGTGAATACCGTGTTCTTCATGTTCCCACGAGTCAACAACTCGCGGACGTGATGACCAAAGGGCTCCCCACCGCTGCATTTGCTGATTTCAGGTCCAATCTTTGCGTCACCACTGGCGCCGCTGTGATTGCCGGGGGGTGTTGGAACCAGTCTTCATCAGCTCTCCATAACGCACGCCACACGCACGCTCGGGCCTCAACTGCCCACGATCGGCTTTGCTAGATTGTAGGGCTGCTAGCTAGGTAGTTAGAGTAGTGCGGCTTTCTCTATGTAACGTGTGTATATATCTCTCACAGTGGATGAATACAAACTATCGATTCCTCCTTTCCTGCTCTACACCAGCATCCCTACCGTTCGCGTAGCACTGCGGTGGCAGGGAACGTCGTCGTCATTGTAGCTCGCCGCATAGCAGTTTCCAGCACGCCAAGCAGCCGATTCCAGCAAAACTCCATGGCCGGTTGCAATGTCGTCGTCGTGTTAGTAGCAATTCTCCCTGACGCCCGTCGTGTTCTAGCAAAAACTCCCAGCAATGGCTCGCTCCTCGTCCTCCCGACCCCTGCTTGCAGCAAAAAAGAAGAAGAAAAATAAGCGGCGGGAGCAAAAGGAGGTGGCGCGAGGCAGGGTGAAGGCCCAACTCAAGACGCCTAAGGAGGTGGGTACAACCGTTTTCCAGTCAGGATGGGAGATAGAGGTTCTGAAATCAAAAGAAGAGTGGTTGCCACTGCTTCCTGGACTGCTGGTCCATTTTCCTATAGGCAATCAATCGTTTGTGTATATGTGCAAGCTTAAAGTTTGGTCGTTGCAAAGCAGTAGCTACTGGTCCCCGTGTTTGTTAACCTTGAATTAAACACTTTGAAATCAAAATTCATACAGCTATTCCAGTTACAATTGTCCGTATGCCAGAAAAACCTCTTCAGACAAATAGTACACAAGTACAAACTTTTCGGGGCGGCGGGAGTAGGATTTTCAACAACAAATCACAGCAGCACCAAAATTTCAGGTTTGTCTTAATGCACCACGAAGAATTATGGGCAAAACAATTATCCGCATTAAGCTGTGACAACAGCTCTGCAAGAATTTTGTTGTGATACAAGGATGAAGAGAAACTAAAATTACAAGGTTTGCATGTAGAAATCTTGCGCTTTTGGATGCACACAATGAAACCTAGTAAACGAAAACCACATCAGAGAAGCCACTCTTCCCATCTCCCAAATCTTGCGTCATCAGAAAAGTTGTCCAAAGGGACCTCACTCGGTTTAGTCACATCAGAGTCCTGCCCAGTAAACAAAACATTAGTTAATTATATAGGTGCATGTGTTGTTGTACACTTGTACTCACACAAATAATGCTATATCCAGAGGATTTTGCCCTGTGCTTTATCCCAGTCCTTCAATTTGGAACCAAGCATGTATGTGTCACGTAGAGGGGCCCACCCTGGCTCATCTTCATCTTTGCCAATATTCTAATAAGCAGATCAATTATGAGTTACATGCGCAGAAATCCACAAGTAAAGTTCAGTTATATATGAAACACTGTATTAAAAATATGTTGCAAAATACTTAGAAACCTGCAGTTGAGCTAGTTAATTACACCAACCAGTGAACTAGCAGCTTAACTGGATAAACCAATGATCCAGCTTTTTTTACTATTGTTAGGATCCCCTGTTCACCCGATGATTATGGTAGGTATACTGGTATTTATCCCCCAACTACTCCCACGTCCTGCAGCTTTTACTGTCTTATGGCTCATGACAATCCTCATTTTTCAAAATTGCTAGCTTCAATAAATTAGACATGAAGTGTTGAAACTCTACTATGCCACCACGGCCACATACATATGCAAAAGAGAAGGGGTGTGCAACGGGCTTTGCTTTAATGTTTAATGCCAAGTTTCATTTACTTAATTTGTACACCAAATAACTAGTTTCAAAATGGTGTCTAGTTTGAAGTTTAGTGTGACTGCTTGATACACTAGCAATAATGAATTCCATTTCCACAAATTCAATCGGACAAAAAAACATTAATACCTCATACCATAAGCCCCTAAACTGAAGGGACAAACTTTTAGGGGTTGTTTGGATAGCATGTTTTGACAGAATCCGTTTAAGTAAAACTGATTTCACCCTGAGGTTGTTAGCCCAAACTGCTCGGGGCCGAACTGCGAGTACTCAGGGGACACTATGAGCAAGCTAGCAAAACAATTGTGGACTAGCACGGGAGAGACTCTTGATAGGTGAGTGGAAAACTGATTTCTATTGCCAGCACTTGCGTTGTATTTATAGTACAAGGGAGGGTCGGTTCCTGAAGTTTAAATCGACTATGGCTGCTAGTTCAAGCAAAACCTGAATTTACTACTACCTGTTTAGAACTCTAGATACGTTCACTTCCTTACTAACTAAGAGAGCTCTAGCTGACCTGTATCTTATCTTGAAATGCTGCTAGGATAATATAACCTGCTCCTAGCAGCATATTTGACTTCTGTTGCTGCATTGAAGAGATCTTTTGACAGGGTTTAACCCACAGAGGTTAGCGCAAACTCTGTTTGCATATTGTAGTTGTATAAACCCCAAAAAACTATGTATTCTAAAACCATTTGTTGAGATAAATCACCGCCTGTGTGAATGGTTGGTAAAGTTCTTATAGCATCTGGCCTACCCGAAAGGCTGATGAAATTAATGGTTGATAAAGTTCCCGCTCAGCTACCTAAGGACGAAGTCACAACAAAGAGATACTTAGCCAGTCACCCACCGGAGGCGAATAACTTTATGTCAATGTCAACAGCCCAAGTCTTTTATAAAGGCAGCGGCTTTTCTATGCAGAGGATAAATAGCTCATTCTTATGTGTGTTACAGGTTTCCTATTTTGTGAGTTATCTGTTGTGTACTTACTGGAGATGTGAATTTGATATCCATAGGCATAGAAGGCACTAGGAATTTTCGATGAATCGCCAGAATGACAACATGCACGAGATTGGTTGTAGCTGGTTCCTGGTACAGTTTCTGATGGGCAATCTGGATGGGTGATAGAGGTTCTGAAATCAAAAGAAGAGTGGCTGCCATTGCTTCCTGGACTCCTTGTCCATGTGCAGCTAAAGTTTGGCCGTAGAAAAGCAGTAGCTAGCTGGTCCCCGTGTTTGTCAATACTGAGTATACAACTATTCCAGTTACAATTCTCTCTAGGCCAGAAAAAACTCATCGGACAAATAGTATTACCTCCGCCCCAAAAAGCTTGTCTTAGATTTTTCAAATACTTAGCTTGTCTTAGATTTTCGGGAGTAGGATTTTCAATAACAAATCATTACAGCACCAGGTTTGTCTTAATGCACTACAAAGAATTATGGGCAAAACAATTATACTCATTAAGCTGTGACAACAGTTCTGCAAGAATTTTGTTGCGATATAGGGATGAAGAGAAACTAAAACTACAAGGTTTGCATGTAGAAATCTTGCGCTCTTGGTGCACGCAATGAAACTTAGTAAACGAAAACCACATCAAAGACGCCATTCTTCCCCTTATACAAAATCTTCCATTCTTGGATGCGTCCAAAAGCATCAACCACCCTCCGTTCCCCCTTTTAAAATGTAGCCCCTCAGCCAACCGTGCAATAGATTTTGCTTCCTATTCATCATCAGAAAATTTGTCCAAAGGGACCTCACTCGGTTTAGCCATATCAGAATCCTGCGCGGTAAACAAAACATAAGTTAATTATACAGGAGCATGTGTTGTTGTACTCACACAGATAATGCTATAACAAGAGGATTTTTACCTGTGCTTTATCCCAGTCCTTCAATTTGGAACCAAGCATGTATGTGTCACGTAGAGGAGCCCACCCTGGCTCATCGTCACCTTTGCCAATATTCTAATAAGCAGAACAATTATCAGAAATTACATACACAGAAATCCATAAGAAAAGTTCACTTATATATGCAACACTGTATTGAAAATATGTTGCGAAGTACTTAGAAACCTAGAGTTCAACTAGTTAATTACTCCAACCAGTGAACTAGCAGCTTAATTGGATAATCCAATGATCCAGCTTTTTTATTACTGTTAGGATCCCCTGTTCACCCGATGATTATGGTAGGTATACTGGTATTTCCCCAACTACTCATATATCCTGCAACTTTTACTGTCTTATGGCTCATAACAATCCTCATTTTTCAAAATTGCTAGCTTCAGTAAATTAGACATGAATTATTCAAACTCTACTATGCCACCACGGCCACATACATATGCAAAAGAGAAGGGGTGTGCAACGGGCTTTGCTTTAATGTTTAATGCCAAGTTTCATTTACTTAATTTGTACACCAAATAACTAGTTTCAAAATCGTGTCTAGTTTGAAGTTTAGTGTGACTGCTTGATACACTAGCAACAATGAATTCCATTTCCACAAATTTAATCGGACAACACAACATTAATACCTAGTACCATAAGCCCCTAAACTGAAGCGACATACTTTTAGGGATTGTTTGGATAGCATGTTTTGACAGAATCCGTTTAAGTAAAACTGATTTCACCCCGAGGTTGCTAGCCCGAACTGTGAATGCTCGGGGCCGAACTGCGAGTACTCGGAGGACACTATGAGCAAGCTAGCAAAACAATTGTGGACTAGCACAGGAGAGACTCTTGATAGGTGAGTGAAAAACTGATTTCTATTGTGAGCACTTGGGCTGTATTTATAGTGCAACGGAGGGTCGGTTTCTGAAATTTAAACCGACTATGGCTGCTAGTTCAAGCAAAACCTGAATTTACTACTACCTGTCTAGATACATTCACTTCCTTACTAACTAAGAGAGCTCTAGTTGACCTGTATCTTATCCTGAAATGCTGCTAGGATAATATAACCTGATCCTAGCAGCATATTTGACTTATGTTGCTGCATTGAAGAGATCTATTGACAGGGTTTAACCCACAGAGGTTAGCGCAAACTCTGTTTGCATATTGTAGTCAATCCGTGGATTACTAGAACTTGTTTCGCCTAAACTCGTAATTTTGCGTTTATGGAAAATCGACTAATAATCGTTTTTACAGAAACACATTCTCTCATGAACCAGCAAAAGTCAGTCTCAGATAGTTTCTTGTCATGACGTTAATGTGCTAATAAAAAGAAACTAAAAGGCAGAATAAAAAGAAAACCGTTTGAAAGAACTAGAAAAAAGGAAAAAGGGAAACAAAAAAAGGAAAAAAGAAAGGAGGAGAGAAGAAAAAAAATAGTAAAGAGGTTTGATATAAAGCCAACTTACGTTGGCTGTTTGGTTATTGCGTCCAATTGTGGACCAGAAGTTGCTATTTCGAATCCTGGCGTGCTGACAAAAAAAAATTCCATTTAAAATCAGAAGAGATGATAGATGGCCCGGCCCATCTCGCATGTGTACAGAGTATACTAATACGGCCGGCGAATAGTTTTTTTTAGGGGAAGTTTCTTAATATGACCATCATATCCTTTCTTATGAAGAGGTATGGGCTAATCTAAGTCGTCCTTGTGTTTTAGGGGGGGGGGGGGTACCGAAGCAGGAGTGTTCTTCAATACCATCATCATCATCATGCTCGGCCAAAACTGTTGCACGGTCTTGACAATTACATGTGTACACGTCGAGGGAGGGAGAGTTGATACGTCTCCAACGTATCTATAATTTTTTATTGTTCCATGCTATTATATTATCTGTTTTGGATGTTTTATATGCATTAATATGCTATTTTATATTATTTTTGGGACTAACCTATTAATCTAGAGCCTAGTGCCAGTTTCTGTTTTTTCCTTGTTTTTGAGTATTGCAGATAAGGAATATTAAACGGAGTCCAAACGGAATAAAATCTTCGGAATGATTTTTCTTGGACCAGAAGAAACCTGCCAGACTTGGAGACGAAGGCAGGAGACCTGCCGTGGAGTCACAAGCCACCAGGGCGCGCCCCCTGGCTTGTGGCCCCCCAGCAGCTCCCCTAACCGTATTCTTCGGCCTATAAATTCCCAAATATTCCCTGGATACCAAAGAGAGCCACGAAAATACTTTTCCGACGCCGGAAGCCTCTGTTCCCGTGAGATCCAATCTTGGAGCCTTTTCCGGTAATCTGCCGGAGGGGGATTCGATCACGGAGGGCATCTACATCAACTCCATTGCCCCTCCGATGATGCGTGAGTAGTTCACCACAGACCTTCGGGTCCATAGCTAGTAGCTAGATGGCTTCTTCTCTCTCTTTGTTCTTCAATACCATGTTCTTCATGATCTTCATGGAGATCTATCCGATGTAATACTCTTTTGCGGTGTGTTTGTCGAGATCCGATGAATTGTGGGTTTATGTTCAGATTATCTATGAATATTATTTGAATCTTCTCTGAATTCTTATATTCATGATTTCATATCTTTGCAAGTCTCTTCGAGTTATTGGTTTGGTTTGGCCAACTAGATTGGTAATTCTTGCAATGGGAGAAGTGCTTAGTTTTGGGTTCAATCTTGCGGTGTCCTCACCCAGTGACAAAGTAGGGGTAGCGAGGCATGTATTTGTATTGTTGCCATCGAGGATAAAAAGATGGGGTTTTCATCATATTGCTTGAGTTTATCCCTCTACATCATGTTATCTTACCTAATAAGTTACTCTGTTCTTCATGAACTTAATACTCTAGATGCAGGCAGGAGTCGGTCGATGTGTGGAGTAATAGTAGTAGATGCAGAATCATTTCGGTCTACTTGACACGGACGTGATGCCTATATGCATAATCATTGCCTTGGATATCTTCATAATTATTCGCTTTTCTATCAATTGCTCGACAGTAATTTGTTCACCCACTGTATTATTTTCCTTCATGAGAGAAGCCTCTAGTGAAACCTATGGCCCCCGGGTCTATTTTCCATATTATATTTTCAGATCTATAAACCAAAAATACAAAAAAATACTTAGCTGCAATCTTTTTACTTTTGTTTTACTTTTCGTTTTAGCAATCATATCTATCTATCTCTATCAGATCTCATCCTTGCAAGTAACCGTGGAGGGATTGACAACCCCTTTATAGCGTTGGATGCAAGTGTTTGATTATTTGTGTAGGTACATCTATTGGGGACTTGCTTGTATCTCCTACTGGATTGATACCTTGGTTCTCAACAACTGAGGGAAATACTTATCTACTTTGCTGCATCACCATTTCCTCTTCAAGAGAAAACCAACGCATGCTCAAGAAGTAGCAAGAGTTCAGGGACGAAGGAAAATCTTTTTAATATTCTCGTCGATATTTGAAGTTTTTAACTCCAAACGAAGCATCCTATAAATCAGCTTCAACAAAACAACAACCCAAAACTGATTTCCCTAAAACTCCTCTTAAAACTGGTTTTGCTAATACTTGTTCCAAATACTAGTTATCCAAACAATCACTTAGTGAAGAAATAATTAGGTATAACTACCTTTGAGAACTTGGAAGATCCCTGGCCTTGTTGTCCTTCGTTAGACGGTGCAGAGTGTTTTGTCAAAGCTACTAGGACGAACAGGAAACTAATCAGCCATTTGGATATCAGTATAGAAATGGTTGTGAGCATCAAAACTGAATGCAGAAATAGGCATGATATGCTCTCTCTTTCTCCGATGTTTTGCTGCAAACACATGGACAACATGTTGAGATGATCATGGCATTGTTACAAATTGCGTGTTTATGTTGCAAGGTTGTTTTTTGCGGTGTTGCAAGTGTTGGCTTGTATGTTGTATATGTATAAACCCCAAAAAACTATGTATTCTAAAACTTTTTGTCGAGATAAGTCACCGCCTGTATGAATGTTTGGTAAAGTTCTTATAGCATCTGACCTACCCGAAAGGCTGATGAAATAAATGGTTGATAAAGTTCCCGCTCAGCTACCTAAGGACGAAGTCACAACAAGGAGATACTTAGCCAGTCACCCACCGGAGGCGAATAACTTTATGTCAATGTCAACAGCCCAAGTCTTTTATAAAGGCAGCGGCTTTTCTATGCAGAGGGTAAATAGCTCATTCTTATGTGTGTTACAGGTTTCCTATTTTGTGAGTTATCTGTTGTGTACTTACTGGAGATGTGAATTTGATATCCATAGGCATAGAAGGCACCAGGAATTTTCGATGAATCGCCAGAATGACAACATGCACGAGATTGGTTGTAGCTGGTTCCTAGTGCAGTTTCTGATGGGCAATCTGGATGGGCGATAGAGGTTCTGAAATCAAAAGAAGAGTGGCTGCCATTGCTTCCTGGACTCCTTGTCCATTTTCCTATATGCAATCAATCGTTTGTGTATATGTGCACCTAAAGTTTGGTCGTAGCAAAGCAGTAGCTAGCTGGTCTCCGTGTTTATTAATACTGAGCATACAGCTATTCCAGTTACAATTCTCTCTATGCCAGAAAAACCTCATCGGACAAGTAGTATTACCTCCGCCCCGAAAAGCTTGTCTTAGATTTGTCAGGATACTTAGCTTGTCTTAGATTTTCGGGAGTAGGATTTTCAACAACAAGTCATTGCAGCATCAGGTTTGTCTTAATGCACTACAAAGAATTCTGGGCAAAAAATTTATACTCATTAAGCTGTGACAACAGTTCTGCAAGAATTTTGTTGTGATACAAGGATGAAGAGAAACTAAAACTACAAGGTTTGCATGTAGAAATCTTGCGCTCTTGGATGCACGCAATGAAACTTAGTAAACGAAAACCACATCAAAGACGCCATTCTTCCCCTTCTCCAAAATCTTCTGTTCTTGGATGCGTCCAAAAGCATCAACCGCCTTCCATTCCCCCTTTTAAAATGTAGCCCCTCAGCCAACCGGGAATAGATTTTGTTTCCTATTCATCATCAGAAAAGTTGTCCAAAGGGGCATCACTCGGTTTAGCCACATCAAAATCCTGCCCAGTAAACAAAACATTAGTTAATTATACAGGTGCATGTGTTGTTGTACTCACACAAATAATGCCATATCCAAAGGATTTTTACCTGTGCTTTATCCCAGTCCTTCAATTTGGAACCAAGCATGTATGTGTCGCGTAGAGGGGCCCACCCTGGCTCATCTTCACCTTTGCCAATATTCTAGTAAGCGGAACAATTATGAGTGACATGCACAGAAATCCACAAGTAAAATTCAGTTATATGCAACATTGTATTAAAAATATATTGCAAAATACTTAGAAACCTGCAGTTCAGCTAGTTAATTACACGAACCAATGAACTAGCAGCTTAGTTGGATAAACAAATGTTCCAGCTTTTTATACACTGTTAGGATCCCCTGTTCACCCGATGATTATGGTAGGTATACTGGTATTTCCCCAAAAACTCATATATCCTGCAGCTTTTACTGTCTTATGGCTCATGGCAATCCTCATTTTTCAAAATTGCTAGCTTCAATAAATTAGACATGAAGTGTTCAAACTCCACTTTGCCACCACGGTCACATTCATATGCAAAAGAGAAGAGGTGCGCAATGGGCTTTACTTTAATGTTTAATGCCAAGTTTCATTTACTTTGTACACCAAATAACTAGTTTCAAAGCCCCTAAACTTAAGGGACATACTTTTAGGGATTGTTTGGATAGCATCTTTTGACAGAATCCGTTTAAGTAAACTGATTTCACCCCGAGGTTGCGATTTTTTGTCAGATAAGACCACCTGTGTTTTCGTATTAACAGAAAGGACCACATGTGACCCGTATTGACAAAAAAGACCACGTGTGTCGTGACGGCAGGTGCGCCTGCCGACACGTGGCACCTGCCACCACAGCCTCAGGCGGCAACTCGCTGCAACAGCTTTTCGGCCTGCACAACGATTCTCAACGGGACAGGAAGAGGTGGCGGGCCCTGCCACCACACACCATGGCGGCTGGTACTGTTTACTGCCCCGACGCATGCAAAAACTGCCTAGAAAAGCCTACATACGCCCACGCATGCCAGATGGATCGTCCGCATGTGCAAGTGTGATGACATGTTCGTAGGTTTGCTACTGTATTCTTGTAATAAACATACAAGTATATGCTGAATTTGGTAGGTTGGATGCTAGTGCATCTCTTGCATGCATGCGTGCTACGAGCCTATGACAAGAAAGCAACATGGCAGCCCACCAGCGCGCAGCAGGCTAAGGGAGACGCGCGCAGCAGGAACCGTACCTATCGCCACACCCGCCTGCCACCTTTTTCCGTTCCGTTGCAAATAGTTGCGTTGATCTAAAAGCCGTTGCAGCCAAGCTGCCGCCTGAGCCCGTGGCATGTGCCAGAAGCGTAGGTGGTCTTATCCGACGAAAATTCCGAGGTTGCTGGCCCGAACTGTGAGTGCTCGGGGCCGAACTGCGAGTACTCGGGGGACACTGTGAGCAAGCTAGCAAAAAATTGTGGAGTATCACGGGAGAGACTCTTGATAGGTGAGTGGAATACTGATTTATATTGCCAGCACTTGGGCTGTATTTATAGTACAAGGGAGGGTCGGTTCCTGAAGTTTAAACTGGCTATGGCTGCTAGTACAAGCAAAACCTGAATTTACCACTACCTGTCTAGATACATTCACTTCCTTACTAACTAAGAGAGCTCTAGCTAACCTGCATCTTATCCTGAAATGCTGCTAGGATAAGATAACCTGCTCCTAGCAGCATATTTTGACTTATGTTGCTGCGTTGAAGAGACTTCTGTTGACAGGGTTTAACCCACAGAGGTTAGCGCAAACTCTGTTTGCATATTGTAGTCAATCCGTGGATTACTAGAACTCGTTTCGCCAAAACTTGTAATTTTGCGTTTATAGAAAATCGAATAATAATCGTTTTTCTTTTTGCGGGGTAATAATCGTTTTTACAGAAACACATTCTCTCATGAACCAACAAAAGCCAGTCTCAGATAGTTTCTTGCCGTGACGTTAATGTGCTAATAAAAAGAAACTAAAAGGAAAAATAAAAAGGAAACCGAAAAAAACCATTTGAAAGAACCAGAAAAAAGGAAAAAGGGAAACAGAAAAAAAGAAAAAGGGAAAAGGGAAAAAAGGAGGAGAGAAGAAAAGAATAGTAAAGAGGTTTGATATAACGCCAACTGACATTGGCTGTTTAGTTATTGCGTCCAATTGTGGACCAGATGTTGCTGTTTCGAATCCTGGCGTGCCCACAATTTTTTTTCCATTTACAATCAGAAGAGAAGATAGATGGGCCGGCCCATCTCGCATGTGTACAGAGTATACGAATACGGCCGGCGAATAGTTTTTTTTAGGGGAAGTTTTTTAATATGACCATCATGTCTTTTCTTATGAAGAGGTATGGGCTAATCTAAGCCGTCCATGTGTTTTAAGGGGTGTGCTGAAGCAGAAGTGTTCCTCAATAGCATCATCATCATCGTGCTCGGCCAAAGCTGTTGCACGAAGTTGACAACTACATGTGTACACGTCGAGGGAGAGAGAGTTCAGGGACGAAGGAAAACCTATTTAATACTCTCGTCGATATTTGAAGTTTTTAGGTCCAAACGAAGTGTCCTATAAATCAGCTTCAACAAAACAACAACCTAAAACTGATTTCCCTAAAAATCCTCTTAAAACTGGTTTTGCTAATACTTGTTCCAAATACCAGTTATCCAAACAATCACTTAGTGAAGAAATAATTAGGTATAACTACCTTTGAGAACTTGGAAGATCCCTGGCCTTGTTGTCCTTCGTTATATGGTACAGAGTGTTTCGCCAAAGCTGCTAGGACGAACAGGACACCAATCAGCCATTTGGATATCAGTATAGAAATGGTTGTGAGCATCAAAATTGAACGCAGAAGATAGGCATGATATGCTCTCTCTCTGGTGTTTTGCTGCAAACACATGAAAAACATGTTGAGATGATCATGGGCAGTATTACAAATTGCATGTTTATGTTGCAAGGTTGTTTTTTGCAGTGTTGCAAGTGTTGGCTTGTATGTTGTATATGTACAAACCCCAAAAAACTATGTATTCTAAAACTGTTTTTTTAGATAAATCACCGCCTCTATGAATGGTTGGTAAAGTTCTTATAGCATCTGGCCTACCCGAAAGGCTGATGAAATAAATGGTTGATAAAGTTCCCGCTCAGCTACCTAAGGACGAAGTCACAACAAAGAGATACTTAGCCAGTCACCCACCGGAGGCGAATAACCTTATGTCAATGTCAACAGCCCAAGTCTTTTATAAAGGCAGCGACTTTTCTATGCAGAGGATAAATAGCTCATTCTTATTTGTGTTACTGGTTTCCTATTTTGTGGGTTATCTATTGTGTACTTAGATTTGAATTTGATATCCATAGGCATAGAAGGCACCAGGAATTTTCGATGAGTGGCCAGAATGACAACATGCTCCAGATTTGCTGTAGCTGGTTCCTGGTACAGTTTATGATGGTCAATCTGGATGGGTGATAGAGGTCCTGAAATCAAAAGAAGAGTGGCTGCCATTGCTTCCTGGACTCCTTGTCCATTTTCCTATAGGCAATCAATCGTTTGCATATATGTGCAGCTAAAGTTTGGTCGTAGCAAAGCAGTAGCTAGCTGGTCCCCGTGTTTGTTAATACCGAGTATACAGCTATTCCGGTTATAATTCTCTCTATGCGAGAAAAACCTCATCGGACAAATAGTATTACCTCCGCCCCGAAAAGCTTGTCTTAGATTTGTCAGGATACTTAGCTTGTCTTAGATGTTCGGGAGTAGGATTTTCAACAACAAATCATTGCAGCATCAGGTTTGTCTTAATGCACTACAAAGAATTCTGGGCAAAACAATTACTCATTAAGCTGTGACAACAGTTCTGCAAGAATTTTGTTGTGATACAAGGATGAAGAGAAACTAAAACTACAAGGTTTGCATGTAGAAATCTTGCGCTCTTGGATGCACGCAATGAAACTTGGTAAACGAAAACCACATCAAAGACGCCATTCTTCCCCTTCTCCAAAATCTTCCGTTCTTGGATGCGTCCAAAAGCATCAACCCCCCTCCATTCCCCCTTTTAAAATGTAGCCCCTCAGCCAACCATGCAATAGATTTTGCTTCCTATTCATCATCAGAAAAGTTGTCCAAAGGGACCTCACTCGGTTTAGCCATATCAGAATCCTGCATGGTAAACAAAACATAAGTTAATTATACAGGAGCATGTGTTGTTGTACTCACACAAATAATGCTATAACAAGAGGATTTTTACCTGTGCTTTATCCCAGTCCTTCAATTTGGAACCAAGCATGTATGTGTCACGTAGAGGAGCCCACCCTGGCTCATCTTCACCTTTGCCAATATTCTAATAAGCAGATCAATTATGAGTTACATGCACAGAAATCCAGAAGTAAAGTTCAGGTATAAATGCAACACTGTATTAAAAATATGTTGCAAAATACTTAGAAACCTGCAGTTGAGCTAGTTAATTACTCCAAGTCTCCAACCAGTGAACTAGCAGCTTAATTGGATAAACCAATGATCCAGCTTTTTTTACTACTGTTAGGATCCCCTGTTCAGGAGCCTTGGCACAGTGGTAAAGCTGCTGCCTTGTGACCATGAGGTCACGGTTTCAAGTCCTGGAAACAGCCTCCTATAGAAATGTAGGGAAAGGCTGCGTACAATAGACCCAAAGTGGTCGGACCCTTCCCCGGACCCTGCGCAAGCGGGAGCTGCATGCACCGGGCTGCCCTTTTTTTAGGATCCCCTGTTCACCCGATGATTATGGTAGGTATACTGGTATTTATCCCCCAACTACTCAAATATCCTGCAGCTTTTTATGTCTTATGGCTCATGGCAATCCTCATTTTTCAAAAGCTAGCCTCAATAAATTAGATAGTGTTCAAACTCCACTATGCGTCTATGCCACCACGGTCAAATCCATATGCAAAAGAGAAGGGGTGCGCAAGGGGCTTTGCTTTGTTTCATGTCAAGTTGCACTGTGTTAATTTTTTCCAGCTATTAGCTTACATGTTTCGACCATGCATAGTTTCATTTACTTTGTACACCAAATAACTAGTTTCAAAATCGAGTCTTGTTTGAGGTTTAGTGGGATTGCTTGATACAATAGCAACGATGACTTCCATTGTCCACAAAATTTAATCGGACAACACAACATTAATACCTAGTACCATAAGCCCCTAAACTGAAGGGACGGACTTTTAGGGGTTGTTTGGATAGCATGTTTTGACAGAATAAGTTTAAGTAAAAGTGTAAAACTGATTTCACCCGGAGGTTGTTAGCCCGAACTGTTAGTGCTTGGGGCCGAAGTGCGAGTACTTCGGGAACACTATGAGCAAGCTAGCAAAAAAATTGTGGACTAGCACGGGAGACCCTCGCTGGATGTTGCTGACCACCAGCAACGCTGATGCAACTTCCTACAGTTTTCATGGTGCTGCTCTCGGGTCACTGCGGCGGATGGAGAACATCTTGCTCGGCCAAAGCTGTGATTTCGATCTCAGCGAGATAATGGTGTCAGCAGGAAGCAGCTGCTTATCGCAGCGGCCTCACAATCAGAAAGATAGTATTTCTTCAATAGCATCATCATCATCATGCTCGGCCAAAAATGTTGCACGGAGTTGACGATTACATGTGTATCCGTAGAGGGAGAGAGAGTTCAGGATGAAAGAAAATCTATTTAATACTCTCGTCGATATTTGAAGTTTTTAAGTCCAAACAAAGTATCCTATAAATCAGCTTCAACAAAACAACAACGTAAAACTGGTTTTCCTAAAAATCCTCTAAAAAGTGGTTTGCTAATACTTGTTCCAAATACTACTTATACAAACAATCACTTAGTGAAGAAAGAATTAGGTATAACTACCTTAGAGAACTTGGAAGATCCCTGGCCTTGTTGTCCTTCGTTAGATGGTACAGAGTGCTTTGCCAAAGCTGCTAGGACGAACAGGAAACCAATGAGCCCATTTGGATATCAGTATAGAAATGGTTATGAGCATCAAAACTGAACGCAGAAGATAGGCATGATGTGCACAATCTTGAGTCAATATGATGGTGTGCTAGCATCAAAAGAACTATAGCATGTGGCATCTCCAGCTGTTTTCAGTTCTAATAGATTTTCAAGTTTGTCTGCAAATTATCAAACAAATGTACATCTACTGTTCTTACATTCATCAAGTCGTCAAATTCAAACCCTCTAAAATGTAAGCAGTTATATGCCTCTCCCAACACTTGGTCATTCAGTGGTCCATGAAATGCTGGTGTTTATAGAATAGAAAGCAGACCAGTATCATGTCTATTGCAACTCTAACTAACATCAACCTGAGCTTTGAAGCTCCAGACTGCACCTAATTAGCTAAAGTCTTGATAAACTATGAGTCCAGGTCACCAAATTTCATTGTTTTTCACAAGTTTCACTCTGCAGATGAGATGTTTGACAAGAAGATTTCACATGATTCTTTTCAAGCTTGATTAAAACAATTATTCTTACAAGACTTTAGAAATAATAACACCCGCATCGCCAATTTATATGTCATATTGTCATGACATGAGTGCATGCTGATATTTCATTCTTGGATAGAGATTGAAAGAAGAAAGGAAAGAAGAGGCAGTTAACATGTTTTGCATAAGACTGATCTGTCTCGAACAGCAAGAAAAATGGATAAAGATAACCAGATTGTAATAGTGGTGACTAACTGGCATTTCATACAGCAAATTGCATTTCAGACTACTGTTCTATCTAACAAGAAACATGTGCTATCATCCAGTCAACAAATTATTTGAATTGCCCCATGCCCACTAACGCTTTTCTTTTCCAGATAATGAATAGACAGCGATAATACAAGTTTGGTCATCCACAAATTAGAAATCCAAAAAATTAGGCGAATGAGTCAAATGAATCTTAAAATATTAGAGGAAGTCAATAGCATTGAAAAGGAGAAGGTCATACATTTGACATCTTTACTTCTTGATGGATTCAAACCTTTCCTAGTCTGTCGCTTGCTCACCTGGAAATAAAAATCAAATTTTACGACTTACTAATTAGCTAACACAATTTTTTCCAAGTATATACAAAATAAAGTGCAAAGGAATAATTAGGAAAGATCCTAGAGGTTCAAATAGGTTCCAATTCATAAGGATTCCAATAAAGTTTTTTTGACAAAGGGGTTTCCCCCCGCCCCAACTATTAAAGCCAAGGCAACAAACAAATAACGTTCCACAGATCTCGGCTGCAGCCAAAGTAACTGCAACGGAATTATTACATCTGCACCGCAGCAACAAAGTCTCATGCAGGGCCTATGAAAGGAACACATACACAAAGGAACGCAAACCTATCTAAAGCCCAGCTGAAGAACCTTGCCAAGCAATTGTAAACAATTCTCCTCGCCGGTGATCAAGAAGTGTTAGGCATTCGAGCACTAGAGTAAAATTTAATCAAGTAACCTACACCGAAAGAATTCCCAAGGATTCAAATCCTCCAAAACCCTAAAGAAATTCGTTTGAATCAAATAAGCAATTAGTAGGTAGGTAACTAAGTGTGGAACTATTTGCGGCTTGAAGTAAGCAAATCTCTTTCTTGAATAGATACACACAATTCAACCGAGTGTGAATATGATATGTATGAGAGGTATGATAGAGCATCGTCCAAGTCTTAGGAAATAACTGGCGCGTTGCATAGCATATTTTGCTGAATGCCCAAAAGAATTAGAACCACAACTTCGCATTAGGATAAGAATCCATAGAAGCTGCCTAGAATGAATAATTACATTCATCATCACAACAAACAGAGCAACATATATGTCTAGCAGTTAAGAACTGAAAAAGACAAGTGTGCTTACCTCATTGAACAACCTGACAACTGCATCATCAATAGAGTACATGAAAAGATGTTGGAGGGCAAGGCATGAGTTTAGACAAGATTGATATTAGACACAAGCAAAATGACATGTTGGAAAACAGAACATTACCTCCTTGGGTTGCAACCTTGATAAGCATCTTTTCCTTGTTGTCAATAGCATTCTCGGGTATTTTATGACCCTTCTGCGCAGCCTGCATTTGCCACAAAACAAGAGGTCATGCCGTGAACACAATCGCATTTTAAGTGCACGGTGAATTAGCAAGCAAGTGAATTGAGGTGTAGCATACAAGGCGCTTCTCCTTGCGGGCCTCTCCCTTGGACTTGTGCTCGTCCGCCTCCTCGGCCAACTTGGCGGCGACCAATTTCTTGTCCGCTGACAGAATTGGACCCTAGCAACAAGAAGAAAACGTGTTAGTGCCCGCTTCTACGTTATGCATCGCCATGACAGAAATGTAAAAACGTTGAGAATTAGGGGAGTAACGACCAACCAATGGGTTGTCGCCGAGCTTCTTCTCCATGATCTTGGTGAAGGCGACCTGGAAAGCCCTGCAGCCTTCCTGGAACATGGTGAACGCCTTTTCCCCGTCGGATTCCCCGCCGGAGCTGGAGGCCTCCCCCTCCTCCTCGGACGAGGGGGCCGCTTCGACGTCGCCGCCGTCGGGGGCCGCGTCACGTTGCTTCGGTGGTCGGGGCTGTGACTTCCGTGGCAGGGGTTGGACGGCGGCGTCGTCGTCGTCCGAGTTGTAGTCGCGGGCGCGCTTCTCGAGCAGCTTGAGGAACTTGGCGCTCGGCTTGCGGCGGCGGCGGGAGGCGTCGTCGGGGCCCTTCAGCTTCTTCTTCTTGTTGTTGGGGTTGCCCTTCCCCTTGTTCTTGCGCTTGTGGGGGTTCCCGGAGGCGGCGGCGGCGGCCGGCGCAGGTTGCGCGGGGGCGTCCGCCATGGATGGAGCCCGTTGTGAGTTCTGCCTCTCGGCGGCGGCCTCCCCTCCCTTTGCAGGTCAGTGACGACGGCTAGCCTAGCTTGCGGCGGTGGCGGGCTTGGTGAGCTCGCCGTCGAGTGGTGGTAGCGGCGGCACGCGTTGGTAGCGCGCTCGCGCGATGGGGAATTGGGCAACGGGGATTTAGGATTTAGGGTTTATGTGCGGTATAAGGCCGGATGGAGAAGTACGGTGTTGCCCTGGGCTGGCCTAAAAGCAAAAGAAATGGGCCGCTGCTTGTCCTGATGCAGATGGGCCGGTCCAATACGGCTCCTGGTGGAGCAATTTTTCAGGAGGTTTTATTCCTGTTTATTTCTGTGATGATGATTTTGACACGGTTTTTTCACAGGGGTTTTTTCCTGTTTTTTCTGTGATGGTTTTGACCTGTTTTTTGCATGATTTTTCCCAGTTTGTTTTTTGATGGTTTTGAGCGTTTTTCGCGCGGGTTTTTTCCCTGTTTGCTTCAGTAGTGGTTTCTGTGTTTCTTTCACCGTCTTTTCTACATTTTTATGTGTTTCTTCATTGGTTTTTCGTAGGGTTTTTTAATTATTTTTTCAACATGTGTCTACTTTTTTTCAGTACACATTGTATTTTTATACACGTGGACATGTTTAATATATGTTAAATTTTTTAAAAATAGATAATGTACATGTTTTTCAAATACATGTTTTTGAACTTTTAAAAATAGGTATCAAACATTTTCAAAGAAATGTTGAACATTTTTTCAAATGATACAATATAATCTATTTAACTAGGTAGACATTATTTTTACATTGTATAAATAATACTTTAAATATCAACAAAAAATGAAAAGTGTGATCCCTTCTATTAAATTTCACTTATAATTTCTTTATTGTGGAAAAAAAAATTACACAAACATTTTTACAAATGTGTGACATTTTTATGTACATTTTTAATGCCATTAAAATTACTAATAGTAGCACGAATATTTTATTAAATTTGAATAAACTTTTTCTTATTTTCATGAACATTTTTTTGAAATTTGTGAACATTTATTTTTTTTCATTAAATTTTAAAGTTCCATGAAATTTTTTATTGCTTCATAAATATTTTAAAAACAGTACATAAACATTATAAATACAAGTATTTATATTTTAACATGTTTCAGAAAAAAAAAGTAAAAAAAAAGAAAAGAAAACAAAATCAAAATCAAAACAATGGAGTGAAAGAAGGAGCATCCCACTCAGGTGTGTTTCTTGGGTCGGCCCGTCTAGGGAGCACCGCAAGCGACACAACGCTTGGGATCATTGTGAGTGATATATAGTCGCAGCCAGGTATTGGAGTAGAAACCCAAAATTTCTGGAATTAATTCGGGTTTTCGTATCTGGTACAGATAGAGAAAATTATTTGGACTATAAGGGGTTGGGTTCAGAAAAAAGTGACTGGCCCTCGTGTTAGCTCCCGTGTGATGGATCAGGTCGGAGTGGGAGAGTAAATGGAGGTTCCCCATGTGAAGATCCATTTATCTCTGTTGGCCGAAAGGTGAACTGATTGTGTGAAAATATTAAGTTCCCTCAACTTGTTGTATGCATGAATTGATAGAGAAGTATGGAAGTTTTCTAGAGGGTTGGGGCGCCTGCATGAAGCTTTGGACAGATTGCAGCTCACTGAGGGAGAAGGTGATATGGGGCAACCCCGGTGAGGCCGATCTTTTCACGCTTGAAGGGGAAAAGGAGAGAAATCAAAGAGAGAAACTCAAGAACACTCAAGAACGATTTCCAAATCACACATCCACTAGATCCATAAATGCATACGAGATGCAAGATCCAAAGTCAATGGAAGGATACACGTAACGGGGAGTCTTCCCACTCCGGAGGGTCACACATCCACTAGGTGAGATAGGGGCGAAAGGAGAGGTTACATGGCCTTTCGGCCCACGTCTGCCCTCACAGGGGGCGGATGTCCAGGCCAAAAGGCCGGATGTCAGGGGCTTCAAGGGTGTGCCGGATGTCCGGGCTGATGGCGTCAGGCTTCGCTCGGTTCGGGTGCGGAGGCACCGGATTTCCGGGGATGAGGGCCAGATGTCCGGGGCGCTGGGTGTCGCCGGATGTCCGGGCCTTGGTCGGATGTCCGGGGCTCGGGTGGCCGGTTGTCCGCTCGGTTCTGGCATCTTCCGGCCGAAATTCCGGGGCCGAAGGCCGGATGTCCGACGCCTATAGCTGGTGCAGCTTGGCCTCGGCGCAGGTGGAGTCCCCAGGGGCCAGACGTCTGGGGTGCTGGTCGGATGTCTGAGGCCTGGGAGGTTTCTCGACCTTCTTTTGGTCCTCTCGCTCGTCCGTCTTCGGATCCATCTTCATACTGACTTGGCCTTCACTCCTAGTGTTTTCAAGATCATCTTCATGGTACCTAAGAATGCAAAGAGTCTCCGCTTGAGGTAGCATCCAAGTTTCACGAGCATCAAAGGGGGAGTCGCATAGGAGAGATGTCACCTCGGTTTCAATGGCACGTGGACGGGCTCTTGTCATGGGACCATTTGCACCTTGAGGTGTTGGTGATGGGTTCATGGGGATGACCATGGGATGCTCCGCATCATAAGGAATACAGTTATGAAAATTGGAGTTTGAGAGGGTCATATCACAGTTGTCTTGCCAGAATGGGATGGTCTTACCTTGTCCAATAACTCCTTGTGCCTGATTCTTGAACTCTGGAATGAGCTTAGCAATAGATTTCCACCAGAAGGAGCCCACTTGTCTGTTTGTTAAAATTCCATCAGGGTAATAAGAATTCCAAAACAGATTAACCCAAGGTAGGTCAGAACTGAAGAATTTATGAACATGCTTCATGAGCATGCATTGACTGTGTAAGGCCAAATTTGGAACTTCCAAGCCACCTCTTTCCTTGGGTAAACAAACCTTTTTCGAAGCTATAAGAGCAGGACCTCTGTTTTTCAATCCATATTTTCTCCAGAAGCATGATCTCAGCCCTTTATTATTTTGTTCCAATATGCCAGCATGGAGGGCTAGAGTGCTCATGAAGAAAGTTGGAAGGCTTGTAAATACAGATTTAATAAGGGTCAACTTATCTCCATAAGATAGCAAAGTTGAACATCCCATCAGCCTTTTGTCGATTCTCTTCAGTACTGGAACAAAAAAAATTCTAATCTTGGCTTTGTCGGGGGCAAAGGTAGGTCCAAATATGTGAAGGGGAAAGATCCAATAGCACAACCCATGTTATCAGCTAAAATCCCCATCTTATCTTGACCAATGTTAATAGGAACCATCATTGATTTTTGGAAATTCACTATGAGTCCGGTGTAGTCTGAAAAGTGCAAAAGCAGATTTTTTTTAAGCTCTCAAGTTGAGGTTCACTAGTTGGCATGATGACAACAATGTCATCGGCATATTGTATGACAGGGAAATCATTTGAAGGATGGTGTTCTAACGGCTTTTTTATCAGATTTGCTTGCATGGTCTCATTTAGAATAGATTGCAGTAGATCAGCTGTTAAGACAAATAGGAGTAGTGAGAGGGGGTCTCCCTGTCTTGCCCCTCTCTTGCATAGAAATTGTTTACCACGCACTCCATTGAGAAGTACATAAGAGTATCCAAATGTCTTTAATAGTTTGATGCTCAATTAGGTCAAATGCTTTCTCAAAATCCAACTTTAAAATCAGAAGTTTCATCTTGGAAGAGTGGCATTGATGAATGAACCCATATGCCCATGCCAAACAATCTTGAATAGATCCGGTCTTGAGAAAACCATATCGATTAATGTGCGCCAATTGCAATACAACTCTTTTGAGCCTGGCTGCCAATAGCTCGGTGTTGATCTTCATGGAGCAATTGAGCAATGATATTGGCCTGAAATCATTAGCAGAAGTGGGTTTGGAATGAGGGTAATATAGGATGAATTAATACTCTGCGGAGTGGCTATTTTCTTTTCACCAAAAATTATTAGGAACTCCCCAATAAAAAAGGAATTGGAGATAGAGGAGTTGCTTGAAGAAGCTCGAGCGTCTCCAATATCAGACCCAGTTTTTGGCTAGCCAAATCCATGTTTTTTTTCTTTTTGCGAGGGAAATCCATGTTGAATAGTGGAGGGAGAAAAATTTGGGTAGTCGAAAAACATTTCGTACTTTTTTCAGCATACCCAAAAGTCGATACCCGCGTTTTCAAAACCAAAAAAAAAACCGTAGAGATAGCATATACTTCAAAACTGGGGTAGTTCATTCCATAATTGAACTTTTCCCTGAAGCTGAAGGGACTTGTTGAATTCGGAAACCGGCGTTCGCCAAAGGAGCAGAGAACGGCGGTGGTGCCCGTGGCGTGGTGGGCTAAACCCCACTGTTACCACCATCATCCATCCATCAAGCGAGGTAGCTAGCACTAGCACTCGTTGCCATCGAACGACAACCGCGTACACACGATGAAAAGGCAGCCAGCAGGGACGGATCACGAGTTGATGCATGCAGGATCCAGTCTGTTTCCTGCTCCCACAGAAGCGCCGGTCTCTGTCTCTCCGACGCCCAACAATGCAAGCACCTCTTCCTTTAATCCTTTTTTTTCCACTTTGATTAATCGGCATCAGCCGACCGGAGGGAGCTAAAAAACGATTTAGCGTCACCGAAAGCCATCCAAACGCCTTGCGATCCCGTGAACGAAGTCCATGGATTTGACGGGGGCAAATCTCATCAGAAACAGTGCGCGCCTGTTGCAGAAACTTGACTTCGGTTCAGGGTAATAATATGCACCACAGTGCTGCCATCTTCATTTATGTTTCCACAGGGACGCTTTTGGATAGAACCACGCCCTTCTAGAGTAGCTGACGAGAGAGTGGCCACGGAATTATAACCGCTTGCAGGCTTGCAGCCATCCCCAATTCGTGCATATATATGTACTACATGGGAAAAGGAAAAGATAAATTCCGTTTCTTGCTTTCAAGCAAGCAAAAGAAGAAGAAAAACCGGGCGTCCGTCCGTGCGTGCGTCCGTCCGCTCCCGTCCATAACATTTCCATCACAAACAGGTAGGTGAGTCCACTGTCCATAACAACATGACGCACTTTGCTTCTGAATCCAGATCACTCTCACTCCGGCGCATCCAAGTCTTAAGCGGAACAAGATAGAGTTAAGTGCCGCTGTCAGAGAAAGAACACGGGATTTCCGTGACATGGCCACAAGATCCGCGGCTCTCCGAAAAAAAGGAAGAGATTGCTTCAAATTATGTCGAACGTATGTACCTACTTACTTACTTATTTTGATGTACATATATTCAAATATATGTTTCCAACTTTTTAAAGTATGTATTAAACATTTTTCAAATAAATGTTGAAACCTTTTTTCAAATGATACAATATAATCTATTTAACTAGGTAAACATTATTTTTAAATTGTATAAACATTATTTTAAATGTCACCAAAAAATGAAACGTATGAACATTTTTTAAATGTCACTTATATTTTCTTGATTGTGAAACATTTCGTAATTAAAAAACCTTTTTTACAATGGCGTGAACAATTTTTATGTGTTTTTATAATGCCATTAACATTTCTAAAACTTGCACTAATATTTTTTAAAATTTTAATAAACTTTTTCTTAGTGTCGAGAACATTTTTTGAAAATTTAAACATTCGTTTATTGTCATTAAAAAATTAAAGTTCTGCAAACATTTTTATCACTGCATAAATGTTTTTTAAACATTACATAAATATAAATATAAATATTTCAAGATATTTCGGGAAATAAATAAAAGTATAAAAAATAAAAGAAAATCCAACCAAACGACCGAAAAAAACTGCATTCCACTCACCTATACAGGAGTACGAACCAGAATTTTCTGAAATAAATCGGATTTTCGTACCTCTACAGGAAATTGTTCGGACTATAAGGCCTTGTACAATGCAAGGTGCTTAGGAGGGTGCTTGAAGAAATAAACCAGACTTTTTTTAAGCACCGGTGCTTATTTGTACAGGGTAGACGTTTAATTAGGCGTCTCTCCTGTACAAATAGGCACCGGTGCTTCAGAAAAATCTGGTTTATTTTTCTAAGCACCTCCCTAAGCACCTAGCATTGTACAAGGCCTAAGGGACTGGGTTCGGGAAAAGGTGCCCAGCGCTCATGTTAGCTCACCTGTGATGGATCATGCCGGGTTGGATGCCTACCTGGCTACCTCAAAAGGACACGCCGAGCTGGAGAGGAGAGGATGCTTACCTTGTTATGTTTGATGGGCCATGCAGTAGCCTATACATAAAAGTAAAAATGAAGTCATTTCTCAAAAAACAAAAATGAATCCATCCTCAAAATTTGTACTTGTTAGAGCATCTATAACCGAACCTCTCAAACCCGCCTCAAACGCCCGGGCAGGCCGCCCGGTCACTGTCCGGTCACAAAATTTCGACCCAGACGGGCCTCTCAAACGCCCGGGCTGACCGGCACGCCCGCCACGTCGGACCCGACAGCCCGTCCCCACCCCAAATTGCACCAAATCCCCCCCTCCCCCCGAAGAGCAGCCGGATCCATTTGCTATCTCCTTTCTTCGTCCTCCTCCTCGCCGACCGTCTCGCGCTCCGCCGCCACGCCGTCCGTCTCGAGCTCAGCCGTTCCCAGCCTCTCCGCCGCCAGCTCCGGAAGAGCGCGCCCATCCTCGCCGCGGGGGACGTCGTCGCCGGCCCGGACGCCACCGTGGTACGTCCGTCAATACTCCGCCTCCGCCTTGCGCTTGATGTGTTCGACACATTGACCGACCGGTATTATTGTGATTTTGTTAGATATAAACGATGGATTCGGATGCTTCGTCGGACGAGGAGTATGGACCGACTGAGCTTGACCAAACGATTGAAGGCGAGTTCTTCCATTCCTCGGATTCGGACGAAGAAGTGGACATGCTCATGCTCATAAGCATGCAAGAGGAAATGGACCGGGAAGTGGAGCATGTTCTCAACTTCAAGGGCTCAATCAAAGGGAGAAGAGTGATCAACCGGGACAGGGTGTCCGGAGCAAAGCTACTGCACAAAGACTACTGTCGGTGTCAAAACCGGCAGATCTCGGGTAGGGGGTCCCGAACTGTGAGACTTGGATCGATGGTAACAAGAGACGAAGGGGACAAGGTTTTACCCAGGTTCGGGCCCTCCTATGGAGGTAATACCCTACGTCCTGCTTGATTATATTGATTGTATGGGGATTACAGAGTTGATCTACCTCGAGATCAAATAACTAAACCCTAGATGAGTTATCTCTCTCTACCACCTAAAACCCTCTGGCTTATATAGACGCCAGGGGTCCCTAGGGTTTACACATGGTCGGTTACACGTCGAAGGGATAAACATGCCTATTCACTACTCCAAACGTGGAAGGCAAGCCACGATTCTCGAAGCTTCCTCCTTGGAGACGAGATCTTCAATCCTTCCAATATTCGGCAAGTGGCCCATATAGTCCGGCCCATAAGTAATAGGTCAACCTCCCGAGGACCCCTTAAACCAGGACTCCCTCAGTAGCCCCCGAACTAGCCTCCAACGCCAAGGGTCCAAGCTCCAGCTGCTTCAAATGATTAGAGTCTTCGGCTTGCGAGGTGAGTTCCTTTCTCCGAACAATGCTCGGCCGAGTTAGTTCGGCCCCCGTCGACGTGTAGTTTCTCCGATCATAGATCGTCCGAACATCATGAGTAACCGGCCCTGAAGGCTAAGTGTCAGGGAGTAAATAGTGACTTCTGACAACCTTTCAGACGAAAAGTCACGGCCCACCACGACCATTGAACCAGTCGAAAAGACCTGCTTCGTGGTTCGAGGCCGTTTCCACTAGCACGATCCATCAATGCACAGATCGTGCCCCATTTTACACGGGATATGTTTGATCACGCACGTATAACGGCACGCATGCCTTGGGAAGCGGAGAGATTCACGGCGCCGTGAAGGGAGGCTAACCGGCAGCAAGCTTTAATAAAAGGGGAAGAAAACCCCAAGGCTTATCCGCATCTCGCATTCGCATCCCCGCTTCCCCCTTCTCCCGAGCTTCAAGAGCCCAGATCTAGGTTTCCCAATCCACTCCTCCTCCGAGCACGGCCATGGCCGGCTCAGGTTCTAGCGGCAAGTGGGAGGCTTCCTCAGTCACCGACCAGGACATCCGAGATCTCAAGGAGGCCGGATACCTCCCCGCCAACGTCTTCCACCGCGCCGCAGAGGAGGGTCAGGTGATCCCCACCCCCAAACCAGGTGAGAGGGTGGTCTTCATCCCTCACTTCATCAGAGGGTTAAGCTTCCCGCTTCACCCCTTCGTGAGGGGCCTCATGTTCTTCTACGACCTTGACTTCCACGACCTCCCGCCGAACTCTTTTATGCATATATCGGCCTTCATCATCGTCTGTGAGGCGTTCCTGCGAGTCGAGCCACACTTCGGACTGTGGCTCAAGATCTTTAACATCAAGCCGAAGTGTGTCGCCGGCGCACATGCGGATTGCGGCGGGGCAGTCATCGGCAAGCTTCCGCGCGCAGTGTGGCCATCCGGCACCTTCATCGACACCATCAAGACCTGGCAAAAAGAGTGGTTTTACATCACCGAGCCAAGGGAGGAGGGCGGAACTGTTCCTGCCGAATTCAGATCAGGCCCTCCGACCAGATTGACCTCATGGGTCCGAAAGGGCCTTGACTGGGGGTCGGACACAGAGGTGGAGGACCTGCAGAGGGGCATCGCCTCCCTAATCAGGGAGGGAGTCGGCCTGACCAATGTGGTCCAGGTTATGCTTCGGCGGCGCATCCTCCCCTGCCAGCGCCGGAGTTCTCCTATGTGGGATTACCGGACTGACGACGATCCTACAGTTCGTCAACTCTTCCGCACCACGCGGGAGAAGCTATGGAAGGCGCTGTTCAAGGCGCAGGAGAACTGGCCGGGCAAGAAGGAGGACAAGGGCTTGAGCGCCATCAAGTCCCCACCCAAGGTATAGCATAGTTTCATTTCACCGGTTCTATCTTCCTAAAGATAGTCTAAGCATTTTCCAATCACCCTTCACAGGAATGGTTGAGCAAAGCCACGGGCATCAAGTGTCTGGCTCCACAGCCCGAAGACCCCAAGTCTCCGCTACTGTTGGAGATGCTCGTCGTGGCGCCTTACAAGGCACCAGAGAAGAAGGAGAAGAAGAAGCCAGGCCGAACAGGCCTGCGCAACAGGGACCAGCCAGAAGCTGTGTCCGAAGAGACCCACGCCTCCTCGAATCAAGAGGAGGAGCATGAGGGTGAGGAGGGAGGCGTTTCCCCCCTTGTCGGAAAAAGGGCGGCGTCATCGGACGCTCAGGAGGACGTAGATCCTCCTGCCCTGAAGAAGACGCACCGGACACAGGTAGCCCTGTCCGGTGATAGTACGGACTCGGATACTGAGCCCGAGGATTTCGAGAGGGTTCCGCGAAGGAACCTCAGGGTTAAGCCCCCACCTCGAAGGTAAGGATCCGAAGACCTCGCAAGCTATTAGCGCTAAGTTTTTTAATGTTACTGACGTGTGAGTGCCTTCTGGATTGCAGCCCACCGCGCGTTCTCCCCACCGATCAAGTTTCGGACGGGGAGACCCCGCCCGCCGAGCTAGCGGAAAGCGGAACCGCGTCGCACCCCACTCCTCCGGGCGCCACGAAGGACACCGCGAAGGTGTCATCCTAGCAGGCTCCTTTGGAGCCGGACACTGGAGGCGGGGGCGACGACGTCATGGTCGAGGCTAACACCTCGGCCGTCGAAGACCCGGGAGAGAAGCCCCTCCTGGATACTGAGGAGACCGGACAAGGAGATGTCCAGTCACCTCCAAGGTTGTCTCCGGAGCGCACCACGCCTCCGGAGGCACAGGTTCAATCCCCGGTCGAAGATCGGGTCAACCGACCACCACCGGCACCGCCGACCACTGGGTGGCCGGCTATGGGGGAGGCTCTGTCAGACGCCCCCATCTCCGAAGAGCACCGCACCCTTATGGGTACGGTACTGCAGAGCATTCAGTCCGTGGATACCGGACTGAAGGAGGCCTTCAACGGTCTACTGACGGGCTTTCAGGTGAGTCATGTAATGCTCTACTTTGTGAAATATTGATTTCTGTAAGTTATGATTATATGCATGGCAACCCCCGAGCCCTAGGTGAGTTTGGAAAAACTTACCTGGGGGTCAAATCATAGATCCTTATCCGAACTATGTATAGGACAATATATGTTCGGATCGTTCTGTCAGCCCTTAAGAGGACCGTACACAGGATCATTTTAGTGACAGTTCGGAGGTTGTAAACTCCTGTAACGTTATATGATGTTGTTTGTTACAGGCTTCGTCGACGACAGCGGCCAATAACGCTGCCGAGCTAGAAGAGCTAAATCGGAAGCTCAAGTGCTCCGAAGACGAGCTTGACGCTCTAAACAAGAGATTCGACGAGGCGCAAGGTAAGTCGAATTAGAGTAAAAAACTCTTCATTACCGTACTGTCAATGCAGTGTTGTTTGATATGCTTAATGCTTGCGCAGCCTCGGCGAAGGAGATTGAGAAGCTCAAGGCCGAGCTTGAGAAGTCCAAGCAGGAGGCTGCGGTGGAGAAGGCGGCTGCCAAAGAAGCAGCTACCACGCTATCCGCCCTAAGAGCCACCAGCGACAAGCACGAGGCTCGGGTGGAGGAAATCCAGCAGGAGCTCAAAGACGCCGGGCGGAAGTGCGAGGACCTGGAGCGGAAGGGCAAGGAGCAGGCGGCCGAACTATCCACCCTGAAAGCCAATCTCCAAAAGGAGCGGGTGGATAGGCGGTCATTTGAAGAGGAGCTCAGCCAAGCCAAAGCTATCATGGATGGTAAGCCGTATTCATTGTAGTGTATCTTCGGGGACAGCAAGTTCGAGTTGCTTACCCAAGTATGGCGTTCCTCAGGCGCCTGCTCGGACCTCCAGAAGAGCTTAGCGGACGCGAAGCAGTTCTATGCTTCGCGGGGAGAAGGAGATGAAGCTCGGCTATTCTGGACGCAATTCGAAGCCCCCGAGCGTTCTCCTCTCCTTGTGGAGTAGCTGAAGCAGCTGATGGAGCTACACCGGATGGCGGAACCGGCCATGAAGGATCTCTGTATCCGGCTATGGCCCAACGAGCCATTGTCGGGCAGTTACTTCGGCCTGGTGCAAAAGCTCGGTGATGCCACACCTCGGGTCGACGCGCTAAGGCGGTCTTCCTGCAGCGAAGGAGCCAGGATGACCTTCGCGAAGGCCAAGGTGCACTGGCCGGGGCTGGACCCGATGAAGGTAGCCACTGCCCCTCCGCCTCCTGGAAAGGGTCATAGGCGCCCCGAGCTGTACTTCTCCGGAGTTATGGAGGATGCTCGGGCCATAGAATCACAGTGTACGAGAGAGAACGAGTATGAATAGATTGCCGTACTATGTCCGAAGACTTGTCAGCGTGTATATATTTAAAATGCATGGTTTTATCATGTCTTGTATGTTTTGCATCCTTTATAACTCCTATGTGGCCGTTAAACCTGAAAGCTGCGAGTCGTCGGCTTCAGCCCCCGTGTAGATACTACGCGAGGTGTCTCTTCCAATCGCACTATGACCCTTAGCCGAGCTATCGGTACCCGAAGGCGGAAGTGTGAGGCGGACAAGGCAATCATACCATAATGCTTTATTGCTTTCACTTAGCCATAGGGGCGCGAGAAAGGAGTGCGGGGGCTGGTGACTAGCCCCCAGGCGTTTGTGATGTTCGGATAAACCGCGGCCAAAGCCTATATCACCTGGTTTGTACTAACACCAAACCCATCGTATGACACGGAATAACCTCTGACGAGATTTAGCTTAAGCTCGGATTCGCAGACCGGTTCTCGCATACCATGACAGTCAGTTTTCGGCTTTCTCCGCTGAGGCGCTTAACCGGACTAGCCGGAAGCGCAATCGCAGCGGTGCTCCCTTTTCCCTTTTAGCCGAACTAGCGGAACATAAAGGGGCAAGCACAGGAGCCGGGCAACCCAACTATTGACCCAAGACATAGTTCGGAACCAACGCATATAAAGCGGAATTCCAAGACGCCGAACACTAAAGCAGTTGTGATTAGGGCGATTTTTAAGGTCGAGCCCCCGGTCTTTTAGCCGGTTGCGTCGTAAAATATACCAAACAGGCTCGCGAGAAGAGGGAGAAAACAGAAAGTGTTTCGAAAAGGGACAGCAAAGAGAAAATGATATATCTGTATTTTTCTCAACAACTCTTATTATTCGAATTGCCGATGCGACTGTTTACAGGTATTTGATAAATGAAAAATAAACTTTACAGGAGGGGTTGTACCGAGGGCCTTCGATGAATGACCTGACGTCCTTGATGTGCCCTGTCGCTTATCCGCTCCTGCATCTCCTAAGGAGGTGTATGCCTTTATGGGCTTTACTTGTTCGACAGACGGACCTTTGGAGAAAGAGTCTTGAGAAGTCGCCGAAGTATGGATGAGCTTGACGCCTTTCGCAGGCACTTTATGGTACCTGTAGTATGTTCGAAGACGTGTTGACGGTAGTAGTTCGGTCCAGCCGAACACCTACCTCTAATAGTTGTTCCCCACCGCTGCCCATGGAACTTTGAGCGCGAAGTTGTGCCTCCTTGGCACGTACTTTGCTGGTGCTAGGGCCGTTCGATGGGGGGCGAGTCCCTATTTATGGGAAGAGGAAGGTTCTGGTACTTCGGATCGAGACCGAGCTCGCTTCCCAGCTTTGGGTGCCTTTACGGCAGATGTCGGCGCTTGCC
Source organism: Elymus sibiricus (assembly GCA_039707655.1). Lineage (NCBI taxonomy): Eukaryota > Viridiplantae > Streptophyta > Magnoliopsida > Poales > Poaceae > Elymus > Elymus sibiricus. Next base: position 76,041,756 of record CM077663.1, on the reverse strand, counting down.
AATCATCGGTGTAATGGAATTCGGCCGCCAGGGCCAACGCATGTTCCTCAGTTCGGAGGGAGCGCTCTGTGTTGCCGTTAACAGTAATGACCCCCCTAGGGCCGGGCATCTTGAGCTTGAGGTATGCGTAGTGCGGGATGGCGTTAAAGCGAGCGAACGCTGTACGGCCGAGCAGGGCGTGATAGCCGCTGTGGAAAGGTACGATGTCGAAGATCAAGTCCTCGCTTCGGAAGTTATCGGGCGAGCCGAACACAACCTCCAGGCTTACAGAGCCTGTGCACCGGGCTTCAATGCCTGGTATCACTCCTTTGAAGGTAGTGTTGCTGGGCTTGATCCTTGACGGATCTATGCCCATCTTTTTCACCGTATCTGAGTAAATCAGATTGAGGCTACTTCCACCGTCCATGAGGACTTTAGTGAGGTGGTACCCACTATGATCGGGTCTAGGACGAGTGCGGCCGAACCCCCGTGATGGATACTGGTCGGATGGTCGCGTCAATCGAAAGTGATCGGATATGCCGACCATGGGTTATACTTCGGGGCTACAGGCTCTATGGCGTAGACATCTCGAAGGGCGTGCTTCCTCTCCTTTTTGGGTATATGAGTGGCGTAGATCATGTTTACTGTCTTTACCTCTGGAGGGAATTTCTTTTGACCGCCACCGATCGGACCACGAGGCTCATCCTCGTCCTCGCTGCGTGGGCTCTTGCCTTGGTCATCGGATGCGAGCTTGCCGGCCTGTTTGAAGACCCAACAGTTACGGTTGGTGTGATTGGCGGGCTTCTCTTGAGTGCCGTGGATCTGGCAAGGTCTCTATGATCTTGTCCAGCGGGGTTGGTCCATCGTGTTTGCCTTTAGGAGGCTTCTTCCGCTGCCCAGGCCGGGAATTGTGGAAGCCGACATTAACAGTCGTGTCATCGGCGTCACTATTATTGTGTCGGCGCTTGTTCTTGTTGCGCTTCGGTTTCCCGTTGCCATCCCGAACTTCAGAGGTTCCGGGGTCTTCGGGGTTATGGCTACGTCTAGCTAGCCAGTTATCCTCGCCCGCGCAAAATCGGGTCATGAGTGATGTGAGGGCGGACATTGTCCTTGGCTTGTCCTGGCCGAGCTGTCGAGCCAACCATTCATCCCGAATATTATGCCTGAAGGAGGCTATAGCTTCGGCGTCCGGGCAGTCTACGATCTGGTTCTTCTTGGTCAGGAAACGATTCCAGAATAGCCGCGCGGACTCTCCTGGCTTCTGAACGACGTTACTTAGATCGGAGGAGTCCGGAGGCCGAACATAAGTGCCCTGGAAGTTAGATCGGAATGCCTCTTCTAGGTCCTCCCAACACCCAATAGAGTTTTCGGGGAGGCTATTTAACCAGTGCCGAGCTGGCCCCTTGAGCTTCAGGGGTAAGTACTTGATGGCGTGGAGGTCATCTCCTCGCGCCATGTGGATGTGGAGGAGGAAATCCTCGATCCATACGGTTGGGTCAGTTGTCCCATCGTATTGCTCTATGTTTACGGGTTTAAACCCTTCCGGGAACTGATGCCGCATTACCTCGTCCGTGAAGCACAGTGGGTGGGCGGCGCCTCTGACCCGAGCTATGGCGCGCCGGTGATCGGTGTCTGTCCTAGCTCGGGTTCGTTCCCGATCTTCATTGTCGCGGTCGAACCAAGGCCGGTACCCTTCCCGTCTATCGGGTGAGTATCCTCTGGATCCGTAGATGGATCGCGTACGACCTGCTCTATGGTCCAGGTCGTGTCGCAGGTCAAACCTGTCATCGGGCTCTAGAGGCTCCTTTCCCCGTCTACGGGGTATCGTTGGCCTATAGCCGGTATCGTCAGCCGTCCTGTCGCGTCCTCGAGGAGGGCGGTCTGGTTTGTCGTATGGGGTATGCTTGGGAGACAGCGTATCAGTGAGCTCGTCGTCGAATTGTGGCAGCAGCCTTCTGCGTGGGTAGCTCTTAGGTTGGTCCGATAGACCGGTGTCGTAACCTTCCTCAGCGGAGAGGACTCTCGTCCATCGGTCGTTGAGGTCGTCTTGTTCGGCTTTGAGCTGCCATTCTTTTGCTCTCAGGCTGCGAGCCGTAGATAACAGCTGTTGCCTGAATAGTTCCTGATCTGCAGGATTGTCGGGAATGGCGAAGTCATCGGCTTCCACATTATCCTCCCCCTCAATAGAGAGGAGGTAGTCGTCGTCATCAGGATCATCTGGATCATCGGGGTTGCGACGGTCTTCAGGCCTCTCCTGACCCTCTAACGGGTGTTCGGGGATTTCGGGGCCGCCGATGTCTTCCGGGGTATCTCCGTCCCCGGTGCTATCGGTAGACTTTCACCCCTTTTTCCCTTTTGACCGTTTATGCGGCTTTCGGCATCTTGACGGTGCTTCGTCCGATTTATCGCCGTTGTTTTTCGGAGTGTCCACCATGTAGACATCGTATGTAGAGGTGGCAGTCCACTGCCCGGTCCTAGCGGGGGTGAGGGCGTGATCCTCCTCATCCATGTACTCTGCCTCCTCGGAGGCATAATCTAGCATGTCGGTTAAATCCTCGACAGTGGCTATCAAGTGGGTGGTGGGTGGGACGAAAAATCCGTCCTGACCAGTCTGGCGCCTGATCTGAGAACAGATCGGGTTTGGGTCGTCGTTGATCTTCATCGACGAGATCCGATCTAGAGCCTCATCGAGTATTGAGAGTTCGATCGGACCGGTCTGCCTAGAGCTTCCGGAGTGAACCTCCGATGCATCCGTGCAGGGAGAGTGTTCGGCAAGAACTGATGTCCGGACGTCGGGCACTATGACCTGATCCGTACTAACAGTCGGGCCCTCGCCGGGGTAGATCCCGTGGGCAGAGCCGAAAGATGGATCTGGGGTTAAAGCCTCAGAGTCTTCGGGCGTGGCAGGCAAGACTGCAAGCCCGGTTAGTGACAGATCACCTCGAGAGTCTACGGAGAACTCTAAGTTCCCGAATCTGACCTCTTGATCAGGGGCAAAACTTCTGACGCGGCCTAGATGGCCGGTCGGGTCGGCGTGCAGCACAACGCTGCCGAAAGCGAAGATCTGTCCGGGGACAAAATTGCCGGGATTGCGGACCTCTTCGTTGATGACTAGGCGAGCCATCGATTCCTTCTGGCGATCACAGCGGAACTCTCAATGAAAGCACCAATGTCGGTGTCAAAACCGGTAGATCTTGGGTAGGGGGTCCCGAACCGTGAGACTTGGATCGATGGTAACAAGAGACGAAGGGGACAAGGTTTTACCCAGGTTCGGACCCTCCTATGGAAGTAATACCCTACGTCCTGCTTGATTATATTGATTGTATGGGGATTACAGAGTTGATCTACCTCGAGATCAAATAACTAAACCCTAGATGAGTTCTCTCTCTCTACCACCTAAAACCCTCTGGCTTATATAGACGCCAGGGGTCCCTAGGGTTTACACATGGTCGGTTACACGTCTAAGGGATAAACATGCCTATTCACTACTCCAAACGTGGAAGGCAAGCCACGATTCTCGAAGCTTCCTCCTTGGAGACGAGATCTTCAATCCTTCCAATATTCGGCAAGTGGCCCATATAGTCCGGCCCATAAGTAATAGGTCAACCTCCCGAGGACCCCTTAAACCAGGACTCCCTCAACTACTTTGCTCGCACACCTACTTTCCCGGATGATCCATGGTTTCGTCGCCGTTTTCGCATGCGGAAACCATTGTTTTTGCGCATTGTGGACGGAGTGGAGTCACACGACGACTACTTCAATCTGAAGAGGGATTGCTGCGGGCAACTCTCTTTCTCGCCCAAGTAGAAGTGCACGGCTGCTATGAGGATGCTTGCACTTGGTACTGCTGCAGACGCCGTTGGTGAGATGGTCAGGATGGGGGAGAGCACGTGCCTGAAGACTACTGTCCAATTTGCCCGCGCCGTGGTTGAGGTGTTTGGACCGGAATATCTCAGAGAACCAAATGCGCAGGACACACAGAAGTTGTTGGCTATTGGAGAGGCAAGGGGGTTTCCAGGAATGCTCGGATCAATTGATTGCATGCATTGGCAATGAAAAAACTGCCCCAAAGGTCTGCGGGGAATGTATCAAGGTCACACCAAAGAGGCCACCATCATACTAGAAGCAGTGGCATCACATGACTTATGGATTTGGCATGCTTTCTTTGGAATGCCCGGTTCTCACAACGACATCAACGTGCTCCAACAATCTCCAGTGTTCAAGAGGTTTTGCAATGGGGAATCACCGCCATGCAACTACACCATCAATGGCCGAGACTACAACATGGGATACTATCTTGCCGATGGTATCTATCCTCAGTGGGCGGCGTTTGTGAAGACCATATCCGAGCCGCGTGGCAACAAACAAATCCACTTTGCAACAATGCAGGAAGCGGCTAGGAAGGATGTGGAGAGGGCATTTGGTGTGCTTCAGGCTCGTTGGGGAATTGTACGGAGCGCTGCAATGATGTGGGAATCAGAAACTTTGTGGCAGCTGATGACATGTTGTGTTATTCTGCACAATATGATTGTCGAGGATGAGGGTGAAGGTGTAGCCCAAACCAATGATTTCGAAGCTCCCGGAGAACAAGTTGAAATCCCGGAGGATCAAGATGGGGCCCAACTTTAGAATTTTCTGCAGATGCATCAAAATCTTCGAAATCACCAGGTGCACATGTGGATCCACAATGGCAACCAAGGAGGCAATGCTTGAGTTTGGCACTTCAAATAAATTTTATGTAAACGCTATGTACGCTTGATACCAACACTACTTATTTTACGTGTGACATGATCGACGTGCATGTATTTGCATGGATTTGAGAGTCCGGATTTGAGATATGTGGATGCACGGAACGAAATATGAGGGCCCGTCCGGATGCGCCCGCGGGCGTGTCCGGGCGCGTCCGCGGGCGTTTGAGGGGCCGGATTTGCCAAGTCCGGCTGTAGATGCTCTTACCGGTATGGAAAATGATTCTAAGGGTATGTACAATGATGCTATCTTAGGTGTGCCACATAGGATGATAGTTGAGGTGGGGGAGAGAGAATACATAAGAACAAATTTGTCTTCTATTATTTAAGTGATGATCTCTTAGCCCTGTATGTGTCACCATAATTTTAGGAATAGCTAGTTATTTTAGATAAGGATAAAAGATAACCTATTGTAGACATGTTTTATTGTTATCTGTAAATTACATGCAAAGTTTAAGATAAAAACTATCATATCAATCATTGCACATGTCCTAAGAGCATCTCGAGCTTCCAAAAAATATTTCCCAATAATCATTTACAGTGGCTTCCTAATAACATTTTCCTGTTTTTTTTTCTTATAGACATAGCTCTATTATATAGTTCACCTAAAGTTCAAAGCATCCCATATACATAAATAGAATTGCACAGAGGTCCCTGGATCACCGGACAACCACTTCCGCCGTCAGCGAGAGCCACTAACGTTCCGATGTAATTGCGCCCATACCGGAGCCGACCTGACCTTGCTGACACCCGGAAAGTCTTTGTGCGTGTGTCTGGAAGGACCGATGCCCTGGAGCCACAGTTGTCGCCATTCAACCCTTGAATCGCTCTGAAGTGTCTAACATATAATCTCACTGTCTTGCATGCACAACGAGAAACCCCTGACCTTGTTGTCAAAGGAGAGTGGTGGATTCTACACCAAAGCTTCTCCGACTCCTTCTCGACGGACGAATTTGAGGAGGAACGAAGTTGAGAAGACGAATTCAAAGATGAAGCGTCAATATCTGTCTGAGTGCCATCCTGCGAGGACTAGAAAACCCTTATATGAACTACTAGCCGAAATCAAGGCACCAGAGTTTTCCTCCTCGTGCGCTACAAGCCGTCGGAGCGGCAGGCAAAGGGAGGTGAATCCACGGGCTGGGCAATGTAGCTTGGAGGGTAGGAGAACTTTACCCTAGCCGCATAGGCATGAGGGAAATGAAACCTTCTTTTTCTGCTTATGGGGATGAAATGATTTCATAGATCCCCACTAATCACTTTCCTAGTATCAAATCTGACATAAGGCCCCAACTTGTCAATGAGACACCTCTCTCTCAACCTCAACGGTGTATTGGGAGGATATAGGAAGAGGCCAACTCCCCATGGAGATGAGCGGAGCGTCTCCAATAGCAGACACAAATTTTGGCTAGCCAAATCCATGTTTTTTCTGCGAGGGAAATCCATGTGGAATAGTGGAGAGAGAAAATTTGGACAGACAGAAAACATTTTTACTTTTTCAACACACCCAAAAGTCGATACCCATGTCTTCAAAAACCAAATAAACAGTAGAGATAACATGTACTCTCTCCGTTCCTAAATATAAGCCTTTTTAGAGATTTCATTACGAACTATATACCAAAAAAAAAATGAACGAATCTACATCCTAAAATATGTTTATATACATTTGTATGTAGTCCGTAGTGGAATCCTTAAAAAGACTTATATTTATGGGACGGAGTAAGTACTTCAAAACTGGAGTAATTCATTCCATAAATGAATTTTTCCCTGAAGGGCATTCCATAAATGAACTTTTCCCTGAAAGTCACTGAGAACAGCGCTGGTGCCGGTGGCGTGGTGGGCTAAACCCCACTATTACCACCATCATCCATCAAGTGAAGCATACTAGCAGTTGTTGCCATCGAACGACAAGCGCGTACACATGATGAAAAGGCAGCCAGCAGGGACGGATCACGAGCTTGGATTCCCAATTGATGCATGCAGGATCCAGTCTGTTTCCTGCTCCCACAGAAGCGCCGGTCTCTGTCTCTCTGACGCCCAACAATGCAGACACCTCTTCCTTCTTTTTTTCTCACTTTGATTAATCGGCATCAGCCGACCGGAGAGAGCTAAAAAACAGTTTAGCATCACCGAAAGCCATCTTCTTTTTACTATGTGAGCCTTGTGATCCCGTGAACGAAGTCCACGGATTTGACGGGGCCAAATCTCATCAGAAACAGTGTGCACCTGTTGCAGAAACTTGACTACGGTTCAGGGTAATAATATGCACCACAGTGCTATCTTCATTTATGTTTTGACAGGATAGAGCCACGGCCTTCTAGAATATATGACCACTTGCAGACATACCCAATTCCTGCATATATACGTATATGTAAAGAGAGAAGGAAAAGGTAAATTCCGTTTCTTGCTTTCAAGCAAGCAAAAGAAGAAGAAAACGGCGTCCGTGCGTGCGTCCATCCGCTCCCGTCCATAACATTTCCATCACAAACAGGTAGGCGAGTCCACTGTCCATAACAACATGACGCACTTTGCTTCTGAATCCTGATCACTCTGGCTCTCGAAATAGGTTCTTGAAAAAAAAAAGGTCTTCTTTTTGCACGGTTCGGGAGGAACAAAACTGGAGTAGATCATTTTGGCCTGAATGTTCAGTCAGGCGCATCCATGTCTTAAGTGGAACGGGACAGAGTTAAGTGCCGCTGTCAGAGAAAGAACACGAGATTTCTGTGACATGACCACAAGATCCGGGGCTCTCCGAAAAAGGAAGAGATTGCTTCAAAATCTGTCAAGCTGAAATAACTTATCTACTCCTTGATTGATGTAAAAAAAAAAGCAAGAACAAGCAAAACATAATTAGCCTGTAGTAACTGTTTTCCGTGTGGTGTGGAAGGTGCCCAGGCAGGACAGCAGATGCCACCGGAGAGACCAGGGCATCTATGGCTGTATGGTAAACATCGACCGGTCAGTCGTCGACGAGACGGTTCACTCGCCGGCCGGCCGGTGGTGACATCCGCACCGCAAACGATCGTGGCCATTACCGTCGCCGTCGTCGAGTCACACGCGTACGTGCGCGCGTTCGCCGATGCGGACGTCCATCGCTGGATAGCTAGCCAGGCGGACGCCGGCCGGTGGTGGCTTGGCCGCACGCGCTTGCCGCCTAGCGAGTGCACGTCGCTCTCGCGCCCAAGTGCAGAAATTCCTCGAGAAATTTATATGTGATTGGAGATAGAAGTGGCGGCACGTACGATTCGATCGATCGATCCGATTGGAGTTCAGAGGGCGCGGAAGGCCAAGGAGAAATTTATTTTGAGAAATTGGAAATAAAGGTGGCTCGTGCCCGCCGTACGTTCGGTTCGATTGGAGTTCAGAGTGCATGGAAGGTCACCGGCTTCGTTTATGCTCGCCACTGGTTTGCTTGCTCTATCATGTTAGCTATGCGCACGTTGATTCTTGCTCTGTGACGAAAATAGCACCATGGGACTAAATGAAAGTGTTTATAGTATTAATTTTTTAGTCATCACTAGACCGATGGGGAAAAAAATACTTACCCTTTGATTTCAATATACTATGTTACTAGTCTTGGTTTCTCAAGCGTTAAAGCCGCCTATATTCATCTCTTGAGCCATTCAAAGCGATTTTGATGACGGTGTGGACGTGTTTTTCCGAAACTACTAACTCTGTCGTGGTTTATTGGTATCCTTCGGATTTTGTGCTAAATTTTAACCTTTGATTAACTAACAAAATGTTAATGCATGTCATAAAAAGTATTATCATTGGAAATTGTTTAAATACGAATCCAACGATATAATTTCGTGTGACATACATTAATATTTTGTTAGTTAAATCTATGATAAAAATTTGACATAAAATACGAAGGGGGACATTAAACCATGTCGGAGGTAGTATATATTAGGGGACAAGTCTACTTTTCACCTCCGGAGTTCAATATAGGACGCCAATTATTGGTTACTTAAACGTCAAAACCGTCTACATTTCATCACCACTCAAGAAGGTTTTCGTGATGGCATGGATGTATTTTCACACATGTGACAATCATGCCAAAATTTTCAATAGGGGGAATAAATAACATGAATTATTGCAAAAGATTATTTGAACTTTTAAAATATGTAGCATAAAGACATATCCAAGAGAAACCAACGAACACGATAAATTTTCAAAAGAATCATACTTTGTAGTACAATTTTCATTATTTGTTTTACCCGGTATCCACTAATTTTATTTTTCCATAAATTTATTTTTGAGAAACGTTGCCTTTTACTAATTTAGATATGCAACTTTCTTGTTATTGAAGTCTCACCACACCATCACCTCTATCATCTTCACCATTTCTCTAATACAATCTACCCCTTCGTCGTTGTTGTCATTGCTCTTCTTTTCATCTCACCACACCATCATTTCTATCATCTTCATCATTTCTCTGATACAATCTACCCCTTCTCATTGTTCTTGTTGTTGTCATATGCCTTCACTACTCGACCTCATAATTGATTCTGTCCTCCATCAGCCAATGCTCATCAACGACCTACCCGCCAGCACTACCTCATTTTGACGGCCACTGTCGCTCTAAATCTGTGCTCCGCACTGCTTCAAACGCTACCATTGTCATCACTAGACCATCCTTGTAGACTTCGGGTGGAAATGTACCCCCTCCTGGAACCATGATCGTGAATAATTAAGCAATTCTCAAAATAAACACGAGCGCATGCATATATAAGAGTTACTTTCCCGATCAAGCACAAAGCGTATCTTCAAAAAGTTCTTTTTTTACCAAATCTTGTCTCGACAAAAAGCATTTAAATAGTAAGAGGTTAAACCAAAGTCAGATGTGCACAATAGCCATGGAGCTAGCGAGCAGATCCAGAGAGACTCCTCGTGTTATTGTGCCTACCTTTTTCGCGAAAATAATCAGATATCTTATAAAAGTTCATCGAAAGTACAAAATATCTCAAACATAATAAACAATGCATCGAAATTCCGAGTCCACCGAATGACCACTGTCGCCGACGCGCCGCTGCCACCGCTCCCATACCGGAGCTGGCTTGACCTTGTCGATGACAGTCGGGAAGTCTTCGTGCATGTGCCCCGAAGGACCAGCGCCCTGGAGCCACAGTCATCGTCGTTGAACCCTTGCATAGATCTGAAGCATCTGACAAAAAATCTTGCCACATGACGAGAAACCCTAACCTCGCCACCCTAATGAAATTGCAGAATCTACGTCGAAGATCGGTTGACTACGTCCAAACGAACGAACTTGAGAGGAGTTGAAGCCCGTAAGACAAACTCGAAGAAGAAGCGCCGCGATCCGCCCGAGCATCGCACCTACAAAGAATAAAAAAAGCCTAACCTAAACTACTAACCGGAGCGGAGGCACCGGGATTCCCCTCCCCGCCACAGCCTCCGGAGTGACAGGCAAAAGGCAGGTGAATGCACGGGCTCGTTGATGAAGTCTTGATGGAAAATTTGACCAAAGTTGGATGTGCATAATAGCCATGGAGCTAGCGAGGAGATCGACAGAGACTCCTCGTGCTATTGTGCCTACCGACTCGGCTACCTTTATGCACTTTTTTGTGAGGAGGTGTTCGTAGGCTCTATTTGTTGTCGTTGAACTATGTTATGCTGAATTTATTTTACAGTATGAAAAAAATAGACACCGAAGCTATTGGGGAACATGAAAAATAGCCAAAAATCGGTCAAACAATAGATCATCATAATTCACCTTAATGCCAAACAATCATCTATATACGAGTATATGTAATGTGATCATAAAAAGTACTTATTGATTCATATGTTTCAAAGGTGGAAATACAATTATTAAGGCAAATGGAGAGCCACAACCAACAGAACCACGATAGCCGAATCCACTGCCCACTATGGGCACACCATCTACCAAAGTGGGGTTGGCTCATGCGACCAGAAAACAAAAGGTGATCGAGCCGCACAACACAACACAACACGGGCGCCGGTTTCGCCTCAAATCCAAGTTGGGTTAGGTATGTCTTGGCTTGTTCCCCTCTACCTAAGCTAGCACAAACATATGGCCTTTTCATGCGCCAAAATCATGATGAATCCAACGAATCCATGCATGAGACGTACACAATGATTGGTATCATCGGTATTTTTTAGAGGATTAGTATTCATCAGTTTGTGCTGCATGAGTCTTCCTCTTTCTCTACTGAACGATATAGTGCTACTTGTCGAAGTAGATAAACTGGTCCATCAAGGCTTTTGTGGCCCGTCATACAGATTTTAGTAATCTAGACTATGATTAGTAGTACTACGGTGGCTTTTGGAAAACAAGTTAGCTGAAAGCATTGTTCAACCTTTTTTGTGTGTGCTTGTGGAGAAAACAGAATGCATCGTTCAATCAATTTCAGACAATAGAAAACACATTAATGGAGATGTAGAGGCATCTCCGACCCTTAAACCACCTGCAACCGTCCGGACCGCGTGGTCTGGATGTGTTTTGCTATCCAACGCAGTCCTACATCAGTTTGGACGTGGTTCCGGGCGTCCGGACCGCTGCCACGTCCGCCTCTAGCAACCTTGGCCCTGCCAAAACCCTCCTCCCTTGCCCACATGCGTTCTCATCCGGCCCTAGCTGCCCGCATTCATGCCATTGTAGAGCGCCGCTCTGCATTGACGCCGGCCTAGAATGGACGCGACCTCTCACTGTAGGCATTGAAGCGGCGCGCCGATCAAGAGAGCGTCGTCCGTTGCACGTCCAGCTAAACACTCCTCTTCGTCGCATTCAAACGGCTACAGATTGTTCGCCTTCCCCCATTAAACCCACGGGTGTGCCGAGAAACCTATTCCACCGACCCGTGTAAAATTATCCAAGTATGAACTAATATCGTCCAGTTTCTTTGAGTTTGCATCAAAAAAATCATTTTCGTTAAAATCCGTTTAAAATGTTAGCGGACACATGCGGCTAGCTTTGGATGGTCTGCTCCCACATCCGTGTCCGCGAACGGATGTGGGAGATAATTTGCGAGTCAGCATTGTAGATGCCCTAAGGATGTTTAGATTATCTTTTACATTCGTTTGCTTGTGCTACACTCCAAACTTTAGAGAGAAGTCTTTATTGACCATCTATTTATCATCTGTTTGTTTGAGGGTGTTTTGCTTCCAACTACACCATGGATGAAAATAAATATTCCCTCTGTCTCAAAATAAGTGACTCAACTTTGTAGTAAACTTAGTATAAAGTTAGTATAAAGTTAAGTCATTTATTTTGGGACGGAGGGAGTACTATATTGAGATTATATATACATGTTGCTTGAGAGGAAATGAAGCCGTACAGGAGGCACCAAAATGGCAAAGCTTAATGATTGACGAACGAAGCAAGTGCTAACTTGGGTAGGGTCATGGATTTCGCTCATGTCTTTGCAAAGAAAACGCCCATAATCACGCAGTGTAGGCCGGCTCCCATTTATGCGTAGGGCCACTAGCTAGCTGACCACAATTGCCAATAATTGAGTGTCTTCCATTGATGCAAATTAAAGCAAAGGACTCCAAACTTATTTGTGGAAAACGTACTACCAAAAGAATAGGTTGTTGGCCCGGTATGAGTTCCATCTGGTCCTAATCCAATTATACTCGCCTTCTCTCTATGTGAGGACCACCTGCTTGTTGTGTGTAATATTTTTATTAGGTGAATTTTGGGGCTTTTAGGTTCTCCTGCTTTTTTTCCTTAGAGCAAAGTAGTCTATATATTTGTCATTTACTACTAAGAATTTGACAGTTGGATTTATTTTACGCCTGATAGGTTTCACACAAAAAAAATGTCAGAATGAGTTCAGTACTACATGTAATGTATTGTAAAACAATTATATGTGAACACAAAGTTCATTTTCTAAACATCAAAATTCGTAGAATGAATAACCTCAATTTCCATGCGAATCCAGCACATACATATTAGAATTGGAATATTATATTATTTAAATTCAAATTTTATAAGAAATATATGGATGTGGAATTCAATCAAATGACCGAATTCAATTCTTAGGAGCCAATTTGAGATGTTATGATGTTTATGCGTAGAGGGCACCGGCTAGCTCACCACTATTGGCAATCATTGAGTACTATCAATGATGCAATTTAGAAGAAATGACTTCAAATTATTTGTAGAAAACAACGAAAGATTAGGCACCATAGTTCTATTCTTCCGCCATGTGTTCGATTAGGTCCATTTCACATAACTCCCCTCTTTGTATATGTGGACCAGCTGCTTTTTGAGGCAATATTTATACCAAATTATTCTATAGTCTCCCACTTGCCAATAATTATGTCATAGACATCTTAATAAATTAGTGTTTGGTCTCCTATTTGCCATTAATTTTGACGCGTGTATGTTACCAAATTATTCTCTAGTATGTTATTAGTCTGCATTTTGACATATGTATCGTGCTTAGTTTTGTCTTGGAATGTTGCCTCATTTGTCTGCCAATATGTTATCGTAGGTTTGGTGGTATGCTTTGGATTGTTGTAGCGAGACATGTCATTTCTTATGTGGATGGCCTCAATTTGTTATGTTTATTCTTTGTACGCCTATTTGTTCAATATTACTTCAAAATTAAAGTATATGGTTACTGCAGGTCGGGTCTTTCCTTTTTTATATAAGAAGTTTCGTGCTTGCTTTTTTTCTTCTCCCAATTTGCAACTTTTTTTAGCGAAAATGATCCAGATATATTAACAAAGTTCACCGGGAGCATAATAAAAAGTACATCGAGATTTCGAGACCACCGAACGACCATTATTGGCATCAGAATGAGCCACCGACACGTTGTTGTCCCCACTCCTCTACTGGAGCCGGCTTGACCTTATCGACTACAACCAAGAAGTCTTTGTGCATGTGCTCCTAAGACCAGTGCCCTAAAGTCTCACTCTTCGTTGTTCAACCTTTGAATAGATCTGAAGTATCGGACATCAAATATCGCGACACGATGAGAAATCCTATCCTCGTCGCTCCAAGGAGACGGTAAGAAACCCTACGCTGGAACTCTACCAACTGTGTCCATACGGACGAACTCAAGGAGGATTGAGGCCAGGAGGATAAACTTGAGAAGAAGCGTCGCCATCTGCCCAAGCGTTGTACCTACGAGGGCTAACAATCCCTAACCTAGACTACTAATCTAAGACACCTGGATTCCCATCCTCGCCAGCGACCACCAGAGCGGCAAGCAGAGGGGAGGAGAATCAACAGACGCCGGCGAAGCTCGGAGGGGAGAGTTTGACGTATCCACCAAGGGGTATGGGAGGTTTAGTTTGCAACCTATTCAATATTTTTTGTGAAATGATACACACGAAGCTAACGACACTTTTAGATAAAAAATAGTTTTGTAGGGAAAGATAAGGAATAGTTGAACAATATTCAATAATATGAGAACATCTATAGCCGGGCTCTCCACCCCCCGTACCACTTATAGTCGGGCAGTTGGCCCGGTCACTGGCCGGTCCAAAAAATGCGACCCAGATGGACGCCTCATACTGGCCCTAATCGCCCTGGATGACCGACACCCCTCATATCCGCCTCACGCGTCCGCCACGTCGGATCTAGCTCATGCTCGCCCACCCCGACAACACATATATTTGTCCCCATCCGCTCCCCGGGCCAAAGCCTAGCCACTCCACTCCACTCCGCTCCGCCTCCAAGCTCCCTTTCGACGATCTCCGACCCTCTCTGACATGGCGGCAGCGGATCTAACTCCGACAACACTAGGTCCATCGACCGAGGTGTCATGCCTTGCGGGATGAAGGTTGCTATGGGTGCCCGCACTGCCCTCCGTCGCTCTCGACAAGAGTGCGCGCGACCGATGTCAGGATCTATCCGGTGAGAATCCATTGCGTCGGCGCAACGGACGCACGGATCCGCCGTGGCTGGAGGCTCGCCACCGGTCACCTGCCCCATCTCCAGCCCGCCGTGTATGAGTGCTACAGGGACCGGTGTGCATGTGTTTGTATGGATTTCAGGTTTTCTAGTTGAGGTGTCCGGTTGTGTGACGTGGCTTGAGACTGCGTCGGTATTTCCCCAAAGTGGAAGGAATGATGCAGCACAGCGACGGTAAGTATTTCCCTTAGTTATGAAACCAAGGTATCGAACTAGTAGGAGGATCACCACCACCTAATAAACAACACTTGCACACAAAGAACAAATACTTGCAACCCGACGCGAAAGAGAGTTTGTCAATCTCTCTACGGTAAAAAGATAGATTAGGATATGATAGATTGGAGAGATAGATCTCTCAAGAACACAAAATAAAAAGGGCAAATAAAAAGTGCAGCAAGGTATTTTTGGGTTTTTAGAATAATAGATCTGAAAACAAAAGCGGCAAAAAGATAGATCGCAAAGCAATATGTTGGAAAAGTAGACCCGGGGGCCGTAGGTTTCACTAGTGGCTTCTCTCATGAGTATAGCACACGGTGGGTGAACAAATTATTGCTGGGCAATTGATAGAAGATCAAATAATCATGATGATATCCAAGGCGATGATCATTATATAGGCATCACGTCCAAGATAAGTAGACCGACTCCTGCCTGCATCTACTACTATTACTCCACACATCGATCGCTCTCCAGCATGCATCTAGTGTATTAAGTTCATGGGAAAACGGAGTAATGCAATAAGAACGGTGACATGATGTAGACAAGATCTATTCATGTAGGAATAGACCCCATATTTTTATCCTTAATAGCAACGATACATGTGTGCCTCGCTGCCCCTTCTGTCACTGGGAGAGGACACTGCAAGATCGAACCCATCACAAAGCACCTCTTCCCATGGCAAGAAAAATCGATCTAGTTGGCCTAACTAAACCAAAGATTCGAAGAAGAAATACGAGGCTATAAGTAATCATGCATATAAGAGATCAAAGAAGACTCAAATAATATTCATGGATAGAAACTGATCATGAACTCAAAATTCATCGGATCCCAACAAACACACCGCAAAAGTTTACATCAAATAGATCTCCAAGAGACCATTGTATTGAGAATCAAAAGAGAGAGAGGAAGCCATCTAGCTACTGCCTACGGACCCGTAGGTCTATGGTGGACTACTCACGCATCATCGGAGAGGCACCAATGAGGATGATGAACCCCTCCGTGATGGTGTTAGATTGGATCTTGAGGTTCGGGAACTTGCGGCTGCTGGATGTGTTTTTCGTCGACTCCTCTATGGTTTCTGGAATATTTGGGAATTTATAGGCGTCAGAGGCGGTGGAGAGGGGCCCTGAGGAGGGCACAACCCATCAGGGCGCACCCTGGTGGGTTGTGGTCTCCTCGACCCTCCCCTCTGGCACTTCTTTGGCCCACTGGATGTCCTCTGGCCCAAAAAAAATCTCCAAAAAGTTTCGCGATGTTTGGGCTTCGTTTGGTACTGATATTCTGCGAAGTAAAAAACAAGCAAAAACAGCAATTGGCACTTTGGCACTATGTCAATAGGTTAGTCCCAAAAAATGATATAAAGTTGCTATAAAGTGATTGTAAAACATCCAAGAATGATAATATAACAGCATGGAACAAGCAAAAAATATAGATACGTTGGAGATGTATCAGCATCCCCAAGCTTATTTCCTACTCGTCCTCGAGTAGGTAAATGATAAAAACAGAATTTTTGATGTGTAATGATGCCTAACATGTTCATCACATATTCTTTTCTTTTGTAGCATGGACATTTTGGACTTTAGATGGTTCAAAGCAATGGTCTAATTTTGACATAATGACTTCAATACTCAATCATGGCAACAAGCAACCATGTCTTTCAAAATATCAACACTAAAGAAAGTTATCCCTGGCCCATCATGCTCAAGCATTGATCCATTCATGAAACACACTCAAATATTAGCTACACCCAATGCTCAAGTACGATCGTAGTGCCCCCTAGTTGGTGCTTTATAAGAGAAGATGGAGACTCAAAGTAAAAATAAAAATTGCATAAAGTAAATACATAGGCCCTTTGCAAAGGGAAGTAGGGATTTGTAGAGGTGCCAGAGCTCAAAGTTTAAGATTTGAGAGAAAAAAATTGAGTGGCATGCCTTTCCTGTCAACGAAAACGACAAAGTAGTTCACAATACTTTCCATGCTAGATATATCATAGGCGGTTCCCAAACAGAAAATAAAGTTTATTCCTTTTTCCACCGTTCTTTCACAATCCATGGCTGACCGTATCCACGGTTACCTTCCATACCAACACTTTTCAAGGAATTTATTATTTGACAACATAAAGTAATTTTTTTCTTTTTCATTTCGGGAATGGGCATCCCTATTACCGCCGTACTCTCGTGCAATGAAAAGTGAATAAACACTCATCTTGAGAATAACACATCTAGCATGGAAAAATATTGGACACCCCCTACCGTTTCATGAGCAGTACGAGCACACAAAAAGGAAATTTATTTTGAAAATTAGAGATGGCACATACAAATTTGCTTAGAAAGGCATGGAAATACCGCATATAGGTAGGTATGGTGGACTCATAAGGCAAAACTGAGTTTAAGAATTTTGGATGCACAAGTAGTATTTCTACTTAGTACAAGTGGAGGCTAGCAAATAGATTGAGAAGCAACCAACCAAGAAACGAAAATTCACATAAGCGAGCATTGAGCATAACTAACACCGAATAATGCACCATAAGTAGGATGTAATTTCATTGCAGAACTATTGACTTTCGTGCATGCATAGGGAATCACAAACCTTAACACCAATATTCTTACTAAAGCATAATTACTCACTAACATGACTCGCATATTACTATCATCATGTCTCAAAACTATTACAAGGAATCAAGTTTAATTTGTCCAATGATCTTCATGAAAGTTTTTATTATATCCTCCTTGGATATCTATCACTTTGGGACTAGTTTCATATATTGCCATTGCTTTTGACAAGCTCACACAAATTTAAGTGAAGCACATGAGCATAAAAGTTTCATCTCTCAAAATAGGATAAGTGAAGCATGAGAGGATTTATTCAAAATTTACTAACTCTCAAACTAATCTAAGTGAAGCATGAGAGTATTTCTACAAAAATTTCCAAGCACACCGTGCTCAAATAGATATAAGTGAAGCACTAGAGCAATTCTATAGCTCAAAAAGTTGAAGTGAAGCATATAGAGCAATTCTAACAAATCGTAGCATAATGTTGGGTCTCTCAAATAGGTGTGTCCATCAAGGATACAAGTGAAAAACTAACAAGCAAAGAAAGTAAAGACTCAAAAGATACAAGACGCTCCAAGCAAAACTCATGATATGTGACGAATAAAAATATAGGTCCAAATAAAATACCGATGGTCGTTAGAAGAAAGAGGGGATGCCACCCGGGGCATCCCCAAGCTTACTTGCTTGTTTCTCTTTGGATATATCTTGGGGGTGCTGTAGCATCCCCAAGCTTAGGCTCTTTTCACTCCTTATTCCTTCATCCATCGTGATCTCACCCAAAACTTGAAAACTTCAATCACACAAAACTCAACAAAATCTTCGTGAGATCCGTTAGTATAATAAAGCAAATCACTACTTTAAGTACTGTTGAAAACCCATTCATATTTTATTATTGCATTATACCTACTGTATTTTAACTTTAGCATGGCTCATACCCTTCAATATAACCCATAGATTCATCAAAACAAGCACACAATGCAACGAAAACAGAATCTGTCTTAAACAGAACAGTGTGTAGTAATCTGTATTCTAACAATACTTCTGTAACTTTAAAAAATCTGAAACATTAGGACAACGTAAATAATTTGTATAGAAACACTGTGTTAAAATTTCAGGTCAATATCTCGTTCCAGTAAAAAATGAAAATTCGAACACTGGAGGCAAAGTTTCTGTTTCAGATTCAGCATTGTTTCTACTCATCTTATGAATCATCCTAAAGGCTCTACTTGGCACAAACACAAAATAAAACATAAAAACACAATCATAACAGAGGCATAATTGTGTCAACACTCAAAAACAGAAAGGAAAAGTCAAAAAAAATATTCATTGGTTTGTGATGAGGATGCCTACCCTGGGTAGGGTCATAGGCCTGACATCTAAGGCCCACCTGTGGTCCTTCAATGTCATTAAAGCCCCTGGGCAAAGACTCATTCAGATGAATATGGCTGCTCACTCGGATTATTCGCGTCACTCGGACTACACGGCGCCATTCGGACAGACAGGAGCTCAGGCGACCCGGAAGACAAAGCGTCCGTAGAATTCGAGCAGTCATTCGTTACGATGTTATTTTCCCGTTACCAGTAACGCCTGGTTAATAACAACCGTTCCTATAACGCAGCCTTCATTGGCATTTATTACCCTAATCATGGCGTTCAGCCGGTGGTGGCGCACTCTATATAAGCCACCCCCGGGCGCCAGTGCAAGGGTTCCAACCCCGTGTAATCTTCTACCACCATAAGCAAACACCACAGCCCCCGGGCTCGAGACGTAGGGTTGTTATCACTTCCAAGTGAGGCCTGAACTCGTACATACCGAGTGCACACTTGCATCGTAGTTAGACTTCGCCCCTCCTTTCGTACCCCCTAGTACTATTGTCAGGTTCATTCCCACGACAGTCGGCGCCCACCGTGGGGCCGCGCGTCTAGCGAATTCCGGCGCTGGTGGAATTTCCACTCTCACGTTCATCATGAACACATTCGGCGGCGAGATCCTCTTCGGGTCCCTCAGCTTCGCCGTCGATGATTCGGCATGGCTGCAGGAGGCACCACTGGATGCTGAGGCACTGCCTACCCGAGGTGCGGTGCACTTCAGCGCGACGACGTTCGGAGTTCTTCTCCGACAACCGTCTACCCCTTATCGGCCAGCTTCTCCGACCCGTCTTGCGGCTTGTCGCCGGCGCTCCAGGCACTCACGGCTGTAGCGTTGGATCAAGCACGCTGTGGCAGCCCAAGCCGCAGGACAGCAGGTGGTCGCGCTCGAAGCCGACGAGTCCATCCACTGCCTCTTCCCATCTTCGGACGATGAACCTTCCGAAACTGCCGAGCACGAGGGCAGCGACGACGTAGCGGAGGTCTTGATGGCCGGCCCAGCCCGATGTGCTGCTCCTCCTGGGCACTCCGCGGGAGATACCCGCGATCGGGACGGCGACCGCAACAACGCCAGCTCCGACGGCTATGTTCCCCGACCCCTCATCCGGGAGCAACGGGAGGAAATCACGCGCAGGAACGATCAGGTCCTTCTGACGCCCATAGCGGGGAATACCCCAGAAGAAATAGCCTTGGAGGCTGCTCGCCAAGCCACCCTGGCTGAGCGCGAGCGACTCGAGCGGCTACAACGTTCACTCGATGAACGCGCGGCAAGAGACCTTCCCAGCTCAAGCCGTAGCCGTCGGCAGTTATTCACAAAGGATCGTCCGTACGCCATCCCGGTGATGCTACCGCCTTTGCTGAATCTGGCAGCGGCCACTCGGATTGCAGATTCGATCCAGCCGTCTGATTCAGCGGCAGGCGAGGGCATTCGGCAAATCCAGGCTTTGCTGAAGACCGCCCTGCAACAAAACTCAGAGGTATCACAGCCTCACCAACGCATTCGCAACGAGTCCACTCGGGCAGACACCGTCCAGTCGGCTCACAGTCCTCTTACACCGAGGAAAGACCCGCGAACTCCTCCTCTTCCGAGAGGTCCGCACGGAGGACACGGGTGCGACGACCACGATTTCAGTCGGACCCCCCCTCCGAGGGGCGGTCTGCGTGGCCAACGTCCGTATGAAGGAGGTTACCCACTCGGGAGGAACCGTGAGCGGAGCCCTGTTCGGCACAGAGCCTACGATGCCCGGCCTGACATCACTCAACGAGTGGTCGATCGGAACAGGCATGACAGAGACCGAGCGAGCAGCTGGGGAGTTACCGGCCTCAGGTGTTTCAGCAGATACATTCGAGAGGCGGAGATACCCCCAAATTATCGGTTGGCAACCGGAATTGGAAAGTTCAATGGCGAATCCAAGCCAGAGACTTGGCTCGAAGACTATCGAGTCGCTGTCCAGATCGGCGGCGGCGATGATTTCGTTGCAATGAAGCACCTTCCGCTCATGTTGGAAGGGTCTGCGCGTGCGTGGTTGAATCAATTGCCCGCCAATTGCATTTACTGCTGGGAGGATTTGGCCCGAGTGTTCGTCAAGACCTTCGAGGGCACGTACAAGCGCCCGGGTGGGCTGACAGAACTACATCACTGTGTCCAGAAGAGCAACGAGACTCTCCAAGAATACATCCAGCGTTGGACCACGTTGCACAACACCGTGGAAAATGTGACCGAGCATCAGGCCGTGTGCGCCTTTAAGGCCGGCACTCGGTATCGGGAGTTGATCTTGAAGTTCGGTCGGTCTGGGGATCTGTCCCTCAGTCGAGCCATGGAGATCACAAACAAGTACGCCAATGGCGAGGAAGAAGACCGCCTCCGTAGCGGCAAAGGGAGAACCGGCAACGCCCCCCAATCGGGAGGCAATGCCGGGAAAAATCAGAAGCGGAAGGCTGACGCCTCCGGCAAGGCAGAGGTGGCAGCCGTCCAAGGGCAAGGACAAGGCAAGCCGAAGCCCAAGAAAAAGAAGAAAGAGTGGACTCCCAAGAAGAAGTCCGACTACAAATCCGACATTCTCGATCAACCCTGCGAAATTCATACCAAGACGGATGAAGAAGGCAACGTCGTGCTCCCGAAGCACACCACCCGGGAATGTCGCCTACTCAGGCAGGAGATGGGCACTGAGCCCTCGAGTGAAAAGGTCGATGTCGAGGATGAGGAAGATACTTCCAAGTATCCGAAAGTCGATAAAGTCCTCAACGTGATCTTCGCCGACGTCGAAAGCAAGAGGTAGTTGAAAGTTGTCAATCGGGAGGTCAACATGGCAGTTCCGACTGCTCCCAAGTACCTCAACTGGACGAAGACACCTATCACATTCGACCAGTCTGACCATCCGCCTCACATAGCCACCCCTGGGAGGCAAGCATTGGTCGTCGACCCGGCAGTGGGTGGCGTCCGACTACGCAAGGTCCTGATGGACGGAGGCAGCGGGCTCAATATCATATACACTAATACGCTCAAGGCAATGGGCATCCCGATGTCTCAACTGAGCAAGAGCAACATGCATTTCCACGGGATTGTCCCTGGGAAGAAGGCAGAGTCACTCGGCCAGATCGCTCTGGACGTCGTATTCGGAGGCGAAAAGAATTTCTGAAAGGAAAGGTTAACCTTCGAGGTGGTTGACTTCCGCAGTGCTTATCACGCCATCCTGGGTAGGCCTGCCTACGCACGTTTCATGGCCAGACCATGTTACGTGTATCTCAAACTCAAGATGCCAGGGCCTAAGGGCGTGATCACAGTGACTGGCGACCGGAAGATCGCCGAAGAGTGCCTCCAGCAGGGCTCAAAGATCGCCAATGATCAAGTGCTTGCAGTCGAGCTTGAAGGGTACAAGAAGGAAGTAGATACGGCTGATCTGCTCAGATCAAAGCGGCCGGCTTCAGAATCAGCCTTCCAATCGGCTGGCAAGACCAAGAAAGTCCACGTTCATCCGAGTGACCCAAGTGCTACTCCGACGAACATCTCCACCTCACTCGGAGAGAAATAGGAAGCCGAGCTCATCCAGTTCCTCCGTGAGAACTGGGACATCTTCGCATGGAAGCCGTCTGACATGCCTGGTGTTCCCAGGGAACTGGCTGAGCACCGACTCCGGACCGATCCCAAGGCCAAGCCAGTCAAAGAATACTTGCGCCGATCCTCCGTCGAGAAGCGCAAGGCGATTGGTCAAGAGATAGCTCGGCTCCTAGCCGCCGAGTTCATTCGCGAGGCTTACCACTCCGAGTGGCTCGCGAATGTCGTCTTGGTACCGAAGAAGGATAAATCGCTCTGTATGTGTATTGATGATACGTCTCCAACGTATCTATAATTTATGAAGTATTCATGCCATGTTTACAATAATTTTATATGATTTTGGTATGATTTTATTAGAACTAACCCGGACTGACGCTGTTCTCAACAGAACTACCATGGTGTCATTTTTTGTGCAGAAATAAAAGTTCTCGGAATGGGCTGAAAATTTACGGTGATTTTTTATGGACCAAAAGAGACCCCCGAAGCACCGGAGCTGGGCCAGGAAGTGACCGAGGAGGCCACAAGCCTAGGGGGTGCGCCCTACTGTAAGAGCACATTTCTCCATGTGTGGTTTTGGGTAATTGATGACAATCCCTATGGACTAATGGTTGCCTTAAGTTATATTCGAAGGATTTGTCCATAGGCACTTCTTGAAGTCCATCTGTTGGTTTCAAGGAGTTTATATGGTGACCAAGGTGGTATTCAAGGTTTTATCAGTTATATTCGAAGGATTTGTCCATAGGCACTTCTTGAAGTCCATCTGTTGGTTTCAAGGAGTTTATATGGTGACCAAGGTGGTATTCAAGGTTTTATCCAAAGATTGGTCATAGAGAAGATAAGATACAAGGTTGATCAAGACTAAGTCAAAGAGTGAATCAAGTTGATCAACACACAAAGCGTACAAGATGTACCGAGAGGGATCAAGTGATCCCATGGTATGGTAAGCATTGTCCATTATGCTTTCTGTACTAACCCATGTTCCCTGTGAGTGTTCTTTGTGGGGTTAGGTATGTTTCCATGGGCTAGCATCAATAAGAAGATCCCATACAATGCATGGAAGATGACATCAAGTGGTGATCATAATCAAGGTTGCGGTGTGCAAGTTCAAGTGAAGCATCACGGAGAGATCATGCTTGAAGCTTGCCGTCCATTGTGGTGACAATGTACTTGTGAAGATGTGCCGAAGAGTGGCTCACCCATAGTGGAGTATGGGGGAGCAATCAACTAGTCTTCATCGAGCCAACGCAATCAAGAAAGGTGGTCCATCTTAAGGAAGTCAAGATCGTCATCATCTAGCTCAAGTGGACTATGCGCAAGGCTAAGGTTTGACCTTGATAGGGTTTTCTATTTTACCGGTCTCATGGTGGTAGTTGGGTGACCGGGTTATAGGATCGATAGCCGAACTATCAAGGGGGCCTCTCAAGTGAGTAGCTTGATTGTATCGTTTGTTGAGAGCTCAAACCATTGCATTCTTGGCATCATCATCTTTCTTGGTTCTTGGTTGGCTTTTTCTCGTTGTGGGTTTTTAGAGCTTATGGTCATCTTCATGACAAGCTCGAGTTCATCGAAAACGGAGTCCATATGCATCTTCTATGATGTTTTTGATGTTGGAGTTTTTGCCGGTTCTTCATTGATAGAGGTTTCACATCTCTATATCATTGGCATTGTTCATACCGCTGTTGGATAGCTCTTGTCATCCTGAATCGAACAAGCTTGAGTTTGCTCAATTCGGAGCTCGTATGCAGAAGTTATGGCAGTTTTAGTGCGAGAACTGTTTTTCTCTGTTCAGGCGGTAGTACCGCTTGGTACCACGGTAGTACCGCTTGGGCGGTACTTCCGCTATGTACTACCGCTCTACTTCCGCTTAAAAAATATAAGCGGCTCTTCAGGGCGGTAGTACCGCTCTCTACTTCCGCTTAAAAAACATAAGCGGCTCTTCAGGGCGGTAGTAACGCTCTCTACTTCCGCTTATTTCTGGGGTCTAGCGTCTTACTGCATCCCAGCGGAAGTACCGCTGGGTAGGGCGGTAGTACCGCTCCGGTGAAACTACCGCCTCGAGTTTTCTGCCGTTTTGCATGCTTTTCTTGGAACTACTGTGCTAAGCGGTAGTACTGCTCAGCCGAGCGGTAGTACCGCTTGTGCACGACCTGTGCACATAACGGTTGGATTTGGGAGGGCCCTATAAAAGGGGGTCTTCTTCCCCATTGCTCCCTAACTCTTGAGCTCGTGTTCTCCCCCCATTGTTGACCTTCTTCGAGCTTGCTAACTCTCAATCCCTCCAATGATTCTTGCTAGTTCTTGAGGGAAAAGAGAGAGGAGATCTAGATCCACATTTCCACCAATCACTTTCTCCTCTTTGTGAGGGGAACCCCTTGGATCTTGATCTTGGAGTTCTTCGTGTTCTTCTTCGTTCTTCCTCTCATTTCCTCTATAGCATTAGTTGTTGTGGTGGGATTTGGGAGAGAAGGACTTGGGCACTCCGTGTGCCCTTGCCATTGCATTTGGTGCATAGGTTTGAGTTCTCCACGGTGATACGTGGAAGTGAGAAGTTGAGAAGCTTATTACTCTTGGGTGTTTGAGCACCCTTGAGCTTGTTCCTCTTGGGTGCTTTGGCGCCCTAGACGGTTGGTGGTGCCTCGGAGCTCAATCATTGTGGTGCAAAGCTCCGGGCAAGCTTCGAGGTCTCCAATTGGGTTGTGGAGATTGCCCCGAGCATTTGAGGTCACCTCGGAGCCACAATCCATTGTGGTGAAGCTTCGTGGTGTTGTTGGGAGCCTCCAATTAAGTTGTGGAGTTTGCCCCAACCTTGTTTGTACGAGTTCGGTGACCGCCCTCAAGGGTCCCTTAGTGGAATCACGGCATCTTGCATTGTGCGAGGGCGTGAGGAGATTACGGTGGCCCTAGTGGCTTCTTGGGGAGCATTATGCCTCCACACCGCTCCGAACGGAGATTAGCATCCGCAAGGGTGTGAACTTCGGGATACATCGTCGTCTCGGTGTGCCTCGGTTATCTCTTACCCGAGCCCTTTACTTATGCACTTTACTTTGTGATAGCCATATTGTTTCTTGTTATATATCTTGCTATCACTTAGTTGTCTATCTTGCTTAGCATAAGTTGTTGGTGCACATAGGTGAGGCTAGTTGTTTTAGGTTTTGTGCTTGACTAATTAAACAATAGTTTTATTCCGCATTTGTTCAAGCCTAAACCGTAATTATTTTAAAGCGCCTATTCACCCCCCCTCTAGGCGACATCCACGTCCTTTCACCTACCCCTCCGGGAGGGTGCTCCCGGCTTGTGGACTCCTCGAGCACCCACTTGACGTGAGACCGACGCCAAAAATTCCTATAAATACCAAAACCCCCAGAAAGAACCCTAGATCAGAAGTTCCGCCGCCGCAAGTCTCTGTAGCCACGAAAAATCAATCTTGGCCCTCTACGGCACCCTGCCGGAGGGGGTCACCATCACCGGAGACCATGGAGGAGGAAGACGGAGGGGCCATCATCACCATGGAGGCCAAGGACCAGAGGGAGAACCTCTCCCCACCTAAGGGGGAGGCCATGGAGGAGGAAGCACAAGGGGGAGACCCTCTCCCCCTCTCTCTCGGTGGCGCCAGAGTGCCATCGGGGGAACCATCGCCGTGGTGATCGTCTTCATCAACATCACCTTCTTCATCACCGTCCTCATATCTTTTTAGCGGTCCACTCTTCCGCATCCCGCTGTAATCCCCTACTTGAACATGGTTCTTTATGATACGTCTCCATCGTATCTACTTTTCCAAACTCTTCTGCCCTTGTTTTGGACTCTAATTTGCATGATTTGAATGGAACTAACCCGGACTGACGTTGTTTTCAACAGAATTGCCTTGGTGTTATTTTTGTGCAGAAATAAAAGTTCTCGGATTGACCTGAAAATTTACAGAGAATATTTTTGGAATTAATAAAAAATACTGGCGAACGAATCAACCGGAGGGGGTCCACCACCTGGCCACAAGCCAGGGGGGCGCCCCCCCTAGGGCGCGCCCCCCTGTCTTGTGGGTCCCCTGGAGCTCCGCCGACCTCGATTCCAACTCTATATATTCCTATTTGGGGAGAAAAAAATCAGGGAGAAGAGTTCATCGCGCTTCACGATACGGAGCCGCTGCCACCTCCTGTTCTTCCTCGGGAGGGCAGATCTGGAGTCTGTTTTGGGCTCCGGAGAGGGGAAATCGACGCCGTCGTCATCACTAACCATCCTTCATCACCAATTTCATGATGCTCTCCGTCGTTCGTGAGTAATTCCATCGTAGGCTTGCTGGACGGTGATGGGTTGGATGAGATCTACCATGTAATCGAGTTAGTTTTGTTAGGGTTTGATCCCTAGTATCCACTATGTTCTGAGATTGATGTTGCTATGACTTTGCTATGCATAATGCTTGTCACTAGGGCCCGAGTGCCATGATTTCAGATCTGAACCTATTATGTTTTCATGAATATATATGTGTTCTTGATCCTATCTTGCAAGTTGTAGACACCTATTACGAGTTGTGATCCGCATCCCCCAGGGTGACAATGGGGATTCTTTCCGGTGATTACCGTAGTTTGAGGAGTTCATGTATTCACTAAGTGCTAATGCTTTGGTCCGGTTCTCTATTAAAAGGAGGCCTTAATATCCCTTAGTTTCCATTAGGACCCCGCTGCCACGGGAGGGTAGGACAAAAGATGTCATGCAAGCTCTTTTCCATAAGCACGTATGACTATATATGGAATACATGCCTACATTACATTGATGAATTGGAGCTAGTTCTGTGTCACCCTATGTTATAACCGTTGCATGATGAATGCCATCCGACATAATTATCCATCATTGATCCATTGCCTATGAGCTTTTCACATATTGATCTTGCTAAGTTACTTTTCCGTTGCTACTATTACGATTGCTACAAAGCTGCTACTGTCACGTTTGCCATTGTTACCGTTACTTCCATATTACTTTGCTACTAAATACTTTGCTGCAGATATTAAGTCTTTCAGGTGTGGTTGAATTGACAACTCAGCTGCTAATACTCGAGAATATTCTTTGGCTCCCCTTGTGTCGAATCAATAAATTTGGGTTGAATACTCTACCCTCGAAAACTGTTGCGATCCCCTATACTTGTGGGTTATCAAGACCTTTTTCTGGCGCCGTTGCCGGGGAGCATAGCTCTATTCTCTGAGTCACTTGGGATTTATATCTGTTGATCACTATGAAGAATCTGAAAGACCCAAAAACCAAGATCTATCCCTCTACTACGAGGGGAGGTAAGGAACTGCCATCTAGCTCTGCACTTGATTCACCTTCTGTTATGAGTAAATTTGCGACACCACCACCTGCTATTGAATCTGATATGTCGCAAGTAATTGATGATGCCACTTCTGCTATGCATGATGCTTATGATGATACTCTGCTTAATAATACTGTGCCACTGGGTGAATTTCTTGATGAACAAATTGCAAGAGTCAATGCTGAAACTGATGATATTTCTGAAACTGATGAAATTATTGAAACTGAACACTATGAGACACCTGCTAGACCTAGCTCTCCTAGATATAAATTGCCTGATATACCTGAGGGTTATGTTATGGAGGGAGAGGTAGCTAGGGACTTTCTTGCTTGTAAGGATAGAGATGATCTTAAGAAATTGCTATGCAAGTGGAAGGAAAAATCTTTGAATGCTAGAATGCAATATGATCCTAAGTTTGCTACTTCACCTATCTTTGTTACTGATAAGGATTATGAATTCTCTGTCGATCCTGAGTTAATTACTTTGGTTGAATCTGATCCTTTCCATGGTTATGAATCTAAAACTGTTGTGGCACATCTTACTAAATTGAATGATATAGCCACCCTATTTACTCATGAGGAAAAAATTCGTTATTACTATATTCTTAAGTTGTTTCCTTTCTTGTTAAAGGGTGATGCTAAGATATGGTTTAACACCCTTGCTCCTGGTTGTGTGCGTAGTCCCCAGGATATGATATATTACTTCTCTGAAAAATATTTTCCTGCCCATAAGAAGCAAGTTGCCTTGCAGGAAATATTTAACTTTGTGCAAATTGAAGAAGAGAGTCTCCCACAAGCTTGGGGGAGGCTTCTCCAATTACTTAATGCTTTGCCTGATCATCCTCTCAAGAAAAACGAAATACTTGATATCTTTTATAATGGACTAACCGATGCTTCTAGGGACCACCTAGATAGTTGTGCTGGTTGTGTTTTCAGGGAATGAACCGTTGAACAAGCTGAACTACTATTGAATAAAATATTGAGCAATGATAATGATTGGACTATTCCCGAACCACCTCCAAAGCCTACTCCGAAGAAAAGGGGTATTCTATTTCTTAGTCCTGAAGATATGCAAGAGGCAAAGAAATCTATGAAAGAAAAAGGTATTAAAGCTGAAGATCTTAAGAATTTACCACCTATTGAAGAAATACATGGTCTTGATAACCCGACACAGGTAGTAGAGGTAAATTCTATCCGTATATTTGATGAAGGTGATATTCCTTATAATAAGTCTGCTAGCCAATGCTTGGATGAGTTTGATAACTTTATTGTTAAGCAAGAAAATTTCAATGCTTATGTTAGTAGACAATTGAAACATAATGCTTACATGCTTGATCGCTTAGGTGATTATATGAGTAGAACTATCAATGATCTTAAGCTTATTAGTAAACATGCTTTCATGGTAACTTCTCAAGTAGAACAAGTACTTAAGGCACAAAATGATTTGCTTAATGAGATGAATGGTAAGAACAATGATCATTCTGTTAGAGTTGTGACTAGAGGTGGTAAAATGACTCAGGAACCTTTGTATCCTGAGGGCCATCCTAAGAGAATTGAGCAAGATTCTCAGAGAGTTAATACTGATGCACCTAGTCATTCTAGTAATAGAAGGAAAAAGAATGATGATAGGACATTGCATGCTGCCAGTGAACCTGTTATAGATACACATGAAAACCCAAATGATATTTCTATTTCTGATGCTGAGACCCAATCTGGTAATAAACATGAGCCTAGTGATAATATTAATGATGATGTTCATGTTGATGCTCAACCTAGTAATGATAATGATGTGGAGATTGAACCTGCTGTTGATCTTGATAACCCACAACCTAAGAATAAAAGATATGACAAAAGAGACTTTGTTGCTAGAAAGCATGGTAAAGAAAGAGAACCATGGGTTCAGAAACCCATGCCCTTTCCTCCTAAACCATCCAAGAAAAAGGATGATGAGGATTTTGAGCGCTTTGTTGAAATGCTTAGACCTGTCTTTTTGCGTATGCGCTTGACTGATATTCTGAAAATGTCTCCTTATGCTAAGTATATGAAAGATATTGTGACAAATAAAAGAAAGACACCGGAAGCTGAGATTTCCACCATGCTTGCCAATTATACCTTTAAAGGTGGAATACCAAAGAAACTAGGAGCTCCCGAGTACCTACTATACCATGCTCTATTAAAAGAAACTATGTTAAAACTGCTTTATGTGACCTTGGAGCTGGTTTTAGTGTTATGCCTTTATCTTTGTATCGTAGACTTGATTTGAATAAGTTGACACCTACTGAAATCTCTTTGCAAATGGCCGATAAATCAACTGCTTTACCCATCGGTATTTGTGAGGATGTGCGTGTCGTAGTTGCAAATGTTACTATCCTAACGGACTTTGTTATTCTTGATATTCCCGAGGACGACAGTATGTCGATTATCCTTAGTAGACCCTTTTTGAATACTGCAGGGGCTGTTATTGATTGCAACAAGGGCAATGTCACTTTTCATGTTAATGGTAATGAGCATACGGTACACTTTCCGAAGAAAGAACCTCAAGTTCATAGTATCAACTCCATTGAAAAAATTTCAACAATTATTATTGGAGATTTTGAATTCCCTCTCCCTACTGCCAAAAAGAAATATGATATACTTATTGTTGGGGACATGCATATCCCCATTGAGGTAACCTAGTGTTATTCGAAAATTCTTCGGTTCCGTGTCATTTGAAAAAAGTTTGTCAATAAGACTTGATCAACCTTATTGATGGATTCTTTTTGATGAGCATGAGATGGATGAATTTAGGAGGCACAGCCTTCTGTACTCAACTTTTACTTTCTGTCATTTAGATTAAATTAAGTAAAAATGCTATTATTTTTCTGTTTTCTGTTTTACCCGTGCAATAAAAAATGACCTGAAAATAAAAGTTCTCAAAATGCCCTGAAAATGTAGTATGATTTTTTCTGGAATATTTTAGAATTTTTGGCACTGAGAACACATCAGGGGGCTGCACCAGTGGGCCACAAGCCTGCAGGGTGCGCCCACCCCCCTGGGCACGCCCCCCTGGCTTGTGGGTTCCACGTAGGCCCCCCTCACTTATTCCAGCACCCATCCACTTCGTCTTCCTCCAGAAAAAATCCCACCATTGCTCAAACCCGTGTTCTAGCTCATTTTGCTGCCATTTTCGATCTCCTTGTGCAGAGCTCCATTTGCAAAACTGTTTCGGGGGATTGTTCTTCGGTATGCGACTCCTCCAATGGTCCAATTAGTTTTTGTTCTAGTGCTTTATATATTGCAAATTTTTGCTGCTGTGGTGACCTTGTTCTTGAGCTTGCATGTCAAATTTGTATGGTCCCAAGTAGTTTTGATGCATGATATAGCCTCTAGGCACTTGTGGGAGTAGTTGCTATTAGTTTTGTTGAGTTTTGTTCACCTTTATTGTAAGTCACTAAAAATTTCAGAAATTTTTCACAGAAAGAAAGATGTTGAGGAGAATATACCAAGGTGGTTCCTCGAGCAAGAAGACCCCGAGACTCGCGATACGTGAGCCCGACTTTGAACCACCGAGGGAAGCTCAAGTGAGGCCTTGTGAATGGCCGTCGGATCAATTCATGGTCCATGCCGGATTCAAGGAAGAATTTTACGCGTACATACGAAATGCTGGCCTTGAAGATTTCGTCTCAGACCAATGCAAGCAATATTATCAACTCACTGATTCCTTCGTGCGGAGTTTTGAATTTTCATCCAGGCGTAATACGCATTCCATTCTATTTAATCTTTATGATGAATCTTATACTATGGACCTAGAGGATTTTAACCGTGCATGCAAAATTCCACAATGGGGCGGCCATAGTGATCCTCACAAAACTGAATATAATGATTTTCTTGCTAGCATCACTGTGGGAGAAACTAGAAACATTACACAGGCTACCTTGGGGAGCATTCACTTTCCTGCTATACATTATTTTGCTCTCTTCATAGGTAGATGTATTAACGGTAAACATGATCATAGCCACCTTTGTGTACCTGATCTTAGTATTCTTAAGAGTGCGGTAATGGGTGATAGACGATATAACTTGGGGGCTATTATTGCTAGGAGGCTACATAAAAATGCTAAGAAAGGAGATTTCTTTGGCGGGATTTATGCCACTCGTGTAGCTAATTATCTTGGGGTACCCATAAGGGAGAATGATATTGATTTACACCTTGCTTTTCTTGATTATGAGGCCATGGTGCGCTACCAGTTTCTTGAGAGAAATGAACAATCCCTCCTGTACCGACTAATTTTTGACAGACAGCGTGCTGTCCATATTACCCTTCCCGCTTCTGCCTTCTTTAACTTTCAGGAAAAACGGAGACACTTTATAACCAGAGAGGAGGCAAACGCCTCCGTGCTGCAGCCGCTCAGGCGGTAGCCGCCGCAGCTCAGTACAACCACAACTATGACTTTGGATATTATCCGGGCCAGCCATGGCACTAGACCAACTTAGGCCAAAAGCCTAAGCTTGGGGGAGTACGTATTTCTCACCGACATTACATTCATGTTCACACACTCATCTTAGTAGTCGGTGCTTATACTTTTTCATTGAATCTTCCATGGTATTTTATTTCTTCTTTTCGCTTTCTTCTTGTGTGTTTAATTAACCTTGAGAAAAATCCAAAAAAAATTAGTCCTAGCTTTACCTTTCAGTATGTTTAGTTGTAGTATTAAAAGAAAACCCAAAAAGATTTCTCGTTCTTCTTTTGCTTGTTGGGAGCTTTCCCGTGTAAATAGTTTTTCTCGTTCTTGTTTTGAAATCCTTTTCTTTGGGTAGTAAGGAGAAGACCACAATGAAAATGTTGAGTGGCTCTCATATGCATTATTGTTTATCTTACAGAGAGCCCATATTACCTTACCTTCTCCTTTGAGTTATTGTTTGCAGATTCCAGCTTAGTCCAATGCACGTGCACTCTTATTATTATTCACACCGTTCGGTCGTGCAAGTGAAAGGCAATAATGACGATATATGATGAAATGATTGAGATGGAGAAAAGCTGGTATGAACTCGACCTATTTTGTTTTTGTAAATATGATTAGCTCATCGTTCTGAATTCAGCTCATTATGGATGAAACATGTTTGCAATGACAATTAGAGATTATAGTTACTCATGCCATGCTTAATTAGCTAAGAGTGTATAATGGTTTGTCTTGAGTGCCAACATGCATTTTAAAATGGTTGTGATGTAGTATGATAGGATGGTATCCTCCTCTGAATGATTCAAGTGGCTTGACTTGGCACATGTTCACGCATGTAGTTGAAACAAAATCAACATAGCCTCCACGATATTTATGTTCATGGTGATTTATATCCTACTCATGATTGCATTCAATGTTGGTTAATCTCAATGCATGTTTATGACTGTTGTCGCTCTCTAGTTGGTCGCTTCCCAGTCTTTTGCTAGCCTTCACTTGTACTAAGCGGGAATACTGCTTGTGCATCCATCTCCATAAACCCAAAGTTGTTCCATATGAGTCCACCATACCTACCTATATGCGGTATTTACCTGCCGTTCCAAGTAAATTTGCATGTGCTAAACTCTAAACCTTCAAAGACTATTCCGTTTTGTATGCCCAAATCGCTCATGTAGCGACTGGGGGCTGTCAGTATCTTCCATACTAGGTGGGTTATTCTCACGATATGTGTTGATTCACTATCATTCACGAGAAAGTGGCTAGTATTCGGGATGCCCAGTTCCATGCTCAAAATTCAAATCAAAATTTAATAAAACAAAACTCCCCCAGGATTGTTGTTTGTATGGACGGTACCCGTGGATTCGGCCCGCCGTGGAGTGTGATTGATTGGTGGAGGGGGAGTAAAAACTTTACTGTTCTGTTTGGGAACCGCCTATAATG
This sequence comes from Elymus sibiricus, assembly GCA_039707655.1. NCBI lineage: Eukaryota > Viridiplantae > Streptophyta > Magnoliopsida > Poales > Poaceae > Elymus > Elymus sibiricus. The sequence continues at coordinate 76,008,264 of CM077663.1, read as the reverse complement.
TATCTAGCATGGAAGATGTCGAGATCTCTTGGTTGTTATGTTGACAATGAAAGCATACCGCTCAAAATTATTATTAATCCCTGTTTTAAAAGCTCGAGCTCTGGCACCTCTGCAAATCAACGCTTCCCTCTGCGAAGGGCCTATCTATTTTACTTTATTGTTGAGTCATCATCCTCTTATAAAAAGGCACCAGTTAGAGAGCACCACCGTCATTTGTATGCTTTGTTATTAATTGATATTGAGTATGATTGTGACTGGATCTCTTTTACCATGAATTACAATGTCTAGTCAGTCCTTGTTCTTTAGAGGTGCTCTGCATTTATGTTTTGCGATCTCAGAAAGGGCTAGCGAGATACCATTATATCATATTGTATCATGATTGTTTTGATAAAATTGTTGTCATCCGAGATTTATTATTATTGCTCGCTAGTTGATTATGCCATTGATATGAGTAAATGTGAGACCTAAATGTTATTGTGAATGTGGTTAGTCTATAATCTTTGCTGAAAATCTGAACATCAGTTAGACGTATTTTCAACAACAAGATCAAACAGAGTTTGTAAAAGTTTTTCTATATCACTTTCAGTTTGTCAACTGAATTGCTTGAGGACAAGCAATGGGTTAAGCTTGGGGGAGTTGATACGTCTCCATCGTATCTACTTTTCCAAACTCTTTTGCCCTTGTTTTGGACTCTAATTTGCATGATTTGAATGGAACTAACCCGGACTGACGCTGTTTTCAGCAGAATTGCCTTGGTGTTATTTTTGTGCAGAAATAAAAGTTCTCGGATTGACCTGAAAATTTACGGAGAATATTTTTCGAATTAATAAAAATACTGGCGAAAGAATCAACCGGAGGGGGTCCACCACCTGGGGGCGCGCCCCCTGTCTTGTGGGTCCCCTGGAGCTCCGCCGACCTCGATTCCAACTCTATATATTCCTATTCGGGGAGAAAAAAATCAGGGAGAAGAGTTCATCGCGTTTCACGATACGGAGCCGCCGCCACCTCCTGTTCTTCCTCGGGAGGGCAGATCTGGAGTCTGTTTTGGGCTCCGGAGAGGGGAAATCGACGCCGTCGTCATCACCAATTTCATGATGCTCTCCGCCGTTCGTGAGTAATTCCATCGTAGGCTTGCTAGACGGTGATGGGTTGGACGAGATCTACCATGTAATCGAGTTAGTTTTGTTAGGGTTTGATCCCTAGTATCCACTATGTTCTGAGATTGATGTTGCTATGACTTTGCTATGCTTAATGCTTGTCACTAGGGCCCGAGTGCCATGATTTCAGATCTAAACCTATTATGTTTTCATGAATATATATGTGTTCTTGATCCTATCTTGCAAGTTGTAGACACCTATTACGAGTTGTGATCCGCATCCCCCAGGGTGACAATGGGGATTCTTTCCGGTGATTACCGTAGTTTGAGGAGTTCATGTATTCACTAAGTGCTAATGCTTTGGTCCGGTTCTCTATTAAAAGGAGGCCTTAATATCCCTTAGTTTCCATTAGGACCCCGCTGCCACGGGAGGGTAGGACAAAAGATGTCATGCAAGTTCTTTTCCATAAGCACGTATGACTATATATGGAATACATGCCTACATTACATTGATGAATTGGAGCTAGTTCTGTGTCACCCTATGTTATAACCGTTGCATGATGAATGCCATCCGACATAATTATCCATCACTGATCCATTGCCTACGAGCTTTTCACATATAGATCTTGCTAAGTTACTTTTCCATTGCTACTGTTACGATTGCTACAAAGCAGCTGCTGTCACGTTTGTCGTTGTTACCGTTACTTCCATATTACTTTGCTACTAAATACTTTGCTGCAGATATTAAGTCTTTCAGGTGTGGTTGAATTGACAACTCAGCTGCTAATACTTGAGAATATTCTTTGGCTCCCCTTGTGTCGAATCAATAAATTTGGGTTGAATACTCTACCCTCAAAAACTGTTGCGATCCCCTATACTTGTGGGTTATCACTTTATGCCACATATTTTGATCCAATGATGTGCTGCCATCCTATGATGTTTTGAGTAGATTTCTTTTGTCTTATGGGTTGATTGATGATCTAGATTGGTTTGAGTTGTATGTTTATTTTGTTGCTGTCCTATGGTGCCTTCCGTGCCGTGCACACGTGAAGGATTCCCGCTGTAGGGTGGTGCAATACGTTCATGATTCGCTTATAGTGGGTTGCTAGAGTGACAGAAGCTTAAACCCGAGTAAGGGGGTTGTTGCGTATGGGAAAAAGGGGACTTGATGCTTTAATGCTATGGTTGGGTTTTACCTTAATGATCCTTAGTAGTTGCGGATGCTTGCTAGAGTTCCAATCATAAGTGCATATGATCCAAGTAGAGAAAGTATGTTAGCTTATGCCTCTCCCTCATATAAAATTGCAATAATGATTACCGATCTTGTTAACAATTGCCTAGGACAATTCCGCACACCGACCCATCATTATTCCACACTCGCTATTTGTAATATATTGTAATATATTCTAACTCTATGATAACATCACCTATTTTTATATTTTAGTTCTCCGATATCATGCAAAGCTATTCTCTTCATACCCACAACGTAGTTTTATTTCTCGTTTCTAGTTGGAAGCAAACGTTCGGCGTACGTAGAGTCGTATCAGTGGCAGATAGGACTTGAGAGAATATTGATCTTACCTTTAGCTCCTTGTGGGTTCGACACTCCATACTTATCACTTCCACCTTTGGAAATTGCTACGATGATTCCTTGCACTTGGGTATTATCAAGCTGTTTTCTGGCGCCGTTGCCGGGGAGCAATAGCGTGGGGTTGATATTCTCGTGTGTGCTTGTTTGCTTTCTTCACTAAGTAGATTTTGTTTTCCCTTTTTGCTTTCTTTAGTTGTGGGTGAAACAAACAAAAAAAATTAAATAATGAAAAATACAAAAAGAATTACTTGCCTCTTATGCCTAAGAAGTTTTTCAAAAAGAGAAGTGATTGGAAGGTTGTGCATTGGAGAAGTGAGGGTCGACTGTCGGTGTCAAAACCGGCGGATCTCGGGTAGGGGGTCCCGAGCTGTGGGTCTTGGATCGATGGGTAACAGGAGACAAGGGAGACGGTGTTTACCCAGGTTTGGGCCCTCCTATGGAGGTAAAACCCTACGTCCTGCTTTGTTTGTATTGATGATGGTGTATCGAGTACAGAGTTGATCTACCACGAGATCGTATGTAGTGGTCTAAACCCTAAGAGCTATGCTCGTATGATGATATGATCGTCCCTAATGACTAGCCTGGCCTCGGCTTATATAACACACCAGAGGCCTAGGATAACAAGAGTCCTAGTCGGCTACGTCGGTGGAGAGGAGTCCTTGTCTTGATCACCAAGTCTTGTGGAATCTTCCTCGTATGCATCATGGGCTGTCCGAACTGGCCCATTAATGAACCGCCCTGGGGGTCCTCGGCCCGACCCACTGGTCGGGAGACGACGTGGTGAGTACCCCCTAGTCCAGGACACCGTCAGTAGCCCCCTGAACCGGTCTTCAAGTTAGGGACGCTCCTCGGTTCTTCCGAACAGTTCTTCGTCTTCGGCCGTCGGTCTTGAAAGCTGGTTTAATAAATCTTCCCATCACTGATCTTGAGGATCGCCGAGGTGAATCCGAAGAGTTCACAAGTGGGGCATCCGAGGAGCCCCTTTAAGTTATCGGCCTGTATTAATGCCTCATTATTTTTACGCCACAACTCGGGTCCAAAGTGTTTCCCGTGTGGCGGTATCCTCTTGTGTCCGAGCTCCAACGCCGGTCGGCATCCGAGGTGTCATAGGATACCTCGGTTTGTGAATATTTGAAGTAGTTCATCCGAGCTTAAATATCGGGATAGTCTTTTATGGAGCCAGCCGTTCACATTCGAGCTTTATGCCGGACTGCTTCCGAAGTGTCTTCGATCTTGAGCTTTATGTCGGAATGCTTCCGAGCTCCAATGCCGGACCGCATCCGAGCTCCAACGATGATCAGCGTCCGAGGTGTCATAAACTACCTCGGTCTTTAAAAGATTGAACGAATTCAGCCGAGCTTAATGCCGGAAATGCCCTCTATGGAGCCAGCCACTTGCGCCCGAGCTTTATGCCGGACTGCTTCTGAGGTGGTGCACCACCCCGACCGCGGGCTGATTTTTTGTGGATATTTTCGATTGGTGCAATTTATTCTCTGCCGAGATATATAGCCAGTAGCCCTCAAGGTGCGTGTCGGTCTAAAACCTGAGATGCCCCTGAAGGAAAAAATAATAATCAAAATAAAACCACTAAACCCGGTAGCCCCTGAGACTTAGGTCGGTTTGCAAAATGGGCCTAAGGATCAAGTCCTTGCTCGGCAGCATACTTAGGAACAGAAACGCGGTACACAGTAGTTTCCGAGACTCGGGTTGGGTGCGGCCGACCAACCTCAGGATCGAATCTCCTCGGAAACCATATTGCACTTTGGATTGCTGCATTGAATAGGCAATGCAGTAGCCCCCAAGCCTTAATTTAGGCACGGGTGGTCGAATTAAGGATCGATATTTGTTTGACACAAATTTTGTTACGTTTGACATAATTTATGTGTAATGATTCTATGTATCTAAGTATTTTACATCATTAATGCTCGGATCCGCATTGTACAAGACTTTGTTGACATACCATCGGCTTCAACCTCCTTGGCTACTAGCCGAGGAGTGTTTGCCCTACTTTATAAAGCCTTTATAAGGGCAAAGATTTACGGCAAACAAGGCAATCCGGCCATACGGTTTTATAAACAAAGGTACGCGGAGAGCTATGTTATATTGCGATTTAACGTAAGAAACATCTTTTGGGAAAATAGTTCCTTTATAAGTTCCTTTTCCCAGGCTATCATGTTGACCATGATCGTGAAACCTCAACTCCGATCAATGTGGGAGGAAAATATTGAGGATTTAGTACGGGGAAAGTTTCCGAATTCTGTTGTCCTTAGTGAACCTAAATTTTCACTTCCGTCGTTGCTGACCAATTATATTCTTAAGATGGCTAGCTTTCGGCTTCACCCAGTCTGAGGTACTAACACGGATGACCCGGAAGTAACAATCGCAGAGGTGCTCCATTTACCCCACAGCCGAACAATCGGAAACGTTGGGGATAAGAACAGGAGCCAGGCAACCCAGCTTGGCCAAAATCTTAAGTCAAATTGATGCATATTTATGGCTTTATAACGATGATTACGGAAGGCAGCACTCGTATATTGAATACAAATGCTTTTATGCTATATGCTATTTTGACTCCTTTGTGACCGTTTATCATTTGAGAGTGGCCTATCGTCGGCTTCTTCCCCTTTGTAGGCTTTATAACTAGGCTTTATAACTTTCACTTGGTCATGGGAGCTTAAAGTTTGGGAAGCCAGTTACTAGCCCCCGGTTAGTGTTCGGCGTCAGCCGAGGTCAAGCCGTTAACACTCCGACCAATTTTATCAAAAGGCCCGTTATTTAATACGGTCATCGGATCGCCGACCAGTTTATGCTTATTGTGACAGTCCGTTTTCAGCTTTCTCCACTGAGTTACTTGACCAGTTAACCCAGAAGTGCAATCGCAGTGGTTCTCCCTTTGCACTCCTAGCCGAACAAAGCAAAACGTAGGAGGCAAGCACAGGAGCCGGGCAACCCAACTATTGACCGAAGACACAATTCGACCCTGGTGCATATAAAGCAATATCCGAGAACGTTTTGCCGAGGACTCCTCGGAGTGCCTTGGCTTTTGGTGGGTTCGGCTCTAGTCGCAGCCCCCCGTTGATACTGTCGATGCTTTAAAAGTGTTCTGCGAGAATTATGCTCGGAAAAAACAAAAGTTTATGCAAAAAACTTTATGTTTAGATAAAAGAAAATTGTGTCAATCCGAAACTGGTCTTAAAATTAATATGTGCTTCGGTCGTGCTTTAACATGATACATCCGATTTCCGGCCTCCAAGCGGGCCAGCCTTCGGCTTCAACCTCCATATCCCGAAGGCGGAGTGTTTCTCCGAGACCTGTTTAGCGAACTAAACTCGAGCGGCTTTAGAAACAAACCAGGCTATCCAGCTATTGACCACACACTAGTGTCGGAAAAAGGAGTAGTAGAAAAAGACTTTGCAACGACCAAGAAGAAAACACATGTATTATAAAACAGCTCATACAAATTTAAGAGCCCCCAAGTGACTTGGGTAAAAGAATTTTATGTATAATGATTGTATTCACCGAAGTACTTATATCATATATGTGTTCGCCCGAACTTTAAACGCGTCTTAACCGACCGTCGGCTTCTCCCTCTTCGGCCAAGGGCCGAAAAGTGTTATCTACTACGCCATCCGAGGATATCGGAGGTGTTTCGAATAACCAGGCAATCAGGCCATTAGGCTATAACAGACAAAGCGCGCCCAGGGAACTTATGCTATATTACTATTTAACGTAAGAAGCATCTTCAAAGAAAATAGTTCCGCCAACGGTTCCTTTCTTTGGGTTCTCATGATTACCATGAGGGGTGTGCAATAGATTTATGTATGCTTGTCTTCCATCGTGGCCGACCATAGTTGAAAACAGTAAGAGCGCTAGCTTTCGGCTTCACCCGTCTGAGGTACAAGTTCGGATGACCCGATCATAACAATCGCAGAGGTGCTCCCTTTACTCCCTAGCTGAACAATCGGGAATGTAGGGGTAAGCACAGGAGCAAGGCAACCCAGCTTTGCGGAACACTTAAGTCAACATGATGCATATATTGGCGTAAACACGAACAAGGAAGGGTGCGATACATTAATAATCATATGCAAGAGGAATGGCTTCATAAAGGAAGCCCCCAAGTAAACGGGGTATTTGAATTTGTTTGTAACAAACAAAGTTTTGACAAAGAATTTTTTTTCGCAAACAACTTTCTGTCAAAATAGTATAATGCTTGGTCGAACCGAACAAAATTTAAAACTGAAAGTTTTTGAGCATGAAACCGACTTAGCTGGTTAATGTGCTCGGTGTCGATGACGCGATCCGGGCTTGTGGCGGGACAAGGACGCCCATCGAACTTTGACAGATCCGGTGTGTAGTCTTCGGCATGACCGAGGTCCCAGCCCCCAAGCCCGTCCCGAGGTGACCGGACGAGGAGTTCGGCACTCCGAAGTAGTGTCACGGCTCGGCCGATGTGGCAAGGCGAAGCCCCTGGTCCAGCCGAGGTGGTGGAGTAGGTCGGCAAGGTGACGCCGGGGTGACCGCGTGACGGCAGTCGAAGTCGATTTCCTGCACTCATAAAATAGTGCAAGCCAAAAGTAATAACAAAGAAAGATAATAATTAAAAAAATTCTACTTAATTAATTTAAATGAAGTAAATAATTAAAGAAATATGGCCTGGGTGCCGAGGTGCCTGAGCGAAGAGTTCGGCATGACGAAGTGGCAACGCTGCACGGTCGATGTTGAGAGGCGAAGTCCCTGGTCCAGCTAACATGGCGAAGTTGGTCGGCTGGTGACGCCGAAGTCCCTGGAGCAGGTTGTTGAAGAGATGCCAAAGCCCCTGGTCTAGCCGAGGTGACGGAGCAGGTCGGCTGGTGACGCCGAAGTCTCATGCCAGCCGAGGTGTCGAAGCAGGTTGACTGGTGATGCCGAAGTCTCACGCCAGCCGAGGTGTCGAAGTTGGTCGGCTGGTGATGCCGAATTCTCATGCCAGCCGAGGTGTTGAAGCTGGTTGGCTGGTGATGCCGAAGTCTCCGGAGCGGGTTGATGAGGAGATGACGAAGCCCCCGGTATAGCCGAGGAGACGGAGCAGATCGGTAAGGTGACGCTAGAGCCCCATGCCAGCCGACGTGTAAAAGTAGGTCGGCGTGGTGGACGTCAGCTTGAAAAAGTAACGGCGCGGCGATGCCGACGCAGGTCGGAATTTGTGACGAGGTCAATGCTGGCTTGATGAAGCAACGGAGCGCCCAACCCGTACAACTCGCGGATGACGAGGTTCTCTTGATGATTATTCGGCCCTCGCGATGCCGAACTCTTGGTCGGTTGACCGAGGTGATGAGAAAATTTCCTTCAAGAAGGACGCCTCACAACCCGTTCATGAAAAAGATGAACTCGGGTCGGATTAGTTTTCGCGCATAAAATAGATCCAAAATTCGTTGTACTCATCGGACGTTTCCCGGAGTTTGGACGGTCGGATCGAGCTGAAATTGTGAGGGATGATCGGTATAAGAATTCCGCAGCCGATGAACGGTGGGATTTCCCAACGGATATCCGAGCTAGATACTGGACACCTCGTCCTAAACTCATCCAGATTCCCGTCCAGATTCGATAGGTCTCTGGTATATTGGAGATTGCCGGAGATTCCTCCATCGGAATGCGACGAAATTTTGCATGGTTGTTGTAGATACAATTCCGCACAATTTCACCGAAGCAATCGTCAAAACGACGCTCGAGGAAACGGGGACGACAAGCACAAATTCGCTGTCCAGAAAAAATTGCAATATGCAGACGAGCCATCGTTCCTTCTAGCGATCCCACAGCGGAATTCTCAATGAAAGCACCAATGTCGGTGTCAAAACCGGCGGATCTCAGGTAGGGGGTCCCGAGCTGTGGGTCTTGGATGGATGGATAACAGGAGACAAGGGAGACGGTGTTACCCAGGTTCAGGCCCTCCTATGGAGGTAAAACCCTACATCCTGCTTTGTTTGTATTGATGATGGTGTATCGAGTACATAGTTGATCTACCACGAGATCGTATGTAGTGGTCGAAACCCTAAGAGCTATGCTCGTATGATGATATGATCGTCCCTAATGACTAGCCTGGCCTCGGCTTATATAACACACCAGAGGCCTAGGATAACAAGAGTCCTAGTCGGCTACGTCGGTGGAGAGGAGTCCTTGTCTTGATCACCAAGTCTTGTGGAATCTTCCTCGTATGCATCATGGGCTGTCCGAACTGGCCCATTAATGAACCGCCCTGGGGGTCCTCGGCCCGACCCACTGGTCGGGAGACGACGTGGTGAGTACCCCCTAGTCCAGGACACCGTCAGTAGCCCCCTGAACCGGTCTTCAAGTTAGGGACGCTCCTCGGTTCTTCCGAACAGTTCTTCGTCTTCGGCCGTCGGTCTTGAAAGCTGGTTTAATAAATCTTCCCATCACTGATCTTGAGGATCGCCGAGGTGAATCCGAAGAGTTCACAAGTGGGGCATCCGAGGAGCCCCTTTAAGTTATCGGCCTGTATTAATGCCTCATTATTTTTACGCCACAACTCGGGTCCAAAGTGTTTCCCGTGTGGCGGTATCCTCTTGTGTCCGAGCTCCAACGCCGGTCGGCATCCGAGGTGTCATAGGATACCTCGGTTTGTGAATATTTGAAGTAGTTCATCCGAGCTTAAATATCGGGATAGTCTTTTATGGAGCCAGCCGTTCACATTCGAGCTTTATGCCGGACTGCTTCCGAAGTGTCTTCGATCTTGAGCTTTATGTCGGAATGCTTCCGAGCTCCAATGATCTATGATGATCTGATCGTCCCTAATGACTAGCCTGGCCTCGGCTTATATAACATACCAGAGGCCTAGGATAACAAGAGTCCTAGTCGGCTACGTTGGTGGAGAGGAGTCCTTGTCTTGATCACCAAGTCTTGTGGAATCTTCCTCGTATGCATCATGGGCTGTCCGAACTGGCCCATTAATGAACCGCCCTGGGGTCCTCGGCCCGACCCACTGGTCGGGAGACGACGTGGTGAGTACCCCCTAGTCCAGGACACCGTCATCGACCTTGAACACTTGTGTTCATGCTCATGGAAACAATGTAGAATTTTTCATGGAAGCTTCTCAAAAATAATTATCCCCTTGTATATATCTATTGTATTATAAAAATAATGTGCCAAGATTTGCTTTTAGGATGATTAGATTGCTTGTTTGCTATGTGCGGTGCAAAAACAGAAACTTTGACTGTAGTGCATGAATTTACATTTCTTACTGAAATGTCAAAAGTTGCTGAAATTTTTACACAGTACTGCTATATAAATTGTTTAACTTTTGCTAATTTTTCAGAATTTTTTGAGTTACAGAAGTATACGAAGTTTCCAGATTTCTACAGATTGTCCTGTTTTTGACATATTCTGTTTTCTATGTGTTGTTCACTTATTTTGATGAATCTATGGGTTGTATCGGGGGGTATGAACCATGGTGAAGTTGGAATACTGTAGATATAATGATAATAGTAAATTGGAATGAGTTTACAACAGTACGTAAAGGTAGTAATTTGCTTTATTATACTAACGGATCTCACGAGGGTTTTGTTAAGTTTTGTGTGGATGAAGTGTTCGAAGATCGAGAAGGTATCGATATAATAAGAATACGGAGAGACAAGAGTTCAAGCTTGGGGATGCCCAAGGCACCCCAAGTAAATATTTCAAGAGGATTCAAGCATCTAAGCTTGGGGATGCCCCGGAAGGCATCCCATCTTTATTCTTCAACAATTATCGGTATATCTCGGTTTTTGTTTTGTTCACATGATATGCGTATTTAGTGTTTTTATTTTCCTTTATGCACCCTTCTATTATGAGATAGTCCTTCATTTATTTGTAGAATGCTTCATGCGCTTCACTTAAATCTTTTGAGTATGGCTTTGTAGAATGCTCTTTGTGCTTCACTTAAATCTTTTGAGTATGGCTTTATAGAATGCTTCGTGTGCTTCACTTATATATTTTGAGCTTGGATATTGGTTAATCTATATTAATTGTAGAATGCTCTATGAACTTCACTTATATCTTTTAGAGTATGAATAAAATTATCATCGGAATTAGGCTTGGAAGAGTATCATTAAAATGTCATGCCTAGCTGAAAATGCATTAAAGAAAAGCGCTTTTTGGGAGACAACCCAATATTTACCCCTACTGTTTTTGTGTGTTATCATGATTATGCTACTGTATTAACTATGTTTTATATGTTTTCTTTCAATAAAGTGCCAAGTAATGCCTTTGGGATGATGTGGTTGATAGTTGACTTGATTCTATGCAAAAACAGAAACTTTGGTGCCCAGTCCAGAATTTTTATAAATTCACCAGAGAGTCAAAAGCTTCTGATTTTTTTACACATGATTTATTTACAAATTTCCTAGGTTTTCCTAATTTTTCAGAATTTTTGGGGCTGCAGAAGTATGGTCATTGTTCAGATCTTTACAGACTGTTCTGTTTTTGACAGAATCTGCCTTGTTTGCATAGTTTGCTTGTTTTAGCATTTCCATGGCTTATATTAAGTGATATAAATTGTGGAAATGATAAGTTACAGTAGACATTATGCGAGAACAATTATGGATCTTGTATTTGACAGTACCTAAGTGGATGATTTGCTCTTTATCATACTAACCCATCTCACGAAGTTCCGTTAAGTTTTGTGTGATTGAAGTTTTCAAGTTTTGGGTGAGATATCGATATGAGGAGAATAAGGAGTGGAAATACCCTAATATTGGGGATGCCCAAGGCACCCCAAGGTAATATTGAAGTAAGATCCAAGCAACTAAGCTAGGGGATGCCCCGGAAGGCATCCCCTCTTTCGTCTTCAACATTATCGGTAACCTCACTTGGAGCTATATTTTTATTCGTCACATGATATGTGTTTTGCTTGGAGCGTCATTTTATTTTGTTAGGATTTGCTTGATGTTATTTAGATTAATGTTTTGCATCTTTTATTTCAATAAAAGTGTCAAGGGTAGCCTGCATCATGCTCAATTTGAAGTATACGAGTTGCTGTTTCAAAACAGAAAGTTTGCTGTTAGTGCAAAAATACCCTAGAATAGTCAGTATATCATAAAATCTTGAAATTTTGACACAGCATGCTTTTATAAATTCTATACAGTTTGGTAAAGTTTCAGAATTTTTGGATTTAATTAAGTATGGATCTTGCTGCATTCTTTATAGACTGTTCTGTTTAGGCAGATTGCTGTTATGTTTGCATTGTTTGCATATGTTGGCTTGTTTAATGATTCTATTTGAGGATGGAAGTATTAAATATGCAGAGGCATTTATTATGCAATGTCAAATAATAATTTTAGTGATTTGCTACAGTAGGGAATGATAAGGTTATGCATTGATTTATACTAACTTATCTCACGAGTTCTTGTTGAGTTTTGGGTGTATGAAGTTTTTCAGATTTAGGAAAACCGTGATATGAGAGGAATTAAGGAGACACAAGAGATCAAGCTTGGGGATGCCCTAGGCATCCCTAATTAATATTTCAAGAAGTCTCGAGCATCTAAGCTTGGGGATGCCCCGGTAGGCATCCCACCTTTCTTCTTCAACAATTATCGGTTAGTATCGGTTGAACCTAAGTTTTTGCTTCTTCACATGATATGTGCTATCCTTGGAATATCATTTTATTTTGGTTTTCTGTTTGAATAAAAGCATTGGATCTGAAATTTTGAATAAGAGAGAGAGTCCTCACATGGCTATTTAACTAATTGACTACATATTGATCTTCACTTATATCTTTTTGGAGTAGTTTGTCATTCACTCTCGTGCTTCACTTATATCCTATGAGTAAATGGTTGAATGAATTGAATATCATAAATTTGAAATTAAATATGCTTCATATACTTATCCCATGGGGAGTAATGACTTCACACATAATAAGTATAGGTGGTAAAATTTATTGAAATTTAGCAAACACCGCATTGGTCACTTGAACAATTCATGAAAGAATATTGAAGGAAGAGAGATTCCACATATAAATATACTATCTTGGACATATTCTATGATTGTGATCTCATTAATTATTTTCAAACTCGAGCAAATTAGTTGAAATTGGACAAGGAAGACAACTTAATGAGTTATGTTTGGGTATATTTGTATAGAATGTATATTGTTATGGATCCTCCAACTTGTGGTGCTTGCTTCCACCTCATACTAGCCAAAACTTCCGCACCAAGTAGAAATACTACTTGTGCATCCAAACACCCTTAAACCAGTTTTGCCATGAGAGTCCACTATACCTACCTATGGATTGAGTAAGATCCTTCAAGTAAGTTGTCATCGGTGCAAAAAGCAATAAAAATTGCTCCTAAATATGTATGATCTTTTATTGTAAGGGAAAATAAGTGTTGCACGAACTTGTGATGGTCACTACTGGAATCCAGGAATTTGTCGTCTGCCAGCTCTTTGCCGTCTGCTGGCGGACGGCAAAGAACGTCTTTGTTGTCCGCTGACAAGAAACTGACGGCAAAAAATGGACTGACGGCAAAGATATTGTTTGCCGTCCGCCAGGTCTTTGCCGTCGGCCAGCGGAAGGCAAAGGGACCAAAGGCAGACGGCAAAGAGCCCAGCTGGGTCCCACTGGGGCATGAAGCTGGTTAGGTCAAATGGACGAGCTCTTTGCCGTCCGCCGTATCTTTGCCGTCTGCCTTTGGTCCCTTTGCCGTCCGTTAGCAGACGGCAAAGAAGACGCCTGGCTAACGGTCATTAGCCCCCGGCCCCACCCCCTCTTTGCCGTCTGCTAGCGGACGGCAAAGGGGCGAACGGCGGACGGCAAAGACCCTCACCCGGCCTAACAAACCCCCACGTCCGGCCCCGACCCCCTCTCTCTCTGTGTGCATCTCTCTCTCACCCCACACGACCACCGGCCGCCCATCACCCGCCGCCACCCCTCACCCGCCGCCCCTGCCCCGCCGCCCCTCACTGGCCGCCACCCTCACCCGCCGCCCCTACCCGCCGCCACCCTCACCCGCCGCCCCTCACCCCGTCGCCACCGTCACCGGCCGCCCCGCCCCGCTCCCCAGCCCCTACGCCGGCCCCTTCCCCGACGAGCTCCCCCGCCGCCCCTCCCCGACGACATGCCCCGCCGCCCCGCTCTCCGGCCCCTGCGCCTGCCCCTCCCCCGACGACCTCGAAGCGGCCGCTACTCTGCCCCACCGCCCCACCGCCGCCCCACCGCCGGAGAACGCCGCGGCTCTGCCCCCCTCTCCGCGGCCTTCCTCCCCCTGCGCCGGCCCTCCTCCACCACCGCGTCGACCCTCCTCCACCACCGCGCCGTCCCTCCTCCACCGGCCCTCAAGGTGATTTTTTTTTTCCTTTTTTTCTGTTGTTTTACTATTTAGGTTTAGGTTAATTAGTGTTTGGTTTAGGTTAGGGCTAGGTTTAGTTTAGGTTTAGATAATTAGAAGAAGAAGAAGAAACATGAAAAAAAACTAAGAAGAAAAGAAAAATAAGGAGAAGAAGAGGAAAAAGGAAAAGGGAAGAAGATGAAAAAGGAAAAGAAGGAAGAAGAAGAAGAGGAGGAGGAGGAGGAGGATAGGAAAGAAAGGGCCAGGGTGGCCTATCGGCGAAGGGCGTACCTCGGCGTCGATGGAACCCTAGATTTCAACTTGGCGGTGGCATCGTATTTTAAATATTTAGTTAGGTTGACGGAAAAAACAATAATGCTATGTTACTCATCTTTGGATTTCAATGTGCAGTTGTTTCGTCGCTGCGAGGGTCTGCTGTTCGACGACCTCCCTGTGTGTTTGACGAGCTCCCCTGCGTTCGTGGGTGAGCACACATCTCCTCCCCCCCCTTAATTTGCTCTATTCCAGTCTTCGCGCCGATGAAACTTGCTAGCTATAGGTGTCTTCAATCATCAGTATGTGTGACCAGTATGCGTCTCCCGTTCGAAAGGGCAGCATCTATAAATATGCATGTCTTTGCATATTTATAACCGCCATCCTTTCGAATTGTCCAACGTTATCCATGGACAGCCCGAGTATGTGTAGATTGGGTTCGTTTTCCCATATGCTCTTCTCCGGATCCGATGCGGAATTTCGTCAGTGCCTCCCTGTTGTTCTCCGGGTACACATCCTCTCTGCTTATTGCCGAGACGTGTATCAGGAGAACAGCGGGGAGGTGCTGCCGAAATTCTGCGTCAGATCCGGAGCAGAGCATGGGAAAACGAACCCAATCTACACATACTGGGGTGGGATTAGGACCTATCTTTACCTATTAGCGTGTAGGTTGCATGGACGTAATAAAACTGACAAACTTGATTAACTGATGAATATATATGCTGAATTATATATATATATTTCTTGTGTGTCCCGTAGCTAGGCAAGATGACTGATCGTGCGTGGATGTACACCGGTCACACCAGTCAGAACGACATGACCAAAAAATGGTTTACAAATACCAAGGGGTTTGTGAGAGCCGCATTTGCAAATGGCCAGGAAAAAACATGGTGTCCCTGTCCCCGGTTCGACAACTTTAAAAGGCAGACAGAGGGTGAAATGGTTAAACACCTGCAGAAGTGGGGTTTCAGGCCTAATTATACGGTGTGGACTTTTCATGGTGAGTCTGCCCAACGTGCCAGAGCTGAGGTGGTTCGTCATCGCACCGACGAGCATGGTACCGGGATCGAAGACATGGTGCAAGACTTTGATGATGCTCGGGATTCGGACGATGAGATGGAGGAATTTGCAAAGGCATTCTATGAAATGTTGGAGTCTTCAAAACGTCCTCTCCACGAGCACACTGAGCTTTGTCAGCTGGATGCCATCGCGCAAGTAATGGCTCAGAAGGCTCAATTCAACCTAGGCAGAGAATGCTACGACGCGATGATGACAATATTTGGACGCTTTCTACCCAAAGGCCATGTACTGCCTCCAAACTTGTACCAGTCGGACAAAATTCTCCGTGTACTTAAGATGCCCTATGAAAAGATAGATGCCTGTGAGAGTGGATGTGCCTTATTTAGGCTTGAGTATGCGGACTTGAACTATTGTCCCATTTGCAAGTCTTCCAGGTATGTTGTCGTAGACAACGGTATGGGTGAGAAGATGCAGACAAAAATTCCTGTTAACGTTCTTCGCTATATGCCAATCATACCAAGACTTCAACGTCTTTTCATGGTCGAAGAGACGGCCAGACAGATGACATGGCATAAATTGGGCAAAAGAACCGAACTA
Organism: Elymus sibiricus; assembly: GCA_039707655.1. Classification (NCBI taxonomy): domain Eukaryota; kingdom Viridiplantae; phylum Streptophyta; class Magnoliopsida; order Poales; family Poaceae; genus Elymus; species Elymus sibiricus. The sequence goes on along the minus strand of CM077663.1, from coordinate 75,992,393 downwards.
GATGCAGATGGGAAACAGATGTTGGTACACACTTCAGACGCTTTTGCGTGGAAGCACTTCGATGCATTACATAACGATAAAGCGGCAGATCCAAGGCATCATCGAGTCGCCATCAGCACGGATGGATTCAATGTGTTTGGTATGACGGCAACCCAATACAGTTGTTGGCCTGTATTTGTCATTCCACTCAATCTCCCCCGGAGAGATTATGAAAAGAAAGAACATTTTCCTGACGTTGATAATTCCAGGGCCCAACTATCCGGGGAAGAATATGAATGTGTACATGCAGCCGCTTAAGGATGAATTGCAACAAGCTTAGGATAATGGGATCAAGACATACGACGCCGCTACCAAAAAACCTTCAAAATGCATGTGTGGTACATGTACTCGACGCATGACTTGCCGGCGTATGCCCTATTCGTTGGCTGGTGTGTGCATGGAAGGTTCCCGTGCCCTACATGCAAGGCAGCTCTTGAGTTCCGTTGGCTGCAGGCGGGTCGCAAGTATTCTTGCTTCGACATGCATAGACAGTTCCTGGATCCTCGCCATAAGTACAGAAAAGACAAGAAGAATTTCATCAAAGGTAGAGTTGTCAAAAACTCTGCATCACCCGCGTTGACAGGCCAACAGATGTTGGATCAGTTAAACGCTTTGCCGTCCGCTGTATAAAGGCAGACGGCAAAAACACTTTGCCGTCCGCTGTATAAAGGCAGACGGCAAAGTGTCTGGACAGGCCAACAGATGTTGGATCAGTTAAACGCTTTGCCATCAGGTAATCAACTTTTAGTTCATGTTAGGTATATGATGATACACTTAAATTATATACATTTTATTATTCATGTCAGTATTCAATTTTATGTTGTACTAATTTCGTTTACTATTTCTCATGGCAGTTGTTGAAAGAAGGTGGGAAAGGGTCGAGAGCACTCCGCGGCTCCTTTGTCAGAGGGTGGTGGGATGGGTACTTCCATTCCTGCCGACTCTCTCCGGAGAGCGTTGCTCTCTAGTCTGCATACACCGGTGGCCGCTTCTTCGTCGACCCCCGTGAGAGGAGGTCGGGGGAAGAAGAGAGGTAGTAGAGGTGGGAGAGGAGGGAGAGGAGGCCGCGGCAAAGGTAGGGTGGCTGCTACGCCTTCCTCGCCGCCACCCCCAGCTGATTCACCCGAGCACAGGACTGCTAGGGTGGACCTGTCTGAGGACGAGGCTACGCGGACTCCGGTCCACGAGCCTCGGGTCGACGAGCCTTCGACCTACACGACTCCTGTCCCAGAGGCTTCGTCCCACGAGACTCCGGAGCAGAGTAGGGATGAGGGCACGTCCCGGCAGACCCCATGGGATACCTGGCCGGAGGAGCCTAGTGGCCATGCTGATGGTGGCGGGGATCGTTTTTCTGATAGCGACCTGGAGCTGCCTGAGGGAGCCACCGTCTACCAGCGTGGTATGACACGGCTCCCGCCCGTGCCGGCGACCCGCGAGCTGAGGTGGTTGATGAGGCCTGATGGGGAGAGGTAAGTGCATATACTCTTTTTTAACCTTTTGCCTTCACGTTTTTTCAAATATCTAATGTGTTGGCTTTGTCATACTGCAGGGGTTGGCATCATCCCAAGGATGCCCGCAGGCCCAACAGCATCCTTGGTGTCCTTGTCAGGCAAAACTTCCCAGGGTTTGTCACGTTGCCCGGTGAGGGTCAGGTTCGAGAGTTAGGACTGACCTGGGAGCACTACCTGGCTGCACCGGCCCCGCCTGAGGAGAGGATCGACGGTGTTTTGTGCCACACGAGGGCGGAGATGGTGATCAGGCATTTTTGGGTAATTTCTACTTTACACAATTAAAAATCAACAATAGCTAGTTATTGTACTAATAAGTGTTGTGTCATTTGATTGCAGACCTTCTACAGGTGTCATGAGGGATACGAGGAGGCGGCGGCAAAGGTTATCGATCAGCAATGCAGGCGCCTACTGCAAAACTTTCGGCATGAGGCTCGGGTGCAGGCTGTTCGAGACTACTACGCCTCGCGGCGTATTAGGAAGGAGAAGTCGACATGCCGCGGAAAGATGGAGAAGGAGAATTACATGAAGGTAATTACGTATTCTTAAGGCCTTGTACTTAGTTTCCTTCATTTGATTCCTACGCGTAGCGCTCAAATATCTCTTTATTAACTTAGGTGCCCCCAAGATGGTGTGCGGATATGATGGATTGTTGGGAGGCGTTGGTGGATGAGTGGTGCTCAGAACAATGGCTATCCGTCCACAACAATGCCAAGGACCGGCGTAACAAAATGGTTGGTGTGCCACACCATCAAGGGAGCGCCAACTTAAATCAGTTTGGTCTGAACTGGGTATGTGGTTAGCTTCATGATTCATGCAATTCATTCTTGATTCTAGCTTGAGCCCTTTACTAATACTTTGTTCCTCTCTCTCTCTTTTAGGCGCATCACAATAAAACGGAGGTGCCACAGATGTACGACCTCTATGCGATGGCCCATACTGCCTCGTACAAGAAGGTCAAGGCATTCTCTGAGTCTGACCTCGATGATCCCTTGAAGTTCAGCAACATCTCCTCCCACAACAAGCTCGTGAGGTACAGAGATGAGGGGAAGGCGAGGAAAGGGGAGGACTTTAACGCGAGCCAGGAGCCTATTGATCCAGAGCTGGTGATGATAGCTGGCGGCGGGAGGCCCCATGGCTCGATTGCCATTGGAGATGGCCTTATACGTTGTCCTAGCAACCTCCGGGAGATCAAGGCGCGCCAAGCGAGCTCCTGTCCTGAGATAAGGCCTCGTCCACGGCCAGTCGAGCTCGCCATCGAGGTTAGTTATACGGACTCAGATATCTTTCCTCATTACGTTGTGTGTGTGAACAAAGATGATTACAATGCTAACGAGGAGTTGTGTTGCAGGCTGCTATTCTGAAAGAGAGAGAGGCAACACAGGCGCTTATGGCGGCGAAGGAGAAGGAGATGGAGGAGAGGACGGCATTGTTGTTGGAGGAGGAGAGGGCACGATCCGATGCGTCTTACTGGACCATCTACGAGCTCTTCGTGGTAATATTCTTCTTCATATTTGTCAAATCTTGCATATAATGTTCCCTTCATTAATAATGAATATCGTTGACTTGTGAAAACCAAATGTGCAGACTATGTGCGAGAAGACCGGCCAGGCCGCTCCGTCGATGCCAGTCATTCCCACGGCTGCAACGGTGAGTTTCATTTCAATGCAATGATCTTTCCAGTGTCATCATGCTAACGAGACATTGCAAATCATCTTTGGTGCAGCTTAACTCCGGAGTCGCATCGCACGACCCTTCTCTAGGGCAGCCTTCTCCAGGTGAAACCGGTCCGAGCAACCGCGGTGCCTCTCCTCCGTGATGACGAGGACGGTAAGCCCCAAACTTAGCTCGTTTTTCATCTTCTTAGCACTTAGACAAACTTAGCACTTACACAAACTTAGCACTTAGACAAACTTAGCACTTAGACAAACTTAGCTCCTTCCGAAATATTAGTGTTCTTCATCTTCTTCTTCTTATTCTAGTCTTCTTCATCTAACTTTCGCCCGAATGACACAAATAAGCAATAAGAAGAAGAAAACAAGAGGAGAAAGATAGAGAGAAGAAAACCGCTTCTTCATCTTCTTCTTCTTATTCTAGTCTTCTTCATCTAACTTTCGTATTTCCCATTTTGCAGATTAGAGTAACTTCACGGAAGCTTGCATTGATGGAGTGCTTGTGATTTTGTATCGATGAACAATGTTAAACTTGCTACATATGTGAAACTTGTTACTATTGTAATATGGTGAACAATGTGACATTTGTTTTGGTATGTTTGTTGGATACTTGTGCTTGTGCTTGTTGTTGGATGATCACCACTAGGGTTATTGTGAAATATACACATATATAGCATATTTTGCCTGTGAAAATTGGATATTAGAAAAAACAGAAAAAACTGGGGCAATATTGCCACTTTGCCGACGGCCACCGTCGGCATAGTTTCTTTGTCGTCCGGCACCGATGGCAAACGCGACACGTGGCACCCACCTGTGCATCCTGGGAGTGTGCCTGATGGCATATGGTACATTTGCCGTCCGGGGGCGGACGGCAAAGAAGCTATGCCGACGGCCACCGTCGGCATAGCAGTGGCACTGTAGCAAAGGAGTGTGGCGGGGGGCGTACGGCAAAGAAGATATGCCGACGGCCACCGTCGGCATAGCAGTGACCGTCGGCAAAGGAGGCTGGCGGGGGGGGGGGACGGCAAAGAAGCTATGCCGACGGTGGCCATCGGCAAAGGAGTGGCCGTCGGCAAAGGAGGGGAGGCAGACGGCATAGGGTGCGGACGGCAAAGGGGGAGTGGCAGACGGCAAAGGCTCCGTTAGCCACTAACGGGGCTAACTCAAGTTTAGGCCGTCCAGACACTTTGCCGTCTGCTGCCTGACGGCAAAAACACTTTGTCGTCCGCTGTATAAAGGCAGACGGCAAAGCACTCCTTTACCGGGGTTCTTAGTGCCGGAAATTTTGCCATCTGCTGCCCGACGGCAAAGGCTTTGCTGTCGGTGGTCCTGTCCTTTGCCGTCCGCTATGGCAGACGGCAAATAACTGAATTCCAGTAGTGGGTAAAGAAATAAAAGTGACAGACTGCATAATAAAGGTTGCTATCACAAAGGGCAATACAACATGACGTTCCTTTGCATTAAGGGTTTGCACATCCAAAAACAAAAAGCGCATGACAACCTCTGCTTCCCTCTGCGAAGGGCCTATCTTTTACTTTCTAGTACTTACCTTTATGCAAGAGTCAGGGTGATCTTCACCGCTTCCTATATTTCGCCTTTTTCTCTTGGCAAGCGTCATGTGTTGGGGAATGATCTAGACATATATATCCATAGAAATATATTTGATCATGAATTATTATTGTTGACAATTATCTATATGATAAATAAGTTGGGAGGCGAAACATTGAGCCCCTATCTTTCTCTGTGTTCGATGGATGCTATTTGTTCTAAAAATATGCTTGATACGTCTCCAACGTATCTATAATTTATGAAGTATTCATGCCATGTTTACAATAATTTTATATGATTTTGGTATGATTTTATTAGAACTAACCCGGACTGACGCTGTTTTCAGCAGAGTTACCGTGGTGTTGTTTTTGTGCAGAAATAAAAGTTCTCGGAATAGGCTGAAATTTTACGGAGAATATTTTTGGAAAATATAAAAAATACTGGAGCGAAAAGATACCGGAGAGGAGTCCCAAGGAGGCCACAAGCCTAGGGGGCGCCCCCCCCCCCCCATCGGGCGCGCCCCCCTGGCTTGTGGGTCCCTCGGGCACCCCCTTGACGTGAGACCGACGCCAAAAATTCCTATAAATACCCCAGAAAGAAACCTAGATCGGGATTTCCGCCGCCGCAAGCCTCTGTAGCCACGAAAAACCAATCGGGAGCCCATTCCGGCTCCCTGCCGGAGGGGGAAACCATCACCGGAGGCCATCTTCATCATCCCGGCGATCTCCATGACGAGGAGGGAGTAGTTCACCCTCGGGGCTAAGGGTATGTACCAGTAGCTATGTGTTTGATCTCTCTCTCTCGTGTTCTTGAGATGACACGATCTTGATGTACCGCGAGCTTTATTAATATAGATGAATCATATGGAGTTTTCCCCTCTCTATCTTCTTGTGGTGAATTAAGTTTTCCCTTTGGAGTTTTCTTATCGGATTGAATCTTTATGGATTTGAGAACACTTGATGTATGTGTTGCGATGGGATATCCGTGGTGACAATGGGATGTTCTATTGATCCACTTGATGTATGTTTTGGTGATCAACTTGCGGGTTCCGTGACCTTGGGAATCTATGCATAGGGGTTGGCACATGTTTTCGTCTTGACTCTCCGGTAGAAACTTTGGGGCACTCTTTGAAGTTCTTTGTATTGGATTGAACATGATGAATCTGAAATTGTGTGATGCATATCGTATAATCAAGCCCATGGGTACTTGTGGTGACATTGGAGTATCTAGGTGACATTAGGGTTTTGGTTGATGTGTATCTTAAGGTGTTATTTTAGTACGAACTCTAGGGCTGTTTGTGACACTTATAGGGATAGCTCATAAGATTGATCGGAAAATATAACTTTGCGGTGTTTTCATACCCTACAATAATTTCTTCGTTTGTTCTCCGCTAATAGTGACTTTGGAGTGAACTCTTTGTCGTACGTGAGGGATTTACTTATGATTCAACTATGTTAGTATTGTTGAGAGAACTTGCACTAGTGAAAGTATGAACCCTAGGCCTTGTTTCTAAGCATTGCAATACCGTTTGTGCTCACTTTTATCATTAGTTACCTTGCTGTTTTTATATTTTCAGATTACAAAAACCTATATCTACCGTCCCTATTACACTTGTATCACTATCTCTTCGCCGAACTAGTGCACCTATACAATTTACCATTGTATTGGGTGTGTTGGGGACACAAGAGACTCTTTGTTATTTGGTTGCAGGGTTGTTTGAGAGAGACCATCTTCATCCTACGCCTCCCACGGATTGATAAACTTTAGGTCATCCACTTGAGGGAAATTTGCTACTGTCCTACAAAACTCTGCGCTTGGAGGCCCAACACGAGTCTACAAGAAGAAGGTTGCGTAGTAGACATCAAGCTCTTTTCTGGCGCCGTTGCCGGGGAGGTGAGTGCTTGAAGGTATATCTTTAGATCTTGCAATTGAATCTTTTAGTTTCTTGTTTTATCACTAGTTTGGTTTTATAAAAGAAAACTACAAAAAAATGGAATTGAGGTTGCCTCATATGCTTCATCTTTTTAATGTCTTTCATGAAAATGATGGAAAAGAAAATTGTGCTCAAGTGTTAGAAGAAGAAGTTACTAAAATATTTGGCACTAAATCTTTGAGTGATGAGCATGTTTGCAATGTTGTTAGTATGAATTCTTTGAATATCCATAGTACTAATGATGATTGCACTAGTCATAATAAAAAGATTTCTTATAAGCATGTCAATTTTTGTGGAGTGCATAGAGTTTGTGAAGACATGCCTAAAAGGGAAGATAGATTTTGTAAGAGGCATAAGTATTTAGAAACTAAATGGTTGCAAGAGAGGCTATATGTTTGTGCTGAAAGACTTAATATTTCTCGCCGTCCTTGTGAACTTTGCAATGAAAGTGGTCATTTTAATTTCCAATGTGAATTATTTCATGATCGAATTGTGTCCAAAAATTGTGATAACCTCATTACCCTTGAGCATCATAATGAACTTAGTCTATTTTTGGGGTATGAAGAAATGAAACATAAAACTAAGGATGTTCCGGCTTGGGTTCTCTTGAAAATGATTGATTTTGATCTAAATGAAATCTATATGTATTGCGTGGTAAATTGCATTGAGAATCCTTATATTGCCAATTACTTAAAGACAAGTAAACAAATAGAAGATGAAGAGAATACTAATGAAGGGGAAGAGGTTTCCCAATATCCTCCTATTTTTTCTCATGATGAATCAGGTAACGAGGAGGAGCTTTTTATTCAACCAACCTCTTCAAAAAGAAGCTTGGAGGAATTAAATAAACCCACACATAATGAGGTGAAGAAGAAGAAAAGAAGGAAAAGTAAAGGTAAAGAGGTACCTCTCCCAAATAATGTTGCTCCCATTATTGATAGGCCTCATGAGAATGAATCAAAAATAGTTGTGGAAGATGATACACTTGAGGATGATTTTGTTATGCCTATTGCTTGTTGTGATAATTATGATTGGGAAGATTATGATACTTCTTATAATCTTGAAAATATTCATGGCACCAACTTGGAGGATGATGATAATAATTGCTATACTATTGGTGCTATTCATACTATTAATGATGAGAGTGATTATGCTTATGTTATGCAAAGCCACAAGCTTGGAGATGCTATGTTTAATGAAGATGATATTTTTAGTCCCCCAAGTTTTGATGTGCAAATTTATTATGATGATAGCATACCCCCTATTTATGATGATTGCAATATTTATGAAAGTGGGTTTTGAAGAGTGTCAACTTTAGATAATAATTATCCCACTATTTTGGAGGGTGTTGAATCTTATTATAATGATAAAAGTGGATTTGGAGAGGTCACGACTTTACTTATTAATGATTCCACTATTTTGGAAGAGGTTTCAATTGACTATGATGAGAACAAAGTTGCTACTTATGATGATTATTGTGATGATACTTTTGTTATAGAAAGTAGTGATAATTATTGTCATAATTTTGAATATCCTTTTACTGAACATTACTCTTTTAATGTGGAAACAATTTTTAGTGTTCGAGTTTCATATGATACTCCCGTTATTCTAAATGAGAAGAAAATTTCTTATGTGGAGAGTGACAAATTTTCTATGCTTGTGGATCATGAATATAATGCTTTATGTGATAGTTATGTTGTGAAATTCCTTCATGATGCTACTGAAAATTATTATGAGGGAGGAACATATGCTTGTAGGAATTGCAATAATATCAAGTTTCCTCCCTATGTGTTCAAAGTTTTGAAGTTATGGTTGTTTTGCCTTCCTATGCTAGTTGATTCTTGCTCCCATAAATTGTTTGCTCACAAAATCCCTATGCATAGGAAGTGGGTTAGACTTAAATGTGCTTGTCATGAGATTCATGATGCTCTTTTGCATGTTTCAACTACTATTCTTATATGAGCATCATTGAAATCATCACGCCTAGCTAAAAGGCATTAAAGAAAAGCACTTGTTGGGAGACAACCCAACACTTTTACCTTCTGTTTTGGTGTGTTCACATGATTAAGCTACTGTAGTAATCATGTTTTGTGTCTTTTATTTCAATAAAGTGCCAAGTAAAGCCTTTGGGATAGTGTGGATGATAGTTGACTTGATTCTGTGCAAAAACAGAAACTTTTTCTCTCAGTCCAGGAATTTTGTAAATTCACTGGAACATGTTTTTGATCTGAATTTTTTACACAGTCTTGTTATACAAATTATTCAGGTTTTAATAATTTTTCAGAATTTTTAGAGACAGGGAAGTATGGCTATACTACAGATCTTCACAGACTGTTCTGTTTTTGACAGATTCTGTTTTGCATGCATAGTTTGCTTGTTTTAGTGTTTCCATAGCTTATATTTAGTGGTATAAATTATGGGAATGATAGAATACAGTAGGTATGATGTGGGAACAATTATGAATCTTGTCTTGACAGTACCTAAGTGAATGATTTATCTTTATTACACTAACCCTTCCCACGAAGTTCCGTTAAGTTTTGTGTGATTGAAGTTTTCAAGTTTTGGGTGAGACACCGATATGAGGAGAATAAGGAGTGACAAGAAACTAAGCTTGGAGATTCCCAAGGCACCCCCAAGGTAATATTCAAGGAAGACTCAAGCGTCTAAGCTTGGGGATGCCCCCGGAAGGCATCCCCTCTTTCGTCTTCAACACTATCGGTATATCTTACTTGGAGCTATATTTTTATTCGTCACATAATATGAGTTTTGCTTGGAGCGTCATTTTATTTTTTTGTTTTCTGTTAGGTGTTATTCATAATCTTGTTTTTCAATAAAAAGTTCCAAGAATTGTCTTAGGATGCTTGCATTGCATGTTTTGATGTGTGCTGTGTAAAAACAGAAACTTTGGCTGTAGTGTTTGAATTTTCATGTTTTACTGGAACGTGGAAAGTTCCTGAAATTTTTACACAGTGTTTTCATATAAATTTTATAGCATGTCCTAAATTTTTATAATTTTTTGAGTTACATAAGTACACTGTTTTCATAAATTGCTACAGACTGTTCGGTTTGGACAGATTGCTGTCATAGTTTTGTTATCTACTTATCCTATAGTTTCCATAGCCTATATTGATAGATATAAATTGCGGAAATGATAGTATACAGTACCTAATGTTTGAAAATTATTATGCAACTTGTCTTGGCAGTACATAAAGAGTTGATTTATTATTATGGGTACTAACCTATCTCACGAGTTCTTTTCAAGTTTTGTGTGGAAGATGTTTTTGAGAATAGGTGAAACCATGATATGAGAGGATTGAACGAGATACAAAAGCTCAATATTGGGGATGCCCAAGGCACCCCAAGTAAATATTTCAAGAAGTCTCAAGCATCTAAGCTTGGGGATGCTACGCATCCCACCTCTCTTCATCAACAATTATCGGTTAGCCTATGTTGAGCCTAAATTTTTATTCGTTCACATGATGCGTGCTATTCTTGGAGTTCTATTTTTGTTTAGTTTGTTGTTTGAATAAAATACTCAGATCTGAAAATATTTATTGAGAGAGAGAGAGTCCTCACATAGCTACTTAATTGTTTGACTACTCATTGATCTTAACTTATATCTTTTGAGAGTAGCTTGTCATTTCCTCTCATGCTTCACTTATACCTTTTTGAGGGATGAAATCTTTATGCTCATGTGCTTCACTTAAATTTGTTTGAGCTTGCCAAAAAGCAATGGCAATATATGAAACCAGTCCCAAAGTGATAGATATCCAAGGAGGATATAGTAAAAACTTTCATGAAGATCATTGGACAAATTAAACTTGATTCCTTGTAATAGTTTTGAAACATGATGATAGTAATATGTGAGTCATGTTAGTAAGTAATTATGCTTAGTAGGAATATTGGTGTTAAGGTTTGTGATTCCCTATGCATGCACGAAAGTCAATAGTTATGCAATGAAGTTACATCCTACTTGTGGTGCATTACTCGGTGTTAGTTATGTTCAAATTCTCACTTATGTGAATTTTTGTTTCTTGGTTTGGTTGCTTCCCAATCTATTTGCTAGCCTCCATTTGTACTAAGTAGAAATACTGCTTGTGCATCCAAAATCCTTAAACCAAGTTTTTCCTTATGAGTCCACCATACCTACCTATATGCGATATTTCCATGCCGTTCCAAGCAAATTTGTATGTGCCATATCTAAATTTTGAAAATAAATTTTCTCTTTTGTGTGTCCGTACCGCTCGTGAAACGGTGGGGAGTATCCAATATTTTTCCATGCTAGGTGTGTTATTCTCACGATATGTGTTGATTCACTATCATTCACGAGAAAGTGGCTGGTATTCGGGATGCCCAGTTCCATGCTCAAAAATCAAATAAAAACATAATGAAACAAAAATCCCCCAGGATTGTTGTTTGTATGGACGGTACCCATGGATTCGGCTCGCCGTGGAGTGTGATTGATTGGTGGAGGGGGAGTAAAAACTTTACCATTCTGTTTGGGAACCGCCTATAATGTATCTAGCATGGAAAGTATTGTGAGATACTTTGTCGTTTTCGTTGACAGGAAGAGCATGCCACTCAAAATATTTTTCTCTGTCAATTTAAACCTTGAGCTCTGGCACCGCTACAAATCCCTACTTCCCTTTGCGAAGGGCCTATCTATTTACTTTATGCAATTTTTGTTTTTGCTTTGAGTCTCCATCTTTTCTTATGAGCACCAACTAGGGGGCACTATGATCGTACTTGAGCATTGGACATAGCTAATATTTGAGTGTGTTTCATGAATGGATCAATGATTGAGCATGATGGGCCAGGGATAACTTTCTTTAGTGTTGATATTTTGAAAGACATGGTTGCTTGTTGACATGCTTGAGTATTGAAGTCATTATGTTAAAACTAGACTATGGCTTTGAATCATTTACAAGTCCAAATGTCCATGCTATACAAAGAAGAAAAGAATATGATGAACATGTTAGGTAGCATTCACACTTTATAAATTATTTTTCTTTTATCATTTACCTACTCGAGGACGAGCAGGAATTAAACTTGGGGATGCTGATACGTCTCCAACGTATCTATAATTTATGAAGTATTCATGCCATGTTTACAACAATTTTATATGATTTTGGTATGATTTTATTAGAACTAACCCGGACTGACGCTGTTTTCAGCAGAGTTACCGTGGTGTTGTTTTTGTGCAGAAATAAAAGTTCTCCGAATGGGCTGAAATCTATGCATAGGGGTTGGCACATGTTTTCGTCTTGACTCTCCGGTAGAAACTTTGGGGCACTTGATACGTCACCAACGTATCTATAATTTTTGATTGTTCCATGCTATTATATTATCTGTTTTGGATGTTTTATATGCATTAATATGCTATTTTATATTATTTTTGGGACTAACCTATTAATCTAGAGCCTAGTGCCAGTTTCTGTTTTTTCCATGTTTTTGAGTATTGCAGATAAGGAATATTAAATGGAGTCCAAACGGAATAAAATCTTCAGAATGATTTTTCTTGGACCAGAAGAAACCCAGAAGACTTGGAGATGAAGGCAGGAGACCTGTCGTGGCGTCACAAGCCACCAGGGCGCGCCCTAGGGGGGCGCCCCCCTGGCTTGTGGCCCCATGGCAGCCCTCCTAACCCTATTCTTCGGCCTATAAATTCCCAAATATTCCCTGGATACCAAAAAGAGCCATGAAAATACTTTTCCGCTGCCGGAAGCCTCTGTTCCCGTGAGATCCAATCTTGGAGCCTTTTCCGGTAATCTGCCGGAGTGGGATTCGATCACGGAGGGCATCTACATCAACTCCATTGCCCCTCCGATGATGCGTGAGTAGTTTAAGACAGACCTTCGGGTCCATAGCTAGTAGCTAGATGGCTTCTTCTCTCTCTTTGTTCTTCAATACCATGTTCTTCATGATCTTCATGGAGATCTATCCGATGTAATACTCTTTTGCGGTGTGTTTGTCGAGATCCGATGAATTGTGGGTTTATGATCAGCTTATCTATGAATATTATTTGAATCTTCTCTGAATTCTTATATGCATGATTTCATATCTTTGCAAGTCTCTTCGAGTTATTGGTTTGGTTTGGCCAACTAGATTGGTAATTCTTGCAATGGGAGAAGTGCTTAGTTTTGGGTTCAATCTTGCGGTGTCCTCACCCAGTGACAAAGTAGGGGTAGAGAGGCACGTATTTGTATTGTTGCCATCAAGGATCAAAAGATGGGGTTTTCATCATATTGCTTGAGTTTATCCCTCTACATCATGTCATCTTACCTAATGCGTTACTCTGTTCTTCTTGAACTTAATACTCTAGATGCAGGCAGGAGTCGGTCGATGTGTGGAGTAATAGTAGTAGATGCAGAATCGTTTCGGTCTACTTGACACGAACGTGATGCCTATATGCATAATCATTGCCTTGGATATCTTCATAATTATTCACTTTTCTATCAATTGCTCGACAGTAATTTTTTTGCCCACCGTATTATTTTCCTTTATGAGAGAAGCCTCTAGTGAAACCTATGCCCCCCGGGTCTATTTTCCATATTATATTTTCAGATCTATAAACCAAAAATACCAAAAATATCTAGCTGCAATCTTTTAACTTTTGTTTTACTTTCCGTTTTAGCAATCCTATCTATCTATCTCTATCAGATCTCATCCTTGCAAGTAACCGTGAAGGGATTGACAACCCCTTTATAGCGTTGGGTGCAAGTGTTTGATTATTTGTGTAGGTACATCTATTGGGGACTTGCTTGTATCTCCTACTGGATTGATACCTTGGTTCTCAACAACTGAGGGAAATACTTATCTACTTTGCTGCATCACCCTTTCCTCTTCAAGGGAAAACCAACGCATGCTCAAGAAGTAGCAGCACTCTTTGAAGTTCTTTGTGTTGGATTGAACATGATGAATCTGAAATTGTGTGATGCATATCGTATAATCAAGCCCATGGGTACTTATGGTGACATTGGAGTATCTAGGTGACATTAGGGTTTTGGTTGATGTGTATCTTAAGGTGTTATTTTAGTACGAACTCTAGGGCTGTTTGTGACACTTATAGGGATAGCTCATAAGATTGATCGGAAAATATAACTTTGCGGTGGTTTCGTACCCTACAATAATTTCTTCGTTTGTTCTCCGCTATTTGTGACTTTGGAGTGAACTCTTTGTCGCACGTGAGGGATTTACATATGATTCAACTATGTTAGTATTGTTGAGAGAACTTGCACTAGTGAAAGTATGAACCCTAGGCCTTGTTTCTAAGCATTGCAATACCGTTTGTGCTCACTTTTATCATTAGTTACCTTGCTGTTTTTATATTTTCAGATTACAAAAACCTATATCTACCGTCCATATTACACTTGTATCACTATCTCTTCGCCGAACTAGTGCACCTATACAATTTACCATTGTATTGGGTGTGTTGGGGACACAAGAGACTCTTTGTTATTTGGTTGCAGGGTTGTTTGAGAGAGACCATCTTCATCCGACGCCTCCCACGGATTGATAGACCTTAGGTCATCCACTTGAGGGAAATTTGCTACTGTCCTACAAAACTCTGCGCTTGGAGGCCCAACACGAGTCTACAAGAAGAAGGTTGTGTAGTAGACATCAATGCTTTGAGTGTCAATAATCATGGAAGACTATATGATAGTTGATTATGTGGAATTTGCTAAATCAAAGCTCTTACATAGACCCTTCCTGAAAATAAGATGAGTTGCAATTGTTCTATGACTAGGAATATGGTTTGTTAGTTTTCAAGAAACTTTCTGGTCTATACTTTAACATGTGAATAGCTTGTTACTTGATCATGAGAAGTTTTATGAGATGAGCTACTGTTTATGGTTTATATTGATGCTAGAAAAAGTGATTGGAATTATCATTGATCAAACTTGTGCATTTGCTTGCATTCACACTTCATAAATTATTTCTTTTATCATTTACCTACTCGAGGACGAGCAGGAATTAAGCTTGGGGATGCTGATACGTCTCCAACGTATCTATAATTTATGAAGTATTCATGCCATGTTTACAATAATTTTATATGATTTTGGTATGATTTTATTAAAACTAACCCGGACTGACGCTGTTTTCAGCAGAACTACCATGGTGTCGTTTTTTTTGCAGAAATAAAAGTTCTCTGAATGGGCTGGAAATTTACGGTGGATTTTTATGGACCAAAAGAGACCCCCGAAGCACCGGAGCTGGGCCAGGAAGTGACCGAGGAGGCCACAAGCCTAGGGGGCGCGCCCTACCCCCCGGGAGGGTGCTCCCGGCTTGTGGACTCCTCAAGCACCCCCTTGACGTGAGACCAACGCCAAAAATTCCTATAAATACCAAAACCCCCAGAAAGAACCCTAGATCAGAAGTTCCGCCATCGCAAGTCTCTGTAGCCACGAAAAAAAAATCTTGGCCCTCTCCGGCACCCTGCCGAAGGGGGTCACCATCACCGGAGACCATGGAGGAGGAAGACGGAGGGGCCATCATCACCATGGAGGCCAAGGACCAGAGGGAGAACCTCTCCCCACCTAGGGGGGAGGCCATGGAGGAGGAAGCACAAGGGGGAGACCCTCTCCCCCTCTCTCTCGGTGGCGCCGGAGTGCCATCGGGTGAACCATCGCCGCAGTGATCGTCTTCATCAACATCACCTTCTTCATCACCGTCCTCATATCTTTTCAGTGGTCCACTCTCCCGCATCCCGCTGTAATCCCCTACTTGAACATGGTGCTTTATGCCACATATTATGATCCAATGATGTGTTGCCATCCTATGATGTTTTGAGTAGATTTCTTTTGTCTTATGGGTTGATTGATGATCTAGATTATTTTGAGTTGTATGTTTATTTTGGTGCTGTCCTATGGTGCCTTCCATGTCGCGCACACGTGAAGGATTCCCGTTGTAGGGTGTTGCAATACGTTCATGATTCTCTTATAGTGGGTTGCTAGAGTGACAGAAGCTTAAACCTGAGTAAGGGGGTTGTTGCGTATGGGAAAAAGGGGACTTGATGCTTTAATGCTATGGTTGGGTTTTACCTTAATGATCTTTAGTAGTTGAGGATGCTTGCTAGAGTTCCAATCATAAGTGCATATGATCCAAGTAGAGAAAGTATGTTAGCTTATGCCTCTCCCTCATATAAAATTGCAATAATGATTACCGATCTTGTTAACAATTGCCTAGGACAATTCCGCACACCGACCCATCATTATTCCACACTCGCTATTTGTAATATATTGTAATATATTCTAACTTTATGATAACATCACCTATTTTTATATTTTAGTTCTCCGATATCATGCAAAGCTATTCTCTTCATACCCACAACGTAGTTTTATTTCTCGTTTCTAGTTGGAAGCAAACGTTCGGCGTACGTAGAGTCGTATCAGTGGCAGATCGGACTTGAGAGAATATTGATCTTACCTTTAGCTCCTTGTGGGTTCGACACTCCATACTTATCACTTCCACCTTTGGAAATTGCTACGATGATTCCTTGCACTTGGGGATTATCAATTGGAGTGTTTGCAGGAAAGTTACTCGGTTTTCTCGTTTCCGAACAAGGGATCGATGCCAATCCGGACAAAATCGGCGCTATAGTCCGAATGAAGCAACCGGAGTGCTTTCACGACGTGCAAAGGTTGACAGGATGCCTTGCGGCCCTGAGCCGATTCATCTCAAGACTCGGAGAGAAGGCACTCCCTCTCTACCGACTGATGAAAAAGTCCGACAAGTTCGAGTGGACCAATGAAGCGCAAGCCGCGTTCGAAGAACTCAAGGCATTGCTTTCCACCCAGCCGGTGTTAGCTGCTCCGAGTAGCCAGGAACCTTTACTCTTGTACATCGCGGTGACTAGCCAGGTGGTGAGCACAGTCCTCGCAGTAGAGCGCGAAGAGCCG
Source organism: Elymus sibiricus (assembly GCA_039707655.1). NCBI lineage: Eukaryota > Viridiplantae > Streptophyta > Magnoliopsida > Poales > Poaceae > Elymus > Elymus sibiricus. The sequence goes on along the minus strand of CM077663.1, from coordinate 75,975,793 downwards.
GGAAAAACATTCAAGGTTCAAAGACCCATATATTTCATCTCAGAAGTGTTAACCCCTTCCAAGGAAAGGTACCCGCACTACCAAAAGCTGGTCTATGGTATTTACCTGACAAGTAAAAAGGTGGTTCATTACTTCCAAGATCATTCGGTCACGGTCATCAGCAACGCTCCCTGTCGGAGATCTTGCACAACAGAGACGCTGCTGGCCAGGTGGCAAAGTGGGCAATTGAACTCCTTCCGCTGGAGATCAAGTTCGAAGCCAAGAAAGCAATCAAGTCTCGGGCATTGGTTGATTTTATGGCCGAGTGGATCGAGCAAGAGCAGCCAATTCCGAGTGTTCCCGAACACTGGACTATGTACTTCGACGGATCCAAGATGCTCAATGGCTCGGGGGCTAGTGTGGTTCTTGTCTCTCCCAAATGAGACTGGCTGAATTATGTCCTCCAAATCCATTTCGATTCATCAAACAATGAGGCTGAGTATGAGGCCCTCCTGTACGGGCTCCACATGGCCATAACACTCGGCATTCATCGCTTGATGGTCTACGGTGATTCGGACCTCGTTGTCAACCAAGTGATGAAAGAGTGGGACATTCAGAGCCCAGCAATGACCGGTTACTGCAACGCGGTCAGAAAGCTGGAGAAGAATATTGAAGGTTTGGAGCTGCATCACATTCCTCGCGCAAAGAATCAGGCAGTAGATGACCTGGCGAAGATTGGGTCCACTCGGCGAGCAGTCCCTAAGGACATATTCCTCGAACATCTGCGCGCCCCAACGATTGCAGAAGATCCTTTTACAGAAGAGCCCCCACAAGCAATTGGTCCATCTAATCCGACTGAGGTTGACGTTCCGGCTGTAGTGGATCTGGTCCACGAAATGCTGGTAATCACTCCCGAGTGGACTCAACCATATTTGGCATACTTGCTCAGGCAAGAACTCCCCGAAGATGAAGAAGAAGCTCGTCGGATCGTCCGTCGATCCAAGTCATTCGAAGTTTTGGGGGACCAGTTATACAAGAAAAGCACTACAGGAGTCACTCAGAAATGCATCTCCCCAGAGGAAGGGCTGCAAATCTTACACGAAATCCACTCGGAAACTTGCAGCCACCACACGTCCTCTCGGACTTTGGTCGCTAAGGCTTTTCGAGTGGGTTTTTATTGGCCCCGAGCCAATGAAGCAGCAAGAGATTTGGTCGACCTGTGCATCGGGTGTCAGTTCTATAAAAATAAGTCTCACAAGCCTGCATCCGCGCTAAAGACGATCCCGCTCACCTGGCCGTTTGCAGTATGGGGTCTCGATATGGTCGGTCCTCTGCGGACTAGGACGAGTGGATTCACCCACCTGCTTGTGGCGGTTGACAAGTTCACCAAGTGGGTCAAAGCGAAGCCCATCAAGAGTTTGGATGCAGGTACTGCCGTCAGTTTCATTCGGCAGAACATCTTTAGATTCGGCGTGCCACATGACATTATCACAGATAATGGAAAGAACTTCGACTCGGACGAGTTTCGCGAGTTTTGTTTCTCTCAAGGCACTCGGGTTAACTATGCCTCAGTGGCTCACCCGCAATCGAATGGACAGGCAGAACGGGCAAACGGAATGATTCTCCAAGGTCTGAAGCCTCGATTGATGAGAGACTTGAAGTATGCTGTGGGGGCCTGGGTTGAAGAATTGCCTTCCGTCTTATGGGGCATTCGAACAACCCCGAACCGCTCTACGAAACGCACTCCTTTCTTCATGGTGTACGGATCAGAAGCTATGCTGCCGAGTGATCTTCAGCACAATTCCCCCCGAGTGGAACTATATGATGAAGCTGAAGCTGAAGCTGCATGGCAAGATGGTCTTGACCTTTTAGAGGAAGAGAGAGAGCTGGCCCTCATCAGATCGACGCTCTATCAGCAAGATCTGAAGCGTTACCATGACAGACACGTCTAGGGCCGAGCTTTTCAGGAAGGAGATCTTGTCCTCCGACTGGACCAGCAAAAACCCCACAAGCTAGCGCCTCCGTGGCAGGGGTCGTATGCAATCTCCAAAGTCTTGGAAAATGGAGCCTACCGGCTCTACAACATCGAAGATGGCGTAGAAGAGCCGCGAACTTGGAACGCGGACCTGCTTCGCAAGTTCTACACCTAGAACATGACTACTTTAGTTTGTCATTCCAGTAAGGAATCCGAGTGATCTCGATGAATAAAGTTTCATTCCTTTATATTTTGTCAAAATTGAACTCTTTTCACCCTGGTGAATCAATCTCCTGTGTCACCCCCAGTGGGTGTAAAACGCTTAGCCGCGATCCCGCATCGCCTAAGTTAAAAACCGTCTCGAGTGGGACATCCTCCACACTCGGACTCTAAGATGGACAGGACCTTCATTACTAAGATGGACATGACCATCATTGTTCTCACGAACAATTCCGAGTGCGGGTCTTACCCACACTCGGGGGCTTAGCTGCGACCCCGCGTCGCCTAAGTTAAAAACCGTCTCGAGTGGGACATCCTCCACACTCGGACTCTAAGATGGGCAGGACCATCATTACTAAGATGGACGGGACCATCATTGTTCTCTCGAACAATTCCGAGTGCGGGTCTCACCCACACTCGGGGGCTTAGCTGCGACCCCGCGCCGCCTAAGTTAAAAACCGTCTCGAGTGGGACATCCTCCACACTCAGACTCTAAGATGGACAGGACCATCATTACTAAGATAGACAGGACCATCATTGTTCTCTCGAACAATTCCAAGTGCGGGTCTCACCCACACTCGGGGGCTTAGCTGCGACCCCGCGTCGCCTAAGTTAAAAACCGTCTCGAGTGGGACATCCTCCACACTCGGACTCTAAGATGGATAGGACCATCATTACTAAGATGGATAGGACCATCATTCTTCTCATGAACAATTCTGAGTGCGGGTCTCACTCACACTCGGGGGCTTAGCTGCGACCCCGCGTCGCCTAAGATAAAACCGTCTCGAGTGGGACATCCTCCACACTCGGACTCTAAGATGGACAGGACCATCATTACTAAGATGGACAGGACCATCATTGTTCTCACAAACAATTCCGAGTGCGGGTCTCACCCACACTCGGGGGCTTAGTTGTGACCCCGCGTCGCCTAAGTTAAAAACTGTCTCGAGTGGGACACTCTCCACACTCGGACTCTAAGATGGACAGGACCATCATTACTAAGATGAACATGACCATCATTGTTCTCACGAACAATTCCGAGTGCGGGTCTCACTCACACTCGGGGGCTTAGCTGTGGCCCCGCGTCGCCTAAGTTAAAAACCGTCTCGAATGGGACACCCTCCACACTCGGACTCTAAGATGGACAGGACCATCATTGTTCCCTCGAACAATTCCGAGTGCGGGTCTCACCCACACTCGGGGGCTTAGCTGCGATCCCGCATCGCCTAAGTTAAATCGTCTCGAGTGGGACATCCTCCACACTCGAATTCTAGGATGGACATGACCATCATTGTTCTCACGAACAATTCCGAGTGCGGTCCTCACCCACACTCGGGGACTTAGTTGCGGTATCGCATCGCCTAAGTGTAAACATTCAGAAAGCAAAGGTCGAATGAAACCAAGGCAAATAAGAACTGCGTCATTCGAAATAAGAGTACGGATAAAAGTCTTGACGACAGGAGCCTCAGGCTCATTCAAAGTCTTACGGTTACAGCTACCACTCGGCATTCCGAGGCAAAAGTTTAAAGAGTTTTAAACCCAACGATCACTCGGGCTGGGCACTGCTTCGACGAAGGTGTCCAGGTCGATGCTGTCTGCGATCTGAGTGGCAGCTTCCATGAACATCTCCATGAAGTCTTCGACCTTGGCATGCTTCCTGTTGGTGACCTCCAGGGACTTCAGCTTCTTCTCATCCACTCCCTTGCAGTGGACGCGGACGAGTGAGAGGGCAATGTCGGCTCCGGCCCGGGCTGCAGATTTTTTCCAAGCTTTCACTCGGCTTGGTACGTCCCTCACTCGAGTAACGGCTGATTCCAGATCCTTCGAGGGCTCTTCGTCGGAGAAGACATCTCGGTCAATCTCCGAGACGGCAGTGCTGAGCCTCTTCATATACGAAGTCACTTGATCAACACGTTCTTCCAAGCGAAGAATGGCCATAGCAGCACTGTCCTTGAGCAGCTCTCGAGATGGGTCCAGCTCCTTCTCGATCTTGTCAGTCTCCTCGGTGACGTCATCACAGAAATTTGGGTTTGCGTTGGGCGAAGAAAAAAGTCAGAAGTGATCGGAATTCACTCGGCCAGACAAGGATCACTCGGGAACATTACCTTTGAGTTTTTCGCTCACAGAGTCGCCATAGTCCTCGACGAACTGCTCCAGCTCGTTCTTCTTCACGGTGATATGCTTGAGTTTGGTCTCCCACTCAGAGTATGACTTCTCCAGGTCAGCGAGCTCCTCCTTGGACTTCGTCGTAGCAGCTTCCAGAGCCTTCTTCTCTTCCTCCAGCTTCCCAACTGCCTTCAGCTTTTCTTCGGCCTCCTTGGTTTTTCGGCTGGCCTCCTTTTGGGCAGCCACCAGATCCGTGTCCTTCTTCTCGAGGGCCGCCTTCACATTTTCTAAAGAAATAGAATTCTTTAGCCTCTCGGCAAGTTTACGATTTTCGCCACGAAGATCTGATGAAATAGACTCAGTCGGATAGGGAGGAACGGCAGTTGGTGCAGCAGTCGGGCAAGATGAGCATACCTTCAATTGCCTTCTTCTCCTCCTCCAATCAGACGTTCTTGGCCTTCTCGGCCTCAAGGCTGATGCGCAGGTCCTGCACCTCCTTCTCCAAAGTTTTGTAGTGGCTTCTGAGCTCACAAATAGACTGCAAACAAGAATTACAGCGAAAGGTATTGGTCAAAATTTTGACTCGGACTCTAAGACTCCTGCCGACTGCTTCAGTCGACAGCAGTATCGGGGACTACACCCAGTGGATGCGCTCAGCGCGCCCCCACTGGAAAATCAAATACAAGATTTTTGATCCAAACTTAACAGATGGATCGAATATCAAATTCATTCGGACTCTAAGATTCCCGCCGACTGCTTCAGTCGACGGCAGTCTCGGGGACTACACCCAGTGGGTGCGCTCAGCGCGCCCCCACTGGAACTCAAAAGACACCCAGCCGGTGTGCTCGGATGCAAATCCTCACAAGACAGAAATAAAAATCCCGACCGAGGAAGGTACTTACAAGAGTACTTACTCGGGCATTCTTCTTCAACGCCTCACTTGCGTCGTACGCCGCCTTCAATCGTTCACTCATCACCTCCAGCTGGATTAACGCCTCTATGCTCGCTCCCACTTGGTCCTCCGGGACATAGTGTAGCGCAAAGATGTTGGTCGCAGCGGGAGTCAACGAGGGGGATGATGTGCCAGTTCCAAGTGCTGCCCCGGCTCCCGAGCTGGCCTCTCGTGCTGGCACCAAAGTATCGGCAAGCGATGACTCCTGCATCACGACGTCCGCGTTGACCGAAGGGTTTGGCAGGTCAACCTTGTCATTCGCATCAATGTAGATCACTTCACGCGGAGCTGCAAGCGTTCAAGACACTCAAAGATGAGTAAAAAGTAAACGCTCAGGAATGTCCAGAGTTACCGAGTGAGTCCGGAGCTTACCTTTTGAAGACGCAACATCAGCATCGGCCCGCTCTTTCTCCAGAGTGTGGGGATCAGGTGAAGCAGTTGAAGTATCAGCACTGTAAAGGAAACACTTGGATCATTTCATCACTCGGACAAATATAGACAACAATTGTTAGAATGGAAATGCTTACGCTGAGGCCACGGGAATGGTCATCTTAATCTTCGGGATGAAGACCGCCTTCCGAGGCTTGGCCGTAGTGACTTTGGGCTGCTTCGCCGTCTTCTCAGGTGAAGAGACAAGCTCTCCACGCCCGCGCTTCGAGCTGCGGGTTGGAAGGGTAGACCCAGTCGGTTTGACGGATTTTGGTCCCTTGGGACCGCCACCACGGACTCCCGAGTCATGGCGCGCCTTGGGACGGCCTTCAGGCACTCGGTCATCCGAGCGTGACGACTCCACCTCGTCGCCGCCTTCCGAGCCTTCCTCTTCATCTTCTTCATCGTCCTCGTCGTCATCGGGCTCTTCATACTCCCCTGCTTCGGCCGAATCTTCTAGATGATCGGTATCGCTCGCAACATCGACCGGGCCCCTGTCCATGATTGGCACCTGGCTGATCATCTGTGTGAAAGCCTGCCGAATGAAGAGCAAGATTAGTCGGATCAACTACAATAAATACGCAAGTATCACTCGGATGATAGACCTTCGGAGTTTACATCATTCGGCAGATTCTCTGATGAGAGTAGAGCCACCAGCCTGCTCCCCCTGGGGTTATCACGCGCTGGGGTGATCGCCTTGATCTTGGCCTCCACCTCGTCTTCCTTGAGCTCCTCCGGGTGAGTTCGAGTGGGGTCACTCAGTCCGGCGTACTCCCACATGGGACGAGCCCTGGCTTGCAGCGGTTGGATCCTCCTCTAGAGGAAGACCTCCAGCAAGTCGAGGCCGTTGACTCCTTTTTGCACCAGAGCTACCAGCGCTATCACTAAGATATCCACTTTGGTCTTCTCCTCTTTGGTCACAGTCAACCTGGGAACTGGCCGGATGCGCTCGGAAGTATACGGCGGAAGTCCCGACTGACCTTCGCCGACTGAAATGTCCTGGCAGTAAAACCAGTTCTCCTGCCACCCTTTCACTGAATCAGGGAACGTCAATTGCGGGAAACAGACTTTCTCCCGCAGTTGAATCCCTAGAACTCCACAAAGCTGGGCCACATACGTCTTGTCTTTCGACCGAGTGGGCTTTTTTACGGTCATCACTCGGCAAGTAAAGAGGTGCTTGAACAAGCCCCAGTGAGGATGACAACCCAAGAAGTTTTCACAAAGGGATACGAATGCAGCTAGATAAATGAAAGCGTTGGGAGGGATATGATGGAGTTGAGCACCAAAGAAATCCAGAAATCTTCGGAAGAAGGGATGGGGCGGCAGAGGGAAACCTCGCTCGAGGTGGGCCACCAAGAGCACGCGCTCGTCTCCCTTCGGCGAAGGCTCGTCCTCGCCCGCACCTGGCGTCCATCCAGTCGGCGCTCCGACGCTGGAGGAGGAGGCGCGTGAGCCCTTCTTCGCCCGCTCGGCCTTCGTGGTCGCAGCCGCCGCGCGCATCTTCACTGGTGAGCTCGGAATGGCCTTCGACTAGGGAAAGGTGGAAGGAGCACGGACGGGCGTCGGAGAAGACGAGGGAGAGGGAGGAAATGAGATCTGTTCTCACCCCCAACAGTGCTTCCAATTTTTATACCAAAAATCCGGCGAAATCTCTGGCCGTCAATCCGCAAACGAAGCGAGATCCGCGGATCTACTGTTCAGAGCTTCGGGAATACGTGGCGAAAATCTCGGCGCAGTTATCGAGGTGTCGTGCCCACTACGCCAAATTTCCGTGACGTGACCGTTCCGCCGCACGCCCGCGCGCAACTTTGGCGATTTCGAACGCGCAACAATTTCTCCATATCGCAAATGAGGCGAGCTCCACGCTGCGAAGGCTTCGACGACCCCCTCCCGCGAACTGAGTGAATGGCTCACACCAGCTAAACACTCGGATTAAGTGACAAGACAGTTTGGTCAAGAGACATCAATCCTGAATCCATCATGGTTTGAAGCCGAGTGAGGAACGGCAAGACCGTTTCTCGGACTCTTCTGAGAGACCATCGACGCTTCTGAGTGTCAGTCACTCGACCACTAAAACCTCATGGAATCGGGGGCTACTGATGAGGATGCCTACCCTGGGTAGGGTCACAGGCCTGACATCTAAGGCCCACTTGTGGTCCTTCAATGTCATTAAAGCCCCTGGGCAAAGACTCATTCGGATGAATATGGCTGCTCACTCGGATTATTCGCGTCACTCGGACTACACGGCGCCATTCGGACAGACAGGAGCTCAGGAGACCCGGAAGACAAAGCGTCCGTAGAATTCGAGCAGTCATTCGTTACGATGTTATTTTCCCATTACCAGTAACGCCTAGTTAATAACAGTTGTTCCTGTAACGCAGCCTTCATTGGCATTTATTACCCTAATCATGGCGTTCAGCCGGTGGTGGCGCACTCTATATAAGCCACCCCGGGCGCCAGTGCAAGGGTTCCGACCCTGTGTAATCTTCTACCACCATAAGCAAACACCACAGCCCCCGGGCTCGAGTGAGGGATCACTAGAAGAGTGTCTAGAGGGGGGTGAATAGACTACTAGCAGGAATTTAAAAACCTACCCTTTTCCCAAGTTAATTGGTTGGCAGATTTTAACAGTTATAGCAAGTCTAGCAAGTCTAATACCCTACACATGCATGTCAATAAATATGGCAGCGGAAAGTAAAGACATTGCACATGAAGTAAAGAGTTGAGATAGGTAGATCAAACGCAATTGGAGACGCAAAAGATTTTTCCCGTGGTTTCGATAGGTGGTGCTATCGTATGTCCATGTTTATGGAGTCTTCAACCCACGGAGGGTAACGGTCACGAGAGTCCACGGAGGGCTCCACCCATAAGGGTCCACGAAGTAGCAACCTTGACTATTCCATAACGGCTTCCGTCCACGAAGGACTAGCCTCACTATGGGTAGATCTTCACGAAGTAGGCGATCTCCTTGCCCTTACAAACTTCTTGGTTCAACTCCACAACACGAAGTAGGAGGCTCCCAAGCGACACCTAACCAATCTAGGAGGCACCACCCTCCAAAAGGTAATAGGCTCGGTAATGTCGATGAACTCCTTGCTCTTGTGCTTCAAGATGATAGACTCCTCAACACACAATCACTCTCTCACAGATTTGGCTTGGTGGAAGAGATGGGATTGGTGGAAAGCAACTTGGGGAGGCTAGAGATCAAGATTCATATGGTTGGAATGGAATGGCATGATCTCAACACATGAGTAGGTGGCTCTCTCTCAGAAAACTGGATGGGGCAAGTATGGAATAGTTCTGAGTGCTTCTATTTCGAGTGGGTGGTGGTGAAGGGGTATATATAGGCATCCCCAAAAATCCAACCGTTACACACAAAATGACCAACTCGGTGACACCGATGTGTTAATCTTGGTGGTACCGAAGTGACCAAAAAGTGGCAACTTTTGAATCTCGGTGAGACCGATATATGAAACTCGGTTGCACCGATAAGGCAACCAACGGTCAGATTGCCCAATCTCGGTGACGCCGATCCAACAATCTCAGTGGTACCTATATAGTGAATTTGCATAACAGAAAGTTGGCAACCTAAACTCGGTGGCACCGAAGCAGAATCGGTTGCACCGAAAGGCTAGGGTTTGGCTTAGGTCTGTCTGAGTATGGGAATCGGTGGCATCGAGTGGAAAGTGTTGGTTGCACCGATTTTGGATATTTGACTTTGGACAGACTTCTGTGGAAGAGCTTGTGGGTGTTTTTGGTGACTATCACTTGTGCACGTATGAGCATTTTGTTCACCAACAATACCTTACCCCCTTTTAATAGTATTAGCTTTCCTTTGGACTCAAAGTTATTTCTCACGAAGTAAAATGTAGAGTCCTCTTGCTTGAAGTTTTGCCAATCCATTTCCTTGCATCTTGGGGTATCTCCACACAGCCCTTTTTGCCAACCCTTCTCTCCATGGACTTTTATCTGAAATACACTAGGTAAAAGTATTAGTCCAAGAGATAATGTATGTTGTCATGAATTATCAAAACCACCAAGGGAGCATGTTGTGCTTTCAATCTCCCCCTTTTTGGTAATTGATGACAACATACAATCAAAGCTTCAAATAATGATATGCATGGATATAATGAAGACTTTGAGAGACACATGACTGAAATTTGCTCCCCCTAAATGTGTGCAATCCCTTTAAAGGATAGTTGCTTTGGAATGTATGGACACACATATAGTAGAAGGGATATAAGGAGTCATGTGTATCTTGGCTATATGCATCAAATATATGATTAAGATGTATCCTTGTTCAAGACTTCACTCTTGCAAACAATATGTGCAAGAAGCAAGAGATCATCTTGATCAGAGACAAGATGCATATACTTACCTTGAGTTCTTGAGCATTCTAGTAGTAGAAACACACTTGAGAAAACAATGTTAGGAAACACAAGAGTATTCTACTAAGCAAAAGCAGTAGAACTCAAAAGTACTAAGATATGGAGAACATATAGAAGATAGTATTTCTTAAGATTGATATGTCTCCAAGATCATCTAAGATGAATAGTCAAAATAAACACGTTTTTCTCCAAATATATTTTTCTCCCCCTACTTTGGTATTCTCACCTTGTTTATGAAAGTAAGAATAATATCTGCTCTCCCCCTTGATTATATCTCCCCCTTTGCATAAGCGTGTATCTCCCCCTTTAGCATGAAGCTTTGTATATTCTCCCCCTTTGGCATTAATTTCCAAAAAGGTCATACACAGGGATAGATACAGGGATCATTGACTAAGAAGGGATCCTTGAGAACAAGGGTCATTGAATGTAGGGTTCATAGAAATGAAAATTGAGGGAATCATGGAAAATAATTTCTCTCCCTTTGGCTGATCTGAGATTTTGTAAGACTTCTCCTCCTTTGAGTTAGGGATCCTTGAATAAAGAATTTCTCCCCCTAAGTTTTTTTTAATAAGGGATCATCGAAGTAACAAAATGATCACTAGTAAGATCACAAAAAAACATAGATTTGCAACTGCGAACACAAATAAGAGAAGAAAACAAATCGGTGACTCCGACACAAACAAGTCGGTGGTACCGAGATTTTATGGTGCAGCTCATCTGCTAATTCGGTAGAACTGAGTTATTTGTATCGGCGGCTCCAAGGCTAAAACAGAAACTTGGCAGTGGGATTTTGAAATCGAGATTTCTCAAACTTTGCCAATAACACAGAGTCAAAAGAAATTTTCAAAAAGAAATGCAAAAGATTCTACAAGAGGAATATCAACTAGAGAAGATTTGAGTGGTTCTAATAAATCTTGCAAAATAGAGAATGAACCATCCAAAATACTTAACTAGATGATGGGCGGTGACTAGGTCACCTATATTAGAGTATATTGACATAGGAGCCAAGCAAGAATACTTGATCATAGGTCATACTCAACGTTAAGCTCAAAATGGGGTTACCATTTTTCGATTAAGCATTTTAATGTCTTCATATCACTTGAGTTGCTTTAGCTCATGACTTGGAGTAAAGCCTTTTCAAGGATATGAGTACATACCTTTGAGTGATGTTGATGACGTGGCTTGTAGGTGAACTTGTTGAGGTTGCTCGAGGTTGATGAAGATCATCTTGAGTTGGGAGCAATCCTTCTCGTTTTGGTATACTTGTCACCTACATAGGTTAGTCATGCAAGGAAGAACAATAGATATATCCATTTGACATGATACCAATTGAGATTTAGCAAATATGATCACATCAAGTATATGTCACGGATATGGTTGAGTTGTCTTCTTCCTTCCATCATCAAGAGGGGTTGTGGATACTTGGTCATGACAAGATTGCTTATGATTTGAGTTGATGGCAATCTTGTGGAATGAATTTCTTCCAAGTACTTACAAAAAGTTAGATGCAATACAAGGGAACGTAGAATTCCATGGCATAAGATAACATGTAAAAAGTACCATGGAAATATCAAGAAAGCTCATGCCCTTGCATGCAAACGAGTGGGTCTAGCTCAAGTTTGAAACATCAATGATGTTCAACTCACTCCTCAAATAACAAAATGTTTTCTCATCAAGTGGCTTAGTAAAGATATCGGCCAATTGCTTGTTAGTGCAAACATGCTTAAGATCAATATCTCCTTTGGCAACATGATCACGAATAAAATGATGTCTAACTTGAATATGTTTAGTTCGAGAATGTTGCACAGGATTATGACCAATTTTAATAGCACTTTCATTGTCACAAAGTAATGGAGCATTTCTAACATGGATTCCATAAGCCTTAAGCGTTTGTGTCATCCATAGTAATTGTGCACAACAAGATCCGGCAGCAATATACTCAGCTTCGGCAGTAGATAGAGATACCGAGTTTTGTTTCTTGGAGGACCAAGACACAAGAGATCTACCCAAAAATTGACAAGTACCCGAGGTGGATTTTCTATCAACCTTGTCACCGGCATAGTCCGAATCGGAATAGCCAACAAGGTTAAAGGAAGATCCCTTGGGATACCAAATGCCAAAGTTTGGTGTTTGTATCAAATATCTCACAATACGTTTTACGGCCAAAAGATGACACTCTTTAGGTGCAGCTTGATATCTAGCACACATGCAAACACTAAGCATAATATCGGGATGAGAGGCACATAGATATAGCAATGAACCAATCATAGATCGATAAACTTTTTGATCAACCGGTTCATCCTCCTTGGTAAGATCAACATGTCCACTAGTAGGCATAGGAGTTTTCATACCTTTGCACTCTTGCATGTTGAACTTCTTGATCAAGTCCTTGGTATACTTAGTTTGAGAGATGAAAGTTCCTTCTCTCGTTTGCTTGATTTGCAAACCAAGAAAGAATTTCAGCTCACACATCATGGACATCTCATACTTCTCGGACATCAACCTTCCAAATCTTTCACTAAATTGCGGGTTAGTAGATCCAAAGATAATATCATCCACATAGATTTCGCACACAAATAATTCACCATTAACTCTCTTAGTGAATAAGGTTGCGTCAATTTTACCAATTTCAAAACCTTTTTCAATGAGAAACTTCATTAAGCATTTGTACCAAGCACGAGGGGCTTGCTTAAGACCATAAAGGGCTTTACGAAGCTTGTAAACATGATTAGGTTTCTTAGGATTCACAAAACCAGGTGGTTGCTTAACATAGACTTCTTCTTCAATTTCACCATTTAAAAGGCACCTTTAATATCCATTTGATAAAGCGTGATATCATGGTGATTAGCATAAGCAAGAAGAATGCGAATAGCTTCAAGTCTAGCAACGGGGGCGTAGGTCTCACCGTAGTCCATACCTTCGACTTGCGTATATCCTTGGGCTACGAGACGTGCCTTGTTCCGTACGACTTGACCGTCTTCGTCTTGCTTGTTCCGAAACACCCATTTTGTTCTGATGATATTTTGCTCATCCTTGGGCTTTTCAACGAGTGTCCACACTTCGTTCCTCTCGAAGTTGTGAAGCTCTTCATGCATCGCGTTCACCCAATCCGCGTCTTCAAGAGCTTGTTCTACCTTCAAGGGCTCAATGCTAGAGATGAAAGAATAATGCTCACAAAAGTTAGCTAGACGAGTTTTAGAGCGAGTGATTCTCCCTGTTTGTATATCACCAAAGATTTGGTTTAGGGGATGGTTCTTGGTCACTTGTGCTCGAACTCGGGTCAGCTTCCGATTGTTGGATGGTGGAGCTTCTTCTTCATCATCATCTCCTTCATCTTCGTTGTTGTTGAAGGTGTCGTTTCCTTGAGGTGGTGGTGAAGGAGGTTGTGGTGGATCTTCATGATGCACTTCCTCCTCTTCATCATCTTGTCGTGTACCGCTTGTGGATGCCTCCATGTCATGTTGTGGTTCACCTTGACGTGAAGTAGGGGCTTCCACTTGAGTTGATGAAGTACTTTCCTTCACCTCCATGGGACGAATCTTGCCGATGGACAAGTCTTGGATAGCTTCCGAAGGGTCCTTATCACCTACATCATTTGGCAATTGTTCGACTTGCGAACCATTAGATTCATCAAACTTCACATCTACCGCATCTTCAACTTTTCGAGTGAAGTTGTTGTAGACACGGTAAGTGTGAGAGTTCGATCCGTAACCGAGTAGGAATCCTTCATGAGATTTAGGAGCAAATTTAGTACGACGATGCTTATCAAGAATGTAGCACTTTGAGCCGAATACCCGAAAGTATCCAACTTGGGGTTTGTTACCGGTGAGAAGCTCGTATGCCGTTTTACCGAGAAGCTTGTGCAAGTAAAGTCGGTTTGTGGCATGACATGCTGTTTCCACGGCTTCTGCCCAAAAGTGTCTTGGCGTCTTGTATTCGTTAAGCATCGTTCTTGCCATCTCAATAAGCGTCCGGTTCTTCCTCTCAACAACTCCATTTTGTTGAGGCGTGTACGTAGCCGAGAACTCATGTGAAACACCGTCTTCGTCAAGAAAGGTATCCACATGGGTGTTCTTGAACTTCGATCCGTTATATCTCCGAACCTTCTTGATCTTCACTTCAAACTGATTTTGCGCTTTGCGAACGAAGTTCTTGAAGATCTTTTGAACCTGCGACTTATCATCAAGAAAGAATACCCACGTAAATCTGGAAAAATCATCAACTATAACTAGACCATAGGAATTTCCACCGAGACTCTTGTAAGCATTGGGACCAAAAAGATCCATGTGAAGTAACTCGAGTGGTCTCCTAGTAGTCATGATATTCTTAACGGGATGACTTCCACCTACTTGCTTTCCAGCTTGACAAGCACTACAAAGTCTATCTTTGTCAAAGATAACATCTTTAACACCAAGTATGTGATCACCTTTGATAAGCTTGTCTAGATTACGCATGCCAACATGTCCTAGTCTTCTATGCCAAAGCCAACCTTTAGAAGATTTTGCAATAAGACAAGTATGAGGTTTGGATCTCTTAGTGAAATCGACAATGTATAGATCACCTCTACGGAAACCGGTAAAGACCATTTTATGATTATCTTGACGAAACACTTGGCAATCTAATTTCGTGAATAGCACATTAAAGCCAAAGTCGGCAAGTCTAGATACGGAAAGAAGATTGTAGCCAAGAGATTCAACAAGCATAACATTTTGAATAGATCTATCATGGGATATGGCCACCTTACCAAGACCAAGTACCTTACCCTTGGAGTTGTCTCCAAACGTTACGTACCTTCGCGATCCATGGTTTGGTGTGATCTCTTCAAACATTTCTATATCTCCGGTCATATGATCGGTACATCCACTATCGAGAATCTACTTTTTTCCTCCGGACATGTAATCCTTGAAGTTTGCCATGAGACTTAGATTCTTCATGATCTTCTCATACTCGATGTCGAACAACTCATCTTCATCATAGTAGCCATGTTCCACATTGTCATCATCAAGTGGGAAATCCTCGTCATAAAGAACAAGAGATTCGTTAGGGTTGTGATCATGACAATGTTCAAGTTTATGAATGCGAATGGCTTCTACAATGATGTTGTTGATAGTTGTGACATCTCCTTTAGCACGCATGAGGTCTCTAAGCTCAAATAGACAATCATCAAACTTGGGATCACTAGGCGTCATTTTGTGGAAGGCAATAGTTTTATGAAGAATTTCATCAAGATTACTCAATGAATAACTTGGATGTCGTTTCTCCAAGTCATTCCACAAAGTGTAAGCACATTCAAAATTCTTCATTTGATTGAGCACATTTCTAGGCAATGCTCTAACAATGAGATTAACAGTTCTAAGATTGCATAGCATATCAATTTGCTCTTCGTGTGTGGGATGTAAAGGATCAATGGGAGGTACATAGGGGCACTTAACATATTTGCTCAATTGAAATTCATTAAACAGCTCAAGCATCAAAGTTTTCCATTGACTATAGTACTCTCCATCAAGAATGGGCACTCTACAACTCAAACTCCCTATACTAGACACATCCATCTTCCTCCTCGGTGATTAAACCGAAGCAATGGAGACCAATGCTCTGATACCAATTGTGGGATCACTAGAAGAGTGTCTAGAGGGGGGTGAATAGACTACTAGCAAGAATTTAAAAATCTAACCTTTTCCCAAGTTAATTGGTTGGCAGATTTTAACAGTTATAGCAAGTCTAGCAAGTCTAATACCCTACACATGCATGTCAATAAATATGGCAGCGGAAAGTAATGACATTGCACATGAAGTAAAGAGTTGAGATAGGTAGATCAAACTCAATTGGAGACGCAAAAGATTTTTCCCGTGGTTCCGATAGGTGGTGCTATCGTACGTCCACATTTATGGAGTCTTCAACCCACGGAGGGTAACGGTCGCGAGAGTCCACGGAGGGCTTCACCCATAAGGGTCCACGAAGTAGCAACCTTGACTATTCCATAACGGCTTCCGTCCACGAAAGACTAGCCTCACTATGGGTAGATCTTCACAAAGTAGGCGATCTCTTTGCCCTTACAAACTTCTTGGTTCAACTCCACAACACGAAGTAGGAGGCTCCCAAGCGACACCTAACCAATCTAGGAGGCACCACCCTCCAAAAGGTAAGAGGCTCAGTAATGTCGATGAACTCCTTGCTCTTGTGCTTCAAGATGATAGACTCCTCAACACACAATCACTCTCTCACAGATTTGGCTTGGTGGAAGAGATGGGATTGGTGGAAAGCAACTTGGGGAGGCTAGAGATCAAGATTCATATGGTTGGAATGGAATGGCATGATCTCAACACATGAGTAGGTGGCTCTCTCTCAGAAAACTGGATGGGGCAAGTATGGAATAGTTCTGAGTGCTTCTATTTCGAGTGGGTGGTGGTGAAGGGGTATATATAGGCATCCCCAAAAATCCAACCGTTACACACAAAATGACCAACTCGGTGACACCGATGTGTTAATCTCGGTGGTACCGAAGTGACCAAAAAGTGGCAACTTTTGAATCTCGGTGAGACCGATATATGAAACTCGGTTGCACCGATAAGGCGACCAACGGTCAGATTGCCCAATCTCGGTGACACCGATCCAACAATCTCGGTGGTACCGATATAGTGAATTTGCGTAACAGAAAGTTGGCAACCTAAACTCGATGGCACCGAAGCAGAATCGGTTGCACCGAAAGGCTAGGGTTTGTCTTAGGTCTGTCTGAGTATGGGAATCGGTGGCACCGAGTGGAAAGTTTTGGTTGCACCGATTTTGGATATTTGACTTTGGACAGACTTTTGTGGAAGAGCTTGTGGGTGTTTTTGGTGACTATCACTTGTGCACGTATGAGCATTTTGTTCACCAACAATACCTTACCCCCTTTTAATAGTATTGGCTTTCCTATGGACTCAAAGTGATTTCTCACAAAGTAAAATGTAGAGTCCACTTGCTTGAAGCTTTGCCAATCCATTTCCTTGCATCTTGGGGTATCTCCACACAGCCCTTTTTGCCAACCCTTCTCTTCATGGACTTTTATCTGAAATACACTAGGTAAAAGTATTAGTCCAAGAGACAATGTATGTTGTCATGAATTGTCAAAACCACCAAGGGAGCATGTTGTGCTTTCATCGAGACGTAGGGCTGTTATCACTTCCGAGTGAGGCCTGAACTCGTACATACCGAGTGCACACTTGCGCTGTAGTTAGACTTCGCCCCTCCTTTCGTACCCCCTAGTACTATTGTCAGGTTCATTCCCACGACAGGTTGCCTCCCAACAAGCGCTATCGTTTTACGCCCCTAGCTAGGCATAACGCATAGATTCAAGCGTTGTCATCTTTGATTTTTGCTCCATAGGATGCTCTCATGATTGATTCATATGGTGGCTTAATTCTTGTTCTAGGAAAGTGTTCCATACCCTTTCTTAGTGGAAACTGAAATCTAATATTGCCTTCTTTCGTATCAATCACGGCACCTATAGTGCGTAAGAACGGTCTACCAAGTATAATGGGACAAGACGGATTGCAATCAATATCAAGCACAATAAAATCTATGTGCACATAGTTCCTATTTGCAAAAATAAGAACATCATTAATTCTTCCCAAAGGCTTTTTAATAGTAGAATCGGCCAAGTGCAAATTAAGAGAACATTCTTCAATATTTGTGAGACCAAGCACATCACATAAAGACTTCGGAATCGTGGAAACACTAGCACCCAAATCACATAAAGCAAAGCACTCATAATTTTTAATCTTGACCTTAATGGTAGGTTCCCACTCATCATGTAATTTTTTAGGAATAGAAATCTCCAACTCCAACTTTTCTTCAAAAGATTTCATCATGGCATCAACGATATGTTTAGTAAAAGCTTTATTTTGTTCATAAGCATGGGGTGAATTCAACATGAATTGCAGCAAAGAAATACATTCAATCAAAGAGCAACTATCATAATTAAAGTCTTTGCAATCCAAAATAGTGGGCACATCACTAGTTAAAGTTTTGACCTCTTCAAACCCACCTTCATCAAATTTTTCATAAAGATTTTCACCCTCCAAATTATTGGGACGCCTTCTAGCTAAAGTTGACTCCACTTCAGTCCCTTTATCATAAATCTTAATATTACTAAACAAGGAATCATTTTTCTGAAGGCAGTCACTAGAAAACGATTTTTCTAAGAATCCTCTTCTAGCTCTAAGCATAGCGGTTCTTTTCTTACTTTCATCCATAGAGACATACAAAGCTTTAATTGATTCATCAATCTTAGGTGCAAAAGCTTTCAACTTGAGATTTTCTACATCATGAGAAATTCTATCAATGCTTCTAGACATATCATCAATCTTGTTCAACTTCTCCTCTATCGTAGTATTGAAAACTTTTTGCGCATTGATAAATTATTTAATATTGCTCTCAAGTTCAGATGTGTTCCTATTATTATTGTAAGAAGAATTACCATAATTATTAGAGAAATTTCCAGGAAAAGGCCTAGGATTAAAATGACCTCTATAAGCATTGTTATTGAAGTTGTTTCGCGAGACAAAGTTCACATCTACGGAATCACTATTTTGCTCAATAAAGGTAGATAAAGGCACATCATTAAGATCAATAGGAACATTTTTACTAGCAACCAACTTCATCAAAGCATCAACCTTATCACTCAAAATACTAATTTCTTCAACCGAATTAACCTTTTTACTAGTAGGTGCTCTTTCGGTATGCCATTGTGAATAATTTGCCATGATATTATCTAGCAATTTAGTAGCTTCACCCAAAGTAATTTTCATAAAAGTACCACCCACGGTGGAATCTAAAAGATTTCTAGAGACAAAATTCAATCCCGCATAAATTTTTTGTATGATCATCCAAAGATTTAAACCATGAGTAGGACGATTTCTTAGCATCAATTTCATTCTTTCCCAAGATTGTGCAACATGTTCATGCTCAAGTTGCTTAAAATTCATGATTTGTGTCCTAAGGGAAATAATTTTTGCAGGCGAAAAATACTTAGTAATAAAGGCATCTTTGCACTTATTTCAAGAATCGATATTATTACGAGGCAAAGAAGAAAACCAAATTTTTGCACGATCCCGCAAGGAGAAAGGAAATAATTTCAACTTCACTATATCGTTGTCCACATCTTTTTTCTTTTGCATATCACACAATTCTACGAACGTGTTTAGATGGGACGCGGCATCCTCATTAGGAGTACCGGCAAATTGATCTTGCATGACAAAATTCTACAAAATGGCATTAATATCACAAGTCTCCGCACTAGTGGTGGGAGGAGCAATAAGAGTACTAATAAAATCATTATTATTGGTATTGGAAAAATCACACAACTTGGTGTTTTCTTGAGTCATCGTGACTACGCAAACAAGATTGCAAGCAAGCAAGAGATCTGACGAGAAAAAGGCAAACGGAAAAGAGGGAGAATAAAACGGCAAATTGGTGAAGTGGGGGAGAGGAAAACGAGAGGCAAATGGCAAATAATGTAATTGCAAGGAGATGAGATTTGTAATTAGGAACCTGGTAGATGATGATGGTGTCTCCTCGGCGCCAGAAATTGGCACGTAGAAGAGACCGCTTCCTCCCCGGCAACGGCGCCAGAAATTCCTTTGACGTGGCTTGAGACTGCGTCGGTATTTCCCCAAAGAGGAAGAGATGATGTAGCACAGCGACGGTAAGTATTTCCCTCAGTTATGAAACCAAGGTATCGAACCAGTAGGAGGATCACCACCACCTAATAAACAACACCTGCACACAAAGAACAAATACTTGCAACCTGACGTGAAAGAGAGGTTGTCAATCTCTCTACGGTAAAAAGATAGATTAGGATATGATAGATTGGAGAGATAGATCTCTCAAGAACACAAAATAAAAAGGGCAAATAAAAGGTGCAGCAAGGTATTTTTGGGTTTTTGGAATAATAGATCTGAAAACAAAAGCGGCAAAAAGATAGATCGGAAAGCAATATGTTGGAAAAGTAGACCCGGGAGCCGTAGGTTTCACTAGTGGCTTCTCTCATGAGTATAGCACACGGTGGATGAACAAATTACTGTTGGGCAAGTGATAGAAGATCAAATAATCATGACGATATCCAAGGCGATGGTCATTATATAGGCATCACGTCCAACATAAGTAGACCAACTCCTGCCTGCATCTACTACTATTACTCCACACATCGACCGCTATCCAGCATGCATATAGTGTATTAAGTTCATGGAAAAACGGAGTAATGCAATAAGAACGGTGACATGATGTAGACAAGGTCTATTCATGTAGCAATAGACCCCATCATGTTATCCTTAATAGCAACGATACATGCGTGCCTTGCTGCCCCTTCTGTCACTAGGAGAGGACACCGCAAGATCGAACCCATCACAAAGCACCTCTTCCCATGGCAAGAAAAATCAATCTAGTTGGCCTAACTAAACCAAAGATTCGAAGAAGAAATACGAGGCTATAAGTAATCATGCATATAAGAGATCAAAGAAGACTCAAATAATATTCATGGATAGAAACTGATCATGAACTCAAAATTCATCGGATCCCAACAAACACACCGCAAAAGTTTACATCAAATAGATCTCCAAGAGACCATTGTATTGAGAATCAAAAGAGAGAGAAGAAGTCATCTAGCTACTGCTTACGGACCCGTAGGTCTATGGTGGACTACTCACGCATCATCGGAGAGGCACCAATGAGGATGATGAACCCCTCCGTGATGGTGTTAGATTGGATCTCGAGGTTCTGGAACTTACGGCGGTTGGATGTGTTTTTCGTCGACTCTAGGGTTTCTTAAATATTTGGGAATTTATAGGCGTCAGAGGCGGTGAAGAGGGGTCCCGAGGAGGGCACAACTCATCAGGGCGCGCCCTGGCCCCTGGCGCGCCCTGGTAGGTTGTGGTCTCCTCGGCCCTCCCCTCTGGCACTTCTTTGGCCCACTGGATGTCTTCTGGCCCAAAAAAATGTCCAAAAAGTTTCGCGATGTTTGGGCTTCATTTGGTACTGATATTCTGCAAAGTAAAAAAAAGCAAAAACAGCAACTGACACTTTGGCACTATGTCAATAGGTTAGTCCAAAAAAATGATATAAACTTGCTATAAAGTGATTGTAAAACATCCAAGAATGATAATATAACTGCATGGAACAAGCAAAAATTATAGATACGTTGGAGACGTATCATTGTGCAAACGGAAATTTAAGGTGTCACTGATCATTGTCTGAGGACGCGGACGTTTGAGGGGCACATTTGGTGTGTACACTATAGATGCTACGGCATGAAGTACTCCAGCCTCAACGCAGTCTTGGTGGCAAATGAAAAGATGTCTCGCTGAATGCCGATACGCTCGACCAGACCCGCTTGTTGCTTCTCGATCACATCTCACGTAGGGCTTGTCCTCTCGTCCAGACCCGGGTATGGAAAGCCTGGCCCGAAAGGCCAACATCCAGGTCGGGCTTGGGCTCAGCTTTTTCATGTGAAGCCTGGCCGGAAAGCCCGCAAATAAACCCGCCACACAAGACATAAATCATTATCTTATGAGAAATACAGATAAAAAATATATTTTGCATACCTCAGAAATCATTTTTCAGACAACAGAAATCATTATTTTAATAAAAAATGGTGGTGTTAGGGCCAGGCCCGCCGGGCTCGGGCTTGTGATTTTGAGGTCGGGCGGCCCGAACCAAGCCGGGCCCAACGAATGCACAGGTTTGCCCTCGTCCAGCTCTCGACGTACGAGCGTACCACACGTCCTGCTGTTCGCTGGTGGTACCGCTGCAGCTCGAGAACGGCGAGGCATCAATCTCTCATCAGTGGCCCGTGAGCCGTGACCGTGGACCAGCCTATCGATCGATCGACCGACCCCATCGCAGCTCCGTCCGCTGCTGACCATACACGCGTGCGTTTGGGCTCGAAACTTCCACGTATCTGTGGCGCAGACGAAACCGCGGCACACCACGCCTTTCGCCATGAGCGGAAACCAAACGGGCCGGATCTACCTCTGGACATGTGAATTTCCTGTACGGGCACGCTGCGCCGTGCAATTCTCTGTGCCTTGGCCGGAAACCGCTGCTGAACTGCCTCGTGCACTCGTTCAGGAGAAAGTGCCATCATTGGGAGGAAACGAGGAAGATGTAGAGTAGCGCCTCTGTCAGTCAGGCTGCGAGACAATTTATTACGGTACGCTGACTTTGCGTGCGTGCTCGCTATCCATCCGTCCATCCAAGTGGGAGAGGAGAGGGCCGGTGCGTGCAGATGCAGCGCGCAAAGCAGGGCCGGCGACCGCGACGGGGCGCGTCTTGCCGTGCGTCCCGGGCCGCCTTAAATTCCCCTGTCTATTGCTGTTGTTGCGGTTGGGAATTCCTCCTGCACAGCGCGGCCGGGCAAACGGCATTTTCACTACGTACTGCATCCGTAGAAATTTCGGCGATCTCTAGCTTGGGTTCTGCTGCTGCACCGGTAAGTGACTGGATAACAAGATTTGCAGCCCGTTTCTTCTTCGTTCCCGCGCTGCTCCCGCGTTGCATGCGACCCTGCTGCTTGACCTCTCCTACGACTGAATTGCTTCACGCAACTCAGTTTTACTTTTGGGACAGTATAGGTGGATCGACCACCGGTTGAAGTCGAGTAAGTGACGACGCACGGGAACAATCGCCACATGTCCACCTGCACTGCATATATGCCAGGATCCCGGATCCTCATCTTCCACACGAATGATTCTCATTCGCACGCACGGCGAGAATGATAAAAGGGTAAGCTAAATTGCTGACCGTCGACAGCTGTGCTGGGCGTCCACAGTAAATATTCCGCGAAAAGCAGGACGGAAAACAACGGATCCTCTAAAACAAATTACAAGCTACGTGCAAGGAATATCTCGAAAGCCAGAATTCCAATAATTTTAACGCCAAAATAAACAAGAAGAACAACGGCAAAGCTAGGGCGTCAGTATAAAACCGGAACGAATCGATCCACGTGGTTTTTTCGCAGATCTCATTCCCCCGACCACCATACTTCTACAATAAGAAAACGTTATTAAAAGCGTAGCACAAGATTCATTCAGGCCAGTTGGCCCCGAACGAACAGCCAGCCAGCCAGCCAGCCAGGGGCATCCCGATCCCACGGCTGTTCAAGCCCGACCAGTGGAGATCAGCATCGGATAAGCCAGTAAACAAGTAGCGGCAAGAACGACTAGCATAATCTAAACCCCAGTGGATTCCCACTGTTCCGTGCTGAAAAAGGAAGTGAGGGAGGCGTCAGGCGTGGACCGGGTCGTCGCGTCGCGCTGGCGAGGCCCGTCCAGCTAACCGGACCGGAAAGCGGGCGGGCGACGGTGGAAGACTGACTCGGAAAGCCACCGCCCGGGCCCACCGGGCCCACACCCACGCACATCCGTCGGGCCCCCTGGCCCGTCCTGTCAGCGGGACGGAGCCGCGGCTGCTCTCTGAGCCGGAAGTCAAAGGCACGGGCGCGCGCGCGCCACGTGGCGCGGCCCCGCCCGATCTTTTCCGGCAGCGGGGAGGGTGAGGTCGACGTCCGGCGCCGCTGGCCCCCACCCCGCGCGAGGCGCTTTGAATGAGTCCTGGAGGGCACGTCACCGGCTATTAAACGGCGTCAGGCCGCCGGAGGAAGCGACGTCGCCTCCATCGGCGGGGCTCGCATCGCACGGGGGCACAGGACGCGTGAACCTCGTTGCCTTTCAGTTCCTGGTGGGGCCCACGCGGCAGGATGAGAGAGAGAGAGAAAGGGGGGAGCCAATCCGCTGCCTCCATCTGCCGGCCGTGGGGCGCATCTGCCAGCTGCAGCCGTGTGTGTGGTCTGGTGGTACTACGGCCACACGAGCCGGTGCACACGCGCGGGGACAGCAGATAATAAGAAAGAGTTGATGGTGTTGCTGTCGACCGAGGTTTAGTGAAAACAATGGCAATTTTGTGGTTGGGTTGTTCAGATTATATTGTTATTACATAACTTATAGTATGTTGATGTGTACTCCTAAATGTTTATTATGGTAGGGTTTCTGATTGATAGCTAGCCTGATAGGTGACATTGCGAGAGTTCAGAGTACCTGCGTTAACGACCTTTGAAATATGATACGTGAAGTAGGGTGTAGAATTTTTTAGACGCGTGATACGTGAAGTATGTATCATCATCAATCAATTGGTGGT
Organism: Elymus sibiricus; assembly: GCA_039707655.1. Taxonomy (NCBI): domain Eukaryota; kingdom Viridiplantae; phylum Streptophyta; class Magnoliopsida; order Poales; family Poaceae; genus Elymus; species Elymus sibiricus. The sequence continues at coordinate 75,951,576 of CM077663.1, read as the reverse complement.
TTCAATTTCTTTTCCTTCTATGCTTCTTGTCATTCTCAGGAGGTTGTATGTTTTGACTGTTTCTTTTCTCCATTTTGCAGCGTAGTCACGAGATAGAAATAGACATGATGGTGATCCAAATTTCTCTGGATAAGGGTGTAACAATCTTTGCCGTCGCATTTCGGCAAACTGTTGTGGAGATGAATGCAAGCTTAGATGAGCGAATCCTAGCGAGATGAGACATGTGATGTGTAATTTTAGTCTCGATCCTTTGCTCTATAATGGGAATTATCTTTGGGGACTGAATGGGAAAGTTTATTCACATGTTTGGTTATTGGGAATTGAGAATGACTGGCTACGGGATGATAGCATAAGTCAAGATATTAATTCCAAATTAATTTTGGCCCAATTCCCACTGTAAGAGCACATTTCTCCATGTGTGGTTTTGGGTAATTGATGACAATCCCTATGGACTAATGGTTGCCTTAAGTTATATTCGAAGGATTTGTCCATAGGCACTTCTTGAAGTCCATCTGTTGGTTTCAAGGAGTTTATATGGTGACCAAGGTGGTATTCAAGGTTTTATCCAAAGATTGGTCATAGAAAAGATAAGATACAAGGTTGATCAAGACTAAGTCAAAGAGTAAATCAAGTTGATCAACACACAAAGCGTACAAGATGTACCGAGAGGGATCAAGTGATCCCATGGTATGGTAAGCATTGTCCATTACGCTTTGTGTACTAACCCATGTTCCCTGTGAGTGTTCTTTGTGGGGTTAGGTATGTTTCCATGGGCGAGCATCAATAAGAAGATCCCATACAATGCATGGAGGATGACATCAAGTGGTGATCGTCATCAAGGTTGCGGTGTGCAAGTTCAAGTGAAGCATCACAAAGAGATCATGCTTGAAGCTTGCCGTCCATTGTGGTGACAATGGACTTGTGAAGGTGTGCCGAAGAGTGGCTCACCCATAGTGGAGTATGGGGGAGCAATCATCTAGTCTTCATCGAGCCGACGCAATCAAGAAAGGTGGTCCATCTTGAGGAAGTCAAGATCGTCATCATCTAGCTCAAGTGGACTATGCGCAAGGCAAAGGTTTGCCCTTGATAGGTTTTCTATTTTACCGGTCTCATGGTGATAGTTTGGAGACCGGGTTATAGGATCGATAGCCGTACTATCAAGGGGGCTCTCAAGTGAGTAGCTTGATCGTATCATTCGTTGAGAGCTCAAACCATTGCATTCTTGGCATCATCATCTTTCTTGGTTCTTGGTTGGTTTTTCTCTTTGAGGTTTCTTGAGCTTATGGTCAGCTTCATGACAAGCTCAAGTTCATCGAAAACGGAGTCCATATGCATCTTCTATGATGTTTTCGATGTTGGAGTTTTTGCCGGTTCTTCATTGATAGAGGTTTCACATCTCTATACCATTGGCATTTTTATACTGCCTATTCTTAAGAAAACCAACAAGCTTGAGTTTGCTCTTGTCGTCCTGAATCCAACAAGCTTGAGTTTGCTCAATTCGGAGCTCATTTGCAGAAGTTATGGCAGTTCTGGTTTTTCTGTATCCATCTGGTTGCTTGGGTTCTTTATTTCTCTTAAGCGGAAGTACCGCTCTTCCGAGCGGTAGTACCGCTGAGCGGTACTACCGCCCTTAAGTGCCGCTTAACTTTTTAAGCGGTAGTACCGAGCGGTACTACCGCCCTGCAGTGCCGTTTATTCTTTGTAAGCGGAAGTACCTGGCGGTACTGCCGCCCTGAGGGTCCGCGACCTCCTTCGCATGCTTTTTCTTCCGGACTTCTGGGACTTCTGAGCGGAAGTACCGCTCTCTCCAGAGCGGTACTACCGCCCCAAGCGGAAGTACCGCTCCATCCAGAGCGGTACTACCGCTTTGTTGTTCCAGGACGAGTGTAAGCGGAAGTACCGCTCCCTTGAGCGGTACTACCACTTGTGTGCGGGCTGTGGGGGTAACGGTTGGATTTTCCCCCACCTATAAAAGGGGGTCTTCTTCCCCGTTGCTCCCTATCTCTTGAGCTCGTGTTCTTCCCCCATTGTTGACCTTCTTCGAGCTTGCTAACTCTCAATCCCTCCAATGATTCTTGCTAGTTCTTGAGGGAAAAGAGAGAGGAGATCTAGATCCACATTTTCACCAATCACTTTCTCCTCTATGTGAGGGGAACCCCTTGGATCTTGATCTTGGAGTTCTTCGTGTTCTTCTTCGTTCTTCCTCTCATTTTCTTCCCTAGCATTAGTTGCTTTGGTGGGATTTGGGAGAGAAGGACTTGGGCACTCCGTGTGCCCTTGCCATTGCATTTGGTGCATAGGTTTGAGTTCTCCACGGTGATACGTGGAAGTGAGAAGTTGAGAAGCTTATTACTCTTGGGTGTTTGAGCACCCTTGAGCTTGTTCCTCTTGGGTGCTTTGGCGCCCTAGACGGTTGGTGGTGCCTCGGAGCTCAATCATTGTGGTGCAAAGCTCCGGGCAAGCTTTGGGGTCTCCAATTAAGTTGTGGAGATTGCCCCGAGCATTTGAGGTCACCGCGGAAGCCATAGTCCATTGTGGTGAAGCTTCGTGGTGTCGTTGGGAGCCTCCAATTAAGTTGTGGAGATTGCCCCAACCTAGTTTGTACGGGTTCGGTGACCGCCCTCAAGGGTCCCTTAGTGGAATCACGGCATCTTGCATTGTGCGAGGGCGTGAGGAGATTACGGTGGCCCTAGTGGCTTCTTGGGGAGCATTGTGCCTTCACACCGCTCCGAACGGAGATTAGCATCCGCAAGGGTGTGAACTTCGGGATACATCATCGTCTCCTCGTGCCTCGGTTATCTCTTACCCGAGCCCTTTACTTATGCACTTTACTTTGTGATAGCCATATTGTTTGTTGCTATATATCTTGCTATCACTTAGTTGTTTATCTTGCTTAGCATAAGTTGTTGGTGCACATAGGTGAGCCTAGTTGTTTTAGGTTTTGTGCTTGACATATTAAACGTTAGTTTTATTCCGCATTTGTTCAAGCCTAAACCGTAATTATTTTAAAGCGCCTATTCACCCCCCCCCCCCTCTAGGCGACATCCACGTCCTTTCACCCACCCTTCCATGTTTTCTTACTAAAATAATGAACATGGTCTATTCCCTCATAAATCCTTATATCCCCTACCAAATATGCATGGTTGTATATCCCGCACCATCTAAATTCAGACTGTGTGTATTGAATTGCCTCCAAGCTAACGAGTTATAAAGTTGGGCTTCCAAGGCAATATCAAATTCTAGTTAGGTCAGGTTAGGTTCCATTTGTGGGATTTGTAATGTTTTCAATGAACTTAATAGGTTAAACCGAGCCCACACGACCTCTTTGGAAATGTAACGTACGAGAACATGTGTCTCAAATGCCATGGCATGACGAATGTTATATGACGTGAAGATGGGGATGAGATACATGAAAAAATGCATCAAACCTCTTGAATGTAAAAAACAAGGTTAGATTTTGTGTTTTGATTTATACAGATACACATAAATTTAAATATCCAAATGGACTTGATTGCACTTATCCACCTGTCCACCTAAATATCTTCATACGATCAAGACCATAATGTATCGCTTGAATGCATATGGCTTTTATTAATATAGTTGTACACGAACAATCATTAGCACCACTTAAGTAACTAAGTCCATGCCTAACTTGGTTTGTTCGGGCACTTTTAGGATATGGTTTGGGATCATCTGATATTCTCTCTAATGCATGAAACTAACCTATCCACCATAGTTGTCCCACTTCGTACCAAAATCTTGATGTAAAAAAAAACATGTACGATAACAAATTTATTATAGGATTCTTGTTTCTCTATTCCTTGGTCGCTATTGATATTTCCTTAAACCTAATATCATCGTTTCTACAAGGTATTGTCATTGATTCATCTTCACCGAGGTTCGACAACACACAACCATGCACAACCGTAGACGTATGAAATCAGGTTCATTATTTTCTCCTTGAATTGACCCCCACCACGGTTAGATGTCGATTAGCCCCAACCACAATGTCACATACACATTTATCCTCGATCCACCAGACAATTAAGCGAGAAAAATACCATGGTAACCACTTTGTTGTACGAAACACCCCTATCTATATCGGTATAGATCTTACCATGGATCTGATATCACGTTCTCTCCATGTTGTCCCCAATGATTCATTTTTGCGAAGACCAAGCAACCATCAATCGCACAATCTTCACCTCATGGCAACATATATGCAATAACACACAACCACAACCTCAATTGAATAGAATCAATTTCACTATTTCTCTCTGAATCGACCACCACCATGGTCATAGATCGACCAATTCTAACCACAATATCATATACGCTTTTATCCGGAATCCACCATCGGGTAATTAAGGGAGAAAATACCCCCACCCCCAACTCCCCTCTGGATAACCACACACTAAAGCATTGCCTACATACAAAAGAAGCATGTCTACCCAAATCAACAATTTGTTGTGCTCGTCTGTCTCTTCCTTGGTCGATATCGATCTTCCCTTGAATCTATTATCATCTTTTCAACATGGTGTTTCTAGTGATTCATCTTCATCGAGGCTCGACAACACGCAACCACAACCATAGACGAATGGAATCGGGTTCACAGTCTTCTCACTGAATTGACCCCCACCACAGTTGGATGTCGATCGGTTCCAACCACAGTATCACATATGCATTTATCCTCATTCCACCACGGGATAATTAAGCGAGAAAAATACTACGATAACCACTTTTCTTATAAATATCTCTCTTTCTCTCTCTCTCTCTTTCTTGATCGGTATCAATGTAACCACGAATGTAATCTGACATTCTCTCCATCTTGTCGCTGGTGATTCGTCCGCTCAAAGATCAAGGCAACCAACAGTCGCCCAAACTCCACCTCCTGGCAACACTTTTGCGACAACACGCAACCACACCCTCAACGGGGTGGAATCAGGTTCACTATTTTTCTTTCTTAATTGGCCCCCACCACGGTTAGATGTCAATCAACCCCAACCAAAATGTCACATACACATTTATCCTCGATCCACCAGACAATTAAGCGAGAAAAATACTGAGATAACCACTTTGTTGTACAAAACGCCCCCTATCTATATCGGTATAGATCTTACCATGGATCTGATATCACATTCTTTCCATGTTGTCCATAGTGATTCATTTCTTACAAGACCAAGCAACCATCAATCGCACAATATCCACCTCATGGCAACATATATGCAACAACACGCACCCACAACCTCAATTGAATATAATCGATTTCATTATTTCTCTCTCTGAAGCGATCACGACCATGGTCATAGATCGACCGATTCCAACCACATATCATATACATTTTTTATCCTGAATCCACCACCGGGTAATTGAGGGAGAAAATACCCCCCCCCCAACTCTCCCTCTGGATAACCACATACTAAAGCATCGGCTACACACACGAGAAGCATGTCTACCCAAATCTATGGCAACAATCCGTTGTACTCGTTTGTCTCTTCCTTGGTCGATATCGATCTTCCCTTGAATCTAATATTATCTTTTCTGAAAGGGGTTGCTAGTGATTCATCTTCACCGATGTCCGACAACACGCAATCACAGCCTCGGACGGATGGAATCGGGTTCATTGTCTTCTCTCTGAATTGACCCCCACCATAGTTGGATGTCGATCGATTCCAACCACAGTATCACATATGCATTTATCCTCAATCCACCATGCGATAATCAAGCAAGAAAAATACTATGATAACCGCTTTTCTTATAGATATCTCTCTGTCTCGCTCTCTCTTTCTTGATCGATATCAACGTAACCACGAATCTAATATGAACTTCTCTCCATCTTGTCGCTGGTGATTCGTCCGCTCAAAGATCAAGGCAACCAACAGTCACCCAACCTCCACCTCATGGCAACACTTTCGCGAAAACACGCAACCAGAACCTAAATCCGATGGAATCGGGTTCACTATTTCCCTCTCGGAATCGACCACCACCATAGTCGTAGGTCGACGGATTCCAACCACAATATCACATACGCCTTTATCCCGAATCCACCACCGGGTAATTAAGCGAGAAAACACCACCCCTCTGGATGACCACACAGAGCATTGCCCACACACAGAAGAAACATGTGTACACCCCAAATCCGTGGCAACAATGCGTTGTACCTGCAGCTCCACTCCTTTACCCCACAAAAAACACAGAAATAAACGGATTATTTGAGAACCGAGACGAAGGGAGAGAGAAGCTACGACTTGTGCGCGTTGGCTCGCTCGCTCGCCCTCCTTTTGACCACGAGACCGCAGCGGCACACAAAAAAACAATTGGAAAGCGGAGGCGAGCGAGAAAGATGGCATTTTTTCTGTTAAACAATGGGGGGCAATGCGCACACGAGAGCGAAAGCCACCTCGATCGATCGAGAGAGAGACCATCACCGCTCCTTCGTCTCGTCTCCTACCTCCCTTATCTCTTTCATCAATCCCACCACCACCGGACCTCCTTTTCTCCACTACCTCCATTATTCCCCCCTCCCCCCCCTCGCGCCTCTCCCTCTCTACATATACCCCTCGCCATCCTCCCTTCCACACTACCCACCTCTCCCACTCCCCCCCTCCTTTCCTCTTGTCGCCATCAATCAAGAACGTACTGGAAGGAAGCAAGGAAGAGGAGGAAGAACCGAGAAAGAATCGTGCCCTCTTAACGAGAACGCAGAGTCTCTTCTGAATCTTTGTGGCAGCGGACAGGCCTTCTTCCGTCATGTGCTCCGGCCCGCGCAAACCGTCGACCCCGCCGCTGGCGGCGCCGGCGCCCAAGGATTCGGCGGCCATGGCCTCGCTCCTCCTCGAGCTAGCGGCGGCGGACGACGTGGTGGAGTTCAGACGGGTCGTGGAGGAGGAGAAGGCGTGCCTTGATGCTGCGGGCTCCTGGTATGGGCCGTCGGCTGTCGGCCAGGGGCGGCTCGGCGCGGAGAGCCGGACGCCGGCCATGGTCGCCGCGCTCTACGGGAGCACGGCCGTGCTGGCGCACGCGCTGTCCGTCGCGCCGGGCGAGGCCTGCCGCGCCTCCGGCACGGACGGCGCCACCGCGCTCCATATGGCTGCGGCTGGTGGCGCGGCGAACGCGGTCGCGGCCACGCACCTGCTGCTCGCCGCGGGGGCCTCCACGGAGGCACTCTCGGTGTCCGGGCTCCGCGCCGGGGACCTGCTCCCGCGCGCCGCGGGCGTGGCCGAGAAGCCTCTCCGCCTGCTGCTCAAGTCCCCCGCGGTGTCGCCTTCCTCGTCGCCCAAGAAGTCCGCCTCGCCGCCGGCGACCGTGGCCGCCGCGCAGGAGCCCAGGAAGGAGTACCCGCCGGACCTCACGCTGCCGGACCTCAAGAGCGGGCTCTTCAGCACCGACGAGTTCCGCATGTACAGCTTCAAGGTGAAGCCCTGCTCCCGCGCCTACTCCCACGACTGGACCGAGTGCCCCTTCGTGCACCCCGGCGAGAACGCGCGCCGCCGCGACCCGCGCCGCTACTCCTACAGCTGCGTGCCCTGCCCGGAGTTCCGCAAGGGCGGGTCGTGCCGCAAGGGCGACGGCTGCGAGTACGCGCACGGCGTCTTCGAGTGCTGGCTCCACCCGGCGCAGTACCGGACGCGCCTCTGCAAGGACGAGGTCGGCTGCGCGCGCCGCATCTGCTTCTTCGCCCACAGGCGCGACGAGCTCCGCTCCGTCAACCCCTCCGCCGTCTCCGTCGGCATGATGCAGCCCGTGTCCCCGCGCTCCTCGCCCCCCAACGGGATGGACATGGGGATGCTCAGCCCCGCGGGGTGGCCGTCGTCCCCGGCCAGCCGGCTCAAGACGGCGCGGGAGCTCGACTTCGACCTGGAGATGCTCGCGCTGGACCAGTACCAGCAGAAGCTGTTCGACAAGGTGTCCAACAACGCGCACTCGCCGAGGGCAAGCTGGGGCGCGCCCAACGGCGGCCTCGGCTCGCCGCACGCCGCCGCCGGGTCGCCCGCCAGAAACATGCCGGACTACACCGACCTGCTCGGCTCCATGGACCCGGCCATGCTCTCCCAGCTGCACGCGCTCTCTCTTAAGCAGGCGGGCGACATGTCGCCGTACAGCTCCATGCCGGACACGCAGCTGCACATGCCGACCTCGCCGATGGTGGGCGCGAACAACTCGTTCGGCCTCGACCACTCCATGGCCAAGGCCATCATGACCTCCCGCGCCTCCGCGTTCGCCAAGCGTAGCCAGAGCTTCATCGACCGCGGCGCGCGCGCCCCGGCCGCGCGCTCCCTCATGTCGCCGGCCACGACGATCGGCGAGCCATCCATGCTCACCGACTGGGGCTCCCCCAGCGGCGGCGGCGGCAACCTCGACTGGGGCTCACCCGGCGGCAAGCTGGACTGGGGCGTGCAGGGAGACGAGCTGCACAAGTTCCGCAAGTCGGCGTCCTTCGGGTTCCGCGGGCAGTTCGCCATGCCGGCGGCCTCCGCAGCCACCGCGGCCGAACCCGACGTCTCATGGGTGAACACTCTTGTCAAGGATGGCCACACAGGCGACCATTTTCCGCAGTGGCTGGAGCAGGAGCAGATGGTGGCCTGATCCATTCCCACCCCGTCGACGACGATCGATCACCGCACCGGCTCATAGCGTCTAGCTGACCAAAGTTCTTTCCTTCAAAATTTTTTACCACCCTTTTTATTTGCTTAATTTGATTCATATGAGACGGTTCTTTATTATTAGTACATATGTGCTGTTCACAGAAAATAATATTGCTCGTCAGCAATATCAGCATGGATGCCCAAAGGGAGCCTTAGGTTGATGATGAAGAACAGCCAATATTTTCACCTCTTTTTCCCCTTTCACCTTCGGTTTATAAATAGCTGTATACTCTGCAAGAATTCCATCAAGAGTTTATTTACTTGGTATCTATACATACATACTTTGAGACCAACAAGATTTGTTTTGTGTGCTTCCTGTGTCTCTTGATTGATTGATCAAACTTGTGCAATATTGTACTACTACTATTCTCATGCCAAAGTACTACATCAATGGAGTATGTTGTATATGTTCTTGGTTCCTCCATGATCACATCTCCCTTTATTTATCTGATTCCATCCCATTCCATTCTCCAAAAGAGTGGATCATAAAACAAAACCAATTGGCACAATTTGATATGGCTTCTCCTGAAGTGGATGGTGGGTCATAGGATGTGAACCGCAGAGCAATCACAGGTTAGTTTAGTGGAGATGGAGGCGTCACGCACCAATTATTCTTAGTGGTGTCAATATTATACTACTACTATCATCAGAAAGCTAAGTGCCATGCACCCAAAGCAAGCACATATACTAGAGTAGGTAATTATTGTTCCTGGCTGTGGGTTAGGCACAGAACACAGAAATTAGGCCCAAAAATCTGGGCACAAGCGTCACCAGGGATAAGCTTTTAATTATCTGCTCATTTTCTTAATGCTGCCAATGTTGATTTTTTTCCTTTGACAAGGGCATTTTCCTTCTAGAACATTGGACCTGGGGCATCCCTTTTCCTTGGTTTGTTTTTTGTTCTCCTGTTGGTTAGAATATGATGAAACAAAGTGTTGATGTCCATGCTGTCTCTTGTTTATTTTTGTATGCGAGTGCAGCTGTTGTGTTCTCAATTATTTGCAGCTGTGTTCCAGTATTCAATTCCTAGCCATGCTCAAGCATTGTTCTTGCAGTTGGGGCTGATTTTGGACTATCCTAACTCTACAAATGCGCATCCAGATGTGTGGGCTATTAACAACGTAATCTCCAGCAGCATCTCTCTGTTGTTGCTGCTTATATTTATTTCTCCATCTAGATAGCAATTTTTCTATCAGTGTGCTTGCTTATTTTGACATTGCAGTTGTACTATAATATTCCTGTTAAATAAAGATCATTTTAGATAATTTATTGTATGGATATCTGCTTATTCCCTATCCAAGTTGGAGCATCCACAACCCGACTTGCCAAATTTGATACCCTATATGTCCCCGGACAACACCCAGTCACGAGTCACCCCTCATTTCTTTGCGTCGGCAACCGTCACTCTTATATCTGAACCCTCAAATGCATACAACCCGATGCAACATGATCAAAATAGTATGCAGATAAATTCGACATAGCAAGTTTAATTACAACCGGAACATAGCATGTCAAGTTCACAAAAAAGATCAGACATAGCTAATTCATCGAATGGCTATGATAGATAGAAGATAACTGGTGAGACGCCCACTTCCTCGACGGTCCCTTCCCCTTTGGGTCTCTGGAGCGACGGCAGTACTCCTCGACGCAGGCGTCGGCGGGCGGACCAGGTGTTAGGCGGTGCGGGCCCGCTCCTTGGCGCGGTGCTGAGCTTTCGTCTCGCTGACCGCCTTCTGTCGCACAACTCGCTCGAACTCCTCGGTGCCTACCCGCAATGTGTTAACATTTTTGCGGCGATAGTGGCTGTGGCGGCAGAGGTCCATCTCCGTCGATGCCAAGTACCGACTTACGAGATGCGAAGGAGGTCATCGTCGAGGTCAACTACCGACTTATGAGGTCTCCATCTTCGTCGGTGGGCGGTAGTGGCTCGAGCGCGGATCTACACGACACGCAACCAAACCAGCTAGATCCGACATGTGTCGCCCTCTGGCTTGTGTGGCAAGCGGCCTGCACCTCCCACTCGGGGAGCCGTGGCCGCAGGCTTGGCAATGCGGGTATGAGCACCCAACGTCATTCGGGAGGAGCAGGGGCTAGAGGTGTTGGAGGCCACTGCTCGCCCTGCCGCCTCACCAGGGAGAGCGCGAACCTCCCCGGGCCGATGTGACGGGTGCGATGCTTGAGGTACCCCTTCGGGCCACTGGGGAGGGCGTGATGGTCAAGCTGACGCCCCTGTCCACTCGGGGATCGATGGAGGGCAATGCATAGGGCAAGCTCCTCGTCATGCGGGGCGGAGCTCAAATCCAACATGGCGGCGAGTACATCCCAGACAATTGGGTCAACCTCGCTGCCAGAGCCGGCCATGGTTGTGCGGGGAGGGAAGTGGAGTACCGAAGGGGAGCAGAGCGGTCGAGAGTTTAGGCTAGGGTTTTGTATGGGGGATGGTGTGGGGTTTATGTGGGGTCAGGGTAGGCGAGCATGGGCGGTTCGGCGTGACGGACGCGTTCGGGTTTGTGCGGATCTCCTCATATCTGTTTGCTTTTACTCATCAGTTGGACCAGATTTTAGGGGTCCGGTTGAGTGCGCTTTATTGGCCCGGGCAACGTATAAACTGCCCACCCAGTCGAATGGGGAAGAGTAGGGGGTCCGGTTGTAGATGTACTTGCAAAACGGCTATGTTTCAAGGTTCAAAACATATGAAATGAAAGGCGAGAGGGCTATGATTGAATGGCAAAAATTATCTTCGTATAGCTTCATTTATCTCATTGAATAATAGACTTGCTAAAGTTTTTTTTCACGGCGATTTGTATTAGGAGTTTATTAGTTTTTTATTATATATTCTTGTGTTCTTGCTTGCACTCCATTCGATTTCTGTATTATGTTTTCTTGCTTCGTATCTAAGTACCATTTTACACGAATGCGTCCTAGCTAATTTATTTCCTGCACCAATTTTAGGCAAAATTCATCTTCATATAGCTTCATTTATCTCACTGAATAACAGACTTGATACAGTTTTTTCCACAGCGATTTGTATCAGAACTTTATTAGTTCTTTTTTATTATATATTCTTGTGTACTTGCTTGTACTCTACTCGACTTCTGTATTATGTTTTCTTGCTTTGTATCTAAGTACCATTTTTTGGGGTAGGGGTATCTAAGTACCATTTTACACGAATGCGTCCTAGCTAATTTATTTCCTACACCCGTTTGAGGCTGCAATTTATCATGTAAGACCTTGTACAATGCTAAATGCTTAGGGGGTGCTTAGAAAATTAAACCGGGTTTTTCTGAAGCACCAGTGCCTATTTCTAAAGGAGAGACGCCTAACTAAGCGTCTACCCTGTACAAATAAGCACTGATGCTTAAGAATAGCCTGATTTATTTTCCTAAGCACCTCCGCTAAGCACCTTGCATTGTACAAGGCCTAATAACCAGATGGGCAACACGCTGTTTACCTACTAATTAATGATCGAGCCAACCTATACATAATTTAAGCATCCATGTATTCTGCAAGATTTCTTCTGATCATGCTTGCTTAAGGGCTAAACGTGGATGCAGTCAAACCATTGTCTGCGAGACTAATCCAGTTGCTTGGGTAACATGCCCAAACGACATAAAACAACCGATTAAACTAGTGCAAAACATGTTTGCGTCACAAGGAGGAGGGTTTGATTATGTCTGTCTGGCGGCTGCAATTCGGTCTCCTTTTCCATGCGAGGCGTTCAAACCTCCCTCTGAAAGCAATAATAATCCTAGTTTTATCATCATCGGTTCGACGAACGGCGACAAATCCTGTTCCAGATAGGTTTCAGATCGTCACATCCAATCCAAACCCAGCCCCAGGAGCAGTAGTTATCTCCAAAACCCTGATTAAGAAATGGTAGAGCACCTTTCGTCCCCTTGGGTTGGGTTGGATAGAAAACTGAAGCTCTCCTGCTCACCGGCCTGATCATGGGGGCATCGCCATTGTCGCCGACGGCAACGCGGCGATGACCTTTCTTATGGCGATGGCCACATCATTGACCTCATCTCCGCGGAAGCTTTCCGGCAAGTCGTTTTCTGGGTTTTGGGTTCTTGTGCGCCGGGGAGGAAAATTCAGAGCGTCCGACTCCGACCCCCCCCTGAAAGTTTCCCCGGCATCTTCTTATCGGGATGCTGTTCGTTGAACCTTGATCTGTTCCGATCCACGGAGTCTCCGGTAAATCTCGCGGGGATCGGGAAATTGTTAAGTTATGTGCCCAGATCAGGACCCGGTTTAGTGCAGTGAGAGTGAGTGATGAGAAATTCAGCACCACAGGACAGGAGATTATGTCAACTAACTCATACTAATATATTGTTAGGTTATTTATTAGGGGCTTAGTAGTACATGGAGCTGAAATAGGGAGGAAAGTCATGTATAGTTTCATAGCATGGCTGTATGGAGACTTGGGGAGGAGCAGAGTTCAGGTTCTTCAGACCTTCAGGCTCAAGAGTCACTGAACATATATATATCCACTGTAATGCTTGGATATTCACTTCATGCTGTTGGCATCATCATCATCAGCTTCTGTAACAAGAAAGTATCTGGATCCGGAGCGGCTGACGGTTCATCCTTGTTCAGTATGCTGAAGATTTTTGCAACATGTTGGGTGCTTCTTGCAGATGGAAGAGCAGAAGGGGTAACCATGTCATGTACAGTTATTCAGACCACAATCAGCTGCATCAGCTCAGCTGTTTGCTCCCATATGAGCTGATCAAGGATCTGCGACCCCATCTCCGCTGCAATGTCGCCACCACCCCTAACTTGCCAGTTGATGCCGCATATATCTTGCTCAACCATCCTGCAGATGATTCGCCAAATGCCGGTCGCATCCGGGGGGATCGCCTCTGCCTTGTTCTTCACCACTCTCCTGTCCCTCCTCTCCCTGTCTGAACATTTCGAGACAAGGCAGGAGGAGCTCGCTGCTGCAGGACGCGGGTCGCCGCCGAGACTGTCGGAGTTGGCTTGCAGTGGCTTCCTCCTTGGTCTCTGCTGCTGCTGCTGCCTCGAAGCCTGCCGGGTTTCGCCTCCATCTGGTAAATTCAGTGACAATGATGCCTCATCAGTACATGAACAAACAAACAAACTGATCAACATGTAAGTAGTAAGCAGTACACGGCAGGGTTGGGTGAACTGGTTGGTGCATAAAACTCAATAGCGCTTTCAGACCCAAATTCATCGATGACCACTCGATTATCGGCTTTTTTCTTTTCTTTCCACGGTGTGTCGAAATGAGTCTGATGACAATGTCAAATTGGTTACTAGCTACAGTATGTGAATCTTGAGGCCATACTGGTGTGTTGCAATCAGAGAGCTGGTTCCAGATCTTGTGCAGATAGCAGACTGGGTGGACAGGGACAGGGTGATTAAGGCGCAGGAGGACGAGGTCTCAGAAGCTTAGATTACACCTGGTTTAAGACACCGGAATAGATTACTTGTATAACCAAGCTTCAGACTTGGACCACCAAAACTGTGCTTGATGCAACTACGGATGCACCAAACTGAAGGAGGAATATTTTTCCTGGATGCCCCAAACTGAAGAAGGAATATTTTCCCTGGCTCGTTCCTTTATATTAGAGTATATTCGGCCGGTTTAGTTTTTGGTAGTTTGAATTGTAATCTATCTCTTCTATACTTGGACTCCAAGACTTTGTACTTATATAAGCAGCCCATTGAGGCATCAATCAATACACAATTATTATCAAATATCATGGTATCAGACGCCTAGGTTTCCGCCCTCAGCATGGCCTCGCCGCCAACTCCTCCCTCGCTGCCGCCGCGGCGGCTCTACACCACCACCGAGTTCCGCGCCGCCGGCGCGGCTCCTCTACCTTCCTCAACCCCTACCCAAAACCCTACTCCACCCCAACCACCTCAGCTCTCCCTCGCCGATACAATCGCCGATGTTTCACCGTTCATCCCGATAACCCTAGACCTCGCCGCCCACAACTTCTACCATTGGCGCCATCTCTTCCATGTCCACCTCGGCCGCTGCGGTCTCCGTCATCACATCAATCCAGCCGCTTCCCCGCGGCTGACCGACCCTCGCTGGATCAAGGATGATCTCACCGTCATCCAATGGATATATACTCGAATCTCCACCGAGCTCTTCAACCTCGTCTCCAACGACGACGCCACCGCCGCTGAACTATGGGCCTCTCTTCAGCAGCTCTTCCAGGACAACTCTGATGAGCGTGTTAACGCGTTACATATCGAGCTCCGCACCAGCATCCAAGGCGATTCTCCGGTCACCGTCTATTGCCAACGCATCAAGGCGATCGGCGACGAACTTCGTGAGCTCGGTGATCACGTTGACGATCGGACTCTCATCAACGCTCTCCTCGTCGGCCTCGGGGAGCAGTTCGAGAAGCAGGTCGCCTTCATCCCTATGCTGCGCCCCTACCCCTCCTTCGCGGAGGTCCGCTCCATCTTGCAGCTCGAGGCAAAGAACCAGGCGCGCAAGGCAACGCGTCCTCCCCAGCTATTTCACGTCGCCCGGCCCGCCGCACCATCTGCGCCGCCTCCACCGACGTCTTCCTCGGCTCCTCCCGGCTGGCGCCCGAGCCCTAACTATCGGGGCAAAAACCCCGTCTACCGGCCGCCGCAGCCTCGCCCTGCTGCAACACCACCACCGGCGCCTCCTCCACCACCACCGGCTGCACCACCGGCGCCTCCTCCATCGGCCTCTGCCTCCGCTTCTTGGCAGCCTCAGCAAGACCCCTGGACTGGTCTTGTTCAGGCGTGGCCCATGCCATGGACTGCGCCGTCTCCCTACGGCGCTCCTCCCGCGTACACCGACAACTGGAGCCCGGGTCTTCGTCCTGCCACCGGTGCTCCCGGCCTCCTTGGTCCGCGGCCACCGCCTCATGTCTACACTGCCACGACCTCTTCATCGCCAGCCGTCCACGGATCACACCACGGCTACCTGCCGGTACCCTATGCGCCCTACGCCTACGGCCCTGCTTCACCCATGCCGTATGCGCACGCGCCTGCGCCCGCACCGCCAGCTACTCATCAACAACCAGCTTGGGATCAAGCCGCCTTCAAATATGGATTCTTCTCTTTGTAATGCATGCCAATAACCAACAACCAGCTAGGAACAACTTTACACTCAATAACCAACTTTGTAATGAGAAGGTGGCTCTTGGCGAGGTTCGGTCACCCCAATAAATCAACACTGTCCTCTCTACTACAAGAATTTTCTATTCCTAGCACTAGTGTGTCACATGATTCTTCTCTTTGTAATGCATGCCAATGCGGCAAACATGTTCGGTTACCTTTTGGAACATCATCTACTGTTAGCACTTTTCCTTTTGAGATTTTACATTGTGATCTCTGGACCTCCCCTATTCCTAGTGTCTCTGGCTATAAGTATTATCTTCTGATTTTAGATGATTATTCTCACTACATATGGACGTTCCCTCTACGTGCTAAATCTGATGTCCATCAACTTTTTCTCATCTTTCGCACCTACGTCCAAACACACTTTGGCCTACCGATTCGCTTTATTCAATGTGACAACGGGCGCGAGTTCGACAACGTCACCAATCGCACCTTTTTCCTCTCCCATGGCATTCTTCTCCGGTTTTCTTGCCCCTATACCTCCTCTCAAAACGGGAAGGCCGAGCGCTCTCTTCGTTCCATCAACGATATCCTACGCACTTTACTCATCCAAGCATCTCTTCCTCCCCGTTTTTGGGTCGAAGCTCTGCGCACTGCCACCCTTCTCCTTAACATCCGCCCCACCAACACATGTCCTCGCTATACACCCTTTCAATCTCTTCTTCTATCTGATCCCGACTATCTTTCTCTTCGGGTTTTCGGTTGCCTCTGCTTTCCTAACATCACATCCACCACCGCTCACAAACTAGCCCCACGATCTCTACCCTGCATTTATCTTGGCCTCTCCGATGACCACAAAGGACATCGCTGTTTCGATCCATCTTCTGGTCGCGTGCTTGTCTCTCGCCATGTCACATTCGATGAAAACACTTTTCCTTATTCTGTCACTAACACCACATCACCCAATTACCAGCAAACCACCCCCACCTCTGCCGCGACCTCTCCCTCTCCCGCGGCGAGGCCGGCAAGCCTGAGGCAGCCGGCAAGCCCGGCAAGCCCGGCCGGCCCGGCAAGCCCGGCACCGGCAAGTCCGGCAATCCCGGCAAGCCTGGCACCGGCAAGCCCGGCAAGCCCGGCACCGGCAAGTCCGGCAATCCCGGCAAGCCCGGCACCGGCAAGCCCGGCAAGCCCGGCACCGGTCCAATCACCACTCCCACCCAACGCCGTACCCATTCCACCACCCACTAATGATCATGTCATGTGTACTCGTGGCAAACACGGTTTTCATCTCCCTTCTCGCCGTCTTAATCTCACGGCCACACCGACTATCTCCCCTCTACCCACCTCATACAAACGGGCTCTTTTTGATCCCGTTTGGTTTTCTGCTATGCGGGACGAATTTGATGCTCTACAGCAAAACAACACCTGGACTTTGGTTCCCAAGCCTCCTGGTGTTAATATTGTCTTTGGCAAATGGGTTTTTCGCCACAAGTTTCATGCCGATGGTTCTCTTGCTCGCTACAAAGCTCGCTGGGTTTGTCGTGGTTTTTCACAGCAGCACGGCATTGATTTTGATGAGACCTTTTCTCCTGTGGTAAAACCTAGCACCACCCGTGTTGTTCTTAGTCTTGCGGTCTCCTCTTCATGGCCCATTCATCAACTGGATGTCAAAAATGCTTTTCTCCATGGAACACTAAATGAAACTGTGTACTGCCAGCAACCCTCTGGTTTTGAAAATCCCTCCTCACCGAATCTCGTCTGTCTTCTTAACAAATCGTTGTATGGTCTCAAACAGGCTCCTCGAGCCTGGTTCCAGCGTTTTGCTAACTTTGTTCAAACCATTGGCTTTGTCCCTTCTAAATCCGACTCCTCTCTCTTCGTTTTTCATTCCTCTAATCACACCGCCTATCTCTTATTATATGTAGATGATATTATTCTAACCGCTTCTTCCGATACTTTCCTACACCAAATAATCTCTTCTCTCAATCATGAATTTTCTATGACTGATCTTGGTCCTCTACATCATTTTCTTGGTATCAATGTTTCTCGTACTCCCTCTACTCTTTTTCTCTCCCAACGCCAATATGTTATAGATTTGCTCTCACGTGCCGGCATGTCTGATTGTCAACCCTGTCGAACACCTGCTGACACCGGTGCCAAATTGTCGGCTGATGGTGAACCCGTTCCTGATCCCACTTTGTATCGCAGCATTACCGGTGCCCTTCAATACGCTACTCTCACTCGTCCTGATATTTCCTACTCTGTTCAACAAGCCTGTCTTTTTATGCATGACCCTCGTGCTCCTCATCTTGCTCATATTAGACGCATACTTCGCTATCTCAAAGGCACTCTAGACCACGGCCTCCTTATTAATTCTTCCTCTCCAACAAGCTTGACAGTATATTCTGATGCAGACTGGGCAGGTTGTCCTGACACTCGACGATCCACATCCGGCTATTGTGTTTATTTGGGTGATAATGTTGTTTCTTGGTCTTCGAAAAGGTAGGATACAGTTTCTAGGTCCTCCGCTGAATCTGAGTATCGGGCTGTTGCACATGCTGTAGCCGAGGCCGTCTGGCTTCGGCAACTCCTCGTGGAGCTTCATCGACCAATCGAGCGTGCTACCATTGTTTACTGCGACAACATTTCAGCAGTCTATATGGCATCTAATCCAGTTCAGCATCGTCGCACGAAGCACATTGAGATCGACATCCACTTTGTTCGTGAGAAGGTGGCTCTTGGCGAGGTTCGGGTTCTACATGTTCCAACGAGTGCGCAATTTGCTGATATCTTCACCAAAGGGCTTCCCAATGCATCCTTCACCGACATACGCTCCAGTCTCAACATCGTCACGCCCGACGTTGACACTGCGGGGGGATATTAGAGTATATTCGGCCGGTTTAGTTTTTGGTAGTTTGAATTGTAATCTATCTCTTCTATACTTGGACTCCAAGACTTTGTACTTATATAAGCAGCCCATTGAGGCATCAATCAATGCACAATTATTATCAAATATCACTTTAGTTTCGACTTTAGACGTCATTTGGTTCATAGTATAGGGAATATCATAGGAATAGGAAATGAGATGACACGTATCTTAAATCCTATAGGAAAAGATATGTCATTTGATTCATAGGACAAGATTTTTCCATTGGGTCGAGGCTAATGTTGTTTCCCTATGAAATACTCACTCCGTTGAATTTGAACTAAAACCACGACACTTATTTTGGAATGGAGGGAGTACACAGGATTGGTTCCTATCATGTATTACCTCGATTTGTACGGATGCACTAAAACGTTGCTAGATACATCCGTATCTAGACAAATCTAAGACAGGAATTTTGGGACGGAGGGTGTACATGAAAAGATTCTATCCCTACAAACCAAAGAGCTCCAAAGGAATTTTTCCTATAATATCCCTATCCTTAGAACTCCTACAAAATTCCTGCAAACCAAAGGAGGCCTTAGGAAGAATCTTTTTCGCTAGATTCTACTAGTAGCACACAAATTCTCAGAAACTACGACTTTTAGCTGGTGCCTTATCTGCAAATAAGTGAAGAAATGGCCTGTCACTGTTAAACTATGGCCTTTTCTAGTTACTGTGCTAATAATTCAGATGGGCCACATGGTAACTGAAATTCAACTCTCCTACAAACCAAAGGTCTCGAAAGGAAATTTTCCTATGAAATCCCTATCCTTAGAAGTCCTACAAAATTCCTGTAAACCAAAGGAGGCCTTAAGGATCCTTTTTGCTATATTCTACTAGTAGCACACAAATTCTCAGAAACTACGACTTTTAGCTGGTGCCTTATCTGCAAATAAGTGAGGAAATGGCCTGTCACTGTTAAACCATCCCCTTTTCCCAGTTACTGTGCTAATAATTCAGATGGGCCACATGGTAATTGCAAATTCAACTCTCTTTTCCTTTTTTTCTGAAGGCTTATGCGCATCTAACTGTCCCAGTGATGTGTTGCAATCTGCACCAGAGCTTGTGCAGCTCATAGGGTTGACAGGGACAAGTGATTAGGGCACAAGAAGACCAAGCTCCAGAAGCTCAGAACCCTAGCCAAGACTTTTGAACACCGGGTACTGTACACTTGCTGACTTAGAAAACCAAGCATCATATAAGGACCACAAACTTGTCCCTGTTGAAACTGTTGATGCCCAAATTATGCTTTTCCAGGGAAATCAATTTATCGTTAGTATATAGTACTCCCTCCGTTCCTAAATATAAGTCTTTTAAGAGATTACACTATGGACTACATACGGAGCAAAATGAGTGAATCTATACTCTAAAGTATGTCTACATACATCCGTATGTAGTCCGTAGTGCAATCTTTTAAAGACTTATATTTAGGAACGGAGGAAGTATAAGCTTTGAGGAATAATCACTTGTTGTTGGTCCCTTGGTTGCAAACAGGCGGGGAAATGAGCTGTTCTTCTCATGATGTTAGCAGTGCAATCACCTGAACTTTCATAGTGCACTGGAGTAGTACTTTATTCAGCTGATTTTTTTTTCTGAAGTTATTTTTTTTCCTTAATAAAGTGAATTTCATGGTGCACTGGAGTAGTATTTGATTCCAGCTGATTTTCTTTTTTCTGAAGTTACTTCTCTTTTTCTGAAGGTGAATTCCACTCCAATTTTAACTGATCTATCTTTTTTTTTTCCTCTGTTGGTGGTTAACTGAAGATGAAGTAAGCAACTGAAGAAGCATTAATTGGCAGGAGGCGAGGACAACGAACCTGAGCTAGGCGAGCACGGCGGCTCCAATTCTTCCACGGAAGATGACGAGGCGGTGGTGGTCGTCGACGACTCCTCCTGTCCGTCTCGCGCCTCCAGCACCGACACCGGGCTCGAGTTCTGCAGGCCGCATTCCTCCGCCGCCGACGCGGCCGGCCTCCTGCTCCGGCCAGGCTCCGACTCTGCTTCCTCGTCGCCGCCGCCGCGCCGCCGCCTCGGGAGCCTTCTTCGCCCCCGCCTCTGTTTCTTGGCTCCGTCGCCGTCCACGGTCCCCTTGCCGCGCCTGCTCCCGGCCACCTCCGCGTCGTCGTCGCTTATCGACAACCCGGCGGCCTCGAAGTCGTCGCCGCCGTCGTCGTCCGGGCTGAAGCTGAGGAGCAGGAACTGGTCGTTCTCCCGCCTCAGGTACGTGGGCCGGTCCCGGAACGACGCCGACGTGGTCCTGACCACCCTGCGCCGCGGCGCGTCCCCGAAGCAGCACGGCGTGGGCGACGACCAGCCGCCCTCCGCGGAGCTGGCGGAGCGGCTCCGCCGCAGCGTCGCCGTCGCCTGCTGGTCCCGCGCCGGCGTCGGCATCGCGTCCAGGCCCATCAGCCTGGCCACAATGCAGGGGCTCCTCGCCGCCGCCCCCTCCTCCTCCTCCTCCTCCTCCTTCTGTAGAGCGGCGGCGTCGGCGTGGACGGTGTTGCCCGCATTGCCGGCGGCGTGCGCGCAGAGGAGGCGGCGCAGGAGGTCGAGCGCGAACGAGGACTGCGCGAGCTTGGCCATGCGAGCGAGCGAGGCACTCACAGCTCGAAGCTGCTCGGCATGGAGCCGGAGTCGGAGGTAGGGAGAGAGGGGAGGATGGGGGAATGTCGGTTCCTGTTTCGAATTGCGGGTGGAGGGAAGGATTAATGGAAGCTACGTACCATGGGTTCACTGGCGACATAAATGCTCGGCATTCATTACCCCACTGTTTTACTCCTGCATTTTACCACTACTAGGGGCGGAGCAGTAGGCCACTTTTGTGCAACGGGAAAGGTTTCACCGTTTCGGTCGTGAAAAACGGGAGATCGCAGCCCCGGTTTCACCGCCACCATAGCCCGTAGTACTAGCTCCCAACTGCTGCTGTCTCAAAGGTGTCTGTCTGCCGTGAGTGAGCTCGTAGTAGGCCGTATTGTTTCCTCTGAGTTTTCAAAACGAAGCCCCTTTGCTCTGGACCGGTCGAGTGCTCCTGGCCCGGACGGCCTCGGGCCTGCCTTCTACCAGGCGGCTTGGCCGGTAGTGGCGGACGACCTGCAGCGGCTCTTCGACGACGTTCACAGTGGCTCGGCGAGCCTCAACGGGATCAACAGGGCCCTCGTCGCCCTGCTGCCCAAGAAGGAGGGGTTGCCGGGCCCCGGGGACTTCCGTCCCGTGTCTCTTCAGAACGGTGACGTGAAGATTCTCTGTCGCGGGCTGACCACGCGGCTTCAGCGGCAGATTGACGCGCTCATTGACGAGCACCGGTCCGGGTTCTTGTCCGGGCGCAGCATCTCGGAGAACTTCGTCTATGCCGCTGAGCTCGTGCAATGCTGCCACAAGCGGGGGGTGCCCGCGCTGGTGTTCAAGCTCGACTTCGCGAAGGCTTTCGACTCCATTGCCTGGCCCAGCCTTCGTCGGGTCATGGAGGTTCGGGGGTTCCCGCCCGCCTGGTGCGATTGGATAGACCTCATCCTCTCGTCGTCTAAGGCGGCGGTGCTCCTCAACGGCGTCCCCGGGCGGTGGTTCGCGGTGCGTAAGGGGCTGCGGCAGGGGGACCCCATCTCTCCCTACCTGTTCCTTCTGGTCGCCGACGTGCTCCAGCGCCTGATCAGGGCAGATGGGACCCTTCGCCACCCCCTGGTCGATGATGCCCCGCCGGTGGTGCTCCAGTATGCTGGTGATACTCTGATCATCATGCGCGTTGCCCCCGAGGGCGCGGTGTGGCTGCGCGCCATCCTCGACCTCTTTGCCGTGGCGACGGACCTCGTCATCAACTACTCTAAGAGCACCCTTGTTCCCATGCACGTTGACCCCGGGGTGCTCTCCGCCGTGGTGGCATCCTTTGGATGCACCGTTGGCGCGTTCCCGCAGTCCTACCTGGGGTTGCCGCTCTCCTGCGACAAGCTCAAGCTTGACGACTTCGCGCCCATGATTGCCAAGGTGGACAAATACCTGGCTGGGTGGCGCGCAAGGCTGCTGTCCCCCGCGGGGCGTCTGGTGCTCATCAACGCGGTGCTCGACTCTCTCCCCACGTATGCCATGGCGGCCATGCGGCTCCCGCCGGCTGTCTTGTCTAAACTTGACGGTCTTCGGCGAGCTTTCCTCTGGAACGTGGCTGACCGGGCGTCGGGCGCTCAGTGCCTCGTTGCCTGGGAGCGGGTCTGTCGGTCCAAGGCCGAGGGTGGACTCGGGGTTAGGGCTCTCGGAGTCCAGAATGATTGCCTCCTCCTCAAGCTTCTTCATCGACTGCACTCCCGCACGCGCTCCCGGTGGGCCTCCTGGGTTTGGGACCAGTTGGACGGGAGGTCGATCCTGCCCCCCCGGAGCTCCGCCCTTGAAGGCGAGCACTGGGGGGCC
The DNA here is from genome assembly GCA_039707655.1 of Elymus sibiricus. Classification (NCBI taxonomy): domain Eukaryota; kingdom Viridiplantae; phylum Streptophyta; class Magnoliopsida; order Poales; family Poaceae; genus Elymus; species Elymus sibiricus. The sequence goes on along the minus strand of CM077663.1, from coordinate 75,928,533 downwards.
CTGCGGGGGCTCCTCCCTGTGTATCGGGCTTTCACGCGCGTGGAGGTGGGTGATGGGAAAACCACTTCCTTCTGGCACGACGCGTGGTCGCCCCGCGGACCTCTCCGTGTGGTATGCCCCGCCCTGTTCTCCCACGCTACCTGCCCAGAGGTCACGGTCTGGGAGGCTCGGCGGCGGGGGGTACGGGCTCTCCTGGTGCCCCGGCTCACCCCCGTGGCTGTCCGGGACTGCGCGGCGGTCCAGCTGCTGCTGGAGGAGCGCCCCTCCGCGGCGACGCCGGATGCTCGGATCTCTACTCTTTGCGCCGCCCCCGAAGGAAAATTCTCGTCTCGGCGGGCCTACGCCCTCTCTCGCTTTGGCGGGGTGGGGTCGCCCGCCGCGACCTTCCTCTGGTCGACTCAAGCGCCGTCGCGCGTTATGTTCTTTGGCTGGCTGTTCTCATTGTCGCGCATCCACACGCGTGACGTGCTGCTGCGGAAGACTATCCTCTCGGCGGAGGAGGCAGGGTGTCCTTGTCGTGATGCGGCGTTGGAGACCGCGGACCACCTCATCTTCGGCTGTCCGTTCGCGGTGCGTTTTTGGAGGTGTGTCGGTCTTTCGCCGGATGGCGCCTCGGTGGGGTCTCTTCATGATTTTGACGCTTCCCCCGCGGTAGGGGCTGCATCGCCTGGTGCTTTCGTCCTTCTCTGTTGCTGGCGCCTCTGGAAGCGTAGGAATGCTGTTGTCTTCCGGGAGGGTTTGCCGTCTCTCGCTGCGACCCTCAAGGCGTGCAGGGACGACGGCTCTGGCGCACTCGTTGTAAAACGGATGCCCGCTCCCACATTGATGTATGGCTCTCTGTCCTTAGGACGGAGTGAGTTGTTAGCCCCCCCCCCCCCCCCCCCCCCCCCCCGGAGTGGGCGATGGTCTGCTCTCCCTCTTTGTAATCTAAAACATTCAAGGGCTTCCCCTTTTTTGGGTAATATATTCAGGTGGTTGAGGGGCTCCCCCTCCTCCCCCGGTGAAAATTCAAAAAAAAAAAAAACGAAGCCCGGCTAAGCATCTGTGATGCGTTCCGTGCTTTCTTTCCTAACTAGTTAGTGCAATCTTTCCGTGAAGAAGAATGTGGAGTAGTTAGAACCTTTGCTACCACCGCTTGGTTTCGAGATGCGTTTCTCAGCATGATCGCTGCAAATTCGAAATTTGAAAATAGCAGTAGTCGGAAAAAGGACATGGCGGAATTAACAAGCGAGGTTAGTGATCAGCTTTTGAGTGCGTCTTTGAGAATTGAGGAGGCGAGCAAAGAAAAGCGCACGTACTACGTCCGGACAAGGAAAAGTTGGGGGCAGGTGTGGAACGGGTGAACGAACGGGGAACGGCACGAAGGAAAGGTGGCGACACACCGCGGGCGGGCTCGGCGTTTGAAACGGGGAGTCTTTTTTTTTTTTTTTTGGGGGTGAAACGGGGAGCACGTCACGTACAGCTACGCGACAGCGAACGGCAATCGCCTCCAACTTTGGCGTGTCCTGTGGGCTGTGGCTGGCTGTAGGACGGAGAAAGAAGGGAGGGGGAGGGCCGTTACGGGGTTGACACATGGTCGCGGGCCAGCTGCGCGGCCTCGGGGCCCGGGACCGTCCGGCGTCTTCCGCGCCTTCGGAGCAGCTTCCTGCCGCGGCGAGCGAGACGACGGGTGGGATTGGATTGGATTGATGGGGTCAAGTCACCCAAGGCTGCGGCCACTGGGCAAGCGGCAGCGGCGTAGGTCTGAACAGCGAGGCTGGTTCTACTGCTGACACTGCCAGTGGCTGCTGCTGCTGCCTGGTCCGGTCCGGTCATCTCGCCGGGCTGCCCGTCGGTTCGACCGAGGTCTTTATTAATCGCAGCACTCGTCGCCTCCGCGTATGCAGTGGGCTCCGTTTTGGAGCTTGGCTTCTCCGAAACAAACTTGAAACCGTCGGCGAAAGCTAAATCAAATCTTGAACTCCCGATCTCCGAAATCAGCACGTCAAGGTCTCTGACCCCGGACCATTTCAAACCTTGCGGGCGTTTTCAAACGGGTGTTGTCTTGTTGTCGATGTGGCAGGCTGCGAAATCACTAGTCACGGAGTACACCTCGCGACGATTACGCGAGGTGTTCTCCGCGCGCGACAAGTGTCGCGCTCTGGGCGCGTTCAAGACCTTTCAACCGCGCTCAGCGCGTGACACTTGTCGCGCTGAGAAGAGTCCCGTTATTTCCGATTTCCGGTTTCCTTTATCTGGTTTTCCCTTTTGCAATTAAGTCCCTGAACAATTTAGGCTTTCTAGTAATGCTTCGATCTATTTGTTCAGATTTGTTTCGTCTCGTCCCGCTGCCGTCGTCGTCCTGTCCGCTGCCGTCCTCCGTCCCGCTGTCGTCGTCCTTCCGTCGTCCCTCCCGCTGTCGTCGTCCTTCCGTCGTCGCCCCGCCGTCGTTGCCCCGCTGTGTTCGTCCCCGGGTAATCATGTAGTCGGTGTTTCCTGTTTCGTATTTTCTTTTTTCCCATTATATTTCCGGGAAATTGAGATTTCAGGGGAAATTACGGGTGGGGGCTTCCAACACAATCAAATGTCAACTTTCAACTCGGTTGTGGATTCAGTTCTTATTGGTCACTGTTTCTTTGCAGGTAATGGCTTGCCCCTTTTGCCGAGCTCCAGGTGGCCCTTGTTCTTCCTTTGATTCTTGTGCGTCTGTCTTCACTGTGGTGCTGGATCGTCGCTGTTCAAGGCGTGTTGTAAGATTCTATTTCTTGTTTATCTGATTGTGGCATATGGTTGATGTTGTTTTGGTTGGAATGTATTCTAATGCCTTTGTTTATATGATTATGATGTTTGCTTCCATTCTTTTTGTAGTATGTTCCGTGCAGTGTTAGATCACATCTTGCTCGGTACATTGAGGAGTGCAGAGCTTTGGCTATTCGGAGGGGTGACAAAGATATTGATCTTGCTCTTCACAGCAGTGAGGGTTACTTATATGGTGTTCTGTTTAGACATGGTCGGGTGAGCAGTAAATTCCATGGTCCTTTCTGGGAGGAACTTGTGAATGATTATGACCTCCGTCATCGTGACATGATGACTGTTAGGCTTGAGCACTATGAAACTATGATTGGTGTTGATTTTCATCGGGATGGTGTTATGTTGTTCCCTATACCCTGTGTTGGTAAGATTTTTTTTGAGTGATTTTAAATTTTGTTTCAGCTTATACGTTTTGCTGTTCTGCTCAACTTGTGAAATTACTTTTTTATAGCTCTTGAGGATCTGAGTGAAACTGAGAGGGAACTTGTTGACAGTTGTTTTTATAGTCGTGGTGTCAGTCTGAATTATCAGCAAATGTATTTCATGTCGCGACATCTCTTTGATGACAACTACATATTGTGTAGTCCTTTTGTTCATAGGATTGATTCCATGAATGTTAATTGTCAACATATGGTGATCTTTGTTTTTGGCTACTGTTTATTTATTTGTTCTTTGCTCTAGTATACTGTTTTAAATTTGTAAGCTGAACATCATATAACTTGATGTTTTTTGTCAGGTTATTCCGAGCATGGTTGTGAGGAGTTTGAAGGATTTTTTGTCAATTCCTAGGACTGGTTCTTTAACTCTTGAAATTACTTTGGATTCTGAAGATGATGATATATCTGTGAGCATTCCTTGTTCCTACTTTATTGGCTTGGGTGGTAGAATGGTGTTCAAGAAGGAAGGTTTCGGTAATTTTCTTCGGGCATCGTCTATTGAAGTAAACAATTTGGTGCTCATAACCTTCAAAGAGCGTGATCAGGAGCTTGCTGTTATTTTCAGCCCTCTGCCGCAGTGATCCTACTTATAGACTGTGAAGTAAAACATGTATATAGTCACAGTGATGGTTAGGTATACTGTTGATTGGGCAGCATTGGGAAAACTATTCGTCTGGTATAAATTTATGATTGGACATGGAACCGGGTGTTGGTGTTATTTTTTTGCAACCTCGCATAGAGGCCGTGTAGTTGTAGTGTTCTAGATATGAATGTTGTATTTGAAATATTAATGGAGATCCAAAAGACCCATGACATGCTGTTCATCTAATATATATTAGATTGCAAACGTCGTTGGTTCATTCCAAGTGTCATACTTTACCTGCATGAGGCAGTTTCGTGAAGTGACGAGGAGCACCGCCCGTGCATCTATTAGAGGCGCGCTTCTACATCTTGCCTGTGTGTGTGCCAAACAGGCATTCTCACTGTGGTCACGAGATCCATGGTTTTAAAAGCATGAGGATATGTGGGTTCCGGTGTCTTAACAGCACTTGTTAGAGAGAGAAGCACGGGTGTGAAGCTCTAAGAGGCACATATTGACATTACGGGGACCCACGTTCGTGCCTCTCTGTGCTAGTAAGGTTTTCGCCTGCAACTTTGATTGTGGCCAGGCACGGAGGTGCTCCTTCTACAAGCACGGTTCTGTATTACATAGAGACACGTACGTGCCTCTCTTAGTTCCAGATGTTCCCTGTAACCTATTCGCTTAGAGAGGCATTAACATGAAGACAGGGGATACCGGCATGAGGGACTTTCACCCCTTAGAGAGGAGCACGGTCATAACTCTATTGGACACACGGTTCTGCATGTCTCTGTTGGAGTATGGGTCGTGCCTCTATCTAAGATTCACGAAGGCTGGCAGGGACACACGAAGCTCGGTCCGTGATGTAACATCTTGAGCACTGTTCAATATTAACAAGATGCACGATTTTGACCGCAGGACATGCACGGGTAGTGCGTGTGCGAGAGGCACGGCTGGCAGGGAGACTTATAATCGTGCTTTGTCTTAAATACGATCCATGCTTCCCGCAGTCGGACCACCGTGGACCTGCTGCGTACACATACAATGCATTTTTCTAATACAAGACAGAGCTTCTGTCAGCCGTGCTTCTCACACAAAAAGCACAGTGCATATCCAAATTACAGATATGTGAATGTTCCTATTATGAATGCGTGCCTCTGTTTTGCGTCACAATATTCCTGTCTAAAATCGTGCTTTGTGTTTCCATATGGACAGTGTGAGGGAGTCCTGGTTTAAGGGGTCCTCGGATAGCCGACCTGTTTCTCATAGGCCGGACTATGTAGGCCACAGGATGAGCATTGGGTGATCAGGGGCCCCGTCGCCAAGGTGGAAGTTTCACGGAGTCATGGCGTGTCCTCCAAGTTGTCGACAATAGATAGGCATGTTTTTCCCTTTAATGTGCAACCGACTATATGTAAACCCTAGGTACCCTCGGCGTCTATATAAGCCGGAGGGTTTTAGGTTGTAGGACAACAGAACTCATCTAGGGTTTTAGTCATACGATCTCGTGGTAGATCAACTCTGTAACCCTTATACCATCAATATAATCAAGCAGGACGTAGGGTATTTCCTCCATAGGAGGGCCCGAACCTGGGTAAAACATTGTCCCCTTCGTCTCCTGTTACCCTCGATTCTAGTCTCACAGCTCGGGACCCCCTACCCGAGATCCGCCGGTTTTGACACCGACATTGGTGCTTTCATTGAGAGTTCCGCTGTGATCACCAGAAGGAATCGATGGCTCGCCCTGTCACAAGCAGCGAGATCTGCACCCAGGGGGCTCTCACCCCGGATCAGATCCTCGCGAGCGGCGACGTCTCGTCGCACGCTTACCCGATCGGCCATCCATGCCAGACCGGAAAGTCTTCTCCCGATCAAGGAATCAGGTTTGGAACCCTAGAGTTCGTCACTGATTCACGGGGAGAATTTGTCTTGATGGAGCCCCTGACTCCCACGGAGGAGCCCGCAGATCCCGACGCCTCGACACCGAAGACATCGGGCCCTGCCTCCGATGATGACGTGGATCCCCAATCGGTCGTTGTGACCGGATCTACCATGGTTGAACAGAATCCGGGACCGCTCTTGCGCAACTCCGGAACTGCGACGCCACATGCCGACCCCACTCGCTTCAGCGACACGCATCCTACCATCGCCTCGTTTCTCAACAAGTTATTTGATCGGATGGAGACCATGCGTATGGCTGATGACCAGATCCCGGTCTATGATCGGCTCGGGCTTAAACCCAACGATAGGGACATTCACATCCCCACGGTCACCCACCTTGTCGCCACCGTCGAGTGTCCGGCCGGGGGCTCGTCCCCCCAGCGACCGGAATTAAAAACGGTTTATATCCCAGTCTCCGATCATCAAGACCTCGCCTGCAACCCGGACCCTGGCGTTCGCTCCGGAAACAGTCCGGCATTAGTCCCTGATCCATCACACAGTTCGGAGTATGCGATTCCGAACTCCCACCGTGGCGTGGAGTCAAATCTTTTCCCACCCACCTCCCAAGATGATCACTCAAGCCTCGCAGCAGAGCCCAAGTCTTCGGACTTACCGGACATTATACATTTATCAGGAGAGTCGGTTCATCATTACTGGGCCAGACTCCTCCTCGCTCAAAACAAAGCACGGGGCCTCAGTGATCAAGAGATAATGGCAACCTTCATTCGTAACTGCCATGACAAAGGGATTCTCAATGCCCTGGCACGGCGGCCCATTCATGGTTTCACCGAGCTGTCACTTTTAGTACAGAAGTATTGTGCCATGGAAAGCGCTTGGCAAGCCGAACGGCTGTTTACGGAACCAACCTTTACCGAATACCCTAGAGGAGATCGGAAAAAGAGGATACCTCCAAAGCGGCCAGCCAGACTCGAACCCGCCAAAAAGAGAAACAGGCCCCTTCCAGGGGTAAGTACCGTCCTTGATGGACTACTGGATAAACCTTGCCCCATACACTCCGTATTGCTGAACACAGCTCCGACTCACAGCCTTAGAGCTTGCCGGGTCGTCAGGCAGGTCGCAAAAAGTGGTGAAGCCATTCTTGAGGTAGCACCGCCGAACAGGCGCTCCACATCGCCACCTGAATATGCCCTCGAAGTCCTGACGATCTACGAAACGTTCCCCTCAAGGAACAGGAGGAAAAGAGCTCTTAAAGAACTCGAACAGATATATCATGTGGCAGCAACAAGTGCATGGGCAGACATGCCCATTACCTTCGCAGATACTGACCGACCAGCCATTCTTCCCGGTCATTCACCGGCCGCCTTAGTCCTGAACCCCATCATCGATGGCTTCAGGTTACACAAGGTGCTAATGGACGGCGGCAGTGGCTTAAACCTGATCTACGAAGATACCCTGGAAAAAATGCAGTTCGACCGATCTCGCATCAAGCATAGCGACACAACTTTCCGGGGAATCATCCCGGGGAAAGAGGCGCGCTGTTCAGGACGTATCGTCCTGAACGTAGTGTTCGGCACGCCCGAAAACTACCGATCCGAAGAACTCCTCTTCCATATCGTGCCCTTCCCCAGCGGCTACCACGCCCTGTTGGGACGTGACGCCTTCACCAAATTCCAGGCTATACCACATTACGGGTATATGAAACTAAAGATGCCAGGACCAAACGGGGTGATCACAACCTCCCGTGATCTGAATATAGCCCTTCGGGCCGAAAACAAAACAGCAGCACTCGCCCTCGAGGCTCTAGCTGAGACCTTTGCTGCAGAAGAACTGACCGCACTTCGGTCAACGGTAGACAAGGATGATGTGATCCTCAGCAAGAGGACCAAACCCACGTCCTTTAGACCGGCAAAGGAAATCGTTAAATTTCAGGTGCACCCGACGGACCCCAACAAGACAGCGTCCATCGGAGCTCAACTCGACCCCGTAATGGACGAAGCGCTTCGGACATTCTTACGAGAAAACTGGGATATCTTTGCCTGGCACCCTTCTGATATGCCCGGAATCCCGCGGCGGCTGGCAGAACATAGTCTGAATATCATCGAAGGCTTTAAGCCCGTCAAGCAGACTCTGCGCCGCTTTTCCGAGCCCAAACGACAAGCTATGGGTTAAGAATTAGCCAAACTGCTAGAGGCCGGATTCATTCGGGACATTAAGCATCCCGAATGGTTGGCAAATCTGGTGATGGTACCAAAGAAAGACAAATCCTGGCGGCTGTGCGTCGACTTTAAAGACCTTAACAAGGCCTGCCCCAAGGACCCTTTCCCCCTACCACGGATAAACCAGATCATTGACGCCACAGCCGGACACGATGCACTGTGTTTCCTCGACGCTTACTCCGGATACCATCAGATCAAAATGAAGGAATCCGACCAAGCTGCAACCGCATTCATCACCCCATACGGGCCATTCTGCTTCAACACAATGCCTTTCGGGCTAAAGAACGCTGGGGCTACATACCAGCGCATGATCCAGACCTGTCTCGAAAAATAGGTTGGCAAAACAGTCGAGGCATACGTTGACGATGTGGTCATTAAAACCAAGCACGTCAGCCATTTGATCGACGATCTAAGGCAAACCTTTGCCAGCCTACGCGAATACGATATACGACTCAATCCGGAGAAGTGTGTATTCGGAGTTCCCGCTGGTAAACTGTTCGGATTCATCGTTTCCCATAGAGGAATAGAAGCGAATCCGGCCAAGATCCGTGCCCTATCAGAACTTGCAGTTCCCACAGAGCTAAAGCATGTCCAAAGGTTGGCGGGTTGCGTGGCGGCGTTAAGTCGCTTTATCTCCCGCCTCGGTGAAAAGGCTTTACCGCTCTATAAATTGCTGAAACGGACGAAGAATTTCGAATGGACCGATGAAGCAAAGGCTGCGTTAGAAGAAATCAAGACACTCCTGGCAAGCAATCCCATACTCATAGCACCAGGCGCGGGTGAGCCCATGTTATTATACATATCGGCCACCAACCAAGTCGTTAGCGCGGTGCTCGTCGTCGAACGAGAGGAGGAGGGACACAAATTCCAGATACAGAAGCCGGTCTATTACGTGTCAGAAGTCCTAACGCAATGCAAGTCCAGATACCCGCACTACCAGAAGATAGCCTATACAATATTTATGGCATCACGGAAACTAAGACACTACTTCCAAGAGTGTTCGGTCACGGTGGCGTCCGAAGTACCCCTGAATGATATAATCAATAACAGGGACGCCACCGGCCGCATAGCCAAATGGGCCATTGAGCTCCTTCCTTTTGAAATTACCTACAAACCACGACGAGCTATTAAATCTCAGGTGTTGGCAGATTTCCTCGCCGAATGGACAGAAGCCGAGCTCCCCAGGGAATATAGTACATACTCCCATTGGACCATGTACTTCGATGGATCCAAAACTTTGGCCGGACTGGGGGCTAGAGTTGTTCTCACATCCCCCACAGGCGACAACGTTCGATACGTGTTGCAAATCATGTATGCCGACTCCAACAATGCAGCCGAATACGAAGCCCTCTTGCACGGTCTTCGGATGGCAGCCTCAATGGGCATACAACGGCTGGAGGTATGGGGAGACTCCAACCTGGCCATCTCTCAAATCAACGGCGAGTTCGATGCCAAGAATCCAAAGATGGCGGCATATAGAAACGATGTCCTCAAGATATCCGCACGGTTCGAGGGGCTAGAATTTCACCACGTCGCTAGAGACGACAACCAAGCTGCCGACATACTGGCTTGCATGGGAGCCAAACGCGACCCTGTCCCACCAAACACTTTCCTGGAACGACTCTTTAAGCCATCCGTGGTTTGGCAGGACGATCAACAGGGCGCCGATCTAACCAGTGCAGATGAGGTTGTTCCCCCTGTAAACGAACCAGACGATCAAATCATCGGCGGCTCCGTAATGGACGAAACGCCCTCGGCTCAAGAGGTCATGGCAGTAATCGCACCATGGACCGAGCCCTTCCTCGCCTACCTCCTTCGCAAAGAACTCCCCGACAATCAGACGGAGGCGCGGCGCATAGTTCGGCGCTCCAAAGCCTACAAGGTACACGAAGGTGAGTTATACAAGAAGAGCACCACCGGAATACTACAGCGGTGCATATCCGAGGAAGAAGGGCGGCAGCTCTTAGCCGAAGTCCACGCAGGGATGGGCGGTCATCACGCCGCAGCAAGAGCCTTGGTCAGCAAGGCCTTCCAGGCTTGGTTTTTCTGGCCCACAGCTCGGGCGGACGCTCAGTCACTTGTCAAATATTGCGTGGGGTGTCAACTTTTTGCAAATCAGAGTCACATGCCCCAAACAGCTCTTCAGACTATTCCAATCACCTCGCCCTTCGCGGTCTGGGGGCTGGATATGGTCGGACCACTTAAAGGGGGGGACCAATAAGAATAAATACTTACTAGTCATGGTGGACAAGTTCACCAAGTGGATAGAGGCAAAACCTGTCAAATCAGCCAAGTCCGGACCAGTAATCGACTTTATATCCGGCGTGGTACACCGTTACGGTGTTCCACACAGTATAATAACTGACAACGGATCCAATTTCACGGCCCAAGAGGTCAAAGACTGGTGCGCAAAGATGGGCATCAAGCTCGATTACACATCGGTTTACCACCCGCAGACTAATGGACAAGTCGAACGAGCAAACGGCCTCATTATGAGCGGCATTAAGCCACGTTTGGTCCGGTCCCTTCAAGAGTCCGACTGTCATTGGGTTGAGGAGCTCGACTTCGTTCTATGGGGCCTGCGCACCACCCCAAATAGATCAACGGGATACACACCGTTTTTCATGGTCTATGGGGCAGAAGCGGTCCTTCCTTGTGATATTATTCACGACGCACCGAGGGTGCGCATGTACGAAGAAAAGGAAGCCGAGTTAGATCGGCAAGACGACTTGAATGCCTTGGAGGAGGTGCACGACATAGCTCGGGCCCGTTCTACCTTTTATCAACAGCAGGCCCGACGTTACCAGAGCAGGGAGGTCAGGGCACAAGCATACAACGTGGGCGAACTCGTCCTACGGCTCCCGGAGAAGTAGAAGCATAAACTCAAGCCCAAATGGGAAGGACCCTTCATAATTGACGAGGTACTCGCAGGAGGGGCTTACCATCTTCGAAACCCACCGGACAACCGCCTTGAACCAAACCCATGGAACGCAGCTCGTCTTCGGCGCTTCTACGGCTAGACCGGTGTCGTCATACTCTTTACCTTTCTCTTTTCTTTCTTTTTCTTTGTTATTTCTTCTCCCTCCCACCTTGATTTTTGGCAGGTTTGAATTCTTTTTTCTTCCCAACTCTATGTTCGGCTCAACCGATCTTGTACTAAAGATTTTCGGCCTACACCCTTAAGTGTTAAATCCGAACACAGTACCTGGGGGCTTCTTTTCCGAAGCCAATGTTTTTATATTATAAGCACTTATTCACAACTATTGTGTGTGCATGTTTCCCTTGTCGTTTTAAGCCATCATATGCATCGATTCGAACTAAGACTTTGCCAAGCTGGGTTGCCTCGCTCCTGTGGTTACCTTCTACGTTCCCGATTGTTCGGCTAGAGGGTAAAGGGAGCACCTCTGCGATTGCTACTACCGGGTCATCCGTATACGTACCTCAGACGGGTGAAGCCAAAAGCTAGCTATCTTCAGCAGACAATTGATCGGCTACGACGGAATCAACTAATAACACTGTGGTCGTCATGACCATTACTCGGGCTTCTTCTCTTACAAAAGCCCTTAGTCGCATACTAACAGTATACGGCCTTCTACCTACGATTTACGTAGCAACCCGAAGAAAGGTATCGATAGAGGTACTATTTTCTTCGGAAGATGTTTCTTACGCTAAGCAGTAATATAACATATCTCCCTGTGTGCTTTCTGTCTGTTTGCACCACATGGCCGGATTGCCTGGTTCCCCGAACATAATTCACTCCCCTAGGGTGATAATTTACAAGGAACACTCCCAAGCTATTAGCGCGGGAGGCCGAAGCCGATGGCCGGTTAAGACAAAGTTTACAACACAGACGGAGCAATTCCTCGATTATTAGTACATAGTTACGTATAATCATACATCTGGCTGCCGATCGAGATTGTCGATTATGGTGTCCAGGGAGCAATATTCTTGTGAGAGACGGGCGGCAGGCGTCACCTGATCGTATACCAGGTGGAGCGACACTTCTTGTCCATTTGACCCTACTGGCCCAACCTGAGCCATACGCTCGGGGTTAAGTCCGGTATAGCGGGTCTTGATCATCGCCCATGCCTCTCGTGCTCCCTCTCGACAAGCCGATGTCTTCCACAGCTCGAACCTACTTCGGGCTCCCTTGAAGCGATCGACTAGTTCGGTCATCCCCTCCGGAGACTGCTCGGCGGGCCACAATGCTTTCACCATGCTCTTCATGGCCTTCCGAGCCCGCTCTTGAAGGGCGGACAGCTGTTTTAAAAGGCTTCCCTGGTAGGATCCGATCTCTTCTTCGGGTCGCCCAGTCAGGAGACCTGTACATGAGTCACGGCATGCGTATTATGCTTCATTCATAAAAAATACCTTCTGATGTTAGAATCACACTTACCGAGCATGCCCCTCTGTAATTTCTGGTTCTCTCCTTGGGCCTGGGCCAATTGAGTCTTTAAGATCTCAATTTCTTCGGCCTGCTGTTTGTTCTCCTCCTTCAGGCGGTTCTTATCTTCAAGGTGTCGTTGCAAAACACGATAGCCAGCCTCTTGCTGGGACTCGGCATATCGCTGAGATTCTCAGGCTACATCCAAATCTCTTTGTAATTGCCCTATTGATTCAGCTGCTACATAGTACCCTCGCGTAAGCATGGGAATATACTAAGATCAGCAGAACATATATACTCACCATGTGCCTCCCGAGTAAAGCTCTTCACTTGCTCCAGTTCGGCCTTTACAGATTCGGCCTGTGCTCGGCTAGCTTCCAGTTCCTTGACCAGTTGCTCGCTCTGTTGCCTCGAGGCCTGCGATAGCAGTAAAATAATATAGGGATCCTTAATTCGGTCGTGCCGACCAATTTAAGGCTCGGGGGCTACTGGGATTACACGGGTGTTTGGACTTTGATAACCGACTACTCACTTGCAGGCTGGACGATATTAACTTCATGGCCTCCCCGAACCCTGATCGGGCAGCTCCGAGGTGCGCGTCCGCCGTACGCAGAGCACCGAACTCTTGTTCGGAGAAGGCTGGATGACGCAGGGCTTCTCGTCGCCGCCGATGATGCATAGCGCTCCCAACCTCGGATTTGGTGACGGATATGGCGTCACCAGAATCAGCTGGGGCTGGATTGACGGAGGGGACCCCCGTAGCAGGTTCAACTTGAGTGGAAGGCCTGGAATCTTGAACATCGCCGGACGTCCTAGCGACGTCCTCGGCGGGAGACGGCCGAACTCTTTGCCTAAATATTTTGACATGAGGTCTCTTGTGAGGCTTTATCAATTATGGTAATAAATCAAACGATCGAGCAAAATACCTTTGGGATGAACCTGTAGGCGGGCTCGACCTCGCGACCGGTTCACTTGTCGGATCCTTGTTGTTTTCCGGCCCGGGCACTGCCGCCATTGCCGATGTATGTCGCGCGGATCTACGACGCTTGGGAGTAGGAGCCGCCGCGTTTGGGTTGTTGGAGGATACTTGCCTCTTGTGGGATGAACTTTTCTTGTTCTTGCTTATTGCAGGGGAAAGGAAGGATCAGGGGTAATCGGCTATGATAGCCACCTTGGAGCCGTCAAGGCCCTCCTGGTAGAAAACCCCGTCTTCGAGCTCGATCGACAGGTCCGGATCCTCATGAAAGCCCGGATCATCGTCACGGGAATAGTCCTCGGGCTGAGGGGCCGGACAGTTGACTGTCTCGATAAAACTCCTCCATTCCTGTTCGCATAAAGTTGAAGGCTTCGGTCAAAAAAGGGACAAATTGAGAAACCGAACTATGGTCACAGGGTAGAAAGGCTTACCCATTCGATGGGATTATGGCTTGAGTATCCCTGCTTTTTCGACCGCCGAATAAAATCTTCTTGCTCTCCTTTGTATAGGTCGGCAAGTGTGGCGGCTAATGCTGTTTGATCGACAGGGCCTAGTCTTCGGGAGCGAGTAGTATCGCTTCTCCCGTTGTAACACCACAAGGGGTGTATCCTCTGTTGAAGAGGTTGGACGCACCGGGTGATGGCAGCAGCCATGACGTCTATCATGGTCAGCTTATGATGGGCTAGTACCCTTACGCGGGCTGCTAAGCGCTGCACCTCGACGCTGTCCTCTTGGGACAGGCTCTTCGGGCGCCAGTTGTACCTTTTCTTCAAAGGGGCGTCGGAGTATTCGGGTAGACCCCTCTGAGCTAGATCGAATAGAGGGACGTCCTCGATATAAAACCATTCCGAAGTCCATACTCCGGACTCCTTCGGCGTCCCCACGGGATATCCCGTCCCCGCTATGCGGCATACTTCAGCTCCAACGACCTCAAAAATTGTCTTGTCTCGAGTGCGAGGAGCGAGGCAGAAGTATTTCCTCCACAGTTCGAAGTGTGCCTCGCAGCCCAGGAACATCTCGCAAAGGGCGATGAAGCCCGAGATGTGCAGAATAGACCCTGGGGTGAGGTGGTGGAGCTGGATTCCATAAAACACAAGTAACCCTCTCAAGAACGGATGAATGGGAAATCCGAGACCTCGCAGGAGGAAGGGCACAAAACATACGCGCTCCCCCTTTTGTGGACGGGGGAAGTTCTCCGCGAGGGCCTCGCCGTTGAATGAAGACAAACCGACGTGGATAGCTGTCAGATCTGAGGAAGGAAGATACCCTTGGGTCTCAAGGTCTCGTAGTCGAAGGTGGGACACGGAACAACTTGTCCAGTCCCCGGGGCGGGATCCGTAAGGATGCGAGGAGGAACTGGGGGCGCTCGCCATTTTTGGTGGAGACCTTTCGCTGGAAGCTTTTTTCGATGGGGAAGAAGAAGATGTGGCTTGGACCTCGATTCAGTTTGTTTAAATGGGTGGTGCCTCTTTTGTGGGAGGGGTAGTTTTGTAAAAAAAGCTGCTGAACCGCTCGTCTCCCCACGACGCGCGAGGATCGAGAAACGCTATTACTATGGACCCAGCAAGTCCCGTGACGTTTGGGATTTCGCCGATGACAGGACGGTTGCCGAACAAGTAGGGATGGAGGGACTCGCCTCGCAAGCCGAAGACTTCGATGTACATGATTATCCGGATATACGTCGGCGTTGGAGGCTAGTCCGGGGGCTACTGAGGGAGTCCTGGTTTAAGGGGTCCTCGGATAGCCGAACAGTTTCTCATAGGCCGGACTATGTAGGCCACTGGATGAGCATTGGGTGATCAGGGGCCCCGTCGCCAAGGTGGAAGTTTCACGGAGTCATGGCGTGTCCTCCAAGTTGTCGACAGTAGATAGGCATGTTTTTTCCCTTTAATGTGCAACCGACTATATGTAAACCCTAGGTACACTCGGCGTCTATATAAGCCGGAGGGTTTTAGGTTGTAGGACAACAGAACTCATCTAGGGTTTTAGTCATACGATCTCGTGGTAGATCAACTCTGTAACCCTTATACCATCAATATAATCAAGCAGGACGTAGGGTATTACCTCCATAGGAGGGCCCAAACCTTGGTAAAACACTGTCCCCTTTGTCTCCTGTTACCCTCGATTCTAGTCTCACAGCTCGGGACCCCCTACCCGAGATCCGCCGGTTTTGACACCGACACCGTGGCTCTCGTACACGCAGCACCGTGGATCTGCTATGTACAACTACAGTTCATCTTCCCAAAATAAAACCGTGCTTGTGTTTTGCATCACATATAAAGTGTATTGTTTTTATATATTAGGGTTAATTTGCCTGGGAAAGTGGTGAACCACTAACTTTGCGCACTTACCTTGCTTTTGTTAAGATAGCTGTCAGTGGATAGAGAGTGAACCATAGAAAAATAACAGCATTGACTATGGCAGTTAGCTAATTATAGTTATGTTTACGCAATGCAATTGGGTATTTATAGACCAGATGCATCATGTAGGGTATCATCATACCGTTCATCCAGATTCGAGCATGTCTCTGTTGGAGTATGGGTCGTGTATGAGATATGCCCTAGAGGCAGTAATAACAGTTATTTTGTATCTCCGAGTTTGTAATGAATGTTTATGATCCATGCTATAACTGCAATGATTCTCGAGTCTGCAATATCCACGAGGCCCAGAGGGAAACTCATTTGCACGTGTGGTATAATAAACGGTAAAATTTATTCCTAGTCTTGCCTCTAAGACTAGCTCAAGTATTGCATGATGATCCTGTTTTCCTGATCATGGGCATGGCTATGCCGGCAATTTTGAGGGCACAATGTTGGTAGAACACTTGTGTTGAATCAACCCGAATTGATGTTATGCTATGAGATACATTCGTCACAAGTTAATGGTTAATAACACAGAGATAGTTAATGTTTGCATAATTCCTTAGACCATGAGAGTATCGAGTTCCTTCGTGCTTGCTTCGTGAACTTTGGGGTTTGTTAAACGTCATCCGTTACTGGGTGACTATTACGGCGGCTTACGGGTTCACGGAAAAGTATGGCAAGTAACAAGATAGCTCAATATTGGGATTTGCTCCTCCGATGATGGAGAGATATTCTCGGGCCCTCTCGGTGTTACGGTATCCATCATCGTCTGGCCAGACACAGTGTGATTTGATCACAGGGATGCCGGAACACGAAAATGAGAAAAGAGAACTAAACCGGTAACGAGGTAACTTGCATAGTGGATAAGTTGTTGGTCCACAGGGATGCAGAAAATCTCACCTCGGGTGTTGGTAACATATCGCGAAGCAACAGGAATAGCACACGGCAACTGGAGGTTCACTCGAATATTTATTCGTGTGGGTATAGGGGTCAATATGGGTGTCCACGGCTCCGATGTTGATCATTGATCTGAAAGTGTTCCCCTCATGTCTATACTTCACCGAACCTATAGGGTCACACGCTTAAGGGTCATCTATCTGTTGAATACTAGATAGGGAGTCTGAGAGAAAATCACCGGAAAAGTTTCGGGGACAACGGAAGAGTTCCGGAGAGAGAACACCGGAAGAGTTTCGGTAAAACCGAAAAGTTGTTTCAGATTATACCATTAAGTCAAATTGGTTTCGGCATATGCCTGGAAATTATTGGAGGGTACCAGAATTGTTCCGGTAACTTCTAAGATTTTTCGGAGACAAAAACCGGAAATGTTCCGGACTGCCGGAACCGCTTTGGTTGCTTTTCACAGATGAAAATCACTGATCTGGAAATGTTTCGGAACCTGTCCAGAATTGTTTTAGTGGGTACTGGAATTATTCTAAGACCCATAGAAATATTTTCGGATTTATCGGTCGTGAAAAATTGGTTTTGTGAATAGTGAAATAGCATTTATGGTTATGGTTGGAAGTTGATCTTCCACAAAATATCTTGAGGGGATGACATGGAAGGATAAGGGCACTCATTTGGGGAGCCCTAGGAGGGGTGGCCGGCCAAGGTGGGCCCCACCATGGGGCCTCACTTACCCCACTTGCTTTCCCTTTATGCCCTTGTGAAGGACTCCTTTCATGGGTTTTTTGGGTATTTCAAGTCCCACCCTACCCCTTGAGTTTTCCTATAAATAGAGGTGGAGATGCACTCTCCACTCTCACTCTTTCTGAACACACAAATGCCATGCATGATCTGGCCTTCTCTCTCCCTCCCCGCGAAATAGTTTCGTAGAGCCGAAAGGCTGTCTGGGTTCCGGCAGGAACTAGTTCTGGACGGCGAAGCACTGCCGGATAGCTGACACCGTATGTGTGCAACCCTGTAGAGAGGTCGTAGTTTCGATCCTTTGCCCGAGGGGCTATTCGAGGGTCATCCCGGAGGGCTGTCCGAGTTTCCGTTCGAGCTTCGTGGGTCTTCCCTAAGGGCTGTCCGTGACATTGTCCGAGGGACTGTCCGACCGCCTCCCGAAGGGCTGTCCGACGAGGGAGAACATCCTCGTGGTTGGGAGGTTGTAAATCCTAGCTACGGGGATCTGCACCACCGATCTTCATCGACTCTTCTTCCGTTGCGCTACGAGTCGGTACGGATCAGATCAAACCTTGTATGCATCTCCTTAGTGATCCTGGGCGTGCTCGCAGTACCGAATTTTTTTGTTTTTTGCCGCGTTCCCCAACAGTGGCATCATGAGCTAGGCTATGCGTAGATGCAGGTTACGATCTAGAATACATGAGATGTATGGGTATTGCATAATATAATTTTGTAGTAGATATGATCTATTGCTGAAAATTATTTGTGTGGCTAGTAGATGAAATCTATTACCCGATATTCTTGTTGCTTCCCGTGAATTTGCGTATTCCTGATCTTGACGGCATGGTGGAATCTGACAAAGTTCTGGCAATCCGCGATCCTTTCATGCTGCTCCTGAGTATGCTGATTGACAGATCAACGAAGTGCTTCAGTGTCTTTGGGTTCCACCATAGTTGAGAAAGATGGATGTTTCACAGATGAAAGGGCAATGCAGATGTGATCTGCACGGGGGTCATGCATATGACGAAGTTTAGTATGGGGCTCGAGATTTTACTATCTCGTGTTTCATACACCCTGGAAAGTTAATCTAGCAACTTGAATAATCATACTTGATGATGAACATTGGTAGCTGCGGTTTAAGTCAAAACCTTAGAAGCCACGTAAAATAAAATTTTGCATGAACCGATTAGAGGCGTCTAACTTGGTTTTGCAGGATGTGCATGAGATGTGGTATAGCAATGCTCATATTCAATTTGATTATGTATGAGATGACTATATAATGTAAATTAACATGACCTGCGTGTCATGATTCGGCATGATGGCTGGA
Organism: Elymus sibiricus; assembly: GCA_039707655.1. Taxonomy (NCBI): domain Eukaryota; kingdom Viridiplantae; phylum Streptophyta; class Magnoliopsida; order Poales; family Poaceae; genus Elymus; species Elymus sibiricus. Next base: position 75,909,932 of record CM077663.1, on the reverse strand, counting down.
GCCATATGATTTTCTCTTTAATGACCCGCGTGTCAACCTTATGTAATGCACTTATTTTATTAGCTATAGAGATAGCAATATTAACTGGTGCATCGACAAGGTGGTGGCAATCTTCGCGAAGGTGTACACCGACGCGTATGCCGAAGACGAAGAAATGTTTGACTTCTCCGTCAGAAGGGGCTATACCATGTCATGCTAATTATGAATTGCCTGAGATGTTTATCCCTTATGATGCACCCTTCTTGATTGCGCGGTAGTCGCTTTTTATTAGGGTGATCTCTCACTTTAAAATATCAAAGTAGTTAGTGTTCACCCAAGTGTAGCTTTTCGGGGTGCGCCATGTCCACATGGGTACTAACGAATCGAGAGGAATGAGGCGGATGAGGTCAGACCTCGCAGCAAGATCACTTGGTTGTCTTTGACGTTCAGGCAGGATAGTCCTAAGCTCGGAACACACCCATCGAAATGTTGGGGAACGGAGCATGTAATTTCAAAAAAATTCCTACGCTCACGCAAGATCTATCCATGGAGATGCATCGCTACGAGAAGGGGGGAGTGTGTCTACGTACCCTCGTAGACCGTTAGCGGAAGCGTCTCACAACGCGGTTGATGTAGTCGAACAATCCTTCGAGCTCCACCGATCGAGTACCGAACGTACGGCACCTCCGAGTTCTACACACGTGCAGCTCGGTGACGTTCCTCGCCTTCTTGATCCAGCAAGACGTCGAGGTAGTAGATGAGTTCCGTCAGCACGACGGCGTGGCGACGGTGACGGTGAAGTGATTCTGGCAGGGCTTCGCCTAAGCTCTCCGAAAATATGACCGAGGTGGAAAACGGAGATCGGGGCACCGCACACGGCTATGGGACAATTGTGTTACTTTGGGGTGCCCCCTTGCCCCCGTATATAAAGGATGAGAGGGAGGAGGCCAGCCCCCTAGGGGTGCGCCAAGTGTGGGGAGTCCTACTAGGACTCCTTAGTCCTAGTAGGATTCCACCTCCCATACGGAGTAGGAAAGGGGGAAGGGAGAGGGAAAGGAAAGAGGGGGCTGCACCCCCTCCCCTAGTCCAATTCGGTTTGGGCAAGGGGGGGCGTGCGCCTCCTCACGTGGCCTGCCTCTCCTTTTCCCGTATGGCCCAATAAGGCCCATTACTTCTCCCGGTGAATTCCCGTAACTCCCCGGTACTCCGAAAAATACCCGAATCACTCGGAACCTTTCCGACGTCTGAATATAGCCTTCCAATATATGAATCTTTACCTCTCGACCATTTCGAGACTCCTCGTCATGTCCATGATCTCATCCGGGACTCCGAACAAACTTCGGCCACCAATCACATAACTCATATAATACTAAATCGTCATCGAACCTTAAGTGTGCGGACCCTACGGGTTCGGGAATGATGTAGACATGATCGAGACGACTCTCCGGTCAATAACCAACAGCGGAACCTGGATGCTCATATTGGTTCCTACATATTCCACGAAGATCTTTATCGGTGAACCTCATATGTCAACATACGTTGTTCCCTTTGTCTGGCGGTATGTTACTTGCCCGAGATTCGATCGTCGGTATCCAATACCTAGTTCAATCTCGTTACCGGCAAGTCTCTTTACTCGTTCCGTAATACATCATCTTGCAACTAACTCTTTAGTCACGGTGCTTGCAAGGCTTCTGTGATGCTGTATTACCGAGAGGGCCCAGAGATACCTCTCCGATAGTCGGAGTGACAAATCCCAATCTCGATCCATGCCAACTCAACAAACACTTTTGGAGATACCTGTAGTGCACCTTTATAATCACCCAGTGACGTTGTGACGTTTGATACACCCAAAGTATTCCTACGGTATCCGGGAGTTGCATGATCTCATGGTCAGAGGAACGTGTATTTGACATAGTGAAAGCAATAGCATTAAACTGAACGATCATATGCTATGCTGACGGTTGGGTCATGTCCATCACATCATTCTCCTAATGATGTGATCCCGTTATCAAATGACAACTCATGTCCATGGTCAGGAAATCTTGACCATCTTTTGATCAACGAGCTAGTCTAGTAGAGGCTTACTAGGGACTCAGTATTTGTCTATTATCCACACATGTATTAAGTTTCCGGTCAATACAATTCTAGCATGAATAATAAACCATTATCATGAACGGAGAAATATGATAATAAACACTTTATTAATTGCCTCTAGGGCATATTTCCAACAGTCTCCCACTTGCACTAGAGTCAATAATCTAGATTACATCTCCATGTAATTAACACTTAATCAGTTCTAAAGCTGATCATGTTTTGCTTGTGAGAGAGGTTTTAGTCAACGGGTCTGCAATATTCAGATCCGTGTGTTCTTGGCAAATCTCTATGTTATATGTAGATGCTGCTACCACACTCTGTTTGGAGCTACTCCAAAAGATTTCCCCACTATACTTATCCGGTCTGAGACTCATAGTCTTTCGGATCAGTGTTTAAAGCTTGCATCGACGTAACCCCTTACGACGAACTCTTTATCATCTCTATTCCTGAGAAATTCTTCCTTAGTCATCTTAAGGATAATTTGACCGCTGTCCAGTGATCTACTCCTGGATCACTTTGGTACCTCTTTTGCCAGACACATGGCAAGGCACACAGCTTGGCATACTTTATAGAACCTACGGCCGAGGCATAGGGGATAACCTTCATCCATTCTATTTATTTTGCTGTGGTCGAGATTTGAGTCTTACTCAACTTCACACCTTTCACCACAGTCAAGAACTCCTTCTTTGACTGATCCATTTTGAACTTCTTCAAAATCTTGTCAAGTTATATGTTTTGTGAAAGTCATATGAGGCGTCTCAATCTATCTCTATAGATTTTGATGCCTAACATGTAAACAACCTTTACCTAGATCTTCAAGTCTTACTCCACTTCACACCAGCCAAGAACTTATTTCTTTTGACTTGATCCATTTTGAACTTCTTCAAAATCTCATCAAGGTGTGTGAAAATCTTTTATCAGGTGTCTTGATCTATCTCTATAGATCTCGATGCCCAAACCGTGGATAACTCAAAAACAGGTTTTTATTGAAAAACTCCTTTCAATTAATTCTTTATGCTTTCCAGAAATTCTACATCATTTCCAATCACATATACTTATTAGAAATGTTATAGAGCTCCCACTCACTTTGTTGTAAATACAAGTTTCTCCATAAACTTGCATAAACCCAAACGCTTTGATCACTTTATCAAAGCGAGTATTCCAGCTCCGAGATGCTTGCACCAGTCCATAGATGGATCGCTGGAGCTTGCATACTTTGTTAGCTCCTTTAGGATCGACAAAACCTTCCGGTTGCATCATATACAATTCTTCCTTAAGGAATCCATTAAGGAATGCCGTTTTGACGTCCATTTGCCAGATTTCATAATCATAAAATGCGGCAATTGCTAACATAATTCTGACAGACTTTAGCATCGCTACGGGTGAGAAAGTCTCATCGTAGTCAACTCCTTGAACTTGTCGATAACCTTTAGCAACAAGTCGTGCTTTATAGACGGTGACATTACCATCAGCTTCCGTCTTCTTCTTAAAGATCCATTTATTTTTAATAGCTCGCCGTTCATCGGGCAAGTCTACCAAAGTCCACACTTTGTTCTCATACATGGATCTAATCTCGGATTTCATGGCCTCAAGCCATTTGTCGGAATCCGGGCTCGCCATCGTTTCTTCATAGTTCGTAGGTTCACCGTTGTCTAACAACATGACCTCCAAGACAGGATTGCCGTACCAATCTGGTGCGGAGCGTGTCCTGGTTGACCTACGAGGTTCTGTAGCAACTTGATCCGAAGCTTCATGATCATCGTCATCTACTTCCTCTCTGGTCTGTGTCGGTGTCACAGAAATTTCTTTCTGTGGCGTACTACTATCCAGAGGAGGTACAATTACCTCATCAAGTTCTACTTTCCTCCCACTCACTTCTTTCGAGAGAAACTCCTTCTCTAGAAAGGATCCATTCTTAGCAACGAATACTTTGCCTTCGGATCTGTGGTAGAAGGTGTACCCAACGGTCTCCTTTGGGTATCCTATGAAGACGCACTTATCCGCTTTGGGTTCGAGCTTATCTGGCTGAAGCCTTTTGACATAAGCATTGCATCCCCAAACTTTTAGAAACGACATCTTAGGTTTCTTGCAAACCACAGTTCATACGGTGTCATCTCAACGGATTTAGACGGTGCCCTTGTTTAAAGTGAATGCAGCTGTCTCTAATGCATAACCCCAAAATGATAGTGGCAAATCGCTAAGAGATATCATAGAACGCACCATATCCAATAGAGTACGATTACGACGTTCGAACACACCATTACGCTGTGGTGTTCAATGTGGCGTGAGCTGTGAAACAATTCCACATTGTCTTAAGTGATTGCCAAACTCGTAACTCAAATATTCTCCTCCACGATCAGATCGTAAGAACTTTATTTTCTTGTTACGATGGTTCTCTACTTCACTCTGAAATTCTTTGAACTTTTCAAATGTTTCAGATTTATGCTTCATCAAGTAGACATAACCATATCTACTCAAATCATCTGTGAACGTGAGAACATAACGATATCCACCGCGCGCCTCAACACTCATCGGACCGCATACATCGGTATGTATTATTTCCAATAAGTTGGTTGCTCGCTCCATTGTTCCGAAGAACGGAGTTTTAGTCATCTTGCCAATAAGGCACGGTTCACATGTCTCAAATGATTCATAATCAAGAGATTCCAAAAACCCATCTGCATGGAGTTTCTTCATGTGTTTAACACTGATATGACCTAAGCGGCAGTGCCACAAATATGTGGTACTATCATTATCTTTTGGCATTCGTGTTATGAACATATGTATTACTACGATCAAGATTCAATAAACCTTTCATTTTAAGTGCATGATCATCAATGATATTATCCAAATAGAATAACAATTATTCTCTGAAATTGAATAACTGTCTTGCAATAAACACTATCAGATATAATGTTCATGCTTAACGCAAGCACCAAATAACAATTATTTAGGTTCATCACTAATCCTGAAGGTAGAGAGAGCGTGGGGATGGTGATCACATCAACCTTGGAGACACTTCCAATGCACATCGTCACCTCGTTCTTTAGCTAGCCCTCGTTCATTCCGAAGCTCCATGTTTCAAGTTGTAAGCAACTGAACAAGTATCAAATACCCAGGTGCTCCTACGAGTACTAGTAAGGTACATATCAATAACATGTATATCAAATATCTTTGTTGACATTGCCAGTCTTATTATCTGCCAGTTACTTTGGGGAAGTTCCGCTCCCTGTGACATTTCCCTTTGCAATGGGAGCACTAAGTCTCGGGTTTGGTTCAGCCTTGGGTTTCTTCGCGTGAGCGGCAACTGTTTTACCGTTCTTCTTGAAGTTCCCTTTTCTTTCCCTTGCCCTTCTTGAAACTAGTGGTCTTATTAACCATCAACACTTGATGCTCCCTTTTTGATTTCTACATCCGCAGCTTCTAGCATCGCGAATAGCTTAAGGATCTTCTATCCCTTGCATGTTTATAGTTCATCACGAAGATCCAGTAGCTTAGTGATAGTGACTAGAGAACTCTATCAATCACCACTTTATTCGGAAGTCTAACTCCCACTTAATTCAAGTGTTTGAAGTACTCAGACATTCTGAGTACATGCTCACTAACGGAGCTGTTCTCCTCCATCTTGTAGCTATAGAACTTGTCGAAGGTGTCATACCTCTCGACCCGGGTGTGAGCTTGAAAAACAATTTTTCAGCTCTTGGAACATCTCATATGCTCCATGTTGCTCAAAACATATTTGGAGCTCCGGTTCTAAGCCGTAAAGTATGGCGCACTGAACTATCGAGTAGTCATCTTTTCTTGTCTGCCAGACGTTCATAACATCCTCAGACAAAGCCGTAGGGGTATTTCACTGAGCGGTGCATTAAGGACATAAGCCTTCTGTGCAGCAGTGAGGACAATCCTCAGATCACGGACCTAGTCCGCATAGTTGCTTCCATCAACTTTCAACTTCGTTTTCTCTAGGAACATAATAAAAACAGGGGAACTACAACGCGGTCTATTGATCTACAACATAAATTTGCTAAGACAAGTAAGACTATGTTCATGACAATTGAAGTTCAATTAATCAAATTACTTAAGAACTCCCACTTAGATTAACATCCCTCAAGTTGTCTAAGTGTAACATGATCCACATCAACTAAACCTCGTCCGATCATCACGTGAGGTGGATTAGTTATCAATGGTGATCATCTTTCATGTTGATCATATCTACTATATGACTCATGTTCGACCTTTCGGTCTCTTGTGTTCCGAGGCCATGTCTGTACATGCTAGGCTCGTCAAGTTTAACCCAAGTATTCTGCGTGTGTAAAACTGGCTTACACCCGTTGTATGCGAACGAAAGAATCCATCACACCCGATCATCACGTGGTGCTTAGAAGCGTCGAACCATTGCAACGGTGCATACTAGGGGAGAACACTTATCTTGAAATTTAGTGAAGGGATCATCTTATAATGCTACCATCGTCCTAAGCAAAATAAGATGCATAAAAGGAATAACATCACATGCAATTCAATATATGTGACATGATATGGCCATCATCGTCTTGTGCTTTTGATCTCCATCAGCAAAGCACCGTCATGATCTCCATCGTCACCGGGTTGACACCTTGATCTCCATCGTAGCATCGTGACACCTTGATCTCCATCGTAGCGTCGTGGTCGTCTCGCCGGCTATTGCTACTACTACTACTGCTAACTTATAGCGGTAAAGTAAAGCAATTACATGGCGTTGGCATTGCATACAATAAAGAGACAACCATAAGGCTCCTGCCGGTTGCCTGATAACTTACAAAACATGATCATCTCATACAACAACTTATATCACATCATGTCTTGGCCATATCACATCACCAGCATACCCTGCAAAAACAAGTTAGACGTCCTCTACTTTGTTGTTGCAAGTTTTACGTGGCTGCTACGGGTTTGCAAGAACCGTTCTTACCTACGGAAAACTACAACGTGGTGTAGTGATTGCTTTTTTATCTTCTAAAAGAACCCTCTTCATTGAAACCGATTCAACTAAAGTGAGAGAGACAGACACCCGCCAGTCACCTTTATGCAACGAGTGCACGTAGCGGTGAAACCTGTCTCGCGTAAGCGTACGCGTAATGTCGGTCCGGGCCGCTTCATCTCACAATACCGCCAAATCAAGTAACAACTAGTAACGGCAAGCAATATGTATACACCCACGCCCACAACTCACTTGTGTTCTACTCGTGCAAATCACATCTAGGCATAGACCTCGCTCGGATGCCACTGTTGGGGAACGGAGCATGTAATTTCAAAAAAATTCCTACGCTCACGCAAGATCTATCCATGGAGATGCATCGCTACGAGAAGGGGGGAGTGTGTCTACGTACCCTCGTAGACCGTTAGCGGAAGCGTCTCACAACGCGGTTGATGTAGTCGAACAATCCTTCGAGCTCCACCGATCGAGTACCGAACGTACGGCACCTCCGAGTTCTACACACGTGCAGCTCGGTGACGTTCCTCGCCTTCTTGATCCAACAAGACGTCGAGGTAGTAGATGAGTTCCGTCAGCACGACGGCGTGGCGACGGTGACGGTGAAGTGATTCTGGCAGGGCTTCGCCTAAGCTCTCCGAAAATATGACCGAGGTGGAAAACGGAGATCGGGGCACCGCACACGGCTATGGGACAATTGTGTTACTTTGGGGTGCCCCCTTGCCCCCGTATATAAAGGATGAGAGGGAGGAGGCCAGCCCCCTAGGGGTGCGCCAAGTGTGGGGAGTCCTACTAGGACTCCTTAGTCCTAGTAGGATTCCACCTCCCATACGGAGTAGGAAAGGGGGAAGGGAGAGGGAAAGGAAAGAGGGGGCTGCGCCCCCTCCCCTAGTCCAATTCGGTTTGGGCAAGGGGGGGCGTGCGCCTCCTCACGTGGCGTGCCTCTCCTTTTCCCGTATGGCCCAATAAGGCCCATTACTTCTCCCGGTGAATTCCCGTAAGTCCCCGGTACTCCGAAAAATACCCGAATCACTCGGAACCTTTCCGACGTCCGAATATAGCCTTGCAATATATGAATCTTTACCTCTCAACCATTTCAAGACTCCTCGTCATGTCCGTGATATCATCCGGGACTCCGAACAAACTTCGGCCACCAATCACATAACTCATATAATACTAAATCGTCATCGAACCTTAGGTGTGCGGACCCTACGGGTTCGGGAATGATGTAGACATGATCGAGACGACTCTCCGGTCAATAACCAACAGCGGAACCTGGATGCTCATATTGGTTCCTACATATTCCACGAAGATCTTTATCGGTGAACCTCATATGTCAACATACGTTGTTCCCTTTGTCTGGCGGTATGTTACTTGCCCGAGATTCGATCGTCGGTATCCAATACCTAGTTCAATCTCGTTACCGGCAAGTCTCTTTACTCGTTCCGTAATACATCATCTTGCAACTAACTCTTTAGTCACGGTGCTTGCAAGGCTTCTGTGATGCTGTATTACCGAGAGGGCCCAGAGATACCTCTCCGATAGTCGGAGTGACAAATCCCAATCTCGATCCGTACCAACTCAACAAACACTTTCGGAGATACTTGTAGTGCACCTTTATAATCACCCAGTAACGTTGTGACGTTTGATACACCCAAAGTATTCCTACGGTATCCGGGAGTTGCATGATCTCATGGTCAGAGGAACGTGTATTTGACATAGTGAAAGCAATAGCATTAAACTGAACGATCATATGCTATGCTGACGGTTGGGTCATGTCCATCACATCATTCTCCTAATGATGTGATCCCGTTATCAAATGACAACTCATGTCCATGGTCAGGAAATCTTGACCATCTTTTGATCAACGAGCTAGTCTAGTAGAGGCTTACTAGGGACTCAGTATTTGTCTATTATCCACACATGTATTAAGTTTCCGGTCAATACAATTCTAGCATGAATAATAAACCATTATCATGAACGGAGAAATATGATAATAAACACTTTATTAATTGCCTCTAGGGCATATTTCCAACACGAAAGATGAACAAGAGTCACATAAAGATGTGATTGGCAAGTTTGCCTACCGATTAAAATTCCCATCATCAGTGATGTCCACATCAATGGCGTTGAATTAAAATGTGGATCTTGAATCACTCATAATCAATTTTGAGAGATATTGATTTGAGTGGGAGTGCACTTTAGAATAAAACTGTTTTTTCACTAGTGCAAATTCATTATGAACAAAGTCTAAGTGAAACTTGTGTTTACCGTTGTAGATCAAATGGCTCGCAACAGCGCGTTCAACTTAGGCCCGATGTTAGAGAAAGAGAAGTTAGCTGCGAATGGAAACAACTATGCGGACTGGGTCCGTACCCTGAGGATTGTCCTCAGGAGTGCTAAGAAAGTGTACGTGCTTGACGGACCTCTTCCACCTAAGCCGGCGGCAACCGCCCCGGCAGATGAACAAAATGTCTGGGCCACTAAGGATGATGACTTCAACTTAGTGCAGTGCCTCATGCTGTCTTGCATAAGTTCAGAGCTTCAAAAACGTTTTGAATTCCATAACTCCTTTGATATGATCAAGGAACTGGATGCTCTGTACAAGTTTAATGCACGGTCTGAACGTTTTGATATCATGAAGATGATGATGGAGACCAAGATGGCTGAGGGCAGTTCAGTTGGCGAGCACGTAGTCAATATGATTGGCTACGCTGAAAGGCTTAAAACCCTGGAATTTCCACTTCCGCCAGAGCATGTTATGGACATGTTGCTCGGTTCACTCCCCCGTCTTATGACGGTTTTATCATGAACTACAACATGAATGGGATGGACAAAACAGCTAATGAGGTGCTTGCCATGCTAAAAACTGCTGAAGGAGGACTGCGGAAAAATCGCAAGCAAGTGTTGCTTGTGAATAAAACTGCCAGTTTCAAAAAGAAAGGCAAGCCAAAGAAGGGCAAGGGCGCCGGTAAGACCGGCTCCCAAAGAAAATCTAAGGGCGGAGCCAAGAATGAAACTGAGTGCTTCTACTGCAAGGGCACATGACACTGGAAGAGAAACTGCAAGAAGTATCTGGAAGGTAAGAAGTCCGGGAAAACCGGAAAAGGTATAATTGTTATACAAGTTAATGTCATTGACGTTTTGCTTGCTAGCAAAAATTCTAAGTCTTGGGTATTTGATACCGGATCGGTTGCTCACATTCGCAACTCGATACAGGGGCTTTAGAAGGTGCGCAAGCTGGCAAAGAATGAAGTCGTGATGGGTGTCAGGAACGGCGCTGGGATCGCCGCTCAAGCCGTCGTCATTATGCCTCTACGTCTCCCTTTAGGATTTATTTTGGAACTAAGTAACTGTTATTTTGTTCCGTTGTTGTGTAGAAACATTATCTCTGGATCATGTTTAGTACATGATGGGTATTCGTACAAGTCTGAGAACAATGGTTGTTCACTTTATTGTAAGGATATATTTTATGGATTTGCACCCATTGTTGGGGGCCTTTTCATACTAAATATTGAATGTGGAAATGATGTCTTTAACGTGAATGCTAAACGCCTTAAGAAGGCTGATACCACCACCACTTACTTGTGGCACTATCGCCTTGGCCACATCGGAAAGAAACGCATGCAAAGACTCCAAAGAGATGGAGTTCTACCGTCCTTTGATTTTGAATCATTTGACACATGTGAAGCTTGTCTGATGGGAAAAATGACCAAGACGCCGTTCACGGGTCATCCTGAACGGGCGGGTGAATTATTGGAAATAATACATAGTGATGTATGTGGTCCAATGAGCACAGCCGTACGGGGTGGGTATTTCTACTTCGTGACTTTTACTGATGAGTTAAGTAGGTATGGATATATCTACTTGATGAGGCATAAGTCGGAAACCTTTGAAAAGTTCAGAGAATTTCAGAATGAGGTAGAAAATCATCGTAACAAAAGGATTAAGTTTCTGCGGTCTGATCGCGGGGGCGAATACCTCAGTCATGAGTTTGGCCAACATCTGAGTGACCGTGGAATCGTTTCACAGCTTACGCCTCCCGGAACTCCACAGCGAAACGGAGTTTCGGAACGACGTAACCGAACCTTGTTAGACATGGTAAGGTCGATGATGTCTCTTACAGATCTGCCGATATATTTTTGGGGTCACGCACTAGAAACTGCTGCTCACACATTAAACAGAGCACCGTCTAAGTCTGTTGAGACGACACCATACGAGTTATGGCATGGGAAGAAACCCAATTTGTCACATCTCAAAATCTGGGGTTGTGAAACTTATGTAAAACGTTTACAACCAAGCAAACTCAATCCCAGATCAGACAAATGCTACTTTGTAGGTTATCCAAAAGAAACATTTGGGTATTCTTTCTACCAACCCTCCGAGTGCAAAGTGTTTGTCGCTAAAAATGGAGTCTTTCTTGAGAAAGAGTTTCTCGCTAAAGAATTGAGTGGGAGGATAGTACAACTTGATGAGATTAGTGAATCTTCGGCAACCGTTGATATGGCTAAGGAACCGGAAGTAATTCCGCAAATTATCCCTACAACCGAGCCGGAAGTTGTCGCATGTGATGCGAAAACTTCAAACAATGTTGTAACCGAACCACGCAGATCAGGTAGGGCTATCCAGCCACCTGAGTGGTTTCATAACGAAATCTTCATTCTTGAAGATGATGAACCTGCGCACTACAAGGAAGCGATGGCGGGGCCTAGCTCAAGGGAATGGCACAAGGCCATGAAATCCGAAATGGAATCCATGTACGAAAACCAAGTTTGGAACTTGGAAGAACTTCCAGATGGCGTAAAACCCATTGGTTGTAAATGGATTTTCAAAAGAAAGACGGACGCGGATGGTAACATTACTATCCACAAAACTAGACTTGTCGCGAAAGGGTTCACGCAAGTTCTAGGTGTGGACTACGACGAGACTTTCTCGCCCGTAGCTATGCTTAGGTCTATTCGGATATTACTAGCAATTGCTGCTTATTTCGATTATGAAATATGGCAGATGGATGTCAAAACGGCTTTCCTAAATGGAAACCTTGAAAAGGATGTATACATGATACAGCCAGAAGGTTTTGTCGATCCTAAGAATGCTGGAAAGGTATGTAAGCTTCAGAAAGCCATTTATGGTCTGAAGCAAGCATCAAGGAGCTGGAACATTCGTTTTGATGAAGTGGTCAAAGAGTTTGGCTTCATCAGGAACAACGAAGAATCTTGTGTTTACAAGAAGTTTAGTGGGAGCACAAAAGCATTTCTAATCTTGTATGTGGATGACATATTGTTGATTGGAAATGACGTGAATTTTCTTAGCGAAATAAAAGACTCATTGAAGAAGAGTTTTTCAATGAAAGACTTAGGCGAAGCGGCATATGTATTGGGCATCAGAATCTATAGAGATAGATCAAGATGCCTGATAGCGCTTAGCCAAAGCACGTACATTCACAAGGTGTTGAAAAGGTTCAACATGGAGAACTCCAAGAAAGGCCTACTCCCCATGTCACCTGGCACAGTGCTTTGCAAGAATCAGAGTCCTCAGACCCTTGATGAGCGAGTACAAATGAATGATGTTCCATATGCTTCGGCAGTTGGTTCTATTATGTATGCCATGCTATGTACAAGACCGGACGTTTCCTATGCACTAAGTGGTAGAAGCCGGTACCAAAGTGATCCAGGATTGGAACACTGGGCCGCAATCAAGGGTATTCTTAAGTACCTCAGAAGGACCAAGGATTTACTCCTTGTGTACGGAGGTGATGAAGAGCTCATTGTAAGTTGTTACACCGATGCAGGCTTCATTACTGACCCAGATGACTTCAAATCTCAATCAGGCTATGTTTTCATATTGAACGGCGGCGCAGTTGATTGGAAAAGTTCCAAACAAAAGACTGTGGCGGATTCTACGACGGAGGCGGAATATGTTGCAGCTTCAGAAGCCTCAAAGAAGGCGGTCTGGATCAAGCAGTTTCTTGAAGACCTTGGTGTGGTCCCAAGTGCGCTGGACCCGGTGGAGATCTATTGTGATAATAGTGGTGCCGTGGCTCAGGCAAGGGAGCCATGTTCGCACCATAAGACAATGCATATTCAACGCAAATATAAACTCATTCGACATCATATCGAAGAAGGTTTAGTGAAAGTACGGAAAGTTCACACGGATCTGAACGTGTCAGACCCGATGACAAAGCCTCTACCACGAGCAAAGCATGAGCAACACCGGATAGCCATTGGTGTTAGGGAAGCCATGTAACTGGATTATGACTCTAGTGCAAGTGGGAGTCTGTACGAGATATGCCCTAGAGGCAGTAATAACAGTTATTTTGTATCTCCGAGTTTGTAATGAATGTTTATGATCCATGCTATAACTGCAATGATTCTCGAGTCTGCAATATCCACGAGGCCCGAAGGGAAACTCATTTGCACGTGTGGTATAATAAACGGTAAAATGTATTCCTAGTCTTGCCTCTAAGACTGGCTCAAGTATTGCATGATGATCCTGTTTTCCTGATCATGGGCATGGCTATGCCAACAATTTTGAGGGCACAATGTTGGTAGAACACTTGTGTTGAATCAACCCGAATTGATGTTATGCTATGAGATACATTCATCACAAGTTAATGGTTAATAACACAGAGATAGTTAATGTTTGCATAATTCCTTAGACCATGAGAGTATCGAGTTCCTTCGTGCTTGCTTCGTGAACTTTGGGGTTTGTTAAACGTCATCCGTTACTGGGTGGCTATTACGGCGGCTTACGGGTTCACGGAAAAGTATGGCAAGTAACAAGATAGATCAAGATTGGGATTTGCTCCTCCGACGATGGAGAGATATTCTCGGGCCCTCTCGGTGTTATGGTATCCATCATCGTCTGGCCAGACACAATGTGATTTGATCACAGGGATGCCGGAACACGAAAACGAGAAAAGAGAACTAAACCGGTAACGAGGTAACTTGCATAGTGGACAAGTTGTTGGTCCATAGGGATGCAGAAAATCTCACCTCGGGTGTTTGTAACATATCGCGAAGCAACAGGAATAGCACACGACAACTGGAGGTTCACTCGAATATTTATTCGTGTGGGTATAGGGGTCAATATGGGTGTCCACGGCTCTGATGTTGATCATTGATCGGAAAGTGTTCCCCTCATGTCTATACTTCACCGAACCTATAGGGTCACACGCTTAAGGGTCATCTATCTGTTGAATACTAGACAGGGAGTCTGAGAGAAAATCACCGGAAAAGTTTCGGGGACAACGGAAGAGTTCCGGAGAGAGAACACCGGAAGAGTTTCGGTAAAACCAAAAAGTTGTTTCGGATTATACCATTAAGTCAAATTGGTTTCGGCATATGCCTGGAAATTATTGGAGGGTACCAGAATTGTTCCGGTAACTTCTGAGATTTTTCGGAGACAAAACCCGGAAATGTTCCGGACTGCCGGAACCGCTTTGGTTGCTGTTCACAGATGAAAATCACTGATCTGGAAATGTTTCGGAACGTGTCCAGAATTGTTTTAGTGGGTACTGGAATTATTCTAAGACCCATAGAAATATTTTCGGATTTATCGGTCGTGAAAAATTGGTTTCGTGAATAGTGAAATAGCATTTATGGTTATGGTTGGAAGTTGATCTTCCACAAAATATCTTGAGGGGATGACATGGAAGGATAAGGGCACCCATTTGGGGAGCCCTAGGAGGGGTGGCCGGCCAAGGTGGGCCCCACCATGGGGCCTCACTTACCCCACTTGCTTTCCCTTTATGCCCTTGTGAAGGACTCCTTTCATGGGGTTTTTGGGTATTTCAAGTCCCACCCTACCCCTTGAGTTTTCCTATAAATAGAGGTGGAGATGCACTCTCCACTCTCACTCTTTCTGAACACACAAATGCCATGCATGATCTGGCCTTCTCTCTCCCTCCCCGCGAAATAGTTTCGTAGAGCCGAAAGGCTGTCTGGGTTCCGGCAGGAACTAGTTCTGGATGGCGAAGCCCTGCCGGATAGCTGACACCGTATGTGTGCAACCCTGTAGAGAGGTCGTAGTTTCGATCCTTTGCCCGAGGGGCTATTCGAGGGTCATCCCGGAGGGCTGTCCGAGTTTCCGTTCGAGCTTCATGGGTCTTCCCGAAGGGCTGTGCGTGACATTGTCCGAGGGACTGTCCGACCGCCTCCTGAAGGGCTGTCCGACGAGGGTGAACATCCTCGCGGTTGGGAGGATGTAAATCCTAGCTGCGGGGATCTCTACCACCGATCTTCATCGACTCTTATTCCGCTGTGCTACGAGTCGGTACGGATCAGATCAAACCTTGTATGCATCTCCTTAGTGATCCTAGGCGTGCTCGCAGTACCGATTTTTTTTGTTTTCTGTCGCGTTCCCCAACAGGTCGTGCCTCTATCTAAGATTCACGAAGGCTGGCAGGGACACACGAAGCTCGGTCCGTGATGTAACATCTTGAGCACTGTTCAATATTAACAAGATGCACGATTTTGACCGCAGGACATGCACGGGTAGTGCGTGTGCGAGAGGCACGGCTGGCAGGGAGACTTATAATCGTGCTTTGTCTTACATACGATCCATGCTTCCCGCAGTCGGACCACCATGGACCTGCTGCGTACACATACAGTGCATTTTTCTAATACAAGACAGTGCTTCTGTCAGCCGTGCTTCTCACACAAAAAGCACAGTGCATATCCAGATTACAGATATGTGAATGTTCCTATAATGAATGCGTGCCTCTGGTTTGCGTCACAATATTCCTGTCTAAAATCATGCTTTGTGTTTCCATATGGACCGTGGCTCTCGTACACGCAGCACCGTGGATCTGCTATGTACAACTACAGTTCATCTTCCCAATATAAAACCGTGCTTGTGTTTTGCATCACATATAAAGTGTATTGTTTTTATATATTAGGGTTAATTTTCCTGGGAAAGTGGTGAACCACTAACTTTGCGCACTTACCTTGCTTTTGTTAGATAGATGTCAGTGCATAGGGAGTGAACCATTGAAAAATAATAGCATTGACTATGGCAGTTAGCTAGTTATAGTTATGTTTAGGCAATGCAATTGGGTATTTATAGACCAGATGCATCATGTAGGGTATCGTCATACCATTCATCCAGATTCGAGCATGTCTCTGTTGGAGTATGGGTCGTGCCTCTATCTAAGATTCATGAAGGCTGGCAGGGACACACGAAGCTCGGTCCGTGATGTAACATCTTGAGCACTGTTCAATATTAACAAGATGCACGATTTTGACCGCAGGACATGCACGGGTAGTGCGTGTGCGAGAGGCACGGCTGGCAGGGAGACTTATAATCGTGCTTTGTCTTACATACGATCCATGCTTCCCGCAGTCGGACCACCGTGGACCTGCTGCGTACACATACAGTGCATTTTTCTAATACAAGACAGTGGTTCTGTCAGCCGTGCTTCTCACACAAAAAGCACAGTGCATATCCAGATTACAGATATGTGAATGTTCCTATTATGAATGCGTGCCTCTGTTTTGCGTCACAATATTCCTGTCTAAAATCGTGCTTTGTGTTTCCATATGGACCGTGGCTCTCATACACGCAGCACCGTGGATCTGCTATGTACAACTACAGTTCATCTTCCCAATATAAAACCGTGCTTGTGTTTTGCATCACATATAAAGTGTATTGTTTTTATATATTAGGGTTAATTTGCCTGGGAAAGTGGTGAACCACTAACTTTGCGCACTTACCTTGCTTTTGTTAAGATAGCTGTCAGTGCATAGAGAGTGAACCATAGAAAAATAACAGCATTGACTACGGCAGTTAGCTAATTATAGTTATGTTTAGGCAATGCAATTGGGTATTTATAGACCAAATGCATCATGTAGGGTATCGTCATACCGTTCATCCAGATTCGAGCATGTCTCTGTTGGAGTATGGGTCGTGCCTCTATCTAAGATTCACGAAGGCTGGCAGGAACACACGAAGCTCGGTCCGTGATGTAACATCTTGAGCACTGTTCAATATTAACAAGATGCACGATTTTGACCGCAGGACATGCACGGGTACTGCGTGTGCGAGAGGCACGGCTGGCAGGGAGACTTATAATCGTGCTTTGTCTTACATACGATCCATGCTTCCCGCAGTCGGACCACCGTGGACCTGCTGCGTACACATACAGTGCATTTTTCTAATACAAGACAGTGCTTCTGTCAGCCGTGCTTCTCACACAAAAAGCACAGTGCATATCCAGATTACAGATATGTGAATGTTCCTATTATGAATGCGTGGCTCTGTTTTGCGTCACAATATTCCTGTCTAAAATCGTGCTTTGTGTTTCCATATGGACCGTGGCTCTCGTACACGCAGCATCGTGGATCTGCTATGTACAACTACAGTTCATCTTCCCAATATAAAACCGTGCTTGTGTTTTGCATCACATATAAAGTGTATTTTTTTTATATATTAGGGTTAATTTGCCTGGGAAAGTGGTGAACCACTAACTTTGCGCACTTACCTTGCTTTTGTTAAGATAGCTGTCAGTGCATAGAGAGTGAACCATAGAAAAATAACAGCATTGACTACGGCACTTAGCTAATTATAGTTATGTTTAGGCAATGCAATTGGGTATTTATAGACCAGATGCATCATGTAGGGTATCGTCATACCGTTCATCCAGATTCGAGCATTAGTTGCGACATATCAAGAGAACTTTAAATCACTGCTTCAAGGTAACATATATGCGCTTTTTGTATCCAGTAGGTTATATTACACGTTGTTGTAAATAATTGCTATGTATTCTTTGTTAGATATAAATGGCCAACAGATGCAACACTTGTGGTACTGGTTCGCCATCCTTCGTGTTTCCCTGTCAGTCGTGCTTCTCGTACACGGACAACCGTGGATCTCCTGTTTATCTTCCTAATATAACAGTGTGTCACCCTATCAGCAGTGCCTCTCGTAGACTCAACACCTCAGATATGTATAGTTAATGTTCGTGCATGTTCCTAATATAAAACTGTGCTTGTGTTTTACATCATGGCAACGGTGCTTCATCGTGTGCCTGGTAGCCGTGCCTCGTATGAATCCGTGCATAAGCAGAGTGATAATATGTGCATCTAGCTCGTATGAATCCGTGCTTCTGTTTTACATCACGGACGTTCCTGTCTAAAAAAACGTTCTTTGTGTCTCCGTGTTGTTTGAAGCGCAATTTTCGTGATTTGATGCAAAAGAACATTGTCAGACTTCAAATAGACAGTTGGTTCATATGAGCTACATAAGTGTCATTTCAACTACCAAAGTATGCTTTGCTGAAACAAACCAGTCCTTAGGGGTAGCGTTTTAATTGCGACACTAACATCAGCTATACAATGCGCTGAAACATAATGGACACAGAATGATCATTGCGCTCTTTGAATGTTATCAGAAGAACGTCCTTTTCAGCAAAGCATGCATCGAACATGAATTCTTTGAAAGAATACTTCTCAATCACCATCCTACCGTCTTTTTTGCAGATGGAGTATGATGAAGGTGTGATGACACGGGATCCTTTTTCTGCAGCTTCAAGGGTCATCCTACCATTGGCAGGCACATCCACCGACGTCTTCAATGTTGAGACAACACTCCTTGGAATTTTCTAAAAGAAGTAGATATAAAATAAATAGAAAAAATGGTTATTTTGACGTTGAATTAAATAGTGGGTACGTTCAGTGTGGAAACAATCTAATTTATTTTATTGAAAGTAAGCTTACATAAATCTAATTTGTTATGGAATCAGTAATTGAAAAAATCAATAGATAGATCAAGAAAGGAGAACAACAACATAGTGATATGTATTTTTAGTACACTGCAAGCATAATAGAAATGCAGAGCTTGTTAGGTTGTCAGTAGGTCAAAAGTTATCACTACTTGCAGGTATAATAGATTGTCAGCAGGTCAAAAGTCATGTTTGAATTTCGTACTTGCAGGTATAATAGATTGTCAGCAGTTCAAAGGTCATGTCTGAACTTCATACTGAATGGTGAAAAACATCAAGTTCTAGGAATAAATTTCGTTGAAAAACACTTAATACGGAGAGAGTGATAACTAACCATGATAACATCTTTTGTGTTTGTCGTTGTCAATACATGGACAAACGGGCGGCAACGGATGAATGTATCTCCAAATAGGCAATGTAGAAAGAACCGTGTCTGGTTGTACGTAAGCTCAATATCACGCGAGTAGACACAGCATTGAACGTACTCGTGGTCATTGGAAGAAATATCGTCGAGAGCTGGAAAAACAAAATGTATAAAATTAGTACTAAATCATTCATTATTATAAAAGCTGGCAAAAAATTTAATTGAAAATTTATAGTCTTACCGAGATGAGGCAATGGAAACAGCCTTCCATATCTGCTATAAGTTACGACCTCCAGATTCAGTCCATGGTCAGGTGTGAAAAATACTATGTGGTCTCCAGGCCGAAGACCATAATCAATAGCAAATTCCATCCAACCATCACCCTGTAGCTTTGTGTGTTTTGGACTGTGCTTAAAGGTAACATGATAGGACCTGTTTTCGAGGGTAACAAGTGTAGGCTCAATCTGCTTGCCATGCCATTTTTGTTCATGCTCCTTCTGTGCATTTATGTAATCAGCAAGAAATGCTCTGGCATTGCAAGGCACGTACTGTGAAAATTATTAAAAATGAAAAGCTGTAAGTAAAAATTCAAACTCTTTGGGCATTCGCTAGTTAAGAATTTGTGTAATTCACAGCGATATAGTATGATAAATTAATGACTAGAATGTTTGTATGGTTGAATGTTTAGATATGGAGACAGAGAAGTGATTGGGAGAGGCAAAGAGATGGAAAAAGATATAAAAAAACTCGATAGTCCAAAAGCGTACATCAAAAGTGGATCATGTTCAGTGTCTTCTGAATAAGATACAGAGATAAGTATGGTAAATTTGTCCACTAACCATGCGTCTCGAGCATTTCTCATCTAGAATAAGATCAAACTCCCGCGTTTCTCTAGCGTAACGTTCGCAACGGCCTTTTGGATTGCGGCAAGTAGGGCAAACCATACCTGGTTAAATTAAGAGCAAAAATTTATGGAACAACTAGAAAATGGTGAAATTAAATAACAAAAAACACACTAGGTTAAACAAATAGCTACTGCAAATTCATCCTTCTTTTCATAAAAGAAATCTGACCAGCTTTGTGGCAAAGTAACCAGTGTTGGGGAACGTAGCATGGGAAACAAAAATTTTCCTACGCACACACAAGATCTATCCATGGTGATGAGCATCTACGAGAGGGAGAGTGAATCTACATACCCTTGTAGATCGCTAAGCGGAAGCGTTAAGAAACGCGGTTGATGTAGTCGAACGTCTCCGCAATCCAAATCGCAAGTCGTCCCTCGATCTGATCACGAACTAGTGCCGAACGAACGGCACCTCCGCGTTCAACACACGTACGGCTTGATGACGCCTTCACCTCCTTGATCCAGCGAGCGATGGTGAAGTAGTAGATGAGTTCCGGCAGCACGACGGCGTGGTGATGATGGTGAGGAACAATCTCTGCAGGGCTTCGCCAAGCACTACGGAGATTATGACGGGAGAACTAGAGGGTTAGGGTTGCCGACACACGGCTTGGGAAATCTTGATGTATCCCGTGTGCTAGCCCTTCCCCTCTATTTATATGTTGAGCCTTGGGGTCTAAACTTGGAGTAAAAGCCTCCTCCAGGTCGGTTTTGCCCGCACAAGGTCGGTTTGGCCCGCAGGGAAAGAGTCCAACTCGGATCCCTGCAGTACCGCGCACAAGCGGTAGTACCGCTCACGAGCGGTAGTACCGCTTCACACAAGCGGTAGTACCTCTTATGCGGTAGTACCGCTTCACACAAGCGGTAGTACCACTTACACGGTAGTACTGCCTTACCAGCGGTAGTACCGCTTAAGGCAGCAGCAAAACTTCCTTTTGCACTTTCCAATACCTCGTGGGCTTTACCCCTTTGGCTCATATAAAGTGTTGCTGCACCCGAACACTTCGGTAAACATCCGGAACCCCTTCCGGTGAATTCCGGAACCCTTCCGGAGATCAAAACACTATTATCACATATATCAATCTTTACCTCCGGACTCTTCCGGAGATCCTCGTCATGTCCGGGATCTTATCCGGGACTCCGAACAACCTTCGGTCACCAACAAAATAACTCAACTATACTAATCGTCACCAAACGTTAAGTGTGTAGACCCTGCGGGTTCGAGAACTATGTAGACATGACCGAGACACCTCTATGATCAATAACCAATAGCGGGACCTGGATGCCCATATTGGTTCCTACATATTCTACGAAGATCTTTATCGGTCGAACCTCTATGTCAAGGATTCAGTTAATCCCGTATGTTGTTCCCTTTGTTCTTCGGTATGTTACTTGCCCGAGATTCGATCGTTGGTATCTCTATACCTAGTTCAATCTCGTTACCGGCAAGTCTCTTTACTCGTTCCGTAATACAAGATCTCATGGCTAACACTTTAGTCACATTGCTTGCAAGGCTCATTGTGATGTTGTATTACCGAGTGGGCCCTGAGATACCTCTCCGTCACACGGAGTAACAAATCCCAGTCTTGATCCATGCCAACCCAACAGACATCCTCGGAGATACCTGTAGAGCACCTTTTTAGTCACCCAGTTACGTTGCGACGTTTGATACACACAAGGTACTCCTCCGATGTCAGGGAGTTGCATGATCTCATGGTCAAAGGAACAGATACTTGACATGCAGAAAACAATAGCAATAAACTGACACGATCATATGCTACGTTCGTAGTTTGGGTCTTGTCCATCACATCATTCTCCTAATGATGTGATCCCGTAATCAAATGACATCTCATGTCTATGGCTAGGAAACCTTAACCATCTTTGATCAACGAGCTAGTTAACTAGAGGCTTACTAGGGACACAGTGTTGTCTATGTACCCACACATGTATTTGAGTTTCCAATCAATACAATTATAGCATGGATAATAAACGATTATCATGAACAAGGAAATATAATAATAACCAATTTATTATTGCCTCTAGGGCATATTTCCAACAGTCTCCCACTTGCACTAGAGTCAATAATCTAGTTCACATCACTATGTGATTTACATTGTAATGAATCGAACACCCATGCAGTTCTGGTGTTGTTCATGTTTAGCCCTTGGAAGAGGTTTAGTCATCGGATCTGCAACATTCAGATCCGTGTGTACTTTGCAAATATTTATGTCGTCCTCCTTAATGTAATCGCGGATGGAATTGAAACGTCGCTTTATGTGTCTGGTCCTCTTGTGAAATCTTGGTTCCTTGGCTAGAGCAATGGCACCAGTATTATCACAAAACAGAGTCATTGGGTTAAGCGCACTAGGCACTACTCCAAGATCTGTCATGAACTCCTTCATCCAGACACCTTCCTTCGCCGCCTCCGAGGCATCGATGTACTCCGCTACCACGCTTTGCTTGGAACTGCACCAGCTAACCGCACCCCCATTAAGAATAAATACGTATCCGGTTTGCGACTTAGAGTCATCCGGATCAGTGTCAAAGCTTGCATCGACGTAACCCTTTATGACGAGCTTTTGATCACCTCCATAAACGAGAAACATGTCCTTAGTCCTTTTCAGGTACTTCAGGATATTCTTGACCGCCGTCCAGTGTTCCATTCCTGGATCACTTTGAAACCTTCCGACCATACTTATGGCAAGGCTGACATCGGGTCTTGTGCACAGCATTGCATACATGATAGAGCCTATGGCTGAAGCATAGGGGATGACACTCATCTTTTCTCTATCTTCTGCAGTCACTGGGCATTGAGTCTTACTCAACTTCACACCTTGCAATACAGGCAAGAACCCCTTCTTGGACTGATCCATTTTGAACTTCTTCAAAACTTTGTCAAGGTATGTGCTTTGTGAAAGTCCTATTAAGCGTCTTGATCTATCTCTATAGATCTTGATGCCTAATATGAAAGCAGCTTCTCCTAGGTCCTTCATTGAAAAACTCTTGTTCAAATATTCCTTCACGCTTTCCAACATTTCTATATTGTTTCCAATCAGCAATATGTCATCCACATATAATATTGGAAACGCTATAGAGCTCCCACTCACTTTCTTATAAATACAAGCTTCTCCGTAAACTTGTATAAACTCGAACGCTTTGATCACCTCATCAAAGCGAAGATTCCAACTCCGAGATGCTTGCACCAGTCCATAAATGGATCGCTGGAGTTTGCAAACTTTGTCAGCATTCTCTGGATCGACAAAACCTTCTGGTTGCATCATATACAACTCTTCCTTAAGGAAACCGTTAAGGAACGCTGTTTTGACATCCATCTGCCAAATTTCATAATCGAAAAAGGCAGCTATTGCTAACATGATTCTGACGGACTTAAGCATCGCTACGGGTGAAAAGGTCTCATCGTAGTCAACTCCTTGAACTTGTGAAAAACCCTTTGCCACAAGTCGAGCTTTATAGACGGTGACATTACCGTCCGCGTCCGTCTTCCTCTTAAAGATCCATTTGTTCTGAATGGCCTTACGCCCTTCAGGTAATACTTCCAAAGTCCATACTTTGTTTTCATACATGGATCCCATCTCGGATTTCATGTCCTCTAACCACTTCTCGGAATCCGGGCCCATCATCGCTTCTCCATAGCTCGTAGGTTCATCGTTGTCCAACAACATGACCTCTAAGACAGGGTTGCCGTACCACTCAGGAGCAGTACGCGTCCTTGTCGACCTACGAGGTTCGATAGCAACTTGATCCAAAGCTTCATGATCATCATCATTAACTTCCTCTTCAGCTGATGTAGGCTCTACAGAAACATCTTTCTGTGCTGCGCTACTTTCAGGTTGAAGTAAAGGTTCAACAACCTCATCAAGTTCTATCTTCCTCCCACTCAATTCTTTCGAGAGAAACTCTTTCTCTAGAAATGTTCCGTTTTTAGCGACAAACACTTTGCCTTCGGATCTGAGGTAGAAGGTATACCCAACTGTCTCTTTTGGGTATCCTATGAAGACGCATTTCTCCGCTTTGGGTTCCAGGTTTTTAGGCTGAAGCTTTTTGACATAAGCATCACATCCCCAAACTTTAAGAAACGACAGCTTTGGCTTCTTGCCAAACCAAAGTTCATATGGCGTCGTCTCAACGGATTTTGATGGTGCCCTATTTAAAGTGAATGCAGCTGTCTCTAATGCATAACCCCAAAACGATAGTGGCAAATCGGCAAGAGACATCATAGATCGCACCATATCCAATAAGGTTCGATTACGACGTTCGGACACACCATTACGCTGTGGTGTTCCAGGCGGTGTCAATTGTGAAACAATTCCACACTGTCTTAAGTGACTGCCAAACTCATAACTCAGATATTCTCCTCCTCGATCAGATCGTAGGAATTTAATCTTCTTGTTACGATGATTCTCAACTTCACTCTGAAATTGTTTGAACTTTTCAAATGTTTCAGACTTGTGTTTCATTAAGTAAATATACCCATATCTACTTAAGTCATCAGTGAAGGTGAGAAAGTAACGATAACCACCGCGCGCCTCAATACTCATCGGACCGCACACATCAGTATGTATGATTTCCAACAAGTCACTTGCCCGTTCCATTGTTCCAGAGAACGACGTTTTAGTCATCTTGCCCATGAGGCATGGCTCACATGTGTCAAGTGATTCAAAATCAAGTGACTCCAAAAGTCCATCAACATGGAGCTTCCTCATGCGTTTTACGCCAATATGACCTAAACGGCAGTGCCACAAGAAAGTGGTATTATCATTATCAATTCTACATCTTTTGGCATCAATGTTATGAACATGTGTATCATTACTATCGAGATTCAATAAGAATAAACCCCTCACATCGGGTGCATGACCATAAAAGATATTACTCATATAAATAGAACAACCATTATTCTCTGATTTAAATGAGTAACCGTCTCACAATAAACAAGATCCAGATATAATGTTCATGCTTAACGCAGGCACCAAATAACATTTATTCAGGTTCATCACTAATCCCGATGGTAATCGAAGAGCGAGCGTGCCGACGGCGATCGCATCAACCTTGGAACCATTTCCCACGCGCATCGTCACTTCGTCCTTTGCCAGCCTCCGTCTATTCCGCAGTTCCTGTTTTGAGTTGCAAATATGAGCAACTGCACCGGTATCAAATACCCAGGCACTACAACGAGAGTTGGTAAGGTACACATCAATAACATGTATATCATATATACCTTGTTTTTTGTTGGCCGCCTTCTTGTCAGCCAAATACTTGGGGCAGTTCCGCTTCCAGTGTCCAGTTCCCTTGCAATGAAAGCACTCGGTTTCTGGTTTGGGTCCAGCCTTGGGTTTCTTCACGAGAGGAGCAACTGCTTTGCCACTCTTCTTGGAGTTACCCTTCTTACCCTTGCCATTTTTCTTGAAACTAGTGGTTTTATTGACCATCAACACTTGATGCTCCTTCTGAATTTCAGACTCAGCGGCTTTCAGCATCGCAAACAGCTCGGCGACTGACTTGTTCATCCCGTGCATGTTATAGTTCAACACGAAGCTCTTGTAGCTAGGTGGCAACGATTGAAGAACTCTGTCAGTGATAGCCTCTGGCGGAAGGGGCATCCCCAATTCAGCCAGACGGGTGGAGTACCCAGACATTCTGAGTACGTGATCACTGATAGACCCGTTCTCCTCCATCTTGCAAGCATAGAACTTATCGGAGATCTCATATCTCTCGATCCGGGCATTCTTCTGAAAGATAAACTTCAACTCCTGGAACATCTCATATGCTCCATGACGTTCAAAACGTCTTTGAAGTCCCGGTTCTAAGCCATACAATATTTCACATTGAACTATTGAGTAATCTTCAGAACGAGCCTGCCAGGCGTTCACAACGTCTAGAGACTCAACGGGAGCGGGTGGATCACCAAGCTCTGCATTAAGGACATAAGCCTTCTGGGAAGCCGTAAGGATAATCCTTAGATTACGGGCCCAGTCCACAAAGTTACTTCCATCATCTTTCAACTTAGCTTTCTCTAGGAACGCATTAAAATTCAGGGGTGCTACTGCATGAGCCATGATCTACAACATAAATATAGCAAAGACAACTTAGACTATTGTTCTAGATAATGAGTTTAGTTAATCATATTACTTAAAAACTCCCACTCAAATTGACATCCCTCCGGTCATTCGAGTGTAACATGATCCAAATCCACCAACTCAAGTCCGATCATCACGTGAGTTGAGGTGGTTTCAATGGTGAACATCTTCATGTTGATCATATCTACTATATGACTCATGTTCGACCTTTCGGTCTCTTGTGTTCCGAGGCCATGTCTGTACATGCTAGGCTCGTCAAGTTTAACCTGAGTGTTCCGCACGTGCAACATGGCCTACACCCGTTGTATGTGAACGTAGAGTCTATCACACCCGATCATCACGGCGTGTCTCGAAACGACGAACTTTCGCAACGGTGCACACTCGGGGAGAACACAATTTTATCTTGAAATTTAAGTGAGGGATCACCTTATAATGCTACCGTCGTCCTAAGCAAAATAAGATGCATAAAAGGATTAACATCACATGCAAATCATAAGTGACATGATATGGCCATGAACTTGTGCTTTTGATCTCCATCTTCAAAGCACCGGCATGATCTCCATCGTCACCGGCATGACACCATGATCTCCATCATCTTGATCTCCATCAACGTGTCGCCATGAAGTTGTCGCGCCGACTGTTGCTTCCACGACTATTGCTAACTCAGAGCGATAAAGTAAAGCAAAAACGGCGAAAATAATTAAAGACAACTCTATGGCTCCTGCCAGTTGCCGTACTCATCGACATGCAAGTCGTGCTATTCTATACAACACATGATCATCTCATACATCACATATATCTCATCATGTAATTGGCCATATCACATCACAACATACCCTGCAAAAACAAGTTAGACGTCCTCTAATTGTTGTTGCAAGTTTTACGTGGCTGCTACGGGTTTGCAAGAACCGTTCTTACCTACGCAAAACCACAACGTGGTGTAGTGATTGCTTTTTGATCTTCTAAAAGAACCCTCTTCATTGAAATCGATTCAACTAAAGTGAGAGAGACAGACACCCGCTAGCCATCTTTATGCAACGAAGTTACATGTCAGTTGAAGGAACCTGTCTCGCGTAAGCGTACGCGAATGTCGGTCCGGGCCGCTTCATCTCACAATACCGCCGAATCAAGTATCAACTAGTAACGGCAAGCAATATGTATACACCCACGCCCACAACTCGTTTGTGTTCTACTCGAGATCTCATCTACGCATAAACCTGGCTCTGATACCACTGTTGGGGAACGTAGCATGGGAAACAAAAAATTTCCTACGCACACACAAGAGCTATCCATGGTGATGAGCATCTACGAGAGGGAGAGTGAATCTACATACCCTTGTAGATCGCTAAGCGGAAGCGTTAAGAAACGCGGTTGATGTAGTCGAACGTCTCCGTGATCCAAATCGCAAGTCGTCCCTCGATCCGATCACGAACTAGTGCCGAACGGACGGCACCTCCTTGTTCAACACACGTACGGCTTGATGACGCCTTCACCTCCTCGATCCAGCGAGCGATGGTGAAGTAGTACATGAGTTCCGGCAGCACGACGGCGTGGTGATGACGCTGAGGAACAATCTCTGCAGGGCTTCGCCAAGCACTACGGAGATTATGATGGGAGAACTAGAGGGTTAGGGTTGCCGACACACGGCTTGGGAAATCTTGATGTATCCCGTGTGCTAGCCCTTCCCATCTATTTATATGTTGAGCCTTGGGGTCTAAACTTGGAGTAAAAGCCTCCTCCAGGTCGGTTTTGCCCGCACAAGGTTGGTTTGGCCCGCAGGGAAAGAGTCCAACTCGGATCCCTGCAGTACCGCGCACAAGCGGTAGTACCGCTCACGAGCGGTAGTACCGCTTCACACAAGCGGTAGTACCTCTTATGCGGTAGTACCGCTTCACACAAGCGGTAGTACCGCTTACGCGGTAGTACTGCCTTACCAGTGGTAGTACCGCTTAAGGCAGTAGCAAAACTTCCTTTTGCACTTTCCAATACCTCGTGGGCTTTACCCCTTTGGCTCATATAAAGTGTTGCTGCACCCGAACACTTCGGTAAACATCCGGAACCCCTTCCGGTGAATTCCGGAACCCTTCCGGAGATCAAAACACTATTATCACATATATCAATCTTTACCTCCGGACTCTTCCGGAGATCCTCGTCATGTCCGGGATCTTATCCGGGACTCCGAACAACCTTCGGTCACCAACAAAATAACTCAACTATACTAATCGTCACCAAACGTTAAGTGTGTAGACCCTGCGGGTTCGAGAACTATGTAGACATGACCGAGACACCTCTACGATCAATAACCAATAGCGGGACCTGGATGCCCTTATTGGTTCCTACATATTCTACAAAGATCTTTATCGGTCGAACCTCTATGTCAAGGATTCAGTTAATCCCGTATGCTGTTCCCTTTGTTCTTCGGTATGTTACTTGCCCGAGATTCGATCGTCGGTATCTCTATACCTAGTTCAATCTCATTACCGGCAAGTCTCTTTACTCGTTCCGTAATACAAGATCTCGTGGCTAACACTTTAGTCACATTGCTTGCAAGGCTCATTGTGATGTTGTATTACCGAGTGGGCCCTGAGATACCTCTCCGTCACACGGAGTAACAAATCCCAGTCTTGATCCATGCCAACCCAACAGACATCCTCGGAGATACCTGTAGAGCACCTTTATAGTCACCCAGTTACGTTGCGACGTTTGATACACACAAGGTACTCCTCCGATGTCAGGGAGTTGCATGATCTCATGGTCAAAGGAACAGATACTTGACATGCAGAAAACAATAGCAATAAACTGACACGATCATATGCTAGGTTCGTAGTTTGGGGCTTGTCCATCACATCATTCTCCTAATGATGTGATCCCGTAATCAAATGACATCTCATGTCTATGGCTAGGAAACCTTAACCATCTTTGATCAACGAGCTAGTTAACTAGAGGCTTACTAGGGACACGGTGTTGTCTATGTACCCACACATGTATTTGAGTTTCCAATCAATACAATTATAGCATGGATAATAAACGATTATCATGAACAAGGAAATATAATAATAACCAATTTATTATTGCCTCTAGGGCATATTTCCAACAGTTTTCGTGGGTAACAAGTGTAGGCTCAATCTGCTTGGCATGCCATATTTGTTCATGCTCCTTCTGTGCATTTATGTAATCAGCAAGAAATGCTCTGGCATTGCAAGGCACGTACTGTGAAAATTATTAAAAATGAAAAGCTGTAAGTAAAAATTCAAACTCTTTGGGCATTCGCTAGTTAAGAATTTGTGTAATTCACAGCGATATAGTATGATAAATTAATGACTAGAATGTTTGTATGGTTGAATGTTTAGATATGGAGACAGAGAAGTGATTGGGAGAGGCAAAGAGATGGAAAAAGATATAAAAAAACTCGATAGTCCAAAAGCGGACATCAAAAGTGGATCATGTTCAGTGTCTTCTGAATAAGATACAGAGATAAGTATGGTAAATTTGTCCACTAACCATGCGTCTCGAGCAATTCTCATCTAGAATAAGATCAAACTCCTGCGTTTCTCTAGCGTAACGTTCGCAACGGCCTTTTGGATTGCGGCAAGTAGGGCAAACCATACCTGGTTAAATTAAGAGCAAAAAAGTTATGGAACAACTAGAAAATGGTGAAATTAAATAACAAAAAACACACTAGGTTAAACAAATAGCTACTGCAAATTCATCCTTCTTTTCATAAAAGAAATCTGACCAGCTTTGTGGCCAAGTAACTTGAAACTGAGCAGCAAATCTATTTTTACAGTCCCCTCGTCAGTACAGAAATATAGAAGTGATGATTAGATGATTAATTTATTTTTCTAACCGTCTTAGATTTCTTTAGAGAAGGATTCATTTGTAGCAGATCTAGTCGATCATTAACGAAACTAACTTAAACCCTAAACTTAAAACAAGAAAAATCAAATGAACCCGTTGAAAAAACGTAATCAAGGATTCGATTATGGAGCGGACGGATACATTTTAATAGGATCCATACCTGTGGAAGCCATACCTGTGAAAGCAGATAAGCAGCCGGGTGCGAACGAGGATGGAGCAGAGCAATACTAAGGAAATGACGGGCGTGCAAGTTCTATGCAAGCACAGCTTAGAAATTAATAAAGAATAAGAAAGGGTAGAGCGGAAGACTATCGGGGAAGAACTACGAACCCTAGAGGCGGACCAATGGGGATCAACGAAGAACTATGAACCCTAGAGGCGGACCAATTGGGATCGGCGTAGAACTACGAACCCTAGAGGCGGACCCTAGAGGCGGGCAATGGGGAGAGGGATAGTTGCGGACTCATGAGGAGGGAGAGATGGAGGTAGCGAAGTGATTGAGAGAGCCAGAGGAATGGAATAATATATAAAGAAGCTCGAGGGACCAAGAGATGGAATGAATGCTTGTATTTTTATTTCCCGTGCCTATAGAGGCTTCACTCGCGTGCCTATAGAGGTTCACTCCCGTGCCTGTAGAGGCTTCACCCCCGTGCCTCTGGCCCACGTCCCTGCCGGTACAGGCTTCACTCTCCCGTGTCTCTTGTGCCTACACACCCGTGCTGTACACAGTGGCTACCTCCGTGCCTGTAGTGCCATGACTTCCGTGCCTCGGGCGCCTGTAGTGCAACATGCCCGTGGCTATAGGGGCTTTACAACTCTCTAGTTGTGTATTCAGACGCATGCCACTGCTACCACACTCTTGTTTATGCAGAGGGTGTTGTTACCAGTGCCTCGATAACCCCACGTGCGTGCCTGTAGAGGCTTCACTCGCGTGCCTCTTGCTCCTACACACCCGTGCACAAATCTATCGGCTATATGAGGTTGTACACATATAGGCTAGTAGAGCCATGTGTGTGGTGCCGTCGGATCTAAGATGGACGTCAAAGGACCAACTCATGACTGATTGGGCGCCTGTTGGATGTGACTATTCTGTAGTAGTAGTATTATGTCAGTTACCTTGCCATAATTAATTTGGATGTGACGCCCCATTAATCTTTTTGCCCAGCCGTGAGTGCAGGAGGAATCATGATTCGACGCTCTTGGGAAGCACAACCGTCTATTGACGGTTCGCAATTCACATTGATGGACATGGTAACTGTAGTGCCTTGACTACAGTTAGATGTGTATGCATAGGGTGTTTATACCAGTGCCTCAAGAACCCCACGTCCGTGAGTGTTTAGGCTTCACTCCCGTGTTTGTAGAGGCTTCACGCCCGTGCTTCTAGAGGCTTCACTCCCGTGCCTCTTGCGCCTACACACCCGTGCACAAATCTATCGGCTATATGAGGTTGTACACATATAGGCTAGGAGAGCCATGTGTGTGGTGCCGTCGGATCTAAGATGGACGATAGGGTGTCCCTTAGCTTTCTCGCACTCTTCTCTAGGTGTGTACACTGGTCAAAGGACCAACTCATGACTGATGGCGCGCCTGTTGTATGTGACTATTCAGTAGTAGTAGTATTATGTCAGTTACCTTGCCATAATTAATTTGGATGTGACGCCCTAAATTTTTTGCCCAGCCGTGAGTGCAGGAGGAATCATGATTCGACGCTCTTGGGAAGCACAACCGTCTATTGACGGTTTGCAATTCACATTGATGGACATGGTAATTGAGGTTGTCTTCCGTCAAGGTTATATATCAGTCGGTTCCTGCAGGTCACCACGTCTCCCCATTCTCGCGACGGAAGCGACGCGTAGCCATTTCCCCATCGTCCTCACAACGCCCAATTCTTTTCACAGAACCTCAGCTCTAGATTCCAACATCACCTTTCTTCTGTGGTATAGATGACGGGAAGAACACTACTGAGTATCACGAGATACGGGCTGATGGGAACACGAAGCTGGACGTCTGGTACACCAACGAGCCTTACAAGGTCGAGGAGATCATTGCCATGTATGAGCAATGGTTGCGGGAGGACGAGTACAAGTTTGTTGGTCTGGACCTGGAGTACACTTAGAAGGATTATTGGGGGAATAGGGAAGTTGGCGTGATTCAACTGGCGATGCGCAAGCATGTTTTGCTCTATCACATGTGCAAGGCGAGATCGCAGTGTCCGGCTTTGAAGGATTTCCTCAAAAACAGAGGTATAACATTCGCTAGCGTGGATGTCAGCATGGACAGAAGGGTTCTCCTTCAAAGTACATTAATATTCCAAGAGAGTATCACATCAACATTCAGGAGGAGTATATGATCAAAGGCGGCCAAGAAAGGGACTCCATGGCAGACCTGGCGGCAGACATCATAGATGAATCTTACAGCGATATGAAGTCAACATTCCCAAGAGATCAGCATAACTATTGGGATTGGAAGCCACTTTCTCCGGAGCATTTGAAATATGCAGCAATTGTATGTGAAATTTTTATTTTTAATTTGAATTTTTGTTTTGACAGGATGCTTGTTCTTATTCTAAATTTTCATGTTCGTCCACTTTTTCTTCAGGATGGGTACGTGAGCTATGAGCTTTACCACCGTATTCTGAAGATGAAGGACCGTCTGCATAAGCGCTCTCTCCCTTGCTACAGACGTCGACGTTTTTGAGCAATCTCCTTCTGGATGGGGTCTCAAGAGAAATACGTGGTGGTTAACTTCTACCACTTGCAGTTAGTTACTATTTTGTTTTTTGTAAATTGATGTGGTGTTTGCTCAACCGGAGGAAGTTGTACTTTGAAAATTTGTGACTTCCTGACTCCGTGGTAGCCGTGCTTCTCGCACATGCACCCCCGTTGACCCTCTGCGTCGACATTAGTGCATCTTGCTGTTATAAAACCGTGCTCTAGTTTTACATCACGGACCTTTGCTTTGTGTCTTCGTGCCATCCGTGCATTTCACACACGAAGCACAATGCATATCCAGAGTACCCATACGTGTATTTTCCTCGTATGAACCATGCTTCCGGTTTGCATCATCGACTTTCCTCGCTAAAACAGTGCTTTGAGTTTCCATATTCAGCGTGCCTCTTGGAGACGCAACCCGATGGACCCTCTGAGTACACAACTGTGCATTTTGTGGTTATAAAACCGTGCTCTGGTTTTCCATAGTATCCATACGTGCATCTTCCTGGTATGAATTCGGGCTTCTGTGTTGCATCATGGATGTTCCTGTCGAAAAACATCCTCTGTGCCTGTCGCTCACGCACCACCCTGACACAGGAGTTAAAGTGTATTTTTTTTGATCGGTCAGGAGTTAAAGTGTTTAGAATGGCACTTTGAGAAGCTGAGGCGGAAGAAGCATAGTTGTAGAGACACTAGTGGAACTGAAGCACGACAGTATCGAAGCATACGGATTTCGTCGTGGGTACGGCGATGAAGTTAGGAGAGGCATCGAAATATGTTATTGAGAGTCACGGTTGTGCGTGATTGTCCCAAACGTTTGTTCCGAGACGTTTCCTCAGAGAAGCACGGTTCCTTGTTATGAGGAGCCACGGACCTATGATAGGAATAGTCACGGTCTTGTTTCTCTCTGCCAAAATTTCACCACCTTATTCTAAAAGTACAGTAGGATTTTAAGTACAGCAAACATACTTTTGATACGACAGATATCTAGTATAGATATAAATGTATATTGAATCACAGAGCACCAGACAAAATAGGTGAATCTTTCTTGTTCTGACAACTAGGTGTTAGAATAGTGGACTTCAAAGGTTTGGTCTTCTACGTTGTATGTTGTGCTGGTTGAAGACATTTTGCAGTTCTTCAAATATTTTGCCCTTGTTGTGGCCAGATGTCATCATTTTGTAAGTTAGTTGTTCTCGCAACGGCTTCACATAGATCTTCAAGGAGAGAAATAATATATTTAAGAAAAATTATTCTAAAACTCAATGGTACAACTCGCTTGTTTCAACATTATATGGTGTAACATCTTGTGATTTGACACAAATCAAACTTACTTTGTTGATAAAAAAGGATGACCTCGTATCAATGAGCGGCATCAAGTGCATTATGAATATACCGCTGTCATCCCTGTCAAATGAGAGTAATATATCGGTGATTACAGGATGAATAACACATATGGATTATGAATTACAGGATGAATAACACATATTGATGTACAGGTATAGTAATAATAGACCCACTCTCTTTCGGAGTTAGTTATGCATGTCACAGGTTGTAGACTGAAATCGTTTATTCTGTGAGGATGAGTATTGTAAGCTGAATGGTACGCTCTCTTGAAGTTTCCAATCACAATGTCTGAATGTTCCTTTATACCGTCACAATTGATAAAAGGACACAGGATCTCGAAGCATTTCTTCTCGAAATTAACGATTATCAAGTATATAAAGTGGTTTTGTCTCACATGAATTAACACCTAAAACAGTGAGTAGGAATATTTCTGAGGGGAAAGAATAGGAAAAACTGGATAAACAAAGACCAACACAGTAGAGCGAAGTTAGCAAGATCAACTCACAAAGTTGCAGATGTTTGACATCCTGTAGCCAATTGTTTTTTCTACAATGTATTGTTTTAGAAGTTCAATGCAGACATCTTTGACCTGAAATTTATCCTGCAAAAGATAGATGCTTGCTTACTATTCTTTGGTTCAATTTTTTATTAATATTTAAAAAAAGGTAGAGGAATAAAATTAAAACTTACTGAAGCTTCGATGTACATTATGTGCTTGTGTAAGTTGTGTTTACTGTAAAATTGTTCTTTCAGCAACAACTCTGAGTAAGCATCCATCATGTATTCATTCTTATAACCGTAGACCTTCATCGATAGACCAAAGGTTCGATGGTCAGCCCAGCGTCGATTGATGAAAAATATCCTCTTGCTGCCAAAAAAAAGACCCATTAAATTTTATGAATTACTTATTTTGACATTTAACTTGATGAG
The DNA here is from genome assembly GCA_039707655.1 of Elymus sibiricus. Lineage (NCBI taxonomy): Eukaryota > Viridiplantae > Streptophyta > Magnoliopsida > Poales > Poaceae > Elymus > Elymus sibiricus. The sequence continues at coordinate 75,874,965 of CM077663.1, read as the reverse complement.
AGGCGACCAGTTTTCAAAATGCAAATATAGCCCTAATCTACAGTGACAAGAAGAACACATCGTGATCAAACTACAAGGACAGTTACGTTGAAACATGGCGAACCCGAAACACTGTTTCGAAGTAATATGTAAAAAAAAACTGAAAACTACAGGCGAACCACTTGAATGTCTTAGCTCCAAGTTTCCAGTCATTATAATAATAATAATAATAACAACAATATTTCAATTGACCAAAAGTTTTCTACAGTGGGAACAATGATCTCGTTACCTGTCATCTCTGCCTGGCGGTGGCGTGTTCTCCACAACTGTTTCGTAGACGAGTTTCTCTACGAGTGTAGAATCTCTTATATCCAACAATCTGAAGCAATCATGTTGGTTATTTGTTGGATCAGTTAGCTGAGGCTGTTGCTGTAGATCATAATGATTGTTCTGGGAGTCAGGTGCACTGGATCCGGTTTGACCATTACTGATACGTTGATGGCCATGATAATGGTTTTGGTGCTGGCCCTCATTGTAACGGTTGTTTCTCTGTAGCACATGCCCTCTTGTTTGCTGCTGCTGCATCTATGTTGTAGACATACCGACGCCTGGTTTGCTGATTTGGTTCGGAGCAATGTCTGCTGATGTGGGCATGAAGACTGTGTATTATTCGTCCGTGAATGTAAGCTGTTGTAACTTTGCCCATGGTTATGCTGATGGTTGTATTCATCGTGTGGGCGCTGGTGGCTGTGCAAGCGACCATTATTTTGGACATTTCTATGATGGGAGGATTGGAAATTACAATCAGAAGGTTGTTCCTGGTATTGTTGGTTGAAGAACTGGAGATTATAATTAGAGGGGGGTTGTTCCTGGCAATGTGTGGACAGAGTATTTGGTCTGGGAGTTTGTGACCAGGCAGATTGGGTTAAACCCACAGAGTATGACGTAGCAATGGGAGTTTGTGACCAAGGAGATTGGGTTAAACCCACAGAGTATGACGTTGCAATGGGCTGGGAAAGGCAACTAACGTTTAACATTGACTTAGGAGCTGATGTGGTAGGTATAATTGACCCTTCAGTATAAGTAAGGGTGGACCTCGCTGATGAGCTTGTAGCCCCGGATATGTGCATCGGAGTATTAGGTTGACATTCTTTGAAGCCTACATGCTCATAGGTGGCTGGCCTGTTCTGTCGTTTTGTTGCCTTGTCAATTTGTTCATATATTGATGGGTCAGACCATATGTTATCATCATCAATGAATGCAGCATCATGCATGGCTTTTTGGTTGTCAACAAGTTGACGCTTATTGGATACATCTTCGGGTGACTGTCCTAAAGGCTCTATTATCCTGACTCTTTTCTTCGTTGGCGGTGTGGCCCCGTTTGCTGCATTGGGTATCATCAGTGAGGGTCTCTTGTCAGCTGTCATTCGTTCGTTGGCCTGCTTTACATGCTGGCTCTTGAAGACAACAACGCTCACACTGTTAGTTGGATTCTCGGTAGCTGGTGCCCGTATTTCTTCAGTGGCATATTTGGTTGTGTTGGTAAAAGTGGCAGCAACGAATGGAGCATCCCTGGTGGATGCAAGGTTTTTTTGTTGAGCATGCTCACCAGTTGTGTGAACCAGTTCAATTCCAGAACCGCTGCCGGAACCGCAGGGGACAGCTGCTGTATGAGTGGGCGTGTGGCTGAACTTGGAGTCTAATGCAAATTCATATGATTTGGACCCACCAATCTTGTTCTCATCACTCAAATTGCTAGTAGCATTGACCTGGGCTTTCATGGTGGGAGGAGAACATTTGTCGGTAGCAGTGTCTATCTTGGTTACAGCTTCGGATACAATGAGCTTCTACCTGCTTGTTGGAAAATTTTCAACAATTGTGTCATCACCATTGGAACGTGCAATAATGTCTGGCATTTGAATAATCAGAGAAGCAGGCTGCTCAATAGTCTCACTTGTCAATGGAGCGACGGTGTTTAACTGTTTCTCATCTGTACAGTCTGAGGTGTGAGCTTCAATAGCAGTAACCTTGCTTGATTGCGTTGGTTCTGTGATTACATGTTCGCGTTCTGTGGAAGCTGTGCAGATGTTGGCTGCAGTGGGTGCAGTTTTCTCGGATGAATTTTTGCCAGTTAGTATCATTCGTGTGTTCTCGTCCAAGAACTCAGATGTTGACACGAAATGTTCATGAACAGCTATCCCATCAAGGCAGGTATTATAAAAGTGTCTCAAAGTTTCCAGATGTGACCTAGCATTGGCATCCAAGTCATTGGTCTTGAGGTCTATCTCAATCACCTCCAAGCGCAATTTAAGCTCAGTTGATGTTTGACGTTGTATGGATAGCTGGGTATTGAACTGTTCCTTATCATACTGGTTTTGCGAGGGTGACACAGGAGTACCGCAACAACCATTTAGATTATCCATCTAGTATGATGAGGCACGTGAAAAATTGCTTGAGCCACTGCTACATGATCTTTGAGGATTTTCTTTGCGGTAATAAGGAAGTGATGGAAAAGTGGAAGGAAGTGATGAAAAGGTTTCTTCTGTGTTGAATTCATCTTTCTGGAAGTTACAATATACGTCGCGATCAGATCGTTTGACTTCCTGCACACCAAATTCCCTACCAAGGGAAAGAACCTTTTCCAGATTCGGCTCAATGACGGGTTGAATCACAGAGAAAAATTCCGTGTACATCTCGTTAATGATTTTGCCAAGATCTGCTTTAGCCTACAAACGAGACATAAAAAAATAGGATCTGATATTAATATAACGCTAAATGAATAATAACATGCAAAAAATCTATATGGAATGCTGCACTGCAGGAAGCATAGTTAGACTACTGCATGAAGCGGACGAGGAATCACACACGGCCTATCCAAGAATCACAGTTATAATAATCACAGCTGGACTGTTGTTGGGTAACACAGCTAGCCTACTGTATGAAGCACAACTAATTTAGCGTGTGAGGAAGGGCTATAACCATCATAGAACCAGAAACTACCTACTGTTGGTTCTCAAGCAGCACAGCTAACCTATTGTAGGTAGGAGGCACATGTAACATAAACGAAACCTGCTGTAGAAAGCACACCCAACATGTAACCTATTGCAGGTAGCACACCTATAATGATTGAGTAGAGGCAGTTATATCCTAATGCAGCGAGCCCACGTACCTGTTTCTTATATATGCTGACTTATATGTTGAATCACTTTGAAAACTTACAGGGTGTGCAATTATTGACAATTTGAAACAAAAAAATGGTCCATGGGCTCGAAATGACTCACCGAAGATAATTTGCATTCTGGCACAAACTGTTCTAAGTAGGCTTCTAGTTTGGTACCCATTCGAAAAAATGACCCTTCAGAGCCATTTGGTGGGTAGAAAGGTGTGCACCTTATATCCTTTAGCTACGATGATGGGCAAGAAAACAAATAAGTACAGGTCAAATTAAATTAAGGTATGGAAGCTAAATCATTCTGCTGAGAGGTAAGAGTCCATAGAGTAACAAAGAATGAACTACACTCACAGGGTGTTTGCCAAAATTTCCTTCCTCTGATGACAGTCTATCTAGGTTAGTATAATTCTTAATAGCGTCTGTATCCCAGATAGGTAGCCTTGATGGTAAATCATTTTTCATATGCATCACGTTGATATCCAGGTACTCAAAGTAGCTTATCTGCCGGAGATAAAAAGGTTAAAAATGGATCAGATGCTCAACACTTACGACGGAAGAGAATTCAAAGAAAAAGGTAGTGAACCAACCACGGGTATCAGGAGGCAGCCACACAATGCGCCGTTGAATTCCTTATCCTTGAATGTCTGGAGTGATGTCACCAACTTGTCTAGAGTAGCTCCGGACCAATCATATGATGGGATATCTGATGCTGGTCCTTCAAGAGCTGTTAGGTAATCTGGGCTTACACATTCATATGTCGTCGGGCATAGAAATACTGCAGTTGCAAACATCACAAAAACCCGCTGAAATAATTCTCCTGTCAGTTCCGGGGTCATGAGATCAATCAGTTCTCTGATGCTTGGAGTCTGCACAGCACAATTTGTCTCAGACTTAACCTGCCATCTGAAAGCTTCTGAGCACCTTTTAGCAATCATTTTGCCTCCCAGTGGAATTCCCAATATGCGGTGCACGGTGTAAGAGTTGATAAGGAATGTGAATCCACTAGGTAATATGAAAGAACCGGAGCTGCTGTCAAAGTAACGGACAAGCCATCGAATGAAGCACCTCGGGAGCTCTTGGCAGGACAAGTCTAGTAGGTTTCCAAAACCAATGTCTCTGACAAGTTGCTTCTAGTCGTCTGTCAGCTTGTCACAAACAGATATGAACTTCTTATGGCTCAGTTTTGTACTGAAATCTTCTTCATACTCGTCCATTCTAACTGCTCTGCGAACAAAATTAAGAATTGAATTTTAAAAAATGTATTGAATCTTCAATATAAACGTCTTGCGAATAAGAAACACATATGAGACGAGAATTACTCATTTTTGAAAAGCAAATGCAACAACACACATGGGAATCACTGAAAAAAAGAACCTACTGTGAGCCTGAGATTTGCTTCTTCCTTCTGTACTCCTAAATGAGCTTTTCGTGCGCTATATGTTTGGACTCGGTCCTTATCCTTTCCTTTTCTAGTTGGTCAGGGACCATGAAATCTTGTGTCACGAGCTCTGTGCCATCCACAGACTAAGACTGGGTCTCTGAGAGCTGTGGAGTGGAGTCCATCCCATCCATTGCTACATAACAGGCCATGAGACATGATGATTACTACCTCAACTAGCTAGGACAGATGTTAACAGTTGCTGTGACATTATCATTGACATGTCAATTAATTGAGAAAGATGTTAACTCCGAGTTAACTAGCGTAAGTACTACGCATGTCAACTTGTAGACGCGGATACATATATTCATTGACCTCTCTAACTATTACAAGGATCAAAGGTGTTCCTAACACTATGAATAGCAGGATCGAAATTAAAATCAGCATACAGCTGACAGGTTAGAACTGTGGGTCAGTCGAGTGAAAATTCGGTCGGAACTGTAAGTAACGCCCATCAACGTTTTCCTGCGAAGCAATTCCGCGACTCCCCGACTAGCGACCCTGACCCCTGGGATTTCGACAAATATTTCGATAAATTTAATTCGCGCCCCATCTCTCTCGTGTTGCGTTCCTCATCCAACGTGAATTTAGCTGGTCTTGCCGAAATTTTTTCGTTCAAAAATTGAAACAACATGTGAAGCGCTGCGAGGAGGAAGAAAGTAGCAGGTGTTGGGGAACGGAGCATGAATTTCAAAAAATTTCCTACGCTCACGCAAGATCTATCCATGGAGATGCATCGCTACGATATGGGGAGAGTGTGTCTACGTACCCTCGTAGACCGTTAGCAGAAGCGTCTCACAACGCGGTTGATGTAGTCGAACAATCCTTCGAGCGCCACCGATCGAGTACCGAACGTACGGCACCTCCGAGTTCTACACACGTGCAGCTCAGTGACGTTCCTCGCCTTCTTGATCCAGCAAGACGTCGAGGAAGTAGATGAGTTCCGTTAGCACAATGGCGTGGCGATGATGACGGTGAAGTAATCTCAGCAGGGCTTCGCCTAAGCTCTCCGAAAATATGACCGAGGGTGTAAACGGTGGAGGGGGCGCCACACACGGCTTGGAACAATTGTTCTTCTGTGTAAGAGGCGCCCCCTTCCTCCGTATATAAAGGAGGGAGGCTGGCCGGCCCCCTAGGGGTGCGCCAAGGGAAAGAGAGGAGTCCTACTAGGACTCCAAGTCCTAGTAGGATTCCCTCTTGGAAGGGGGAAGGAAGGGAGAAGAGGGAGAGAGAAAGGAAAGAGGGGGCTGCACCCCCTCCCCTAGTCCAATTCGGTTTGGGCAAGGGGGGGCACGCGCCTCCTCACGTGGCCTGCCTCTCTTTTTCCCGTATGGCCCAATAAGGCCCATTACTTCTCCCGGTGAATTCCCGTAACTCTCCGGTACTCCGAAAAATACCCGAATCACTCGGAACCTTTCCGATGTCCGAATATAGCCTTCCAATATATGAATCTTTACCTCTCGACCATTTCGAGACTCCTTGTCATGTCCGTGATCTCATCCAGGACTCCGAACAACATTCGGTCACCAATCACATAACTCATATAATACTATATCGTCATCGAACCTTAAGTGTGCGGACCCTACGGGTTCGGGAATGATGTAGACATGACCGAGACGACTCTCTGGTCAATAACCAACAGCGGAACCTGGATGCTCATATTAGTTCCTACATATTCCACGAAGATCTTTATCGGTGAACCTCATATGTCAACATATGTTGTTCCCTTTGTCCGGCGGTATGTTACTTGCCCGAGATTCGATCGTCGATATCCAATACCTAGTTCAATCTCGTTACCGGCAAGTCTCTTTACTCGTTCCGTAATACATCATCTTGCAACTAACTCTTTAGTCACGGTGCTTGCAAGGCTTCTGTGATGCTGTATTACCGAGAGGGCCCAGAGATACCTCTCCGATAGTCGGAGTGACAAATCCCAATCTCGATCCATGCCAACTCAACAAACACTTTCGGAGATACCTGTAGTGCACCTTTATAATCACCCAGTTACGTTGTGACGTTTGATACACCCAAAGTATTCCTACGGTATCCGGGAGTTGCATGATCTCATGGTCAGAGGAACGTGTATTTGACATAGTGAAAGCAATAGCAATAAACTGAACGATCATTTGCTATGCTAACGGTTGGGTCAAGTCCATCACATCATTCTCCTAATGATGTGATCCCGTTATCAAATGACAACTCATGTCCATGGTCAGGAAATCTTGACCATCTTTTGATCAACGAGCTAGTCTAGTAGAGGCTTACTAGGGACATAGTATTTGTCTATTATCCACACATGTATTAAGTTTCCGGTCAATACAATTCTAGCACGAATAATAAACCATTATCATGAACGGAGAAATATGATAATAAACACTTTATTAATTGCCTCTAGAGCATATTTCCAACAGTCTCCCACTTGCACTAGAGTCAATAATCTAGTTTACATCTCCATGTAATTAACATCCAATCAGTTCTAGGGCTGATCATGTTTTGCTTGTGAGAGAGGTTTTAGTCAACGGGTCTGCAATATTCAGATCCGTGTGTTCTTGGCAAATCTCTATGTCATATGTAGATGCTGCTACCACACTCTGCTTGGAGCTACTCCAAAAACGACTGTCCCACTTTACGTATCCGGTCTGAGACTCATAGTCTTCCGGATCGGTGTTTAAAGCTTGCATCAACGTAACCCTTTACGACGAACTCTTTATCACCTCTATTCCCGAGAAATTCTTCCTTAGTCCTTTTCAGGTACTTCAGGATATTCTTGACCGCTGTCCAGTGATCTACTCCTGGATCACTTTGGTACCTTCCCACCAAGCTAGTAGCGAGGCATACATCAGGTCTAGTACACAGCATGGCATACAAAATAGAGCCTATGGCTGAGGCATAGGGGATGACACTCATCTTCTCTTTGTCTTTTGCCGTGGTCGGGCTTTGAGTCTTACTCAATCTCACACCTTGCAATACAGGCAAGAACCCTTTCTTTGACTGATCCATTTTGAACTTCTTCAAAATCTTGTCAAGGTATGTGCTTCGTGAAAGTCCTATGAGGCGTCTCAATCTATCTCTATAGATTTTGATGCCTGACATGTAAAACAACCTTTACCTAGATCTTCAAGTCTTACTCCACTTCACACCAGCCAAGAACTTATTTCTTTTGACTTGATCCATTTTGAACTTCTTCAAAATCTCATCAAGGTGTGTGAAAATCTTTTATCAGGTGTCTTGATTTATCTCTATAGATCTCGATGCCCAAACCGTGGATAACTCAAAAACAGGTTTTTATTGAAAAACTCCTTTCAATTAATTCTTTATGCTTTCCAGAAATTCTACATCATTTCCAATCACATATACTTATTAGAAATGTTATAGAGCTCCCACTCACTTTGTTGTAAATACAAGTTTCTCCATAAACTTGCATAAACCCAAACGCTTTGATCACTTCATCAAAGCGAGTATTCCAGCTCCGAGATGCTTGCACCAGTCCATAGATGGATCGCTGGAGCTTGCATACTTTGTTAGCACCTTTAGGATCGACAAAACCTTCCGGTTGCATCATATACAATTCTTCCTTAAGGAATCCATTAAGGAATGCCGTTTTGACGTCCATTTGCCAGATTTCATAATCATAAAATGCGGAAATTAACATAATTCTGACAGACTTTAGCATCGCTATGGGTGAGAAAGTCTCATCGTAGTCAACTCCTTGAACTTGTCGATAACCTTTAGCAACAAGTCGTGCTTTATAGACGGTGACATTACCATCAGCGTCCGTCTTCTTCTTAAAGATCAATTTATTTTTAATAGCGCGCCGTTCATCGGGCAAGTCTACCAAAGTCCACACTTTGTTCTCATACATGGATCCAATCTCGGATTTCATGGCCTCAAGCCATTTGTCGGAATCCGGGCTCGCCATCGCTTCTTCATAGTTCGTAGGTTCACCGTTGTCTAACAACATGACCTCCAAGACTGGATTGCCGTACCAATCTGGTGCGGAGCGTGTCCTGGTTGACCTACGAGGTTCTGTAGCAACTTGATCCGAAGCTTCATGATCATCATCATCTACTTCCTCTCTGGTCTGTGTCGGTGTCACAGAAATTTCTTCCTGTGACGTACTACTATCCAGAGGAGGTACAATTACCTCATCAAGTTCTACTTTCCTCCCACTCACTTCTTTCGAGAGAAACTCCTTCTCTAGAAAGGATCCATTCTTAGCAACGAATCCTTTGCCTTCGGATCTGTGGTAGAAGGTGTACCCAACGGTCTCCTTTGGGTATCCTATGAAGACGCACTTATCCGCTTTGGGTTCGAGCTTATCTGGCTGAAGCCTTTTGACATAAGCATCGCATCCCCAAACTTTCAGAAACGACAGCTTAGGTTTCTTACCAAACCACAGTTCATACGGTGTCGTCTCAACGGATTTAGACGGTGCCCTGTTTAAAGTGAATGCAGCTGTCTCTAATGCATAGCCCCAAAATGATAGTGGCAAATCGGTAAGAGACATCATAGAACGCACCATATCTAATAGAGTACGATTACGACGTTCGGACACACCATTACGCTGTGGTGTTCCAGGTGGCGTGAGCTGTGAAACAATTCCACATTGTCTTAAGTGATTGCCAAACTCGTAACTCAAATATTCTCCTCCACGATCAGATCGTAAGAACTTTATTTTCTTGTTACGATGGTTCTCTACTTCACTCTGAAATTCTTTGAACTTTTCAAATGTTTCAGATTTATCCTTCATCAAGTAGACATAGCCATATCTACTCAAATCATCTGTGAACGTGAGAAGATAACGATATCCACCGCGCGCCTCAACACTCATCGGTCCGCATACATCGGTATGTATTATTTCCAACAAGTTTGTTGCTCGCTCCATTGTTCCGGAGAACGGAGTCTTAGTCATCTTGCCCATGAGGCATGGTTCACACGTCTCAAATGATTCATAATCAAGTGATTCCAAAAGTCCATCTGCATGGAGTTTCTTCATGCGTTTTACTCCAATATGACCTAAACGACAGTGCCACAAATATGTGGTACTATCATTATCAATTTTGCGTCTTTTGGCATCAATATTATGGATGTGTGTATCACCACGATCGAGATTCAACAAGAATAAACCATTCACAAGCGGTGCATGACCATAAAAGATATTATTCATCAAAATAGAACAACCTTTATTCTCTGATTTAAATGAATAACCGTCTCGCAATAAACAAGATCCAGATATAATGTTCATGCTCAACGCAGGCACCAAATAACAATTATTTAGGTTCATCACTAATCCCGAGGGTAGATGTAGAGGTAGCGTGCCGACGGCGATAACTTCAACTCTTGAACCGTTCCCGACGCGCATCGTCACCTCGTCCTTAGCCAATCTTCGTTTATTCCGTAGCTCCTGTTTCGAGTTACAAATATGAGCAACCGAACCAGTATCAAATACCCAGGTGCTACTACGAGCATTGGTAAGGTACACATCAATAACATGTATATCAAATATACCTTTGTTGACGTTGCCAACCTTTTTATCTGCCAAATACTTGGGGCAGTTCCGCTTCCAGTGACCAGTCCCCTTGCAGTGGAAACACTCAGTCTCGGGTTTGGGACCAGACTTGGGTTTCTTCCCGGGAGCAGCAACTGATTTGCCGTTCTTCTTGAAGTTCCCCTTCTTTCCCTTGCCCTTCTTGAAACTGGTGCCCTTTTTGACCATCAACACTTGATGCTCTTTCTTGACTTCAACCTCCGCAGCCTTAAGCATTGCGAAGAGCTCGGAAATCATCTTGTTCATTCCTTGCATATTATAGTTCATCACGAAGCCCTTATAGCTTGGTGGCAGTGATTGGAGAATTCTGTCAATAACCGAATCATCTGGAAGATTAACTCCCAACTGAGTCAAGCGGTTATGCAACCCAGACATTTTGAGTATATGTTCACTGACAGAACTATTCTCCTCCATCTTACAGCTAAAGAACTTATCGGAGACATCATATCTCTCGATCCGGGCATTGGCTTGAAAAACAAGTTTCAGCTCTTGGAACATCTCATATGCTCCGTGGTGCTCAAAACGTCTTTGGAGCCCCGGTTCTAAGCCGTAAAGTATGGCACACTGAACTATCGAGTAGTCATCTTTCCTCGACTGCCAGACGTTCATAACATCTGCTGTCGAGCCTGCAGGGGGCGTGGCACCCAGCGGTGCATCAAGGACATAAGCCTTCTGTGCAGCAATGAGGATGATCCTTAGAACGGACCCAGTCCGCATAGTTGCTTCCATCATCTTTCAACTTAGCTTTCTCTAGGAACGCATTAAAATTCAGTGGAACTACAGCGCGGGCCATTGATCTACAAGATACAATTGCAAAGATTATTTAGACTATGTTCATGATAATTGAAGTTCAATTAATCAAATTACTTAAGAACTCCCACTTAGATTAACATCCCTCAAGTTGTCTAAGTGTAACATGATCCACATCAACTAAACCACGTCCGATCATCACTTGAGGTGGATTAGTTATCAATGGTGAACATCTTTCATGTTGATCATATCTACTATATGACTCATGTTCGACCTTTCAGTCTCTTGTGTTCCGAGGCCATATCTGTATATGCTAGGCTCGTCAAGTTTAACCCAAGTATTTTGCGTGTGTAAAACTGGCTTACACCCGTTGTATGCGAACGAAAGAATCCATCACACCCGATCATCACGTGGTGCTTAGAAGCGTCGAACCTTCGCAACGGTGCATACTAGGGGAGAACACTTATCTTAAAATTTAGTGAAGGGATCATCTTATAATGCTACCGTCGTCCTAAGCAAAATAAGATGCATAAAAGGGTTAACATCACATGCAATTCAATATGTGACATGATATGGCCATCATCGTCTTGTGCTTTTGATCTCCATCAGCAAAGCACCGTCATGATCTCCATCGTCACCGGGTTGACACCATGATCTTCATCATAGCGTCGTGACACCTTGATCTCCATCGCAGCGTCGTGGTCGTCTCGCCGGCTATTGCTACTACTACTACTGCTAACTCAAAGCGGTAAAGTAAAGCAATTACATAGCGTTGGCATTGCATACAATAAAGAGACAACCATAAGGCTCCTGCCGGTTGCCTGATAACTTACAAAACATGATCATCTCATACAACAACTTATATCACATCATGTCTTGACCATATCACATCACCAGCATACCCTGCAAAAACAAGTTAGACGTCCTCTACTTTGTTGTTGCAAGTTTTACGTGGCTGCTACGGGTTTGCAAGAACCGTTCTTACCTACGCAAAACCACAACGTGGTGTAGTGATTGTTTTTTGATCTTCTAAAAGAACCCTCTTCATTGAAACCGATTCAACTAAAGTGAGAGAGACAGACACCCGCCAGTCACCTTTATTCAACGAGTGCACTTAGCGGTGAAACCTGTCTCGCGTAAGCGTACACGTAATGTCGGTCCGGGCCGCTTCATCTCACAATACCGCCGAATCAAGTAACAACTAGTAACGGCAAGCAATATGTATACACCCACGCCCACAACTCACTTGTGTTCTACTCGTGCAAAACACATCTACGCATAGACCTGGCTCGGATGCCACTGTTGGGGAACTGAGCATGAATTTCAAAAAATTTCCTACGCTCACGCAAGATCTATCCATGGAGATGCATCGCTACGAGATGGGGAGAGTGTGTCTACGTACCCTCGTAGACCGTTAGCGGAAGCGTCTCACAACGCGGTTGATGTAGTCGAACAATCCTTCGAGCGCCACCGATCGAGTACCGAACGTACGGCACCTCCGAGTTCTACACACGTGCAGCTCGGTGACGTTCCTCGCCTTCTTGATCCAGCAAGACGTCGAGGATGTAGATGAGTTCCGTTAGCACAACGGCGTGGCGACGGTGACGGTGAAGTAATCTCAGCAGGGCTTCGCCTAAGCTCTCCGAAAATATGACCGAGGGTGTAAACGGTGGAGGGGGCGCCGCACACGGCTTGGAACAATTGTTCTTCTGTGTAAGAGGCGCCCCCTTCCTCCGTATATAAAGGAGGGAGGCTGGCCGGCCCCCTAGGGGTGCGCCAAGGGAAAGAGAGGAGTCCTACTAGGACTCCAAGTCCTAGTAGGATTCCCTCTTGGAAGGGGGAAGGAAGGGAGAAGAGGGAGAGAGAAAGGAAAGAGGGGGATGCGCCCCCTCCCCTAGTCCAATTCGGTTTGGGCAAGGGGGGGCGCGCGCCTCCTCACGTGGCCTGCCTCTCTTTTTCCCGTATGGCCCAATAAGGCCCATTACTTCTCCCGGTGAATTCCCGTAACTCCCCGGTACTCCGAAAAATACCCGAATCACTCGGAACCTTTCCGATGTCCGAATATAGCCTTTCAATATATGAATCTTTACCTCTCGACCATTTCGAGACTCCTCGTCATGTCCGTGATCTCATCCGGGACTCCGAACAACATTCGGTCACCAATCACATAACTCATATAATACTATATCGTCATCGAACCTTAAGTGTGCGGACCCTACGGGTTCGGGAATGATGTAGACATGACCGAGACGACTCTCTGGTCAATAACCAACAGCGGAACCTGGATGCTCATATTAGTTCCTACATATTCCACGAAGATCTCTATCGGTGAACCTCATATGTCAACATACGTTGTTCCCTTTGTCCGGCGGTATGTTACTTGCCCGAGATTCGATCGTCGGTATCCAATACCTAGTTCAATCTCGTTACCGGCAAGTCTCTTTACTCGTTCCGTAATACATCATCTTGCAACTAACTCTTTAGTCACGGTGCTTGCAAGGCTTCTGTGATGCTGTATTACCGAGAGGGCCCAGAGATACCTCTCCGATAGTCGGAGTGACAAATCCCAATCTCGATCCATGCCAACTCAACAAACACTTTCGGAGATACCTGTAGTGCACCTTTATAATCACCTAGTTTCGTTGTGACGTTTGATACACCCAAAGTATTCCTACGGTATCCGGGAGTTGCATGATCTCATGGTCAGAGGAACGTGTATTTGACATAGTGAAAGCAATAGCAATAAACTGAACGATCATTTGCTATGCTAACGGTTGGGTCAAGTCCATCACATCATTCTCCTAATGATGTGATCCCATTATCAAATGACAACTCATGTCCATGGTCAGGAAATCTTGACCATCTTTTGATCAACGAGCTAGTCTAGTAGAGGCTTACTAGGGACATAGTATTTGTCTATTATCCACACATGTATTAAGTTTCCGGTCAATACAATTCTAGCATGAATAATAAACCATTATCATGAACGGAGAAATATGATAATAAACACTTTATTAATTGCCTCTAGGGCATATTTCCAACAGCAGGTACAAGGTGTAATGTGTTACCTCAACAGGAGGCGCATGGCGTGGAGGAAGAGGATGGACGATTTCTTAGGGGAAGAGGGAGGAGTAGAGAGAAATTATATGACCAATCAGCAGGAATTCCTCGGGAGAGCTAGGATATCTGCCCCCAAATTGTTTTCAACGACGCCAGATGGGGAGTGAACAAACTGAGATCTGGAATTCATTGACGGCCGACCCCACTGGTCAGTAAGAGCAACCATTGTAGAGCCCGCATGTCAGTACGGCTCGACTGCATCTAGGACTTTCCCTGTTGTTGCCCGAAAAGTGACCCCACTAGTCTGTCAAAGAAACCTTTGGAGAGCCCATGTGTCAGTACGACGGCTCAGGTCCAGCTCCAGACTTTTCCTTCGCGCAAAGAGAGAAGGATGCTCTCTTTATTTGTTCGCGTCTCTCTCCCTTTTCCTGTCTCTCGTTCAAATTCAAAATCACCCATGGAGATTTGAGAGTTGCCTTGATCAGGAAAGTAGATCGCGCACAAAATTGAAGTGGATCCGGGTCCGAACGCTCTAGGAATAAGATTCAGCAAACAAAGGTTAGCTAAAAAACGATCAAGTCATCCCGTGATGTTTCCTGACGCACGAGGTAGATTGAATTTTTGCCGCTCGGCGTTTTTAATCCTTCCTGATTAACTAGCACGGTCACCGCAATATATTTATGTTTTGGTCATGCGTCTTCGATGTTCTCGTTAGTTTTCTGTATTCTTATTTTTTTAGGCATGGTTTCAGTTTGCTCGTAGCAGCAGGTAGCGTGTGCCATAATTCGAATTGGATCCCTTCTTATAGAATCGACGATCCAACCGCCTTAGTTGGTCTTCACGGGGGTGCAGAAAGAAGTTTCAGGCCGTAATTGTTGTGTTACGGTTGTTAATTTCCCTAGCGTTGTGGTGCGTGAGGAATAAAAGTGCTATGTTCTGTGTTGGCTTTTGAGCATTGATACTTTGCAGAAACAAGATGTTTTTTTGACCATATTTCATGGAGATCTATTGTTATATTATGCCAGATTAGCACAAGCATCTTACTTGCGTTTGGGATCCCGTGTAGTATGTGAAAAATATATTTTATACATCAATTCTTTTTAACTAAAAATACATGTCAATTCTATTGTAGTAAACAGAAGTTATTTAGATGCCAGCTAAAAAAACGAGCGTGTTCAAACAGCAATGTATAACAGTTTTTAGCTCTTTGTGTAACTTTTTTTCCCTGCAGATGTTCAGGATCACACCAGCTGATCAGGGCAGCAAGGTTGGCGTATCTCTAAATGATATCGCAAAGGCATATGAAAAGACGGTAACAGCAACAAGTGAATCACACTAGAGTCATTTGCGGCAAAATCAATTGAAACTTAGGTTTTGGATGCTATCTTGTCTTTCTTTCTCTGCATTATATACTCTCAAGGCGTAACGTCTCACCATTGAGTAATGTAATGTTTAGGCCCATGGGCATCAATAACAGATAGAAAAAATCATGAATATTTCTTGGTTGAGTGTTGTAACGCATCACTGTTCCATCTATGTGCTCCGTAGTTAAAGATCGATAGATGGAAGAAAAAGAAACTGCTGCAAGTGGAGAACAAAAAAAATAGTGCAGATGACGTTCAACACGCCCATGCCAGGCGGGCTGGGGTAAATGTAGTCAAGGTCAAGAAACAAGTGCTCGGTAAGCGTCCCAGCCAGGAACAAGCTGTGCTGCAGACACGTGCTAAAAGGAGCATTCTAAGCAGCAGAGTAAATTTTGCTGCAATGTCCCCGACTTCGGCCTGTAATCCAAAGTTGCAACACAGAAACCGTACCAACGAGTCGCTCCAGGTAACGATAAAAAACTTGAAAACTCAGCCTTGTTTTACAAATCTGGACATACAAGATCATTTCATATGTTTTATTTGTTAAATTGCTAATGCTTCATAATACACACATGTGCATCTAATGACGATGTGCTTCAAAACTCAAGGTCGTGCAGAGCAGTCGTTCCGATGGAGTAGTGTTTTCTGATGGTCCTAGTGAAGAGGTACATGGTAACAGAAGAATCGTTGATGTTGGCACATTGAATGTTGCCAATAAAAGCACAAATGATGAATCATCAAGCATGATTGACAGAAGCAGTATCCCAGGAATTGGAGGAAGAATCTTTACTGATCTGCATCACCAGAAGATAGCAGAGGTGATAGCAACGTCGAACAACCGAAAAATATGTCAAACAGTTGTGTTATTTTAATTTAATCGTGAAAATTTCTTTGTCTTTTCGCGTGCCATAGGCCTGCGAGCAAAGAAACAAGTATCAGGCCAGTCCACGTCAGGAACAAAGGCTCCAACGGATTGGATATACTGGTGACAATTTAAAGATGACGAGGCAAGGTCCTTTGGAAGGATCGCCATTGGCGTTCAGCATGAGAGGTCCTTCCAGAGGATCTCCGATGGCATTCAGGATTGTCTATGAAATCTCCAATGCACGGAGGATGTCGCCAAGATGTGCTGAGCAGGAGAGACAACAGGAAAGAAAGGTGACGACACAACTATGTTCTCTGTTTGTAAACCTACTTTAGATTGTAGAGTGCAAGAAGAAGCACGGCCGTGCCTCTCTGATTGTAAAGTGCAAACAAAAGCACGGCCGTGCCTTCGGCACACCCACCCACGTGGATTTGGTGCGTACACACCCGTGCATCTTACCTGGTATAAATCCGTGCTTGTGGTTTACATCACGGATGTTCCTGTCAAAAACCTACAGCTAAATCCTGGTAGATGATTCTCCAACAACGGAGTGGAACAAATGATGGACCATACAAACATCTGTTTAAAAACTCTCTATACAAGAAAATAAATGCATATGTCTTAGGTGCCTCTGATATCTAATTTTGTTGCAACCTTCATGTGCAGGACTTGACAGAGAGCATGACAGATGAGTCAAATAACTGCAAGATTCCTTTACCCACAGTTAAGGGAAAACAACCTGCACAGAAGCAAGTAGTGTACAGAGACGGCTATGGTGACAGCACAAATGTTGTGGTGGAAGCAACGCGGGTCCTTGGTTTTACGGGTACCGGAGGAACAGAGAACAACATTCGTGAAGATGACGGGAGAGAAGGAAGCAACAACATTCGAGAAGTAGTGATGGACTGGACCTCAAGCAGTGATGGCGCCCCCGCATCCGACAAACAAGCGAGCTGCAGCAGCTCTGTCAGAAACGAGCTAACGCCTGGTCATGAAAGTAATGATATCCCAAGTGACAACGATGACCCCAATGGAGACACGTTAGACATCATTGATATGGGGAAGGCAACGCAAGAAGAGAAAGATATGGACGAAATGTTCAAAGGAAGCGCATTCCCGTCGATTGAGGAAGTGACGCAGGCACGTGAACCAGAGGATGGCTTGCATTTCAAAACAAGGGACGATGCCTTCTTTTTCTTCTGCACATATGCCAGAAAGGTTGGTTTTTCGGTGAAGCGATCAACCACTAGAAGAGCAGGTCCCGAGCATCAGATTGACAAGCAAGTGTTCCGGTGCACAAAGGAAGGTGCGAATAAAACAACCGAGAGACTTGTGAAGCACAGAAGGAGCAATTGCTTGATTAGGACAGGCTGTCCCGTTGAGATAACTGCAAAGAGAGATATAGAGAGAGGAATATGGTACTTGAGGAATGTACGCCTAGAGCACAACCACGTGCTACACCCGTCTCACTGGATGCTGAAATTTATGAGGTGCTATAAGAACATGAAACCCGAGGAGAATTTTTTTATCCAGGTCCTGCAGAAGGCAAGGCTAGAGCCAAGGAAAGTCATGCAGATCTTCACTGCTATGGGTAAACCGAGGCGAGAAATTATGTTCGACACGATTGACATAAGCAACATTGCATGCCAGGACAGGGCTGGAGAAAGGAACACATATATCGAGGACACCGTGAAGCTCTTTGCGGAAATGCAGAGGAAGAGGGCAGGGTTTCACCATGTGGAAGAGACCGATGGAAACAACGTGGTGCGAAGCCTGTTCTGGACAGACTCCTTATGCAAGATGAATTACGGCCTGTACGGAGATTTCGTGTCTTTTGACACAACGTTTTCCACTAATATCTATGGCTTACCGTTTGCACCAATCATAGGGGTTGACAACCATGGGTCAACCGTCCTGTTTGGAATAGGCCTTTTAAAGGATGAGACCATAGGGTCATTCAAATGGCTCCTAAGTACATTTGTCGAGGCAATGGGAGGAAAGGAACCGAAGTACATAATAATAGACCAGGACAAGGCGATGAAGGCGGCAATAGAGCAAGTACTTCCGAGGACCAGGCACAGGTTCTGCTTGTGGCATATACGGAAGAACATGAAGGAGAACAACGCAACAGTGTTTGCGCAACACCCAGGGATGTTTGATGAGTTATTTCTAATAATCAGAAACTCACTGAATCCAGATGAGTTTGAAGGTTCATGGAAAAGAGCGATTTCAAAATACAATGCAGAAGGAAACACGCATCTGAATACGTTGTGGGAACTACGTACATTCTGGGTGCCAGCCTACTTCAAGGACTGCTTTTATCCATTCTCATCAACAACCACACGTAGTGAGAGCACAAACTCAATGTGGAAAAATTATGTGAACCACAAGGATACCATAACGAGGTTTGTCGGTGCGTACAACATCATTCAGCAAAATTTCCTTGCCACGCTTGACAAGAAAAGGCACCGAACAGAAGAGAAGATACCATCACGAGAGACAGGTTTTCCAGTTGAAACTGAAGCAAGCGAAATATACACTAATGAAATTTTTAGGAAATTTCAGCTAGAGCTACGCAACCGCACATACTATAAGTGCCACGACCTGGCAAAAGGTAGGCAGTACCTTTTAAAAAGGATCTCATCGAAAGAAAAAGACAGGAAACCGTACCCATGTGAGGAATTTGATAGGTCTGAATTCAGGGTAGATGTGGATGAGCATAAGGAAATATACACGTGCAGCTGCAAGAAGATGACTAGGGATGGCATTCAGTGCTGCCATGTACTTAAGGTTATGGACCAGACAGGTATGGTTGAACACCTTCCAAAGTCTTTTATCATCCCCAGATGGACCAGGAATTGGTCAGATAGCTTGAGACTACTGGCTACAAGTCAAGGTAACAGCATGACCGCACAAGAAGATGAAACTATGAGATTTGGTCTCGCGTACGCAGAGTTGTCCGATATATGTTCACATGCTTGAAGAAAGGACAAAGCGTACAATGTGCTACTGGAGTGTATGCAAGAAATGAAAATAAAAGTCATGACGGCACTTGCAGATGAAACAGACACGGGCAAAAATCCATGTGACGCAAGTCTCAAAAACCTTCCCATGAGTGGCTCGAAGGGAACGAAAAAAGGATAACGAATCAAAGCTGGTTCTGAGAAGAAAGGAAAAACAAGCAAACCCATTTGCGGACGTTGCAGTACAAAGGGTCATACGAAAACGCATTGTCCGACTAACCCGGAAGTGATGGAAAAAATGAGGATTCAAGAGGAGAAGAGGAAAGCACGGGAGGAGAAGAAGGCAAGGTCAATGAAATGGCCCACAACACCAACGACAACATCGAGAATATCAAATGGAGAAGGAGAATGCACTCCAAGCCCAGGACCAAGACGGTTAACACCAGCATCAACGCCAACAACCCCACTGTCAACGCCAAAAACCGCACTAACAACTGAGCATCGAAAGCAAAGTCCTCCAACCACACCAGAATCTAGTATCACACAAGGGAGACACACAAAATGTCCGCAACCAAACTTGGTTCAAGGAACAGAATGTGCGCAGCCTACCTTGAGAAGAGAAAGAACGGAATGGAGACTATTTTGTACCGGCGAACAATATGAGTGAAGAATTAAAAGGTAAAAAGAGAGCCTGAACAGAAATAATATAATGTACATTATCTAGCACGGTAGAATATTGCTACGACTTCAAGAAATATACCCATGACGAATTATTCTAATTTTTGTTTTTTGCCGTTTATTATTTTTTAATAGGAGAACGGCGAGGAAGTATGGAAAGTATGCGCAGATTTGGAGAAAGAAGAATGGATCTCTGAATATTCAAAAAACAGTACCATCCATTGTAGTAAAGTCATTGTAAGTTTTCTTGTGTCTGTAGGAGAGAAAGAGACAGCAAGATTTATTTTTCTTGTGGCGTTGTAATAAAAAATGACTTGTAAGTTATGTTTTATGGTACCATAGAAGCGACATACAATACCAATAGGTTTACTTCTATATTTACCCGGTGGTGATGTTGCGCCATCTGATAATTAACGTTTGAACATGTGGCCGTGCATGTGCAGCTATGCCTCTTTTGTCCTGACGGCGTTGCACCTCTGACAATTATGTTTCGGCACTCTTCTTGAACAGGCGGAGCGACCGAAGACATTTTTGAAAACAGAGTCACGGCCATGCGTTTTATGCATGTATACACGTGCCTCTAATGACCGGACGCTCTACTCCTATGATGTTTCACATGGAGTGCCTCCACTAGAGTCACGGCTGTGCCTCTACAAGCGGACGTGTCAGACATAACATTTTATAGCCGAGAGGCAGGACCGTGGTTTTGCTGCATCAACACCTGTGCTCCTGCTTTAATCTTAAAGCGTACAGGGAGGCACGATGCACGTTCATAACATTGCCTCTCGTTTTTAATGTTCCGTGATTTATTTATTTTTTGAATGAATTAAGGCCAATACTTGTAAAGAAAAAAAAGATTGTTGTGCCTTAGGGTTTATGACATGTAGGGCCAACAGATGGGTTACGCGTCATAGATATATAGAGGCAGTGAAGACCTAACCGTCTTTCCAGATCCACCGTACACATCGCTATCGTACCCCGGCAATGGAGATGGAGATGTGCGCTACCCCTAGCACCAAGATGGCGAGGCTCGCTCCACCGGCGACGCCGTCCTCTGGGTTTGCGGTGGTGGTCGAAGGTGCAAGAGGCGGCGATGGCCGCCCCCCTCGACCGGACGAACACGGAGAGGGATCTGGTCCGGACATCATCAGCAGCCTACCGGACGCTGTCCTAGGTGAGATCGTCTCCCGTCTCTCCACCAAGGATGTCGTCCGCACGCAAGTTCTCGCATCGCGGTGGTGGCCCCTATGGCGCACCGCTCCTCTGAATCTCGACTGCCGTGAGATTCCTGCTGCTTGTCTTTTTAACCATCTAGAAACAGTTCATATAGAGACCACCTCTAGTATCTCCCTCTACAGCAAGAAGCTCGTCTGCAAAAGTCACTCCGGAACTTGGGTTAGTGGAGAACCTGTAGCTGATGGTGTGAGCCTTCCTGAAGCCATCCTCTCCGGTCATGAGGGCGCAGTTCGCCGGTTATGCATCCCGGCGTGCTACCTCCAGTGCAGACCATCTACCGTCGACGCCTGGATTCGATCGCCAAAACTCGACAATATTATTCAGGTGCTTGAGTTCTACTACTTGATCCCGCAATTCGTGAATCATGAGGTCACATTACTAGACGGATGCCCTTCACCTACGCCTTCACCACTGATGTCCATCTTCCGATTTTCCTCTTCTTTGCACACCGCCACCTTCGCTCTTTGCCAGATAGCTGACAACTATGTCCAAATGCTTGAACTACCACTGCTCAAGAGGCTTTCCCTTGTGCCGGTTGATATATCAGACGCCTCTCTGGACAGCATAATCCACTATAGTTGTCCTTCACTTGAGTGCCTGCTGCTTGTTTTGAACGAAGAAAACCATTGCATCAGAATAAACTCAGCTAAGCTTGTAAGCATTGGCATCCTCTGTGGGAAATTTGAACTCATTATCCAGGATGCCCCTGCGCTTCAATGGCTGATTTAAGATTTGGATAGCAGACGCCTGCAGTTAACCATTATCTCTGCACCTAAATTGGAGACATTGGGTGAATTCATTAACGCGGGTGACTCCGAGTCTCTCGAGGTACTGAATTTCCACAATACTTTCACCTTGTTTCGTTGGAGGAAACGAGTTTGATGTCATCCAACCTTTTATTTTATTAACTTTGTTCTATGTTTCCTGAAGGGTTCGGTGGCTGTCGGGCTAACAAAAATACGGCAATCCGTCAAGACTTTTTTTGTATTGCAGCGTTATAAAGTTGACCTTGCTATTCAATTGTTGGAACTCTTTCCAAACCTGGAGAACGTGTTTGTTGAGGTAATGGTTTTCACAAACATTTCATAGTGTAGCACTCATACCTCCGTCTCAAAAATCTTGTCTTACATTTGTCTGGATTGGTACACCCGTGTCTACAAAAGCTTTACTGATATATATATCCGGATCTAGACAAATACTCCCTCCGTCCCAAAATAAGTGACTCAACTTTGTACTAGCTTTAGTACAAAGTTAGTACAAAGTCGAGTCACTTATTTTGGGACGGAGGGAGTATATGACAAGCTTTTGGGGATGGTCATAATATAATTAATTGTTCTTTTGCTGTCTCCACTGATGTTAAGTATTTTCAACCTACTGGCATGTTTTAGGGAGGATTTAATCGTGGTGGTAAACGACAATGTTGGCGCCGTAAGTTCCACCTATTTCTCAAAGACCATCCCATTCGTTTGAAGACAGTAACACTAGAAGATTACGAAAGCTGTCAGGAACACATTGAATTTGCGACGTTCTTTATTCTGAATGCAAGCTAGTTGGAGACCATCAAGATTAAGTTTCGCTACCCCCCAGACTTGCCGTCCCCAGCAACCAAGTTATATTTTTATGCACAGCAACAGACGGTGCTTCAGTGGCAGAAGAAGGCTTCTAAATGCGTTCGCCTTATATTATCATCAAGTTGCGAACATACCAGCCTGGATTTAACAAACAAACGTGTTGAATACCTGGACTTGACGAATCCATTCAGCTGTGAATGCTAAAAACAGCTCTCTGCGGGGAAGCTTACAGAGTTACATGTTGTAGCGCCTTCTGTGGGGAAGCTTACGGAGCTTAGAGATTTAGACATGATCAAAAAACCTTTGTAATTTTTGCATCGTCTGTAAGGTTGTTTGTTTTTGTGCTTGTAAGGTTGTTTGTTGTCCTCGACGAAGCAGTTCACATGTCCTAAAATCAATCCAGTTTCTGTCGTTTTCTCTCGACGTTTTAAAGAGTCTCTAGTCCCGTGGAAATGAGGGGATGAACGTTTGCTCTCGACCTAGATGAGGGCCGAACACATAGTCACGGCATTGTGTTACCGGCATGTAGAACCATGTCCCTCATGACCTCATGGCCATCTCTCCAGCAATGAATGTGCCGCCTGCAACATTTTGCAATGCAGATAACGAGCGCCTTGCGTGACCTCATGTCCCTATGCTCAGCGCAACTGCCTTGAGGTCACTGCACTCTGTTTGAACTATATGGGTGATAGACAGCCTTTGCGGTATTAGGGCACAGCCGTGCGTTCCCTGCATGTAAAATGGTTCCTCTCGTGGCGTCTGATAATTAACGTCTGAACAGATGGTCGTGCATGTGAAACTATGCTTATTTTGTCCCGACGGCGCTGCATCTCTGACAGTTATGTTGCGGCACTCTTTTTGAATAGGCGGAGCGACCGAAAATATTTTGAACACAAAGTCACGGTACGTGCATTTTCTGCACGTATATACGTGCCTCTAATGACCGGACCAGTGCCTCTAATAGTGAACGTGTAAGCGGAAAACATTGGCAAGATTGTTCGGCTGGGACCTGTGAAAACATTGACATGTATAGAGGCAAAACCGTGCATCTGATTTATGTACTACCGTGCTTGTATTGACCGCCCGTCCGTGCCTCTTTATGTAAACTCATTTGTGGAACTGATAGTTGTCTTGCAACTGCCACATGCCTTTTTGGTGTACAATGCACATTTCATAGACACAAGGATAGGTTTTGTTTGTGGCACCGGCACCGGACCTCGGTTCCCTTCTTCCTCTCTCAGTTATCATATATATCCTTTTCTGGATATGCGCAGTGAATACCTAGCCGTCTCTTCATATTCACCGCGCACGGCGTTTCTTGGATGCGGCGGGATACCCCGGCAAATGGATGTGGAGATGGAGTCCACTGCCCGTAACACCAAGATGTCAAGGCTGTCCTCCGGGGATTCGGTGCCGGTCAAAGGGGCGAGAAGCGGTGATTGCCCGCCCCCTGGATCCGAGGAGCAATCCAGGACGGTGCTCGGACATCATCAGCGGCCTCTCCATATTCACCACGAAGTGGAGTCTGGTCCGGACATCATCAGCGGCCTCCCGGACGCCGTCCTAGGTGAGATTGTCTCCCGTCTCCCCACCAAGGACGGTGCTCGCACCCAAGTCCTCGCAAGTCGCTGGCGACCCCTATGGTGCAAGGCCCCTCTCAATCTAGACTGCCGTGAGATCCCTGTCGGTCATCTTCTTAAACCCCTAGATAGAGTTCATTGGGATATTGTCGGCATGAAAATCTCAACGGGGGAGCTCCTCCGCGTAAGATACTCCGGAACTTTTAATAGTGGAGAACCTGTCGGTGATGGTGTGAGCCTCCCGGAAGCCGTCCTTTCCGGTCATGAGGGCGCAGTTCGTCGCCTCTGCATACCGGCGTGCTACCTCCAATGCAGGCGCTCTGCCGTTGACGCCTGGCTTCGATCCCGTAAACTCGACAATATCGAGGTGCTTGAGTTCTACTACATGCTCCCACAAATTATGAGTCAAGATGCCATACTACCATTCACATGCCCTTCATATACGCCCTCAGCACCTACGTCGATCTTTCGGTTTTCCTCCTCTCTCCACACCGTCACCTACGCTCTTTGTGAAATAATAGACAGTTTAGTATCAATGCTTGAACTACCACTGGTGAAGAGACTTTCCCTTGTTGATGTTGTTATATCAGACGTCTCGTTGCAAAGCATAATCCACAGTAGCTGTCCTGCACTCCACTGCCTGCTGCTTGTTCGGTCTATCCGGATGGCTTTCCATGACCATTCCCTCATAATAAACTCATCTGGCATTGTAAGCATTGGTATCCGTCATCACGCTGGGAAACTCATTATAGAGGATGCGCCCTCACTTCAACGGTTGACTCACGATAATCGTAGCATGGACCTGGAGATAACAATCATATCTGCACCTAAATTGGAGACCTTGGGCAAATTTTCTGATGGTTTTGCTGATTCCATCAATGTACGTCAGCATACAGTTATTCAGGTACTTACTTTTCGAAAATATTGACAGTTTGTTCGAGTAAACAAGTTCTAACTAATCCAACCTTTATTCCATTAATATTATGATATGTGCTCCCTGAAGTGTTTGCCGACGGTCAGCATATCAATAGTGTTGCAACCTGTCAAGACGTTGTTTGTCAGCATGGATTATAATGTGGACAAGGTCGTTCGCTTGATGCAATGCTTTCGAAGCTTGGAGAACTTGTTCATCGAGGTGATGATTTTTCACACGTGGCATTTGAAAGTCCATAGCATGCATAGTGTACTAGTTCATCCGTGTGAAAATGCTTGTCTTTATAATTGCTTTAGAACTATACTGTTGCACCTGTTTCTAGACATGTTTTATAGTGTTTGATACACCTGCATGTCTTCGTCTACACAAAGATCTGAGAGGGAGAAACTTTTTATGAGGGATGTTATAGAATTAATCGTTCATTTGCTGCCTCAACCGTAAGCATTTTCAATCTTGTATATTTTAGGCAGGAGGCTCCAATGAAAAAAGTGATATGAATGAGTCGCATGATGAGCACCAGCTGTTTCTCAAGCACCATGGCATTCGCCTGAAGACGGTAACGCTGGAAGACTATGAACCCTGTGACAATAGCATTGCATTTGCCACATTCTTTATTCTCAATGCAACGGTGTTGGAGACCATCAAGCTTAAGTTTTGCATCGCCGTAGACTTCACAAAAGGTTTTTACGAACACCAACAAGAGGTGCTTCAGTGGTACAACAAGGCTTCTAGGCATGCTGGCCTTATATTGTCATCGAGTTGCAGCCACAGGTACTTGGACTTAGAGATGGCATGCATCGAGTACTTGGATTTGACGGAACCATTCACTTGTGAGTGCTGAATACAATGCTGGTGTTAGATGTTGCTGCACCCTTTTGTAGTCTAGACGTGATCAAACGATGCTTGTATATTTTGCACCGTCTGTAAGCTTGTACCTTCTTGGACCGTCTGTGCACCTACGAAGGTGCTCACAGCTTCTTAAATAAATCTTTTTGTGTATCTTTATGCTGTTGGCTACAATATTTTTATCGTCTCAAGACATCTGGAAATGCCGAAAACTGTGCATTCCATGGACCACACACTAGAATCTAGCTAGTAGTGTGCGTTTGCTCCATTAGCAACAGTGCAGATTCTCCCACACGTCCGTGCTTTTCCTACTATACATTCTAATAGCGCCTGATGAATGAATGACATAGGTTATTCATGTGTCACTTCCTTCGAAGGCCTCTGCCGTAGGCAGCATGACTTTTCCTCTGTTTCAACGGATCTGCTTTACAAAAAACTGTGTTGCTAGTAAACGCACGGCCGCGCTTTCCGTTTTACATCGCGGAAGTTCCCGGCAAAAAACCGTGCTTCGTGTTTCCCTCTAGCACACGCACACCCGTGGATCTAACGCGTGCAGACCCGTGCGTCTAGTCACCATACATCCGTGCTTTCCGTTTTACATCGCTGAAGTTCCCGGCAAAATACCGTGCTTCGTGTTTCCCTCTAGCACATGCACACCCGTGGATCTAACGCCTGCAGACCCGTGCGTCTAGTTACCATACATCCGTGCTTTCCGTTTTACATCGCGGAAGTTCCTGGCAAAATACGGTGCTTCGTGTTTCCCTCTAGCACACGCATACCCGTGGATCTACCGCGTGCAGACCTGTGCGTGTTGTTAGCATACAACCGTGCTTTCCTTTTTACATCGGGGAAGTTCCTGGCAAAAAACCGTGCTTCGTGTATCCCTCTACCACACGCACACCCGTGGATCTACCGCGCAAACAACCGTGCGTGTTGTTAGCATACAACCGTGCTTTCCTTTTTACATCGGGGAAGTTCCTGGCAAAAAACCACGCGTCGTGTTTCCCTCTACCACACGCACACCCGTGGATCTACCGCGTAAACACCCGTGCGTGTTTTTAGCATAGATCCGTGCATTCCTTTTTTACATCGGGGAAGTTCCTGGCAAAAAATCATGCTTCGTGTTTCCCTCTACCACACGCACACCCGTGGATCTACCGCGTAAACAACCGTGCGTGTTGTTAGCATAGATCCGTGCTTTCCTTTTTTACATCAGGGAAGTTCCTGGCAAAAAACCGTGCTTCGTGTTTCCCTCTACCACACGCACACCCGTGGACCTACCGCGTAAACACCCGTGCATATTCCGTGCATACATTCGTGATTCGCAATGGTTCTTGATACTGCCCTATATTTTTTTATCTTTTCTGTGTTTACAACTTTATCTTTTTGTGTTTTATTTTTTAAAGTAATTCCTTCTTCTGTTTTTTAAAATTTATTTATTTTGGGTTTCTCTTAATTTTAAGTTTGTTTCCTTGTTTATTGATTGATGCTGTTAAATTAGCTAAAATATTGATGCTGTAAACGCCTGTGGATGGCACGATGGTTAACAAAAAATATTGATCAAAGAAAAAACACACGATCACAGACGAACCCATGGTCCCATCGGTTGCATCAGTAAAACCCACGATCACAGAACAACCCACGATCTCCACGACCGCATCACCATGGGAGATCGTGCGGTTCCTCCCTTGCGGCCACCCCGCCCATAATTACAGACCTCCAGAACAACATAGATCACCATTGCGCTGCCATCACTTCCCCTCCCACTCTTCCCTCTCCACGAGAAATCCACGAATCCTTCTCCAGGGCTCCCGACGATGGGTTTCATCAGGGAACTCAAGGAGGTGGAGGCACACGGCACCATCAAGTTGCACGTGATCCACACCAACGACCTGAAGAAGGTGGAGGAAACGATCAAGCACTACGAGCAGCACCTCAAGTACCAGCGCAACAAGATCGTCGGTGTTGATGTCGAGTACACCGAACAAGATCGACATGAAGTACAAGATGACCGACCAAGATCACAGGCTCTGGGACAAGATGTCCCTGCCCGAGAAGCACATCGAGTATGCGGCAAAGGACGCTTACGCCACGTACGAGATATGGAGCCGCCTCACCGTCGCCCAGGACGGACTTCGCCGTGCAAAGCTGGAGAAGTCCAAGAAGCGCGCCAACAACTAGTGAAGATGAAGTTGATGCACCCCAAGAAGTATCTTCAAGATTGCTCGTAGTCATCTTAGATTACAAGTTAATTTGCTTTCGAGTTGTTAGTTTGCTTTTGCTTTCCCCAGTGTGCTTGTGATGTAGTTGATTTGCTTTGGAATCATGTAGTAGTTTGCTTAAGTACGAAACAAGCTTAGTCTGATGTACATTACTAGATGCTGGAGTAGTATGTTGGAGTAGTATGCTGGTGAAGATGAAGTTTTCCCTCTAACATACCACGGCCATAGAACCTCCTTCATGTGTCACTTCCTTCGAAGGCCTCTGTCGTAGCAGCATGTCTTTTCCTCTGTTTCAACGGATCTGCTTTAAAAAAAACTGTGTTGCTACTGAACGCACGGCCGCACTTTCCGTTTTACATCACGGAAGTTCCCGGCAAAAAACCATGTTTCGTGTTTCCCTCTAGCACATGCACACCCGTGGATCTAACATGTGCAGACCCGTGCGTCTAGTTACCATACAACCGTGCTTTCCGTTTTACATCACGGAAGTTCCCGACAAAAAACTGTGCTTCGTGTTTCCCTCTAGCACACGCACACCCGTGGATCTAATGTGTGCAGACCCGTGCGTCTAGTTACCATACATCCATGCTTTCCGTTTTACATCACGGAAGTTCCCGGCAAAAAACCGTGCTTCGTATTTCGCTCTAGCACATGCACACCCGTGGATCTAACGCGTGCAAACCCGTGCATCTAGTTACCATACATCTGTGCTTTCCGTTTTACATCGCGGAAGTTCCTGGCAAAATACGGTGCTTCGTGTTTCCCTCTAGCACACACACACCCGTGGATCTAACGCGTGCAGACCCGTGCGTCTAGTTACCATACATCCGTGATTTCCGTTTTACATCACGGAAGTTCCCGGCAAAAAACCGTGCTTCGTGTTTCCCTCTAGCACACGCACACCCGTGGATCTAACGCATGCAGACCCGTGCGTCTAGTTACCATACATCCGTGCTTTCCGTTTTACATCATGGAAGTTCCCGGCAAAAAAACATGCTTCGTGTTTCTCTCTAGCACACGCACACCCATGGATCTAACGCGTGCAGACCCGTGCGTCTAGTTACCATACATCCGTGCTTTCCGTTTTACATCACGGAAGTTCCCGGCAAAAAACCGTGCTTCGTGTTTCCCTCTAGCACACGCACACCCGTGGATCTAACGCGTGCAGACCCGTGCGTCTAGTTACCATACATCCGTGCTTTCCGTTTTACATCGCGGAAGTTCCTGGCAAAATACGGTGCTTCGTGTTTCCCTCTAGCACACGCACACCCGTGGATCTAACGCGTGCAGACCCGTGTGTCTAGTTACCATACATCCGTGCTTTCCGTTTTACATCGCGGAAGTTCCTGGCAAACTACGGTGCTTCGTGTTTCCCTCTAGCACACGCACACCCGTGGATCTAACGCGTGCAGACCCGTGCGTCTAGTTACCATACATCCGTGCTTTCCATTTTACATCGCGGAAGTTCCTGGCAAAATACGGTGCTTCGTGTTTCCCTCTAGCACATGCACACCCGTGGATCTACCGCGTGCAGACCCGTGCGTGTTGTTAGCATACAACCGTGCTTTCCTTTTTACATCGGGGAAGTTCCTGGCCAAAAACCGTGCTTCGTGTTTCCCTCTACCACACGCACACCCGTGGATCTACCGCATAAACAACCGTGCGTGTTTTTAGCATAGATCCGTGCTTTCCTTTTTACATCAGGGAAGTTCCTGGCAAAAAACCGTGCTTCGTGTTTCCCTCTACCACACGCACACCCGTGGATCTACCGCGTAAACAACCATGCGTGTTGTTAGCATAGATCCGTGCTTTCCTTTTTACATCGGGGAAGTTCCTGGCAAAAAACCGTGCTTCGTGTTTCCCTCTACCACACGCACACCCGTGGACCTACCGCGTAAACACCCGTGCATATTCCGTGATACATTCGTGATTCGCAATGGTTCTTGATACTGCCCTATATTTTTTTATCTTTTCTGTGTTTACAACTTTATCTTTTTGTGTTTTATTTTTTAAAGTAATTCCTTCTTCTGTTTTTTTAAATTTATTTATTTTGGGTTTCTCTTAATTTTAAGTTTGTTTCCTTGTTTATTGATTGATGCTGTTAAATTAGCTAAAATATTGATGCTGTAAACGCCTGTGGATAGCACGGTGGTTAACAAAAAATATTGATCAAAGAAAAAAACACACGATCACAGACGAACCCACGGTCCCATCGGTTGCATCAGTAAAACCCACGATCACAGAAGAAGAACAACCCATGACCACATCACCATGGGAGATCGTGCGGTTCCTCCCTTGCGGCCACCCCGCCCATAATTACAGACCTCCAGAACAACATAGATCACCATTGCGCTGCCATCACTTCCCCTCCCACTCTTCCCTCTCCACGAGAAATCCACGAATCCTTCTCCAGGGCTCCCGACGATGGGTTTCATCAGGGAACTCAAGGAGGTGGAGGCACACGGCACCATCATGTTGCACGTGATCCACACCAACGACCTGAAGAAGCTGGAGGAAACGATCAAGCACTACGAGCAGCAAGTCAAGTACCAGCGCAACAAGATCGTCGGTGTTGATGTCGAGTACACCGATGAGTCAGCGCACAAGCAGAAGGCCGCCCTTGTCCAGCTCTCCATCGGCAAGACCCAGCCGGTGCTGCTGTTCCAACTGAGCGCCGCCGAAGACAAGTGCACGGTGTTTGACAACTTCCTGGCAGACACAACGTACACTTTTGCTGGCTTCTCCATCGACCAGGACATCGAGAAGCTTGACCGCGTTGGCCTGGAGATCGGCCACTTCGTCGATGTCTAGAAGGAATGGAGGGTGCCCAAAAGCACCAAGTACTTGGACTCGCTTGGCGACGTCTCCAGCATGCTCATCGACGACTACTACGTCGACATGAAGTACAAGATGACCGACCAAGATCACAGGCTCTGGGACAAGATGCCCTTGCCCAAGAAGCACATCGAGTATGCGGCAAAGGACGCTTACGCCACGTACGAGATATCGAGCCGCCTCACCGTCGCCCATGACGGTTTCGCCGTGCAAAGCTGGAGAAGTCCAAGAAGCGCGCCAGCAACTGGTGAAGATGAAGTTGATGCACCCCAAGAAGTATCTTCAAGATTGCTCGTAGTCATCTTAGATTACAAGTTAATTTGCTTTCGAGTTGTTAGTTTGCTTTTGCTTTCCCCAGTGTGCTTGTGATGTAGTTGATTTGCTTTGGAATCATGTAGTAGTTTGCTTAAGTACGAATCAAGCTTAGTCTGATGTACATTACTAGATGCTAGAGTAGTATGCTGGAGTAGTATGCTGGTGAAGATGAAGTTTTCCCTCTAACATACCACGGCCATAGAACCTCTTTCATGTGTCACTTCCTTCAAAGGCCTCTGCCGTAGCAGCATGTCTTTTCCTCTGTTTCAACGGATCTGCTTTACAAAAGACTGTGCTGCTAGTAAACGCACGGCCGCGCTTTCCGTTTTACATCACGGAAGTTCCCGGCAAAAAACCGTGCTTCGTGTTTCCCTCTAGCACACGCACACCCGTGGATCTAACGCGTGCAGACCCGTGCGTCTAGTTACCATACATCCGTGCTTTCCGTTTTACATCACGGAAGTTCCCCGCAAAAAACCGTGCTTCGTGTTTCCCTCTAGCACACGCACACCCGTGGATCTAACGCGTGCAGACCCGTGCGTCTAGTTACCATACATCCGTGCTTTCCGTTTTACATCACGGAAGTTCTCGGCAAAAAACCGTGCTTCGTGTTTCCCTCTAGCACACGCACACCCGTGGATCTAACGCGTGCAGACCCGTGCGTGTAGTTACCATACATCCGTGCTTTCCGTTTTACATCGCGGAAGTTCCTGGCAAAATATGGTGCTTCATGTTTCCCTCTAGCACACGCACACCTGTGGATCTAACGCGTGCAGACCCGTGCGTCTAGTTACCATACATCCGTGCTTTCCGTTTTACATCACGGAAGTTCCCGACAAAAACCATGCTTCGTGTTTCCCTCTAGCACACGCACACCCGTGGATCTAACGCGTGCATACCCCTGCGTGTAGTTACCATACATCCGAGCTTTCCGTTTTACATCACGGAAGTTCCCGGCAAAAAACCGTGCTTCGTGTTTCCCTCTAGCACACGCAAACCCGTGGATCTAACGCGTGCAGACCCGTGCGTCTAGTTACCATACATCCGTGCTTTCCGTTTTACATCACGGAAGTTCTCAGCAAAAAACCGTGCTTCGTGTTTCCCTCTAGCACACGCACACCCGTGGATCTAACGCGTGCATACCCGTGCGTCTAGTTACCATAAATCCATGCTATCCGTTTTACATCGCGGAAGTTCCTGGCAAAATATGGTGCTTCGTGTTTCCCTCTAGCACACGCACACCCGTGGATCTACCGTGTGCAGACCCGTGCGTGTTGTTAGCATACAACCGTGCTTTCCTTTTTACATTACGGAAGTTCCTGGCAAAAAACCGTGCTTCGTGTTTCCCTCTACCACACGCACACCCGTGGATCTACCGTGCAAACACCCGTGAGTATTGTTAGCATACAACCGTGCTTTCCTTTTTACATCGGGGAAGTTCCTGGCAAAAAACCGTGCTTCGTGTTTCCCTCTACCACACGCACACCCGTGGATCTACCGGGCAAACACCCGTGCGTATTGTTAGCATACAACCGTGCTTTCCTTTTTACATCGGGGAAGTTCCTGGCAAAAAACCGTGCTTCGTGTTTCCCTCTACCACACGCACACCCGTGGATCTACCGCGTAAACAACCGTGTGTGTTTTTAGCTTAGATCCGTGCTTTCCTTTTTACATCGGGGAAGTTCCTGGCAAAAAACCGTGCTTCGTGTTTCCCTCTACCACACGCACACCCGTGGATCTACTGCGCAAACACCCGTGCGTATTGTTAGCATACAACCGTGCTTTCCTTTTTACATCGGGGAAGTTCCTGGCAAAAAACCGTGCTTCGTGTTTCCATCTACCACACGCACACCCATGGATCTACCGCGTAAACAACCGTTTGTATTTTTAGCTTAGATCCGTGCTTTCCTTTTTTACATCGGGGAAGTTCCTGGCAAAAAACCGTGCTTCGTGTTTCCCTCTACCACACGCACACCCGTGGACCTACCGCGTAAA
Organism: Elymus sibiricus; assembly: GCA_039707655.1. Classification (NCBI taxonomy): domain Eukaryota; kingdom Viridiplantae; phylum Streptophyta; class Magnoliopsida; order Poales; family Poaceae; genus Elymus; species Elymus sibiricus. The sequence continues at coordinate 75,841,614 of CM077663.1, read as the reverse complement.
CACCCGTGCATATTCCGTGTATACATTCGTGATTCGCAATGGTTCTTCCCTCTACCACACGCACACCCGTGGACCTACCGCGTAAACACCCGTGCATATTTCGTGCATACATTCGTGATTCACAATGGTTCTTGATACTGCCCTATATTTTTTTTATCTTTTCTGTGTTTACAATTTTATCTTTTTGTGTTTTATTTTTTAAAATAATTCCTTCTTCTGTTTTTTAAAATTTATTTATTTTGGGTTTCTCTTAATTTTAAGTTTGTCTCCTTGTTTATTTATTGATGCTGTTAAATTAGCTAATTTTGCACAGCCATTTTTAAACAGCCGTGTACAGACAAATAAAGCTACAGATACATTTTCAAACTGCAGTGTACATACAGACATTTTGAAACAGCCGTGTACACAGACAGACACACGAAACAAAAACTTCTAGTTGGAGTGTAACTTACTCCAACTAGCCCGCCCCCATTACCCATTTCACAGAGAGACTGTTAACTTACTCAAACGTGGCACCCCACTACCCCTCCACGCACCCCACTACCACACTACCGCCGGTTCAGTTTCCCAAACATTTATATAGGCGCCACCCCAGTCATAGAGTCCCTTGCCATTCGAACTGTTTCTTTTTTCCTCGGTTTCTCCTCTCCTCCATTCCTCTCATCGTCTTCCTCGGAAACTCTGATATTTCGACGTGATCTGATCCCTTTTTATTCTTCCTTGGGTTGTTTTGTTCAGGCACTTCATTGAGGTCTGCAGTGGTTCCATCTTCCTTTCTCTGTGCGATTAGCGTGGCCCTCATTCTTTAGGGTTCCTCGTATAAATTTCATGTGCTTATTCATTTGTTGTACACTAGTTTGATTTTTCTGACTGAAATCGTGAAGCAACCATTTGTTCAGGGTTTCTCTCTTTCTTTTTTTTTGCTGTTTTCCTATGTAGATGTTATGCCTTCAACTAGAGCAAGCATTCGTTTAGTTCCTGATAGTGTTTTTTTGTAGATCTGGTTTGTTGGAACAGTTATCAATCAAATAGACATTCTTATTCTTCTGTATCTGATTTATTTGGGTTCTCAATTTTTGTAGATGGACACATATGCTTCTGCATCATCAAAGAGAAAAGGAGAGGTTTCTAAGGTTACAAAGTTGCTCTATAATTACTGTAGTAGTATGCTTATGTTTATTTTGTGTTATGATTTCATATTGTTATTTACATGTTAATCCTTCTGTCGTAGGCCAAAAGGCCCAGAGTGAATTGTGATGAAGTTGAAGATGACACTTGTCGTGTAAGTTGATTTTTTTGCCATTCAAGTTTGTAAAAGCTTTCTTACTGTTTATATGTTTAAAAGCTACAGACTATTAATTACTACTATTTTTGTTCTTCTTTTTTATTGTTTACATGCTTAAAATGCTTGTTTAGTTGTCTTGTTGATTATCTATTTGTCAAGTTATTAATTTCTTCATTCTTTTTTTCTTTTTTGTAGTTGTATGATCGAGCACCGCAGGTTCTAGAGATTGCCATTTCCACAAAGGAGCAGCTAGGCCTCCATTATGGTCTGGTTGGCAATGTTGCTGTCTTCTCAGTGTCACGCAACTTGTTCCCAGCATCATTCTGTGTTGCTTATGCACTTCACGACTATCTTGGCGATTGGTCATTTAAGGTAGCAGACCATTTCATCAAAGACGAGGTTGTTGTCAAGTTTGACAACCTGTTCTCTGTGAATGCTGTCCATGGAAAGAATTTCAAGCAAGGTGCAAGCACTAACAATTATGCAGTTATGATGGCTACCAAAGTTGTGGAGATGAACCCTTGCAAGCCTGATTGGTTTGTTCTTACAAAGACTCAAATCATTTGACCTGTCCCTTCTTCCGACAGTGTCTCTACTGTTGATGCTGGTGCTGCTGAAGCTCCCAAAGATGTTCGTGGGGGCGCGAGTGGTTCTGCTTGAGGAAATGCATAAGGTGCTGGTGCTGCTGAAGCTCTAATAGACATCAATTTATCTGTTTTATGTCTAATGATCTATCTATTGTATGAATATGTATTAGTGAACTACCAGTACCTCTACTTTTTTAGTTGTTAAATGTAATGTCGCAGGTTCTGAATCTAGTTTGAATGGAATGTGTGGAAACTAAGTTTTTATCAACATGGTCTTTGAAGATTTTAATGTTCCTATTTTCTTTCTTATTTTTGTTATTTTTCAAACCTGAAACACATGTGTGTTCGTAGGACTTATGAAGTAGATTTTTTTTGTAATAACAGCTGTAGAGCTAATTTTTCTTGTGCAAGAGAAACACCCGTGGACCTACCGCGTAGTCACCCATGCGTCTACCTAGCGTACATCCGTGGTTTTCGTTTTACATCACCGAAGTTCCTGGCAAAAAACACAAACTTTCGTGTTTCCCTCTAGCACACGCACACCCAAACCCGTGGACCTACCGCGTGCGCACCCGTGTGTTTACCTAGCGTCCATCCGTGGTTTTCGTTTTACATCACCGAAGTTCCTGGCAAAAAACCCAAACTTTCATGTTTCCCTCCAGCACACGCACACCCAAACCCGTGGACCCACCGCGTACGCACCCGTGCGTCTACCTAGCGTCCATCCGTGGTTTTCGTTTTACATCACCGAAGTTCCTGGCAAAAAACCCAAACTTTTGTGTTTCCCTCCAGCACAGGCACACCCACACCCGTGGACCTACCGCGTACGCACCAGTGCGTTTACCTAGCGTACATCCGTGGTTTTCGTTTTACATCACCGAAGTTCCTGGCAAAAAACCCAAACCTTCGTGTTTCCCTACCGCACACGCACACCCGTGGACCTACCGCGTACGCACCCGTGGTTTTCGTTTTACATCACCGAAGTTCCTGGCAAAAAACCATCCCTATTAACTTCAAGACGCCCGCGAGGAGTGATCCCAAATTAGCACCACTTCATCCCTTGCTTAGATTCTTACATCCATACAAAACATGCAAAATAAAAAAAGTACGTACTACATAGCTACTCCTCATCGGAGATGTGAACTATTGTATGGCAGGTGTGTCAGACGGTGGATGGCCTATTTTGTCAAATGAATCAATCGATGTGCTGCCTTCATTATCGTGCATATCCTTAATATAAATCCGTGCTTCTATTTTACATCACAGACGTTCCTACATAATACGCTGCTTCCTTCCTATTTTCCGTCTAATACCATGCTTCATAATTCCGTAGTATCCGTGCCTTTCGCGCAGTGGACCTGCTGCGTACACACCCGTGCATCTCGCTAGTATAAATCCATGCTTCCTATTTTACTTTGAACAGAAATATTTATCAGGCGAAGCAAGAGTGAAACTGCCTCATGCAGCTAATGTATGACACTTGGAATGAACCAACGACGTTTGCAATCTAATATATATGAGATGAACAGCATGTCATGGGTCTTTTGGATCTCCATTAATATTTCAATACAACATTCATATCTAGAACACTACAACTACACGGGCTCTATGCGAGGTTGCAAAAAATAACATCAACACCCGGTTCCATGTCCAATCATAAATTTATACCAGACGAATAGTTTTCCCAATGCTGTCCAATCAACATGATACCTAACAATCATTCTTCAAGAATTTCCTTGATCATGAGAAGCTCATACCTATTCGCAGAGCCTTTCTCAACAAGATCAGAGACAACGGTTACCATCTTCTTCTTATTCCCCTTCAGCATATTCACCTCCTGCTCCAGAAAATCTCTGTCCAGCTTGGTCTCATCTCTCTCCTCCTCGATATTCCGAACAGCACCCGTGAGACATGCGTGGATGGACTTGAGCTCTTTATGATCGATGTCGAGTTGCTTCTTCTGCCTTCCAAGGTTCTTGAGCTTAAGGTTCAATTGTTCGACGTCCTTTTTAAGCTTGCTTATCTCTTCTTTCTGTTCCTGGCGTTCGCCATTACCCTTGTGCAACATCTGCCAAAGTTTGAGCAGGCACCTCTGCATTATAAGAGGCCAAGGCTGATCAACCGATTTCACAACTCCACAGTTCACTCCTCTCTGCAAGGGAAACAAAAAGGGAAGAAACAAATGTGAACAGAGATTATTAACGTACTACACGGGATTTCAAATTGCACTAACTTTCTTCTAACGAGCCTCAATTAATTGCGCCTGGCGAAGAAACAAATGGGAACAACCAACACCAGTAAAACTATCTTATTTAGAAAGTATGCGTTAAGTTAGAAATTATCTTAGTACAAGTAATATCTTTTCCTCGAGAAACTAGCGAACGTTAAACAGTAGCCTAGTAGAAAGCTAGATATAATAGGCAATGACTTTTAAAAGTAGTAAGATAGATACAATAAAGAGCGACCTTAAAATTTTGTTTGTAAATTCCTCTTATAATGGTTCAAACTAAAAAGGTTTTGTTTGTAACTATGTCTCCTATTTGCAACCAACTTGATGTAACAAAGAAATAACAGGGATTTCGAAAGTGGCTAACTTTGACAGCACACCCGTAGAACCTCCTTCCTGTGTCAATTCCTTCGAAGGCCACACATCTCAAAGGCTTGGTGTCGTGGAGCACGCAGTAAAGAGGGAGACCTTCCTCTTCACCATGAAAATCTTGGTCTACGATTGTATCAGGGTTCTCCTACTAGCACACAAGTACCTTTTGAGGTCAACTCAAATATTCCCAAAAACAAAACACCAAAATCAGAACTGCTCATGTAAGCGGAAATATGTTACATAGAAATCGAAGTCCATGTCATGGAAGTACATCTCTTCATTCTTCATCTCTTTGCTGATCTTAGATGTCGACATGGTACAACGGCTGTGGGCAGAAGCGGCGCCGTCTTACTCATCGTATCAATGAATATACAAGGGGGTTGGGGGTGGTTTGGAGAGATGGGGAAAGAGAGCTAAGGACGCGGTGATACACAAAGAAGGCACCGCGTAGGGCACGAGGATCCTCTGCCATTTGGCACCCTGTCGTTCTGGCACTGACACGTGGGTCCGTTGGGAATCTGACCCACATGTCAGTGGCCCAACCCTCGCAGGGAGTTTTCACATGGTCCCACTCCACCAAACGTCTGTCCGGGTGACGAAAGATCCCACCTACTTACCACTTTTTTTTTCTTTCTGGTATTTTTCTTGCGCCGGGAGGAGTACTTGGCGTGACGAAGCGGCATTTACAGAGGGAAGTAATGGGGTGAACTCGCAGATGTTACTTCTATCTCTCGCGTCTCTCTATCTCCCTCTCTACCTCTCCCTCTCTCTTATTACAGACATTTTTTAGTTTCAACAAGACATCCATTTCTCCAATAATTACTCCATAAATACGAGGCTGTCTGTTTCTCCGCTTTATCCTCACATATGGTTCTTTCACTTTAGCTCATTCCCCTCTTTCTGTCTACGGTTCGTCTGTCTTACTTAGATCTCCACACTTTTTACAGTGTTTTTCAGTTAGCGTGTGTCAGATTCCTGCATATGTTACCCCTTTTTAAGTATTTGGGCGAACAATCTTGAGGGAATGGAGTTGGTTGTTTTCCGCCAGTCTCTGCCACTCGTGGTAGATGTGTGAAGTTTTCTTTATATAAACACTAACATCAAAGGATATATATTACTTTGTCTTTTCTCATTAGATTGAGTATATTACACTGATGCATAGTCTTTTAATTGTCTCTTGGCATAAATGGTTACGCATGTTGTCATAGATCTATTTAGTCTTTTTCTAGATCTGATGCATCTCAGTCTTATATATTGTTTTATATTCGCACACAGCAATGAACTGTGATGTTTGCTGGAACCTCGGTTGTCATGGTGGTGAATCCGCTGTTGACAGCTCTTTCTTGATTGTCCCTTTGCCTCGTTGTTATGAGTCGTGCCTGGTAAATTTTGGGTATCGGTAACAAGAACATTTGTTTTGTGCCTTTGCTTCTACCGTTCTTACATAAGGAATAATATTAATCGAGCAATATAAGAGATATAAATAATGACACATAATCATTCTTGTTAGTAGCTTTTTGGCATGGTTGTTTTGATCTATGAATCATATATACTTATTTTTTCTTCTTATTTGGGAGTATGTCCCTTGCTATTACCGGAAGCAGGTCCTCTCTTTGATTTCTTTATGGAAAGAAGAAGCTTTAGATGATGGATTTGAAGAAGATGATTTGAACCTTGTGTTTGGCACCGACGAGGAGTTGTCATACAATATTAAGTTTACCGATTGCGCTGACAGGTCCAAGTTTCATGGTCCTGGGTGGGAAAAGATGATACACGACTATGGTCTGCGTTACGGTGATATTATTAAACTGGATTTGCAAGGCGAAGATTTCTTCTTTCACATTGATATGCAGTTGAATGAATCTCGAGGGAGTCACAAAGCCGTTCCCAAACCTTCTGTTGGTATGTTACACTCGCCTATCAAGAGACCATGTGATCCGAATCTCGACGAAGATCGTCTGACTAAATATTTGTTTTTACCATGTAGTGTGAGATTTATCCTTTATAGTGACCCTGTAGTCAATATTTCTAAGTATACCGTATTTAACTTTTCAATTCATTCTGACAAATTGATTTACCATGCAGCCACCATTTTTTGCTTCAGACATGCTGACTTATAGATTATTTTATTGTTCAGCTCTTCAAGATCTCAGTATATCCCAGAGAAGCTACATAGACAAGACTGTCTACACCCGAGGCATAAAACTTTCATATACTGAAATGGTGTGCGTGACCAACCTTGTTTTAAGTGCTAAGAACATCCCTGTCATTGCCTTCGTGCACTGTCTAAATTTTAGCAACGTTCAGAAAGGCCGTTTGGTTAGTCATTTTTTGTTTCTACAAGCCAATCTCCACATGTCACTCCCCTTGATGCAATGGCACAACTTACAATGGTTTGTTTTTGTACAGAAAATACCTACTGTTGTTACCGATGCTCTCAGGATGAAGCTTGGATATTTTCCTCTAAAGGGCAGCATCAGACTTGTTGAACTTTCTAGTTCCGTCGATTTGCCTGGCACGTACTGCTTGCAAAAAGATGGAAGGTTGGCAATATCCGGGTTATCTGCTTTGACAAATGCAGCTAGGTTGACAATAGACTCGGTTGTGCTCTTCACAATCCTCAGGGGAGCCGTGGCCGATAAGGAGTTGCTCTCACTTGTAATTGCTGGTCTCTACAAGAAAACTGTCTGAAGTGTGGCGCTTGCAGCAGGGCTCGGTTGCACAAACAATCGTTCAACTTTTGCGTCGTTTGTTAGCTAGATACACAACTCTGGTGGATCAACTGCAGGTGGGACTAAGAAACCGTGGCTCTTCTGTATGTAAACCCGTGCGTCTTCTGAATGCAAAGTCGTGCTCCTGTTGTCCTTGCGGCCGTGATTCTCAGAGTGAACGTGTCAACGCAATTTTCTACGATACTTGTGTTTTACCCAGGCACGACCGTGTACGTAGCACCTACGAAACCGTGCGTCCAAGGGTGTACAATTCAGCGGAAATGCTTGCAAGGTGTTGAGCCGTACCTTTTGACAATGAAGGTGTGACTGGAAACATTCGCAATACTATAACTAAAAATGTTCAGATCCAGACGGCTAAAAAATATATAACTCTGCTTTTTTAATGTTTGGATTGACACATTTCCGTGCGCTTGTGTGTTGGAGATTGTTGAGCTCTACAGGCACGGTTCCATGTGCAGTAAAGCCACAGCCGTGTACTAGAATTTTAACAGTGACTGTGCACGGGCTTGTAGCCTCTGCGTGCACGGTTTTGCACAGTAACAGGTTTTACCCTCTTACCCTAGGTGAGAGGCGGCATTCGTGGCTCTCCCGTGGTGCACATCTTTCGTCAGCGAAATTCAACGGGGGCATGAATCTTCAGACCTCTGGGGCACACTTCTTCAATGGGAAGGGGCACGCGCGTGCCCCTGTGTGTTGGAGATCGTTGCGCTGTGACAGGGTTTCCGTGCGTGCGCTGGCTGTACAGGCACGGTTCCGTGTGTATCAAAGCCACGCCGTGTACTAGAATATTAACAGTGACTGTGCACGGACATAGGAGAAGAACAATGAGCACTGCTCTGTCTTTGGGCAGAAGCATTGCCGTTCAACATAGTGACAATAGCACTTATGAGTTTAGTTGTGAGATCAAGCTGTCCACAGAATTTTTGTAGTAGAGTCACGAGATGGTGTCGAAGCATCAGTCAAATGTGCAGAAAACAACCGAAATGAACATTTGTAATTCACCACAGTTATATATACTAAAGTGATGAAGGTAAACATTAGACCATTTTTTATTCTGAATTTACACCATTGTCTAGCTGGACATAATTATATATTTAGTATATACGACCACCTCCTGTCATAATTATATAGTAAAACGCATCGTGCAGTCTGTTGGGTAGGACACTACCAAAACACTATTCAGGAGAGATCATTGATTATAAGGCGCAATAAGCTCATATCTTGCATTCTTGGCCAACGCTTTTCAATCGTGATAAGGACTATTGAGCCAACTCTCAGCTGAGATTCTTCTGCAAAATCCGAGAACCCTGTTACTTCCATTCTCCCATCAGCTCGTATCGAGTAAGTCGTCTTAACGTCGATTTCATCGTAGATCTATACAAGGCTTACGGCGCCTCTTGGCGGAAGGTAAACAAGATTGGCCTTCATTGTTTTTACAACAGCTGATGGAATTCTCTGCAGATTGTTATTACGGATAAACAACAATTTTTTAGCACGCACACAAAACAACTTAATTACTAGTGAAAATTAGAAGTAGGTGAAAACAAATCAAAAATTACTTACCAGCCTACCAGTCGTGATATTTGTGACGTTGAGACGGTGGACAAATGGTATCGTTGGGAAGTCGTGGGCGTTGAATACAAAGTAAATAAGGTCTCCCATTTGTCTGTATGACAGTTCTAGCCCTGGAGTATGGACTATCTTGTTGATGTATTCTTTCTCCGAAGCATTAAGTTCATCTAGAGCTAAATAAATAAAAACTTGTTATGCCAATTTGCTTGAAGTAATAATGGCGTGCAAAAGTACAGGGAGTTATACCGAGAGAGAATCTTTGGATTCAGTTAATGCAGTTAAAGGCATAGGCGATAGAATTGCTAATGTTTTATTTGAAATCACAACTAGCTTTGAATAGTTGTCTGAATAGTTTTGTGTATACAAAATTTAAACAAAGGGGTAGGAGCATTAATAGTAGCTGGATCAAAGTACATTGCCAAAAGAAAAATGATAACGCGAATCAGAAGTTGTTGTAGGGGTAGATGAAAACCATACCAACTGAAGGTTTTGGTTGTGCTCTGTAACCTCCTTGACATTCACTGAGCCTCAGATCAATTTGAATAGAGAGACGCTCGCCATCTAAGTTTATGATGACGATATCTTGGTGGCGAAGGTCATAATCACTCATTAACTTTGTCCAGCCAGGTCCATGAATTTTAGACCTGACAGTTTCATCAGTAATGTGTACTTCATATGAGAGATTTTCATTTGTCAGAAGTACGGGGTTCTTAATTTTGCCTTCTTCTTCCAGAGCTCGTTGCTTCCATAGGTTCACTAGGGAAACCACGTGCTCCCTGCAATAGCATGGTATGTACTGCAAAAAAAGTTAAAATGCTTCAATCAGTAAGAAGGAATTCTTCAATCAGTTAAAATGTAGGGTTTTCCTGATTCCAAAAAAATGCTTCAGGCAGTAGTCTAGCATTTGGTAAAAGATGTGCTTTGAAAAATGCAATCATTTTGTTGATTGTACACATCTGCTTGAAATGGGATTAGAGAAACTTTTAGTTCGTCCCGTGAGAAACGTAACATGGTAGTAATTTATGTGCATGTCATGCCAAAACTTTTCTCCTTACACTGCATGTCTCATAACACAGCGGCAACTGAAGTGCTATTGTAGTGAAGAGAACGCCTGTTTCTAATCCAGTGCAGTTGACGTTCTTACAGGTTTTGCAACTCATAATTCTCCTGCAAAATATATAGCAAAGGTATAAGAAGTTAAATGTGAATTTTGATATGTACGAAATTATCAGCACAAACATGTTCGAGTAAAGAGTTGTTTACATGCAAAGTCATGAAAAGACATGTGCAACGGCTTGATTTATGACAGCTCAGTTCGTGCAGTAGTTATAACAGGAAACTAGTGTTTACTTTGTTGCCAATGCAAAGATGTATGCCCAGCTAGTTATGGAAGTACCATTGCAAAATATATTTTTTCTGAAAACTTATTTAAGTAATTATATATGGTATTAGGCAGTTGCATTGTATTACACACATCTGTATCTAATAATACGTCAGTTTTGCGTCCAGATGCTCGGATCTCCTTTCTAATTCCAGCACCTTCCTGAATCGATGATCTATCAGTGTCATCCACGGCCCCAGGGCCGGTCTCACCACACCGTTGTCGGTAAGGGATACCACGCAACGCCTCCTCCACTTTCCCCTTTAACCTCCGCCGATGCCGTTTTTAGCCACAGAGCTACTGGGTTTTCTCTAACGTTCCCACCTACACTGGTGGAGTTTATTTGTCTCCTACGACTGGGACGTCGTACCTCGCTGCCGGTTGTAGAGCTTTGTCCTGCTCCGACGACGTTGTTGATGTCGGATATTGACGGCGTGCACAGCTTCGTCCTGACATTTAGCGGATCTGTATGAGATCACCGCAAAATTTTAATCGTAATAGCATAGATCTATCGATTTACAGAACGAAGAAACAAAAATCTCCAAGGATGGAACAGATCATACAAAAAAATTGATGCGGAAATGGAGAGATAACGTACGAATCGTAGAGTGAGTTTGAGGACCGAGAGAGAAGAGAGGGCGAGAGAAGAATAGAAAGTGTTGTACAGCGGGTTAGTCGGATATTGTTTTTACTGTAACAAGGGGGTTGTACTTGTGGGGCCACCAAAGCGAATGCTGAGGTTTTAGATTTGCACGTAGAAAGCTTCAGTTGCCTCAGGAATCACAGTCGTGCCTTTGTGCTTGGAAATATTCTGGTTGAACGTTCACTTTTGCAGTCACGGTCTTACAATCGAAGGAGGCACGTCTGTGCGAATGTGTTGCAAATGTTTTAATTGACCGGTGGAGTATGAGAGGGTCCGTTGACGCTCTAGTTGAGGCACGAGACTACATGAAGCAGAGGCACACGGTGTTCCGTTTGTTTCCTTAATGTTTCCCGTGACGACGGATTCAGTGAGAGAGAGAGGGGCACCGATCTGACTCTGGGTAAAGCACGTTCGTGCGCCTGTGAATGAGATGTTTTGTCTAACGGCAAGTTCAATGAGAGGAGGCATGGACTACAGAGGCATGGTATTGTGTGTCTGTTCACTCTATCCGTTGACTCTAGTTTGAGTGTCATAGGCATAGGCTTGAAGCAATGAGAGTTGTGGAGGCATGGACAACATCATATTCCCCCACATGCGGCAGTGCGTCGAAATTAGATGCTAAATCACTGATAATAAGAGGAGAAGAAACTAGGTTTGTTTTTTAGCATGCTCAACCTTTTTTTTGTGAAGCCCTTCATGGTTGTACAAACACGTAGTGAACATAGTAAGAGAAAGCACAATATTGATGTCATAATTATTGCTGCTACAAAACACAAGCTATTAGTCTGACAAGTTCTACACAAGACCTTTATGCTTTACACAGTAATTAGAAGATGACAACTGCATCTCACAGGCCTTGATTTCAGCATTCGCAAATGAATGGATTTGACAATTCCAAACACTCGATGCATGTGTTTGCTAAATCCAGGTGCATATGCTCGCAACTTGTTGTTAGTTCAAGACGAGCACACTTAGAACCCCTTTTGTGCATCTGAAGCACCTTTTCTTGCTGTTTGTAAAATTTAACCGTGAAATCTTTGTGCAAGCGGAACTTGAGCTTGATGGTTTGTAGTATGCTTGCATTCTGAATAAAGAATCTCACAAACTCAATGTTTTCCCTTGTGTCTTCATATCCTTCAAGTGTTATTGTCTTCAAGTAAACCCCATGACTCTTGAGAACCACCTGGTGCTTTTGGCGCCATTCATTTGTTAAACCTCTCTCATCCCATCCTGTTGCCTAGATATACACGGAGACTGAAAAACAGTTAATGTCTGGAAAGGACCTAAAATACTGTCAATAATGTTCACTGGCTGTACATACACAAAATAAAATATATATAAAGAGCAACAAAAACTGTTATTGTGTTACTGCTATGTATGGGGAAGCCCATGGAATACCATGTATGTGAAAGCCCATAGAATACTATGTATGGGTTCTCATTGTGTGTTAGATGATCACCTCGATAAATAGGTTCTGCAGGCATCTGAAGCATCGCAACAATCCAGCAACCTCATCTAGTTTAAAACATGTCTGCGAGATATATAAGCTCTTGACGGAATCCATCACTCCTGGTATGTTGTGTATGGACAGACCCTTCATTTGATCATATATAGAAGATTATGTTATTAGTTTGTGTTTATGAAAGTGAATGCAGCAAAATGTATTGTGGAATACCAGTACCTGAATGACTGTAGTGTTGGAAATATGCCCTAGAGGCAATAATAAATTGGTTATTATTATATTTCCTTGTTCATGATAATCGTTTATTATCCATGCTATAATTGTATTGATTGGAAACTCAAATGCATGTGTGGGTACATAGATAACACTGTGTCCCTAGTAAGCCTCTAGTTGACTAGCTTGTTGATCAAAGATGGTTAAGGTTTCCTAGCCATGGACATGAGATGTCATTTGATAACGGGATCACATCATTAGGAGAATGATGTGATGGACAAGACCCAAACTGTAAACGTAGCATTTGATCGTGTCAGTTTATTGCTATTGTTTTCTGCATGTCAAGTATCTGTTCCTTTGACCATGAGATCATGCAACTCACTAACACCGGAGGAATACCTTGTGTGTATCAAACGTCGCAACGTAACTGGGCGACTATAAAGGTGCTCTACAGGTATCTCCGAGGGTGTCTGTTGGGTTGGCATGGATCAAGACTGGGATTTGTTACTCCGTGTGACGGAGAGGTATCTCAGGGCCCACTCGGTAATACAACATCACAATGAGCCTTGCAAGCAATGTGACTAAAGTGTTAGCCACGAGATCTTGTATTACGGAACGAGTAAAGAGACTTGCCGGTAACGAGATTGAACTAGGTATAGTGATACCGACGATCGAATCTCGGGCAAGTAACATACCGAAGAACAAAGGGAACAGCATACGGGATTAACTGAATCCTTGACATAGAGGTTCGACCGATAAAGATCTTCGTAGAATATGTAGGAGCCAATATGGGCATCCAGGTCCCGCTATTGGTTATTGGCCGTAGAGGTGTCTCGGTCATGTCTACATAGTTCTCGAACCCGCAGGGTCTACACACTTAACGTTTGGTGACGATTAGTATAATTGAGTTATTATGTTGGTGACCGAAAGTTGTTCGGAGTCCAGGATAAGATCCCGGACATGACGAGGATCTCCGGAATAGTCCGGAGGTAAAGATTGATATATGTGATAATAGTGTTTTGATCTCCGGAAGAGTTCCGAAGTTCACCGGAAGGGGTTCCGGATGTTTACCGAAGTGTTCGGGTGCAGCAACACTTTATATGAGCCAAAGGGATAAAGCCCACAAGGTATTGGAAAGTGCAAAAGTAGTTTTGCTGCCGCGTAAGCGGTACTACCGCTTGGTGAAGCGGTACTACCGCCGGAGCGGTACTACCGCTTGTGTGAAGCGGTACTACCGCCCAAGCGGTACTACCGCTTGTGTGAAGCGGTACTACCGCTTGTGCGCGGCTGTGCACGGTTCGGCAGGGTCCGAATTGGACTCTTTTCCTGCGGGCCAAACCGACCTTGTGCGGGCAAAACCGACCCGGAGGAGGCTTTTACTCCAAGTTTAGACCCCAAGGCTCAACATATAAATAGAGGGGCAGGGCTAGCACACGGGACACATCAGGATTTCCCAAGCCGTGTGCCGGCAACCCTAGCCCTCTAGTTCCTCCGTCATAATCTCCGTAGTGCTTGGCGAAGCCCTGCAGAGATTGTTCCTCACCACCATCACCACGCCGTCGTGCTGCTGGAACTCAACCACTACTTCACCATCGCTTGCTGGATCGAGGAGGTGAAGGCGTCATCAAGCCGTACGTGTGTTGAACGCGGAGGTGCCGTCCGTTCGGCACTAGATCGGAAGGATCGTGATTGGATCGCGGGACGCTCGGCGATTTGGATCGCGAAGACGTTCGACTACATCAACCGCGTTTATTAACGCTTCCGCTTAGCGATCTACAAGGGTATGTAGATTCACTCTCCCTCTCGTAGATGCTCATCACCATGGATAGATCTTATGTGTGCGTAGGAAAATTTTTGTTTCCCATGCAACGTTCCCCAACAGTGGCATCTGAGCTAGGTCTATGCGTAGATGAGATCTCGAGTAGAACACAAACGAGTTGTGGGCGTGGATGTATACATATTGCTTGCCGTTACTAGTTGATACTTGATTCCGCGGTATTGTGAGATGAAGCGGCCCGGACCGACATTACGCGTACGCTTACGCGAGACTGGTTTCACCGCTGCGTGCACTTGTTGCATAAAGGTGACTGGCGGGTGTCTGTCTCTCTCACTTTAGTTGAATCGGTTCAATGAAGAGGGTTCTTTTAGAAGATCAAAAAGCAATCACTACACCACGTTGTGGTTTTGCGTAGGTAAGAATCGTTCTTGCTAGATACCCGTAGCAGCCACGTAAAATTTGCAACAACAATTAGAGGACGTCTAACTTGTTTTTGCAGGGTATGTTGTGATGTGATATGGCCAATTACATGATGAGATATATGTGATGTATGAGATGATCATGTATTGTATAGAATATCACGACTTGCATGTCGATGAGTACGGCAACTGGCAGGAGCCATAGAGTTGTCTTTAATTATTGTATGACCTGCGTGTCAATCATTAAGCGCTATGTAATGCTTTACTTTATCGCTAAACGTTAGCTATAGTCGTGGAAGCAACAGTCGGCGCGACAACCTTATGGCGACACGTTGATGGAGATCAAGATGATGGAGATCATGGTGTCATGCCGGTGACGATGGAGATCATGCCGGTGCTTTGGAGATGGAGATCAAAAGCACAAGTTCATGGCCATATCATGTCACTTATGATTTGCATGTGATGTTAATCCTTTTATGCATCTTATTTTGCTTAGGACGACGGTAGCATTATAAGGTGATCCCTCACTTAAATTTCAAGATAAATTGTGTTCTCCCCAAGTGTGCACCGTTGCGAAAGTTCGTCGTTTCGAGACACGCCGTGATGATCGGGTGTGATAGACTCTACGTTCGCATACAACGGGTGTAAGCCATGTTACACGTGCGGAACACTCGGGTTAAACTTGACGAGCCTAGCATGTACAGACATGGCCTCGGAACACAAGAGACCGAAAGGTCGAACATGAGTCATATAGTAGATATGATCAACATGAAGATGTTCACCATTGAAACCACCTCAACTCACGTGATGATCGGACTTGAGTTGGTGGATTTGGATCATGTTACACTCGAATGATCGGAGGGATGTCAATTTGAGTGGGAGTTTTTTAAATATGATTAACTAAACTCATTATCTAAGAACAATAGTCTAAGTTGTCTTTGCTATATTTATGTTGTAGATCATGGCTCGCGCAGTAGCACCCCTGAATTTTAATGCGTTCCTAGAGAAAGCTAAGTTGAAAGATGATGGAAGTAACTTTGTGGACTGGGCCCGTAATCTAAGGATTATCCTTACGGCTTCCCAGAAGGCTTATGTCCTTGATGCACCGCTTGGTGATCCACCCGCTCCAGTTGAGTCTCTAGACGTTGTGAACGCCTGGCAGGCTCGTTCTGATGATTACTCAATAGTTCAATGTGCAATGTTGTATGGCTTAGAACCGGGACTTCAAAGACGTTTTGAACGTCATGGAGCATATGAGATGTTCCAGGAGTTGAAGTTTATCTTTCAGAAGAATGCCCGGATCGAGAGATATGAGATCTCCGATAAGTTCTATGCTTGCAAGATGGAGGAGAACGGGTCTATCAGTGATCACGTGCTCAGAATGTCTGGGTACTCCACCCGTCTGGCTGAGTTAGGGATGCCCCTTCCGCCAGAGCCTATCACTGACAGAGTTCTTCAATCATTGCCACCTAGCTACAAGAGCTTCGTGTTGAACTATAACATGCACGGGATGAACAAGTCAGTCGCCGAGCTGTTTGCGATGCTGAAAGCCGCTGAGTCTGAAATTCAGAAGGAGCATCAAGTGTTGATGGTCAATAAAACCACTAGTTTCAAGAAAAATGGCAAGGGTAAGAAGGGTAACTCCAAGAAGAGTGGCAAAGCAGTTGCTCCTCTCGGGAAGAAACCCAAGGCTGGACCCAAACCAGAAATTGTGTGTTTTCATTGCAAGGGAACTGGACACTGGAAGCGGAATTGCCCCAAGTATTTGGCTGACAAGAAGGCGGCCAACAACAAACAAGGTATATATGATATACATGTTATTGATGTGTACCTTACCAACTCTCGTTGTAGTGCCTGGGTATTTGATACCGGTGCGGTTGCTCATATTTGCAACTCAAAACAGGAACTGCGGAATAGACGGAGGCTGGCAAAGGACGAAGTGACGATGCGCGTGGGAAATGGTTCCAAGGTTGATGTGATCACCGTCGGCACGCTCGCTCTTCGATTATCGTCGGGATTAGTGATGAACCTAAATAAGTGTTATTTGGTGCCTGCGTTAAGCATGAACATTATATCTGGATCTTGTTTATTGCGAGACGGTTACTCATTTAAATCAGAGAATAATGGTTGTTCTATTTATATGAGTAATATCTTTTATGGTCATGCACCCAATGTGAGGGGTTTATTCTTGTTGAATCTCGATAGTAATGATACACATGTTCATAACATTGATGCCAAAAGATGTAGAATTGATAATGATAATACCACTTTCTTGTGGCACTGCCGTTTAGGTCATATTGGCGTAAAACGCATGAGGAAGCTCCATGCTGATGGACTTTTGGAGTCACTTGATTTTGAATCACTTGACACATGTGAGCCATGCCTCATGGGCAAGATGACTAAAACGCCGTTCTCTGGAATAATGGAACGGGCAAGTGACTTATTGGAAATCATACATACTGATGTGTGCGGTCCGATGAGTATTGAAGCGCGCAGTGGTTATCGTTACTTTCTCACCTTCACTGATGACTTAAGTAGATATGGGTATATTTACTTAATGAAACACAAGTCTGAAACATTTGAAAAGTTCAAACAATTTCAGAGTGAAGTTGAGAATCATCGTAACAAGAAGATTAAATTCCTACGATCTGATCGAGGAGGAGAATATCTGAGTTATGAGTTTGGCAGTCACTTAAGACAGTGTGGAATTGTTTCACAATTAACACCGCCTGGAACACCACAGCGTAATGGTGTGTCCGAACGTCGTAATCGAACCTTATTGGATATGGTGCGATCTATGATGTCTCTTGCCGATTTGCCACTATCGTTTTGGGGTTATGCATTAGAGACAGCTGCATTCACTTTAAATAGGGCACCATCGAAATCCGTTGAGACGACGCCATATGAACTTTGGTTTGACAAGAAGCCAAAGCTGTCGTTTCTTAAAGTTTGGGGATGTGATGCTTATGTCAAAAAGCTTCAGCCTGAAAAGCTGGAACCCAAAGCGGAGAAATGCGTCTTCATAGGATACCCAAAAGAGACAGTTGGGTATACCTTCTACCTCAGATCCGAAGGCAAAGTGTTTGTCGCTAAAAACGGAGCATTTCTTGAGAAAGAGTTTCTCTCGAAAGAATTGAGTGGGAGGAAGATAGAACTTGATGAGGTTGTTGAACCTTTACTTCAACCTGAGAGTAGCGCAGCGCAGAAAGTTGTTTCTGTGGAGCCTACATTAGCTGAAGAGGAATTTAATGATGATGATCATGAAGCTTTGGATCAAGTTGCTATCGAACCTCGTAGGTCGACAAGGACGCGTACTGCTCCTGAGTGGTACGGCAACCCTGTCTTAGAGGTCATGTTGTTAGACAACGATGAACCTACGAGCTATGGAGAAGCGATGATGAGCCCGGATTCCGAGAAGTGGTTAGAGGCCATGAAATCCGAGATGGGATCCATGTATGAAAACAAAGTATGGACTTTGGAAGTATTACCTGAAGGGCGTAAGGCCATTCAGAACAAATGGATCTTTAAGAAGAAGACGGACGCGGACGGTAATGTCACCGTCTATAAAGCTCGACTTGTGGCAAAGGGTTTTTCACAAGTTCAAGGAGTTGACTACGATGAGACCTTCTCACCCGTAGCGATGCTTAAGTCCGTCAGAATCATGTTAGCAATAGCTGCCTTTTTCGATTATGAAATTTGGCAGATGGATGTCAAAACAGCGTTCCTTAACGGTTACCTTAAGGAAGAGTTGTATATGATGCAACCAGAAGGTTTTGTCGATCCAGAGAATGCTGACAAAGTTTGCAAACTCCAGCGATCCATTTATGGACTGGTGCAAGCATCTCGGAGTTGGAATCTTCGTTTTGATGATGTGATCAAAGCGTTCGAGTTTATACAAGTTTACGGAGAAGCTTGTATTTACAAGAAAGTGAGTGGGAGCTCTATAGCGTTTCTAATGTTATATGTGGATGACATATTGCTGATTGGAAACAATATAGAAATGCTGGAAAGCGTAAAGGAATATTTGAACAAGAGTTTTTCAATGAAGGACCTAGGAGAAGCTGCTTTCATGTTAGGCATCAAGATCTATAGAGATAGATCGAGACGCTTAATAGGACTTTCACAAAGCACATACCTTGATAAGATTTTGAAGAAGTTCAAAATGGATCAGTCCAAGAAGGGGTTCTTGCCTGTTTTGCAAGGTGTGAAGTTGAGTAAGACTCAATGCCCAGTGACTGCAGAAGATAGAGAAAAGATGAGTGTCATCCCCTATGCTTCAGCCATAGGCTCTATCATGTATGCAATGCTGTGCACAAGACCCGATGTCAGCCTTGCCATAAGTATGGCCGGAAGGTTTCAAAGTGATCCAGGAATGGAACACTGGACGGCGGTCAAGAATATCCTGAAGTACCTGAAAAGGACTAAGGACATGTTTCTCGTTTATGGAGGTGATCAAGAGCTCGTCGTAAAGGGTTACGTCGATGCAAGCTTTGACACTGATCCGGATGACTCTAAGTCGCAAACCGGATACGTATTTATTCTTAATGGGGGTGCGGTTAGCTGGTACAGTTCCAAGCAAAGCGTGGTAGCTGATTCTACATGCGAAGCGGAGTTCATCGCAGCCTCGGAGGCGGCGAAGGAAAGTGTCTGGATGAAGGAGTTCATGACAGATCTTGGAGTAGTGCCTAGTGCACTTAACCCAATGACTCTGTTTTGTGATAATACTGGTGCCATTGCTCTAGCCAAGGAACCAAGATTTCACAAGAGGACCAGACACATAAAACGACGTTTCAATTCCATCCGCGATTACATCAAGGAGGACGACATAAATATTTGCAAAGTACACACGGATCTAAATGTTGCAGATCCGATGACTAAACCTCTTCCAAGGGCTAAACATGAACAACACCAGAACTGCATGGGTGTTCGATTCATTACAATGTAAATCACATAGTGATGTGAACTAGATTATTGACTCTAGTGCAAGTGGGAGACTGTTGGAAATATGCCCTAGAGGCAATAATAAATTGGTTATTATTATATTTCCTTGTTCATGATAATCGTTTATTATCCATGCTATAATTGTATTGATTGGAAACTCAAATGCATGTGTGGGTACATAGACAACACTGTGTCCCTAGTAAGCCTCTAGTTGACTAGCTTGTTGATCAAAGATGGTTAAGGTTTCCTAGCCATGGACATGAGATGTCATTTGATAACGGGATCACATCATTAGGAGAATGATGTGATGGACAAGACCCAAACTGTAAACGTAGCATTTGATCGTGTCAGTTTATTGCTATTGTTTTCTGCATGTCAAGTATCTGTTCCTTTGACCATGAGATCATGCAACTCACTAACACCGGAGGAATACCTTGTGTGTATCAAACGTCGCAACGTAACTGGGTGACTATAAAGGTGCTCTACAGGTATCTCCGAGGGTGTCTGTTGGGTTGGCATGGATCAAGACTGGGATTTGTTACTCCGTGTGACGGAGAGGTATCTCAGGGCCCACTCGGTAATACAACATCACAATGAGCCTTGCAAGCAATGTGACTAAAGTGTTAGCCACGAGATCTTGTATTACGGAACGAGTAAAGAGACTTGCCGGTAACGAGATTGAACTAGGTATAGTGATACCGACGATCGAATCTCGGGCAAGTAACATACCGAAGAACAAAGGGAACAGCATACGGGATTAACTGAATCCTTGACATAGAGGTTCGACCGATAAAGATCTTCGTAGAATATGTAGGAGCCAATATGGGCATCCAGGTCCCGCTATTGGTTATTGGCCGTAGAGGTGTCTCGGTCATGTCTACATAGTTCTCGAACCCGCAGGGTCTACACACTTAACGTTTGGTGACGATTAGTATAATTGAGTTATTATGTTGGTGACCGAAAGTTGTTCGGAGTCCAGGATAAGATCCCGGACATGACGAGGATCTCCGGAATAGTCCGGAGGTAAAGATTGATATATGTGATAATAGTGTTTTGATCTCCGGAAGAGTTCCGAAGTTCACCGGAAGGGGTTCCGGATGTTTACCGAAGTGTTCGGGTGCAGCAACACTTTATATGAGCCAAAGGGATAAAGCCCACAAGGTATTGGAAAGTGCAAAAGTAGTTTTGCTGCCGCGTAAGCGGTACTACCGCTTGGTGAAGCGGTACTACCGCCGGAGCGGTACTACCGCTTGTGTGAAGCGGTACTACCGCCCAAGCGGTACTACCGCTTGTGTGAAGCGGTACTACCGCTTGTGCGCGGCTGTGCACGGTTCGGCAGGGTCCGAATTGGACTCTTTTCCTGCGGGCCAAACCGACCTTGTGCGGGCAAAACCGACCCGGAGGAGGCTTTTACTCCAAGTTTAGACCCCAAGGCTCAACATATAAATAGAGGGGCAGGGCTAGCACACGGGACACATCAGGATTTCCCAAGCCGTGTGCCGGCAACCCTAGCCCTCTAGTTCCTCCGTCATAATCTCCGTAGTGCTTGGCGAAGCCCTGCAGAGATTGTTCCTCACCACCATCACCACGCCGTCGTGCTGCTGGAACTCAACCACTACTTCACCATCGCTTGCTGGATCGAGGAGGTGAAGGCGTCATCAAGCCGTACGTGTGTTGAACGCGGAGGTGCCGTCCGTTCGGCACTAGATCGGAAGGATCGTGATTGGATCGCGGGACGCTCGGCGATTTGGATCGCGAAGACGTTCGACTACATCAACCGCGTTTATTAACGCTTCCGCTTAGCGATCTACAAGGGTATGTAGATTCACTCTCCCTCTCGTAGATGCTCATCACCATGGATAGATCTTATGTGTGCGTAGGAAAATTTTTGTTTCCCATGCAACGTTCCCCAACATGTAGAACCAAAGACGATCTTCGATTCATCAGATAAATCCGAAATTTTTCCCAAGGTGTCCAGTTTAGGCGCAGAAACAAAAGTTATTTCCAACCGTGTATCTACAGAATCGTGGAGCAATCTTTGAAGTGAATGTGCATCCTCGATGTTGAGCTTTCCTCTATCACAACGAATGGCGATGCTGATAAGATTAGGTGAGTTTATTCGCAGGCAGCGGAATTCCTTGTTGCAAACAAGTAGCAGGTATTGCACGACAGGGCAACAGGAGTGGATCATGTTGTGTAGCGAGACCTCCGATATGTAAACTTCCACCAATGAAAGTCTCTTGAGTAGTGGGAGGCGAATCGTTTCTACTAGATTGTCTGCTAGTTTGCAGAGGGTGAATGTGACCGTGTGGAGGGAGGAGTAGAACCTCTAGATGGACATTGGTGCTGAGGTCATATATGAAGGGCATCGGTGTGGTTGGCTGACGGCCCGATGGAAGAATTTTGGGAACAGATGGTAGAACTCAATCACTTGGATTTTGTCCAGTTTTGCGGATTGGAGCAACTCATCGACGGCACTGGGTTGGGACTGGAGGTAGCTTGTCGGGATGCAGAGACGGTGAACGGACCCCTCGTGGCCGGAGAGAATGGCTCTAGGAAGGATAATATAATCAACGGCAGATTCTAAACGGCAGTCGATGCCGATATGTTGGAAGTGAGTTCCGACATGAGTGGTCTGGGCTACCTCCTTGGTGGGCAGAATGCAGATGATTTCGCACCTGATTGTTTCCAGACTGTTAAAGACACGAGTGACCGGGATCTCACGGCAGTCGAGGTTCTGCGGAGCGGTGTGCCATAGATTTTGCCACCGAGAGGCCACGGCTTGGGTGCGGATGCCATCCTTGAGCGGCAGACGGTAGATGATCTCGCCAAGGATGGCGTCTGGGAGGTCGCTGATGCGGTCCTTAGAAGATCCACCTTCTTGTTGCTCAGATCCACCTATGCACTCGAACCACCTATGCATTCTCCTAGGGAGCGTACACTCTCCCCTCCTATCCTTGCACCTACTGGAAGGACACTCTGCCCTCCTCATCGGCGGATGTACAACCGACCTCCGTCATGGCGCGAACCTCGTCTTCTTGCTGCTGGAGGCAGCCGATTCCATGTCCGTTGCGGTGTTCGCGGCGCCTCCGCTGAAACTCTGTGTGCGGTGGATCTGTAAAGAGTGTTAGGGTTTTATGATATCGCCCTTTTCTTTTCGAAGTACCGTATGTATACATAAAACTATTAATGGGGAGGAAGGTGAGTCCCAGGGTTCCTGAGACTAGTTTCGATGCAATGGCTTCACGGGTGGATGAGGCATGCTTGCAATGAAACAGAAGCACGTCATCAGTGGGCAATAAGCTTATTTTTAGATGTATCCAGAGCGTGTTGATACCAGTGCCTCCAGAACCCCACGTCCGTTCTTGTGGAGGCTTCACCCCCATGCCTGTAGAGGTTTCACACCCGTGCCTGTAGGGGCTGCACACCCGTGCTTTTAGAGGCTTCACCCCCGTGCCTACACACCCGTGTTGTACACAGTGGCTACGTCTGTGCCTGTAGTGCCTTGACTTCCGTGCCTCGGGCGCCTGTAGTGCAACATCCCCGTGGCTATAGGGGCTTTACAACTCTCTAACTGGGTATTCGGACGCATGCCACTGCTACCCCACTTTTGTGTATGCAGAGGGTGTGTTGACACCAGTGCCTTGAGAACCCCACGTCCGTGTCTGTAGAGGCTTCACACACGTGCCTGTAGATGCTTCACACACGTGCCCGTAGAGGCTTAACACACGTGCCTGTGGGGGCTTCACTCACGTGCCTATAGAGGCTTCACTCCCGTGCCTGTGGAGGCTTCACTCACGTGCCTTATGCAGAGGGTGTTGATATCAGTGCCTCGAGAGCCCCACGTCCTTGCCTGTGAAGGCTTTACACATGTGCCTGTAGAGGCTTCAAACTCGTGCCTGTAGAGGCTTCACTCCGGTGCCTGTGAAGGCTTCACTCACGTGCCTATAGAGGCTTCACTCCCGTGCCTGTAGAGGCTTCACTCCCGTACCTATGGAGGCTTCACTCACATGCCTGTAGAGGCTTCACTCCCGTGCCTGTGGAGGCTTCACTCCCGTGCGTGTACAGGCTTCACTTCAGTGCATGTAGCGGCTACACAAACGTGCCTGTGGAGGCTTCACTCCCGTGCGTGTACAGGCTTCACTTCCGTGCCTGTAGCGGCTACACAGACGTGCCTGTAGCAGCTACACTCCCGTGCCTTTCCACTACGGCCATGCAGGTACAAGCTTCACTCTCCCGTCTCTCTTGTGCCTACACACCCGTGCTTTACACAGTGGCTACGTCCATTCCTGTAGTGCCTTGACTTTCGTGCCTCGGGCGCCTGTAGTGCAACATGCCCGTGGCTATAGGGGCTTTCCAACTCTCTAACTGGGTATTCGGACGCATGCCACTGCTACCACACTTTTGTGTATGTAGAGGGTGTTGATACCTGTGCCTCGTGAACCCCACGTCCATGCCTGTAGAGGCTTCACACACGTGCCTGTAGATGCTTCACACACGTGCCCGTAGAGGCTTCAAACACGTGCCTGTCGATGCTTCAGTCTCGTGCCTGTAGAGGCTTCACTCCCGTGCCTGTCGAGGCTTCACTCACGTGCCTGTAGAGGCTTCACACCCGTGCCTGTAAAGGGCTTCACTCGCGTGCCTGTAGCGGCTTCACTCCCGTGCCTGTGAAGGCTGCACTCGCGTGCCTGTAGAGCCTACACAACCGTGCTTTCAGAGGCTACAATAATGTGCCTGTAGAGGCTTCACTCCCGTGCCTGTGGAGGCTTCACTCCCGTGTGTGTACAGGCTTCACTTCCGTGCCTATAGAGGCTACACAGACGTGCCTATAGCGGCTACACAGACGTGCCTGTAGAGGCTACACTCCCGTGCTTTTCCACTACGGCCCTGCAGGTACAAGCTTCACTCTCCCGTCTCTCTTGTGCCTACAGACCCGTGCTTTACACAGTGGCTACATCCGTTCCTGTAGTGCCTTGACTTTCGTTCCTCGGGCGTCTGTAGTGCAACATGCCCGTGGCTATAGGGGCTTCACTACCGTGCCGGTAAAGGCTTCACTCCGGTGCCTGTAGCGGCTACACAAAAGTGTCTTTAGAGGCTACAATACGGTGCTTGTAGAGGCTTCACTCCCATGCGTGTAGATGCTTCAGTCCCGTGCCTCTGCACCACGTCCCTGCAGGTACAGGCTTCACTCTCCCGTGTCTCTTGTGCCTACACACCCGTGCTATACACAGTGGCTACGTCCGTTCCTTTAGTGCCTTGACTTCCGTGCCTCGGGCGCCTGTAGTGCAACATGCCCGTGGCTATAGAGACTTTACAACTCTTTAACTGGGTATTCGGACGCACGCCACTGCTACCACACTTGTGTATGCAGAGGGTGTTGACAGCAGTGCCTAAAGAATCCCACGTCCGTGCCTGTAAAGGCTTCACACACATGCCTGTAGGGGCTTCACACACGTGCCTGTGGAGGCTTCACACAAGTGCCTGTGGAGGCTTCACTCACGTGCCTGTAGAGGCTTCACTGTGTAAAGCACGGGTGTGTTGGTCGTGCAGCGTGCAATCGTCTAGAGGTACGGTGTATGTGTCGACAGAGGCATGTGTGTGATTTTTCTAGACACATGATTCATGAGTCTCTGGAGGCATGTGTGTGATTTACGGTTTATCTGTTGCAGAGTCACGGGGGTGATTCTTGTAGAGACATGGGATCAAGCCGTCGACAGAGACATGTGTATGAATTTTCTAGACAAACGATTCACGAGTCTTTGTTTACATGCACATACACACGGAGATGGACTTCGTTTACATGCTTCCAATTACATGTTTACATGTTTACGTTGGGAAAACAGCTATGGTGACAGTTTAACCGTGCCGTTTGACAAGTATTAGTCTTCATCCTTGTTTAAGATCCTTCGAATCTGTTGACCCATCGCATCAGGTTTGACTTCGTTTTCTTCACTGAGTAATAGCATGTATAGTGCTTCCGCCTTCCAGATTTCTAGTTCATCCTACGAAAATTCACCAACAATAATTAAATAATATGTAATCTTGGCACTAGTGCATACAAGTGTATATGTAACAAGAAGTAAAAAATATTCTAGTTTTTTCATATGCTCCTAGCACAGTGTACAGTGTGAGGGAAAACTTACATCGAAATGATCTATGTCTTCAATGAATTTCATGCCATTGTACAAGAATGCAAGCTTCAGAGCAGCATATGCTGATTCACCCTTGTCAACCATTGGAATGTCTTCCACGAACTTTATTTGCCAATTACCCTTCTGCTTGGTTTCCATATCCCTGTGATGTACCACGTCGAAAACTGCTTTAAACCTAGGTACTTGCAAGTATAGTTTTTTTTTGGGGGGGGGGGGGGTTGAAGAAATCAGCAAGTGGAAAATTTTGAATTGGATTTTTTTGTATTTAGGATACTTACAACTTTCAATTTGTGTTTGTGGTAGGCATCAGAGTCTCTTTCCCTTTTCTTCTTTCTTGCATCAAAAAAGTCAAACAACTTATTTGCTTCCTCATTGGTCAAATTGTAAATGTTTGGATCACTTTCTTCCTGTATTTCCTTGAGAGATACTTTGTGAGGATCGATGATGTGGACTTTGTTCGTGTATTTGTCCAGCATATATACGGCGTAATGGCTTTCCTTCTCCATTATTAAGAATATCTGCAAACACCGAAGTTTTTTTGTTATTTAATGCTATACGAAGGAATTTGCTCAAACACGTATTTTGATTATGTTTTGGAGATAGGGCTTTTACCATATTTGCTGTTGAGAGCTTCTTCTGCTGATGTTCGTTGAGGTACAGGGGAATCAATTGTTTCTTCTCTTTATCCAATTCAGCTTTAAACTTGCTAACGCCTAGAGTGTGATTCTTTATTTTCAGTATATGCTGCACCAAAAAGAAATTAACTGTTATCGACATGAAACGTGCAAATTTAGAAGGATGTGCGTGCTTTTTTAAAATTTACCTCTGCAAAGGAAGGGCCTAATATTATCCTGTCTTCATCACTTTCTTGTGAAGGTATTCTGCTTTCCTAGATATGTGCTATTTCATTGAGCACCCTCTTTTCAATGCGAGCTTTGTTCAGACCTGGTGTTGGTCCAAATGCTGCCTTCAGTTGCGCTCCAGTTTAAATTGATTCTCCGGAGTCTCCATGCCTCCGCTTATATAGATTTTTGCTGTGAGAGAAAAAAAAGAATTATTGCTATGGGGCGGTCTATAAAAAGTATCTTGAGGTATTTTTCTGCGTGCATGAGTAAACAAGTCACTTTTTGAATTCATTCTGCCAGCTGTTGTTCATGATTATTTGCAGGAGCTTGGCTGCGTCGTCCGTGTGGTCGAAGCGTGGTGCTTCATGTTTTGGATATGTCACGCTGCTTCGTTGTCTGCCCTTGTGTTTGCTACTTGTCTCTGTCAAAGTAGGTAAAAATTGATTGTCATTGTTTCTATGCTAGAAAATATATGTCAAACCGTCTAGTCATAGCTTGTCCACGTGTGTCGTTCCAGAAAAGTTATCTTACCTTCCTTGGTTGAAAAAAAGTTTGAATCTGTTGGTTTGAATTCTTGTATTCGTGGAGGCAGCTGGTCCCACTTTATGCTGTTGCTTTTACCAAATATCACTGTGAATAGGAACTCTGGTTTCCATTCGTCATCTACCTTACTATGCTGCAGTCATGATATCCGAATACTTATTATTTTCATGGAAACTATGATGCTCAAAATAAATAAAATTGTTATATTGTTAACTTACGTGGAGTTCGTCATCGTCCTTCACCAGTGATTGGCCGTTCCAGTATTTTGCAAAGTGGACCATGAATTGTCCTCATTGCGTATCCCTTTGGTTTGGCATGGAAACTCTTTTAGGCCTGGCTGCTAATTTTCCCCAATTTGGTTCGTCATGGGCTCTTAGTGCCGCTTCCCCGTAATGCCTCCTCATCAGTAGATATATCCTTTCAATCTGTGATTTCAATTTTGTTTTGTTGTTAAGAAAAGTAACCATACCGTGTTATCAGCAGAGAGATAACAAAGGCTTCAGACCCACATACCAGTTCTTTATGGCTTCTATGGTGATCTCTCCATGTCATCTTACTATAATGCTTGTAATCTAGCGAGTCCAGAATGTCAACTGTATCCTCGTACTTGTTCAGGACATACAACATGTGGTGTGAAGCGGTGTTATGAGGTATCATGATCTGCATTGGGTGACAGAGAGAGTCAAATGTCATGTGAACATGCGGGCTTAAGAAGGAGAATAACTGATGTGAAGTGAACTTACAAGCTTCTTGTCTAGAAGATGTTTTCCTTTCACGATTGTTTCGAACTGTTGTAGTGATTCATCCTCGTTGAACTCTTTTAGTCCTCCACCTTTAAATTCGAGGCCGAGTACAAGCTGCAACAAAGAAGGAGTGTACGTTTAGCAAAACATTTTTCAATCGATTATGTGATGGAAGTGCTTTCGTGGAAGAGGGTTCTACATACATTTGCGAATTCTGATGTGAGAATAACTTTATCGCTTGTGTTGTACTGTTTCTGTTCTGTCCATTCTTCGAACAATGTGTTACACATGCTGGCCTCCATTTGTCCATTTGTTCCTTTCTGGAGCTGGTCCAGCATGAGTTTTCCGCTAATATAATCTTCACGATTTGCACTTTTATACAGGGGTGCTCTGCAAAGCAAAAAGGTTTACACAAAAAATAGAGTCACTGGTTAGGTAGCTTCACTTGTCTTTCTTTTTTCAGGGCAGAGAGGCTACTTACTTTCCGCATTCCTCCTGCCCTTCGTTGCTTATTAGATATTCATGAAGGGCTTTGGCCTTGTCCATGTGAATGAAGTATTGATGCTCAAATGTTGGAATGTTAGTTCTGCCATAGAGCCTGGTTGACCGTTTTAACGTCCTCTTGATAGATATTATGTTTGTCGGCGTGATCTCAGATGACTGACGTGTTGAGGTACCTAGGGAATCCGACTACAACCTTGCCAGGCGCTCCGCATGTTTCTTGTTAAATTCCTCCTCATTAGCCATAGTTAACGCTGTTTTGAAATCTTGAAAATGCATATATCCTCAAACTACAAGTTCATCGTAACTTTCTAGTTGAGTAGGTGTAAGGCCTTTAAGAAAGAGTGCCAGTTCTTCTTCAGGGGATAGCGTTTTTGGGAGTAAGAAGTCCAAAGACTCGTCTGGTCCTGTGCTTGATGTGCTGCTTACTGCTGGTTTTTTTTCCAATTTTCTCTTGACACCTTTGCTTGCTTCTTTACGAACAGATATGGCAGCATCGCATTTCCGCTGTTCAAGTATCCTCTGTTCAGATATCTTTCTCTTCTCGTTGATGTTTTCTTTTTCAGTCTCCTCCTCGGTTGGGCCGGGGGGTCGATCTAGTTCTATTGGAGGATCCTTGCGTTCATGCTCCCTCTGCAAATCAGCATCTTGTTGCTCATGTTGCTCTGTGTAAGTTTCCTTGCTGTCTTGGTTAAGTTCTTTCTCTTGACTGCATGAATTGTTGTCTTGTTTGTCTTCTTCGTCTTCACTGTCCACCACTTTAATAAATTCTATCTCTCCAGTGCATACATCAATTTGCTCGGGAGATTGAGAAATTTCTTCTTCAGTTATGCCGCAATCGACTTGTTTCATTTCTCTATCTTCGATTACAACTTTATGTTTCAGCATATCTATCCGATCAAACAAACAGATAAAAATTGTGAGGCTTTGCTTGTAAAAACTACCTCTCACCAGAGAATTAGTTTTTTGTTTTTTGAAAGACGAACCTGTCGTACAGTTTAGCAATACTAGGTTTGTATTGCCCATGTGTTCGCTCATTAAATGATACAGAATTCTCTTCCTCAACTCAGGGACTTGTTCTTCTGTCAGTGAGATGGTTGTTCCTTCTTGAGAGTAGTGCTTGAGGTTCATGTACATGTAGAACGCACAGTCCAGTCTGCGAGTTGGGAGAATGATTCGTTAATATTGCTGGCCCCTTGGTATGAAAATACTTTCTATGTTTTTCAAGTTAAACTGTCTCAACGAGCTATATTTAGGATTGGAAGAAATAAATGTTAGATAAAAGATAAAGAACAAGGATGTTAGTAGTGTTTACGTGTCTGGTCCCTGAAGTGGCACGTCCATGATTTCCTTCTTGAAATGGTCAATGTTACTTGGTGAAAGTTGAACCTTTGAGCTTAGTTGTTTCCAGATCCTCTTTAAATTTCTTGTTACAACGTTGAAGAATTGTCTTGGCTCGTTATTATCCTTTATAGAGTCAAGAAGCTCAAAGCGCTGTTTTTTCATGTTGAGTGCTATGGTCACGTAGTGACCGATAGTTTTGTCTTTCGTGAACCCCCCTATGGCAGTTGGCAGAAGGAACTGCAAAAGGACAACAATGAAAACATAAACATTTGTAACATAAACGTAAACATCTGTAATCGTTCTTAGATATGGTAGTTTGTTCTGTTTACCATGTCATAATCTTCCAGATGTTCTCCTTCATTGATATCGAAAAACCTCCTAAGCTACCCGGGCAGAAATTTTTGTTTTATCTTTTTGTCACCGTGGTCTCTAAAGTTCAAAGGATCTTTGCTATTGGCTCTGTGTATTGCATGCTGCTTGTTTTGTGAAGCGTACATATAAAGAATTTGTCAGTCCACATGTACACAGGCTGATATTCATTTACTTAAAACATGATATTGTGTCGTGATTTTTTACTTACAGTGTTGTTTACTGTTAGGATCTTCCTCCGTGTGCCCTTGAATTCATTTTGTAGGAGCAGTATCATGGGCTCGATGATTATACTGTTGACCGCATTACCATATGCGAAGCTTCTGGCAGCGTCTCCGATCTTGGTAATCACATTCCCCGTTATTATGAAATCATCATTTCTGCAATATATATATACATAGAGAGATAGAGATAAAGGGTATATTTGTTCACAGGAAAAAAAGATTGAAATAATTTATTCTGTGGAAGTAACATGGACTTACTTTTCTTCGACTATCCATTCCCTGCTGCATACAACGTTGTATATTTTTTCGATGGTTTCTTTCGTGGGCTTAGTGTCTTTGCTGCCTTTTGTACCTGAAGAGGACAGGATTTTAGGTTTAATTGGCATCGTAGTACTTGGTACTTTGTGTTATGTTCTTAGAGGGGTTGAAATAATATTTTTAATTGCCTGATTTGCTGCTACAAGTTGTACCTTGTCCTTTGTCGTCACTTTCCTGCCTTGGTGTGCCATGAGGTGCCTTGGTTTCTGTTGCGTCCTTGTTTTTGTCCAGAACACTCTGAAGATTTGCTTTAATTTGTATATGTGTCAGCTCATCTTCTTGGGCTTCCTGCCTTGGTGTGCCATGAGGTGCTTTGGTTTATGTTGTGTCCTTGTTTTTGTCCAGAACACTCTGAAGATTTGCTTCAATTTGTATATGTGTGAGCTCATCTTCTTGGGCTTTCTGTGTTATCACGGAGATTTGTAGTTAAATCAAAATAAAATTGCAATATTTAATTTTATAAAAGCAGTTTGTGGAATACCACCTCTTCGGATGTTGTCGCCGGTGTCGTGTCCTGTGGTCCTGTTGTTTGTTGCTCATTGCCAGTGTGCTCTCGTTTCTCTTGCGGCAGTTCAAAGAAAGAGGTAACTTAAAATGTGATTTCATTTGTGCTTGGGGAGCTATTTTTTTCAATTCAGAGAAGCAGCTTATGTAAATTTACCTCTTCAGATGCTGTTGCCGTTGTAGTCCTTGATATTTCTTTCTCGCTGAGTGAATGTTTTGTATCTCCAGTGTCAGCGCTGTATGCCATTGGAATAATATGTTTGTTGACCTCTTCTGGTTGCTTGCTTACATGTACAACGTCGGTACTCTCCTTTGTTTCTTGCGGCTGTTCAAACTAAAAAGAAATTATTAGGGACTGTATTTCTTCCTTGACCACCAATTATTTTTTAAATGCTGTAGAAACAGTAATTGTTGGTTGGTGGTGTTGACCTCGTCAGTGTTTGTGAGCTAGGCTGTGCCTTGCACTCTCGCTTCTTCTTCCTCATCTACTGAAGTTCTTGGGTCTGTTTTTTGCAAGTCTTGTTCTTGGTCTCCGGTGACAGCACTGCCTTGCTGTTCTATGCCGATGCTTTCGTTTGTTTCTTTTTCCTGTTTGATGAACCAAAAATGTAAATAACAACGGAACTTCATTTGGAATGTGCGATCTCTTATAGTTCTTGTCCAACTTTACCTCTTCAGACATTGGTGCCTGTGGGATCTCTCCTAGTTTTTCTGTGTCAAGTGAAGATTGATCTTCGGTTACAACACTTGGTTCTGTTGGATTGACAAGCTCCCCTGATTTTTTGGTTTCCTCCTGTCGGGTTTCTTGTTGTTCTTTCAGCAGTGGTGTCGTTTGTTTCCTGCGTCCATTCAGATAAAAAATGTTACTGTAATTAACCAGAACCCCAGGATAAATCTCCGAGATAGGTTTTTTCTTGTCATTTTATTTTACCTGTCCGTCGGTCGTTGTGGTGTTTGTCTCTGTCTGCACTGCTATTTCTTTTTGAGGTAAAAGAGGTTCCAGGAGCTTGTCATCAACTGCCATCTCTGAGGCTTGTATCTCCGTGTTAGGAGCAACTTCGTCTTGAGTGTAGCTTTGGTGTGACTTAGATTCGTCAGGGGATCCGGGTTCGACCTGGGTTGCCTGTTGTCTTTCCTGTTCCTATAGTACCTGGAGATGAAAGATGGTGAGTTTAGCAGTTCATTTTTCTTTGGAAGTGATGAGACTACAGTATGTGTACAACATCGGTACTCTCGTTTGTTTCTCATGACTCTTGAAGTTAAAAAGTAATTATTAGGGATTGTATTTCTTCCTTGACTACCAATTTTTTTTAAAATGATGTAGAAACATGAATTGTTGGTTGGTTGTGTTCACCTGTTCAATGTTTGTGTCCAGGTCTGTGCCTTGTTCTTTTGCTTCTTCTTCTTCATCTAGAGCTTCTTCTAAACATGTCTAAACATAAACAGGAAAAGAAATAAACGAAAGAATCGGCATAGAACAACAATTGGTGCCTATGGGATCTCATTTGGAATGTGTGATCGGCATAAAACGATAGAACTTCATTTGGAATGTGCGATCTCTTATAACTCTTGTCCAACTTTACCTCTTCACTCGTTGGTGCCTGTGGGATCTCTCCTACTTTTTGTGTGTCAAGCGAAGGCTGTTCTTCTGTTACAGCAATTGCTTCTGTTGTACTGACATGCTCCCCTGAATTCTTGGTTTCCTCATGTTCTGTTTCTTGTCGTTCTTTCGCAGCAGTGGTCTCGTTCATTTCCTGTGTCCATTCAGATAAAAAATGTTACTGTAATAAACCAGATCGCAGGATAAATCTTCGAGATAGGTTTTTTCTTGTCGTTTCATTTTACCTGTTCGTCGGTCGTTGTGGTGTTTGTCTCTGCGTTCACTGCTATTTCTTTTTGAGAAGAAATAGTTTCGAGCTTGTCACCAACTGCCATCTCTGAGGCTTCTATCTCTGTATCAGCAGCAACTTCGTCTTGAGTGTGGCTTTGCACAACATCCTCTAGTATTTCCTGTTCTTGTAATACCTGGGTATGAAACATGGTGAGTTTTCTGGTACATTTTGTTTAGACCTTTTGTATGTGGGTAAGTTGGTTATGGAAGGTCACCTCATTACTGTTTTCTTCTTGTTGTTCTTGTTCATCTTGTGATTTGTCGCTGCTTGAGCCTATCTATGTTGGACTTCGTTGTTGTTTCTTGTCTAGCCGAGTCTACATTTCGTTCCAGGTTTGTTAGCTTGTAAAACACGTACATATCCAGCTTACAAGAGAAAAAAGGTTGTTTATACTCACTTTTTGGCTGGTTACGATGCCCGAGGATGAGCCTTTCCTTCTGAGTTCTCTCGTATCTGCAGAGATGACAGGTGATTTCTTCTTTGGATGCTCGTGCTCACTGTTGTTGCCATCTTTTAGCTGCTTCTTCTCTGTTCTGGCTCGGTTTTCATCTGTCGTCTTTTGTGTTCTGGTTCTTTTCGTTCTCTCTTCTTTCTCTTCTTGTTCATTAGTTCTTTTTCTCGTTCTTCTCGGTGGTTCTTCTACTGTTTTCACTATTGCTGTCAGGTTCCTATTGCGAATCATGCGCTAATAGGCATTGTGTTGATTGAAAGTATCAATCAGTGACACCGTTTGGTTTATTAGACTTTCTCTGGCTAATTGGTCGTAATTTGCCTCATCGTCAGTGCATCCTGCCACATTATTCTGCCTTAACGCGGGTAACTGTGTTGCTTCATCAAGCACTTTTTCCAACATTTTGTTGATCTTTTTGAAGGCTTCTTCAGATCCTTTGCTGCTGCTTGTCTCGTGTTCGCTTCTCGTTCTGGTGCTGGCCATTGCTTCACGCCTAAGCTTGGGTGGATCTAGTAGCAGTTTTGTCGTTTGCTGGTCATGTCTCTTACTCTGTGCTGGTACCAATTGCATTGAAGTTGAAGGTGATCCTGTGTTTCCGTGATTCGTGTAGAATATCCTATCTGCTGTCCCTTTCCATGTCTGCATTGTTTCGGTAAGACGAAGTTTGTTAGAATGAACAGTGTTTTTACACGGTATGAGGAATTCATAGACAACAGAGATACCTTTATCTTGCCAAATTCATAGTCATCTGGACGTCCTTTTCCATCCTTCTTCATGTCTTCTTTAGCTATCTTCTTTAGATCCTTCTCATCAACATAGTTCGCTCTGGGCGTTGAACTTTTGTTCATTCTCTTAGATATTCTGTTCATTTCTCTTGTGGTTAGTAACAACAGGGAGTCGAGGTACATGATTACTGGTCCCTGCGCCAAGCCGTAGAGGTGGTCTTGGTTTCCTTTTTCACCCTTTTTCATTTGTTGCCAATCAATGGCTCCAGCATGGATTGTTTCGACAATGACCTGGCAGAAATCCATCTGTGCCATATCTTTATAATTCATAATACTGACCATTATTGCTTGTCTATTGTAGCGAGGGAAGGTTGTCCCATAGACAACCTTGTTGAAAAATATGAGGAAAAAGATTTTGACAGCCTTGTTGTTTTCTTCTTCTCGATCTATTTCTACAAGCTCCTTTAGTTTCTCAATCAGATGTGAGTGTGTGAACTCAGTATTTCTGAATCCAAGGTCTGACTGGAGGTCCTTCATTGATTTGTTGCAATTCATTGGCTTTGGTGCTGTCTTTTTGTTGCCGTTTGGGTATCCAAAAACTTTATGGATGGCTTCCGTGGTATTCCTTATTTCCTTGTCTCCATCGCCGTCACCAAAGCTTATCGTCAAGTTCTTTGTGTCCATATTTTTGTAGATGTATGCTGCGAGGTTCCTGTTGATTGACCCCGTTATTTTGCAGTCCTCTATGCTGCCAAAGCTAGCCATCTTAACATCTTTTCGGTGATGTTCTTTGAGAATTGCCCATGCTTGCTTGACCTATAGAAATGTAGCTCCAGCCTTGATTTGACATTTTTCGTCAGTTTGTGTTTTATATGCTTCGTTGGCTATCATCGGTGGCGATTGTTTTCCGCTTGTCCTTTTCCTCTTTCTCCTCTTTTGGCTTGTATTTCCCTGATTCAGAAAAAATAGAAACAAATGTTTTGTTAGGAATTACCGTTCTATTTTCAGTAGCCACAAATACTTGTAGAGAAATCAACTCTTACATGATCGCTGTCGTCCTCTCCTGCATCGCTGCTGTGTGCAGGATTGAAATCATTGTCAGCACTAGACTCCTCTGAAACTCTGTTTTTTGATCCTATCCTTCTTCATCTCGCTGTAGTTTGTTTTTGTTCTTCCTGTCGATTTGTTTTTTGTTTGTAGATGGTTTTGCTTGATGATGAGCTGGTGGGATTACCATTAGAGGCTTTGGCTGTTGCTTCAAGGTATCACTCATGACTAAGGGCCCAGTGCTTTTGTTTCTCTTATGTGTCTTTTCCACAAGATTAGCACCATCTGTTCTTTCTGGCTGTCTCTTTGCTTTTTGCTTGCTGTAAGTTACCGTGGTTTTCTGTGGCTGTGGTATGGCGGCAGGTGCCTTTTTGTGCTTGCTTGGTCCCGTCCTTGTTCCTAGTTGGCCAGGAGAGATGCTGTGTCTATCTGGAAATTCTGTATTAATTTGCGAGATGATTGTTTGAATATCAGCATCTACATGCCCTGCTTAATAACGAGTTAGCAGATAAGGTTTGTGACGCAATATTTACTATAAACAGTAAGACATAGTTCTAAATCATACTGATGGATTATACATGAGATATACTGCCTTTTGGTGATAATAAGGTACTATGCAAGTATTCTAAAAGAGTTGTCATTGGAATGCAGCATCTCTTTGTCATTGGAATCACGGGAGAGCAGAAAAGAGTTGTTACTTAGAAGCATAGTTGGACGATAACAGTTGCCTTGATTGACTGCATGTTGTGCATGTATGACTGTTGAATCAACAATATTACCTATTTTCTCTTGCTCATTTTCTATGAGGTCCTTCGCACCAGCCATTTCTGCCTGTAAAACGACGTGCTGTAAGGGACCTAGTTGGATTTGATAGAAAATTAGGTCACAGTTTGTTTGATGCTTGAAGCACGTATTTTCTACACATGGAGCACGGATTTTGAAAATCAGGTCACGTAATTTGAAATCCATAAAATGTAGGTATGTAAACAATCGTGGGTAACTATTTTCCTATGCTATTTCTACTTGTTAGATAAGTTGAGACAAAGTATTCGAAAACAGATTTGGTGCGGCTGCTAGGGTTTCTGTTTGTCCAAGGCGGGGAAATGGATACTACGAGCGACGTGGTGCAACGGGATCGAATGCAGAAATGTTTACCTTCGATTTTGCCTGCGGGACTCCTCGAATCCATCCGCTCGTTCTGTCGTTGCTCTTTGTTGTTATCTCCGCCGCTGGTTTTGCGAGCGTAGTTCTTCATCGATGGTCGCCGCCGGCGGGAGGGGATCTTGTGGCGGGCACCTTTTGAGTGCTTGGGTTGGAGTGGAGGGCGGTTGGCGAAGCGCGGCGCCGGTTACCGACGAGGCTAGCGGCGGTTTCGAATTCCGCGTGCTTGAGAAGGAGAAGAGCAGAGCGTGCGCGAGGGGAAGTGTTTGAGATTTTCGATTGGGGGAAGAAGGAACGCGGTAGTAGAGGGAGCGAGGGAACCGATGGAACCGTCCTGAATCTTGCATCAAGATTGGTGAAGAGTCGGTTTGTTTTTTTGCTTTATTCTCAACCGTCAGGGGGCGTGACGCTATAATCACGGGCGTGTCGCACCACAGGCATGGGTTCCAATAGACATTTAGATAGCCACTGTGTAAAGCACGAGTGTGTAGGCACAAGAGTCACGGGAGTGTAAGCACAAGAGTCACGGGAGTGTAGGCACAAGAGTCACGGAATAGACATTTAGATAGCCACTTTTTAAAGCACGGGTGAGTAGGCACAAGAGTCACGGGAGTGTAGGCACAAGAGTCACGGGAGTGTTGGGGGGATTACCCCCGGGTAGGCTCAAGGAGATGACTCAATATTTTAAAACATCGGGGGAGCCACCCCCGGTATGCCAAGCCCCACGAATCAACGAGACAAACGAAGAAGACAGAAGACAAAACTGCGGCCCGGGCGGCTGGCTACTCCTGGCCGGCTGCAGGCTGCTGGCTACCCCTGGCTGGCTCCTCCTGGTTGGCTCCTCCCTACTGGCTGCCCCCGGCTGGCTCCCCCTGGCTGGCTCCTCCTGGCTGGCTCCTCCTGGCTGGCTCCTCCTGGCCGGCTCCTCCTGGCCGGCTCCTACTGGCCGGCTCCTCCTGTCCGGCTCCTCCTGTGCGGCTCCTCCTGTGCGGCTCCTCTTGGCCGGCTCCTCCTGGCCGGCTCCTCCCTGCTGGCTGCCCCCTGGCTGGCTCCTCCTATCCGGCTCCTCCTGGCTGGCTCCTCCTAGCCGGCTCCTCCTGGCCGGCTGCGGCCCGACGAAGTCAGCTCCTGGCGTCCCGTCGGACACGAGCTAACGACACTGTAGCTGATGGACTGCAGAGCCTGCCGCACTATTGGCGAATAGTGCCCCGATGTGCACCCGTCACGCGTCACTTCACTGAGCTCCAATAGTGACGCACTGTAGCCTGCATCATGAGTCATATCACATGTCACCCCCAATAGTGTAATTAGGCCATGTGGGCCACCCCTTGTCCCCTGGGCCTCCCTTTATAAGAGGCACCAGGGGAGCCTCCAAAAGGCAGCCACACACACACCCACGGGAGGCCTCCTCTCATCCTCTCCCTCTCACTCATGCTCACGCATGCACACATATGAGGCCAAGGTAAGGAGCTCACAGCTCCCTCTTCCTCCTCAGATACAGCTCCAGGAGCAACCCTGTACTACATGTACACCTCATATACAGACATGCATGAGTAGGGGTATTATCTCTCCGGAGAGCCCCGAACCTAGGTAAACCACCGCGTGCTATTGCCCTATCCCATCCCGGATCTCCACTGCAACCTTGCCCTCACCTCTCAAGCCATCCCATGGCATCTGCCGTCCCGGGGCACCCCCCGTGAGAAAACGATGACAGTTGGCGCCCACCGTGGGGCTAGCTGCTGCTGGAACCGCGGTCCGAGCGGGACCATCTTCGTCATGATCACCACGGCGTCGCGTCGTCTCTCCGAGAGCGCTCGGGGGCTCGACGTTGACACGCCCCCGAGGCGGTCGCACGGGATGGCGCGTCCTCGTCGTCGGCATCGCCCCCTTCGCCGCCTCCACCGCGGCATCGCCGTCGTCCGCACGCTACATCTCGCTCCGGCCGTCCCGGCTGCGCGTCGTCTCTCCTTCGCGCGCTCCTCCGACGCACGCACACGCGCCCCAGATAATCCTCATTTGCTTCCCAAATGCAAGTCGGACTTGGCACGTATGCTACCCAGACAATGGTGTGGTCTGTTCTTAGCACCTACGATGAACTATGCCTCATGCGTCTCCGGCCGTTCCCGAGCTCGGCCGCGGCGGCCTTCCCCGCTTCCATGCTCACCGGCACCCTGCTCGTCCTCCTCTCATCGCTCCCGAGCGCCTTCGCCACGCCCGCGTGCGTCATGCCTGCTGCTCGAGCGCTGCTGCTGCCTGCGCCTGCCGCTGCCGCCGCTTCCTCCGCTGCCGCTGTTGCTGCTCCTAGTGCCTGCTGTTGCGCCCGCACCTCGTCGCTGTAGCCGGACGCTTCCGCACGCCCAGACTCGGCTCCCAGCTCTGCAGGCGCGAGCTCCTCCTCCCCACGTGGCCGCGCGTTTGGGACGCCTCACGGCGCCGCCGCGGCGCCCATCATGGCTGACCGTTCCCGCGCCGCCTAGCCTTGCTGCGCCCCGGCGCGCGGCTCGGCCCGTGCTCCGCCTCCCTCGCCCGTCGCGCTGCGCCCGCGTCGGTCCGTCGCCCATCTCGCTCTCCTCTCGTGCGAGGCATGCCTCTGCCCCGGCCGCCCACGTGCGCATCCTCCGGCTCCCGCCGCGGCCGCCCGCCCACGCGCGCGCCGGCCGGTTCCTTCGCCGCTCCGCCCCGAGCTCCCGGCGCCCCCGCGCGCCGGCTCCGCCGCTCCGGGCGGACTCCGCGCGTCTGTGCCGCCTCATACCGTGTCACGCCGGCTGCTTTCCCTCCGCGACCGGTGCGTCGCCTCCACGCACCGGCTGCCGCGCCGCGCCACGACCATCCGCGTCGTCGCGCACCTCCCGTGCGCGTCCTCCGCGGCTGTCGCTGGCTCGCCGCAGCCGCGCCCCGCCTCCACTCCGCCTGCCGGCTCCGCCGCCGCGCCCGTCCGGCTCCGGTTCCACCTCGCGCCGCCCCGTCCGCGCACTCCTGCACCGGCTTGGCTGTGCCCGCGGCCGCCGGCTGGCTCCGCCTCCGCGTCTTCGCCCTCCGGCTCCGGCCTCCTGCTCACCAGCACCCAGCAACCTGCCTCGCGCCACGCTGTCCGGCTCGCCGCTCCAGCCGGCATTCACGCGCGCGGCCAGCTCCCGCCTCGCGCCGCGCTGGCCGGCTCGCCGCTCCAGCCGGCGTCCGCGCGCCTGGCGGGCTCCCGCATCCCGCCGCGCGGGCCCCGCCGCTCCGCCCGCGCCTCGCCGGCGTCTCCGCGCCCGAGCGCCTCCACCGCTGTCCCGAGCTCCTCCGCCCGGCCTCCGCCTCCCTCGCGTCCTCTGCGTCCACCCGTCTCCCGAGCCGCCCGCCAGCCGGCTCCAGACCCCTGCCGGGTTGCCTCCGCCCGCGGCCGTCCGGCTCGCCGCCAGCCGGCACCGGGCCCCTGCCGGGTCGCCTTCGCCCCGTCCCGGCCTCCTTGACGCACCCACGCACGCCCCGAATCACGGCCCCAGCCGGCCCGCGCCTCGGCGCCGCCCGCCGGCTCCTCTCCACCGCGCATCGCTCCGCCTCCACCGCGCGTCGCTCCGCCTCCACCTCGACTGCTCTCCGCATCTGCGTCCCTGCTGTCCGGCGGCGTCGGCTTGCCGGCTCGCCGCCTCGCCCACCCGACGTCCCGCGCGCCGGCTAGCCGGCTCCGCCCACTCGCCGCCTCATCCAGCCGGCCTCTTGCACGCCGGCTGGCCGGCTCCCGCCCGCTGCCTAGGCCGGCTCCTGCGCCCGCGCGTTCTGCTGCCGGCTGAAAAAAAAAACAAAAAAAACAAAGGTGAAAAACTGTGCGTCCGTCCGCCCACGCCAGCTGGTCCGCCCGCCCGCGTCGCTGCCCGACCGGCTTCCAAGCTGGCCGGCCCGCCTACTTCGACACCGGGCCGGCTCCGCTGCTCGTCCACTTCGACGCCGGCCGGCACCTCCATCAACCGCACCGGGGGCTATACCCAGCGGGTGCGGCCGGCGCGCTCCGCTGACTAAAGGTCGTGCCGGCTGTCTACGACAACAACCGCCTCGGCGGCACCAAAAAGCAATGTGAGCTCTCCACCCACATAGCCCCGTGCCACGCACAAACAACGGATACCCCGAGCATCACTCGGAGGCAATCTCCGCATTTATTTCAGCAACTTTATCGGTCACCCCGGCACCAGCTAGTCTCAGCCCGGGGCCGGTCGCTTGGCTCGATACGTTCGTTCCACGAGACGGTTTAGTAGCATGCACGGTACCAAGGCCCACTGTTTGTCTTAGCTACAGATCGCACCGCGACTGTCCGGCTAGCGAGAGCACAAGCTGGAGGTCACCACACGCGAAAAGCGTCTGAGGAGAAAACGGCTTGGGCGATCTGGTCATTTCATTTACGAGTATCTGCTCGGTCGAGTCTGCTCCCAGAGTCCGAGTACTGTACGCTCCACTCCGCGGCCCACTCTTCGCCTCAGCTACAGACCGGCTCCCGGCTGTCCGGCTACCAAGAGCAAAAGCCAAAAGATCGGAGAGAACATGAAAAAGACTAAAGGGGGCTCGGACGAAACCGAGTTGGCACCCTCTGCATAAACTTGCACTACCAAAATCAAATATTTGATATATCTGCATCGACTAAACTTGTCTTTTGCACGATCATTTCCATGAGGAACCTCCTCGCTCGGAGGCTCGGAGGCTACTCCCGGCAGGGCCCCGCGCCCATCAGCCGGCAGACCCCGCATCCGCCCTCGGCAGAGCCTCGCGCTCATCAGCCGGCGGACCCCGCGTCCGCCCTCGGCAGCGCCTCGCGCTCATCAGCCGGCGGACCCCGCGTCCGCCCTCGGCAGAGCCTCGCGCTCATCAGCCGGCGGACCCCGCGTCCGCCCTCGGCAGCGCCTCGCGCTCATCAGCCGGCGGACCCGGCGTCCGCCCTCGGCAGCGCCTCGCGCTCATCAGCCGGCGGACCCGGCGTCCGCCCTCGGCAGCGCCTCGCGCTCATCAGCCAGCGGACCCCGCGTCCGCCCTCCGCAGCGCCTCGCGCCCAACAGCCGGCGGACCCCGCGTCCGCCTCCGGCAGGACTCCGCGCCCATCAGCCGGCGGACCCTGCGTCCGCCCCCGGCTGGGCTCCGCGCCCATCAGCTAGTGAACCCCGCGTCCGCGCCCGACATCCCTGACGCCACCGTCTGCTTCTGCAACAGCAAAGACCCTCCGCCCGAATCTTCGAGTCGCCCTGAGGCTCGGAGGCTACACCTAGCAGGTGCGCTGGTGCGCCCCCGCTGGAAATAGCCAGCCAGTGGACTCCGCGTCCGCGCCAGGCAGGGCCCCGCGCCCGTCAGTTGGCGGACTCCGCGTCCACGCCCGACGTCCTCGACGCCACCGTCTATTTCAGCAACAGCAAAGACCCTCCGCCTGACTCTTCGAGTCGCCCGGAGGCTCGGAGGCTACACCCAGCGGGTGCGCTGGCGTGCCCCCGCCGGAAGCAAGCCGCTTCGTCCCCGACCTGCAATCGACCGTCATCAACAACTTCTGCAACAACAACCCTAGCGGCAAAAACCCTCCGCCCGACTCTCCAAGTCGCCCGGAGGCTCGGAGGCTACTGTCGGGGGGATTACCCCCGGGTAGGCTAAGGGATACGACTCAATATTTTAAAACATCGGGGGAGCCACCCCCGGTATGCCAAGCCCCACGAATCAACGAGACAAACGAAGAAGACAGAAGACAAAACTACGGCCCGGGCGGCTGGCTACTCCTGGCCGGCTGCAGGCTGCTGGCTGCCCCTGGCTGGCTCCTCCTGGCTGGCTCCTCCTGGGTGGCTCCTCCTGGCCGGCTCCTCCTGTCCGGCTCCTCCTCTCCGGCTCCTCCTGGCCAGCTCCTCCTGTCCGGCTCCTCCTGTCCGGCTCCTCCTGTTCGGCTCCTCTTGGCCAGCTCCTCCTGGCCGGCTCCTCCTGGCCGGCTCCTCCCTGCTGGCTGCCCCCTGGCTGGCTCCTCCTGGCTGGCTCCTCCTGTTTGGCTCCTCCTGGCCAGCTCCTCCTGGCCGGCTCCTCCTAGTCGGCTCCTCCTGGCCGGCTGCCGGCTGCGGCCCGACGAAGTCAGCTCCAGGCGTCCCGTCGGACACGAGCTGACGACACTGTAGCTGATGGACTGCAGAGCCTGCCGCACTATTGGCAAATAGTGCCCCGCTGTGCACCCGTCACGCGTCACTTCACTGCGCTCCAATAGTGACGCACTGTAGCCTACATCATGAGTCATATCACATGTCACCCCCAATAGTGTAATTAGGCCATGTGGGCCACCCCTTGTCCCCTGGGCCTCCCTTTATAAGAGGCACCAGGGGAGCCTCCAAAAGGCAGCCCCACACACACCCACGGGAGGCCTCCTCTCATCCTCTCCCTCTCACTCATGCTCACGCATGCACACATATGAGGCCAAGGTAAGGAGCTCACAGCTCCCTCTTCCTCCTCAGATACAGCTCCAGGAGCAACCCTGTACTACATGTACACCTCATATACAGACATGCATGAGTAGGGGTATTATCTCTCCGGAGAGCCCCGAACCTGGGTAAACCACCGCGTGCTATTGCCCTATCCCGTCCCGGATCTCCACTGCAACCTTGCCCTCACCTCTCAAGCCATCCGATGGCATCTGCCGTCCCGGGGCACCCCCCGTGAGAAAACGACGACAGGGAGTGTAGGCACAAGAGTCACGGAATAGACATTTAGACAGCCACTATGTAAAGCACGGGTGTGTAGGCACAAGAGTCACGGGAGTGTAGGCACAAGAGTCACGGAATAGACATTTAGATAGCCGTTTGCACGTTGCACGACAAAACACGCGCTCCGACCTATGACCCCCCCTTCAAGATTTATATGAATGCTAACCGAGCCGAAGGCGAGCCAGGGTTGCGCCGCCGGAGGCGCCGTTTGCACGCTGCACGACAAAACACGCTGCACGACTAAACACGCGCTCCGACCTATGACCCCCCTTCAAGATTTATATGAATGCTAACCGAGCCGAAGGCGAGCCAGGGTTGCGCCGCCGGAGGCGCCGTTTGCATGCTGCACGACAAAACATGCGCTCCGACCTATGACCCCCCTTCATGATTTATATGAATGCTAACCGAGCCGAAGGCGAGCCAGGGTTGCGCCGCCGGAGGCGCCGTTTGCACGCTGCACGACAAAACACGCGCTTCGACCTATGACCCCCCTTCAAGATTTATATGAATGCTAACCGAGTCGAAGGCGAGCCAGGGTTGCGCCGCCGGAGGCGCCGTTTGCACGCTGCACGACAAAACACGCTGGACGACAAAACATGCGCTCCGACCTATGACCCCCCCTTCAAGATTTATATGAATGCTAAACGAGCCGAAGGCGAGCCAGGGTTGCGCTGCCGGAGGCACCGTTTGCACGCTGCACGAAAAACACGCGCTCCGACCTATGACCCCCCCTTCAAGATTTATATGAATGTTAACCGAGCCGAAGGCGAGCCAGGGTTGCGCCGCTGGAGGCGCCGCTTGCACGCTGCATGACAAAACACGCGCTCCGACCTATGACCCCCCCTTCAAGATTTATATGAATGCTAACCGAGCCGAAGGCGAGCCAGGGTTGCACCGCCGGAGGCGCCGTTTGCACGCTGCACGACAAAACACGCGCTCCGACCTATGACCCCCCCTTCAAGATTTATATGAATGCTAACCGAGCCGAAGGCGAGCTAGGGTTGCGCCGCCGGAGGCGCCGTTTGCACGCTGCACGACAAAACACGCGCTTCGACCTATGACCCCCCCTTCAAGATTTATATGAATGCTAACCGAGCCGAAGGCGAGCCAGGGTTGCGCCGCCGGAGGCACCGTTTGCATGATGAAGATTCATGAACCGTGGCTCTGAAGATTGATGAAACGTGCCTCTAAAGATTCAAGAACCGTGGCTGTAATGATTGATGGACCGTGGCTTTGAAGATTCATGAGGCGTGCCTCCTCTGCTTGCATCAGGGGTGTGAAACTTGAAAGTTCGCAATGATTCAGACAGTTGTTGAAAGTTTACAATGATTCCATAACCGAGTTGAAAGTTGACATTTGATTGTGTTGGAAGCCCCCACCCGTAATTTCCCCTGAAATCTCAATTTCCCGGAAATATAATGGGAAAAAAACGAAAAGGGAAACAGGGAGCCAACGTCCCTTGCCGCGGAAAGGGAAAACTGAAAACGAAAATAGTTCAAGGGGTTAGCTGAAAAATGTACGAAACCAGAAACCGGAAAGGGAAAACCAGGAATCTGCGGGGGTTCGCTCCGCGCGTGACACTTGGCG
This sequence comes from Elymus sibiricus, assembly GCA_039707655.1. Lineage (NCBI taxonomy): Eukaryota > Viridiplantae > Streptophyta > Magnoliopsida > Poales > Poaceae > Elymus > Elymus sibiricus. The sequence goes on along the minus strand of CM077663.1, from coordinate 75,796,905 downwards.
CACGCCTAGCTATCGCGAAACGTTCCTTCGTTTCGCGCGGAGGGAGCGCTCGCTAACTAGTTCCTCTCGGCAGGCTGCGGCGGCTGAGGGAGGGGGCGCGGCACGGATATGGGCCGGCCACCTAAACCACGATGTGGTAGCCGTTTTTTGAACGTGCTTTTAAATTTTTGTTTGGAATATAAAATATTGTTTGTGTTTACAAATTTTGTTCATAAATTCAAAAACCGCTTGTTTTTTTTTAATTTTTATTCAAACGTTAAAAATGTTCATGTTTTCCATTGTTGGTCAGAAATACAGAAATGTTTATTGTTTTTCATTTTTTGGAATTTTGATATTATGTTTGCATTTTTTAAATGATTGGCGATTTAAAAATTGTACACAATTTTGCTGAGTTCGAGTCCTCGCAGTCTCACTTGTCTCCTCGTATTTTTTAGTCGCTCGATATAGAAGACAAGGGTCTTCGTGTATTTTTTTTTAAATTGTTTATTGTCTTTAAGTAGACATGTGTCAAGGAAAACCAATTAAAGCCAACAAATAAAAACAGTATTTTTTCCCACTCATTGTAGAAGACAAGTGGCTTCATGTAGTTTTAAAAATATTGCTGTCATTAATTAGACATATGTCAAAGAAAATCGATTAAAACCAGCAAAGAAACAGAAAAACACAACTGTAGGAATAAAGACAAAAAAATAAACAAAATAAAACATAGAGTATAATGAAGAAAGAAATGCCAAACAAAACCAGTGAAAAAACAAAGTATGATGAAGGAAAAAAGAAAGTGATGAAAATAAAAGGAAAAAACCCCAAAGAAAAGCGAGCTAACCTACAGCCCTGCGTGAGCGACTGTGTTAATGGGCCGGCCTGATCTGTACTAATGTCTAACCAGCCAGTCAACGATCCTAGGAATTCACTTGCCACGTCAGCGAATGCAAGCTAAATGCTCTCATGGTTCAAAATAGACCGGGACCATAGAGTTTAGTTTGCTGATTTCATGGATTGGAAGTTCATTGTTCAATTTAGCATTCGTATACAAGTTTGAGTTTTTTTTTTTGGACTTTTTCCACTCTAAAAGTGGACCATGCGGTCCAATACCGTGGTACATGTTGACCGAGGTGGATGAGAGGTGTATAAGCCACCTCGGCGTAAAAGAACATTACACGCCGACACCCCCCGACATGTAGCCCCACTTTCTAATCCCTTGTTTTCTCTCTCTATCTTATACACAAGGCCCTCAAAGAAAAGACGCTCGCTGTCCGAGGGGGGCAGGGGAGGGGGGGGCGGTAGCACGGGGGACCCGAAATAGCCGCCGCTCGGTCCCTTCCATCCTCACTCCGACCCTGGCCACCGTCGGATGACACCGGCTGGCAAAGTCTGCCTCGCCAGACTGCAGCGGTAGGACGGGATCGTTCTGGTGTGACGTGTTGCCCTAACCGACACGGAAGACTCACGGGGCAACAACAAAAGCCATGACGGCGGCCCTCTGGTTGCGGATCTGGCAGGGACCTTCCTCGACGACGTGATGGGGAGGTCCGACGGATCGTGGTGTGAGGGATCAGGTCCGACGGATCAACACTAGTGCAGAAAAGCCTAGCTATGGCGTGACAAAAAGGAACCTGCTAGCGTGGACATCCTACGCCACCAATATGGTGCCACTGTTAGAATTTAGTGGTGGCGTTGGAGACGAGGCCAGTAGTATTTTTAATACCTATGGCGTTGGACAGAGTTGCACGCCGGCACTGTCATATTTAGCTAATAAAAATACGTCGGAATTCCCAAAAGATACTACCAGCTTTACAAAAGATATTTCCAGCTTCACAAAGTAAACGTTTAAGTAATTCCCAAAAGATACTACCAGTTTAATTCACAAATTAAATGTTTCACCTAATTCACAATAAAAGAAAAGTACCAACTAATAACTTCTCACAATGTGTCGATCAACCCCTCTCGACACTACCTAGTATCGCGTCTAAGGACTAACTTAAGCTCGGGAAGCTTATTCCTATTCGTCTGCCCCTCCATGATGTAATGGGCCTCCTCCGTCTTCAGTTGAGTCTTATCGGACTTCAGGATTTGTATTTCATTCTTGAGATCACTTATCTCGAGATTCAGCAACTCGATCTGACCTTCGAGACTGAAAATCTTATCGCAGACAATAGCATTGCCATCGATAATCTTATCCTTCTCCTTCGCCAGGGAGTCATTCAACTCCTCTAGGGCATTGATGGTACTCTGACGTGACGCGATCAGCTCGTGATTGAGCACGTCCATGTCACATGTCGTCTGCTGCACAACGGGTGCTGGAGAAGGCAGACCTCGTACGTATGCCTGGCAAGGTTTCAAATCATCAACAATTAATTAATGGTTAGATATATGGAATTGTTTGCAATGCTCATGCATGTTTTTTGTAACCTTAATTACCTGGTTGGTGCTCACGTCGCCTTTATCTTCTGCATACTCCGACCAGTGATCAGAGGAGCCTATCCAGATGCTAGAGTCGGCCATGCTGTCTAGCTAAAGAATAAAGGCCATGGGAGTGCAATTAACAGGAAGAAACATCAAACAAATTAAATAGAAACATAAACGATTGTAATTATTATCTTTTTGCTATATGAACTATCAGGTTTCCAAATGAGAAACTAATTATGAGTGTGCTGGCGCATAAAAGGAAGAGGCGGATCAATTGTGTAGATACCTATGAGTGTGCTAGCTTGATCGATAAATAATCATGAAAACATAGAACAAAAGACAATGTAGCTACACAAAGATCACAATATAGCTACCCAATGTAGCTACACAATGTAACCCATCAATCGGATAAACTACAAAAAAGAACTAAGTTTCTACACATGTGCTTCAGCTTTACTACAAAAAATACTAAGTTTCTACACATGTAGGATAGGATTCTTATAGGATTTTTTATGATGTGAACGCTATAGGATAGGATTTTTATAGGATAGGATTCTTATAGGAACACTATATGATAGGCTTTTTCATAGGAACACTAAGTTCCTACATAGGATTGTTCTTCACTAAGTTCCTACATAGGAACACTAACATTAATTAGCCTAGAATGAAAAAATTCCTATGATGTGAACCAAATGACAACTTTCCTATTCCTACTCATAGGATTTGAGATGCATGCCATCTCATTTTCTACAATTTTCATATTCCTATGATAATCCTATCCTATGAACTAAAGGAGACCTAAATTTTAAAACAATTCCTAAAATTTCCTATTCGTATGATAATCCTATCCTGTAAACCCTAACCCTAATTAAGCAAAAGGAGAGAGGGAGGGGCGCCAGACTTACCGCGGAGGTGCTCGGGGGAGAGGAGAGGTGTGCGGGCGGCGTCGGGCGGCGGCGGCGCCGGGTGGGGCGCCGACGGGGATCGAGAGGAGGACGAAAGGATAACTTCTTTGTTTTACTGTGTCGGGAGCTGTTAAAATCGTCTAGTGATGGCGTGAGTCTATTGGGCCTAACGTGCAACGCCGGGCCTAATGTGCAACGCCAGAACTAAACGAATACCTATGGCATTCGAATTCAGCTAACGCCAGCACTATTAGAAAATATTAGTGCTGGTGTTGGTGAGAAATGGCACGTCACGAACAAGAGTTGTGGCTAGCCATTTCTCCACTAGGGCAAGGATGATGATCGGTTGGCGACGCTACGATTCACGACTTGGTGGTGGTGATCCAAGTACGGTTGACCGTGTGAGGGTGGCTGCAGAATGTGCCGGAGCAACCTCCTACGGCTCCACGACGACGGCGGTCATCGAAAAAAAATCTTCGATAGTGTTCATCTTTTAGGATTCAGTGATTGACTTGGGCGTATTGATGCAAATTATGAATGACAACTTGACACAGAGGGATGCTTGTGCAACAGTGGTCGTCGCATCACATGTAGCTGTTGCGATAATGAAAAAATTGTGGCGACATCACTTGAGTTACTTCGATGGTGGTGCTATTCGAGCATCCGATCCCGGGCTTCGGGGTGAAAGCCTAGCTTTGACCTGAGCTGGTTATTGATACGTCTCCAACGTATCGATAATTTAAGAAGTATTCATGCCATATTCACCTATGTTTACAATACTTTTATATGGTTTTGATGCACTTTACATGATTTATTTATAACTAACCCGGACTGGTGCTGTTTTCAGAAGAATTACCGTGGTGTTGTTTTTGTGCAGAAAATGAAAGTTCTCGGAATCGCCCGAAACTTTTTGGTGACTTTTTCTGGAGGAAATAAGCCATCCTGGAGCAAAGAACCACCGGAGGGGAGCCACACGTGGGGCACAAGCCATCAGGGCGCGCCCCCCTAGGCTGTGCCCTGATAGCTTGTGGGGCCCATGTGGCTCCGTTGCGCGTGATTCCAACGCTGAAAATCCTATAAATCCCAGAAACCGCAGAAATAAACAGAGACTCTCCGTTCCGCCGCCGCAACTCTCTGTATCGACGGAAAACCAATCTAGAGACATTCCAGTACCCTGCCGGAGAGGGGAAACCATCACCGGTGGCCATCCTCATCATCCCGGCGGAGGCCATGACAAGGAGGGAGTAGTTCACCCTCGGGGCTGAGGGTATGTACCAGTAGCTATGTGTTCAATCCCTCTCTCTCTCTCTCTCTCTCTCTCTCGTGTTCTTGAGATGGCACGATCTTGATGTATCACGAGCTTTGTTAATATAGTCGGATCATATGATGTTATTCCCTTGCTATCATGTTGTGATGAATTGAATCTTTCCCTTTGAGATCTCGCTACGTTGGATTGAATATTTTGGTTGAGAACACTTGATGTACGTCTTGCGTGGGATACTTGTAGTGACATTGGGGTATTCTATTGATTCACTTGATATATGTTAAGGCATCAACTTTCGGATTCCGGTGACCTTGGGGATCTATGCATAGGGGTTGATTGCACGTTTTCATACCATGTTCTCCGATATAAATCTTGGGGCGCTCCTTGAAGTTCTTTGTGTTGGATTGAATATGATAGATCTGAAATTGTTTGATGCATGTCGCATAATTTACCCACCGATACTTGAGGTGACATTTGAGTATGTAGGTGACATTAGGGTTGATTGATATGTATCATTGGTGTTGTTCTAGTACGAACTCTAGGGTTGTTTGTGACACTTATAGGAATAGCCCAAAAGATTGATCGGAAAGAATAATTTTGAGGTGGTTCTACTACTACACCAATTTCATCTTATTGTTCTCCGCTAGATAGGAACTTTGGAGTGATTCTTTGTTGCACGTTGAGGGATGATCATATGATTCAACTATGTTAGCATTGTTGGGAGATTGCACTAGTGAAAGTATGAACCCTAGGCCTTGTTTCCAAGCATTTATACAACGTTTTGCTCGCTGTTTACTATTTGTACCTTGCTGTTTTTTTATTTTCAGATTACAAAAACATATATCTACCATCCATATTGCACTTGTATCACCATCTCTTCGTCGAACTAGTGCACCTATACAATTTGTATTTGGTGTGTTGGGTACACAAGAGATTTCTTGTATTTGATTGCAGGGTTGTTTGAGAGATACCATCTTCATCATACACCTCCCGCTGATTGATAAACCTTAGGTCATCCACTTGAGGGAAAATTGCTATTGTCCTACAAAACTCTGCGCTTGGAGGCCCAACAAAGTCTACAAGAATAAAGTTGCGTAGTAGACATCAAGTCGTTTTCTGGCGCCGTTGCCGGGGAGGTGAGTGCTTGAAGGTATATCTTTAGATCTTACAATTAAATCTTTTAGTTTCTGGTTTTCACTAGTTAGGTTTTATAAAAGAAAACTACAAAAATGGAGTTTAGGTTGCCTCAATTGCTTCGTGTTTTTTAATGTCTTTCGTGAAAATGATGGTTCGAAAAATTGTGCTCAATTGGTAGAGGAAGAGTTTATAAATATACTTAATGAGAATTCGTTGAATGATGAGCATGATAGAAATATTGTTAGTATGAGTTATATGAATATCCATGATGCTAATGATGATTGCACTAGTCATGATAAAAAGGTTTCCTATAAGCATGTCGATTTTTGTGGAGTGAATAAAATTTGCAAAGACATGCCATATAGGGACGATGGATTTTGTGAGAAGCATAAACATGATCAAACTAATTGGTGGCTTAAAGTGATAGATGAACATGCCACAAGATTATGCTCTCTTCATCCCATTACTTGTGAACTTTGCAACAGGGTTGGTCATCTTAATTTCCAATGCATGCTTTTTCATGACCAAACCGTTTACAAATATTGTGATAATTTGATTTCCCGTGAAGTCTATAATGAACTTTGCCTATTCTTGGGGTGTGAAGAATTATCACATAAAAATGATTAGTTTGATAAATTCATTGTCACAAATGATAATGAAACTAATCTACAAGAAATCTATATGTTTTGCGTAGTGAATTGCAATGAGAATGCTTATATTGCCAACTATAGAAAGAATGAGAAACCAATAGAGTATAAAAGGAATACTAACGAAAGGGTAAAGGTCTCCCAATACCCTCCTATTGTTTCTCGTGATGAATTAGGTTGCAATGAAGAGCTTCCCATCGAACCAATCTCTTCAATAAGAAGCTCAAAAAGATTACTCAAACCCACACATAAGGTGGTGAAGAAGAAGAAAAGAAGAAAAGGTAAACGTAAAAAGGTATCCCTCTCAAATAATCTTTCTCCTATCATTGTTGAGAATAAATACGAAAGCAGTGTGGATGATGATACACTTGATGATTACTTTTGTTATGCCTACTACTCGTTGTGATGAGGATGATTGGGAAGATAACGATACTCCTTATAATATTGAAAATCTTTTTGGCACCATCTTGGAAAATTATGATGATAATAATTGTTACACTATTGGTGCTATTCATGCTATTGATGATTATCCTAATGATATGCAAACCCATAAGCTTGGGGATGCTATGCTTGACGAGAATGAAATATTTGAGAATATATTTGCTGCGATTGATGTGTGTTCCAAGCTTGGTGATGCTATGCATAATGAAGATGATCTTTTTAGTTCCCCTACTTCGAATGATCAAATTTGTTATGATGATTACATGCCTCCTATTTATGATGATTATTGTGATGAGACTTATGTTATGAAAAGTAGTGATGATTATTATTATACAACTTGTCACAATTATGAATACCCTTTCTCTGAACATTACTCTTTCAATGTGGAAAAAATTTATAATATTCAAGTCTCCTATGATACTTCCACTACAATGAATGAGAAGAAAATTGCTTATGTGGAGAGTAATAAATTTTCTATGCTTGTAGATCATGGAAAGAATGCTTTATGTGATGGTTATATTGTTGAATTCCTTCATGATGCTACTGAAAATTATTATGAGGGAGGAACATATGCTTGTAGGAATTGGAATAATATCAAGTTTCCTCTCTATGTGTTCAAAGTTTTGAAGTTATGCTTGTTTTGCCTTCCTATGCTAGTTGATTCTTGCTCCCATAAATTGTTTGATCACAAAATCCCTATGCATAGGAAGTGTGTTAGACTTAAATGTGCTTGTCATGAGATTCATGATGCTCTCTTGCATATTTCAATTACTATTCTTATGTGAGCATCATTGAAATCATAATGCCTAGCTAAAAGGCATTAAAGAAAAGCGCTTGTTGGGAGACAACCCAACACTTTTCCTTTCTGTTTTTGTGTGTTCACATGATTAAGCTACTGTATTAATCATGCTTTGTGCCTTTTATTTCAATAATGTGCCAAGTAAAGCCTTTGGGATAGTATCGATACTTGTTGATTTTATTCTGTGCAAAAAACAGAAACTTTTACCTTTAGTAAAGAATTTCTCTGATTGGACTGGAGCATCAAAAAATTCTGAAATTTTTACACAGTATTTATATACAAATTCTATAAGTTTTAATAATTTTTCAGAATTTTTAGAGACAGGTAAGTATGGTTATACTACAGATCTTCACAGACTGTTCTGTTTTTTACAGATTCTGTTTTGCATGCATAGTTTGCTTGTTTTGGTGTTCCCATAGCTTATATTCAGTGATATAAATTATGTGAATGGTAGATTAAAGTAGTTATTATGTGAGAACAATTATGAATCTTGTCTTGACAGTACCTAAGTGAATGATCTTTATTTATTGTACTAACCCTTCTCACGAAGTTCCGTTAAGTTTTGTGTGAATGAAGTTTTCAAGTTTTGGGTGAGACACCGATATGAGAAGAATAAGGAGTGACAATAACCTAAGCTTGGGGATGCCCAAGGAACCCCCAAGGTAATATCCAAGGAAAACTCAAGCTCCTAAGCTTGGGGATTCCCCGGAAGGCATCCCCTCTTTCGTCTTCAACACTATCAGTATATCTTACTTGGAGCTATGTTTTTATTCATCACATAATATGTGTTTTGCTTGGAGCGTCATTTTATTTTGTTAGTATTTGATTTCTGTTATTTATAATATTTTTTTCAATAAAAATTTCCAAGAATTGCCTTTAGGATGCTTGAATTGCATGTTTGATGTGTGCTGTGTAAAAACACAAACATTTGCTGTAGTGTTTGAATTTTCATATTTTACTGGAACGTGGAAAGTTTCTGAAATTTTTACAAAGTATTTGCATATAAATTATTTCGCATTTCCTAAATTTTCATAATTTTTTGAGTTACAAAAGTACACTGGTTTAATAGATTGCTACAGACTGTTCTGTTTGGACAGATTGCTGTCATAGTTTTGTTATCTACTTATCCTATAGTTTTCATAGCCTATATTGGTAGAAATAAATTGTGGAAACGATAGTAAACAGTAGATGATGTTTGAAAATTATTGTGCAACTTGTCTTGGCAGTACATGAAGTGTTGATTTGTTCTTATGCGTACTAACCTATCTCACGAGTTCTTTTTGAGTTTTGTGTGGATGAAGTTTTTGAGACTTAGGTGAAATAGGGATATGAGAGGATTGAATGAGATACAAAATCTTAAGCATGGGGATGCCCAAGGCACCCCAAGAAAATATTTCAAGAAGTCTCAAGCATCTAAGCTTGGGGATGCTAGTTGCTACGCATCCCACCTCTCTTCGTCAACTATCGGTTAGCCTATGTTGAGCCTAAATTTTTATTCGTTCACATGATGCATGCTATTCTTGGAATGTATTTTTGTTTAATTTGCTGTTTGAATAAAATACTCAGATCTGAAAATCTTTATTGAGAGAGATAGAGTCCTCACATAGCTACTTTATTGTTTGACTACTCATTGATCTTCACTTATATCTTTTGAGAGTAGTACGAAATTTACTCTTGTGCTTCACTTATATCCTGAGAGTAAATGTTGAAGAATTGAAATATCATAAATCTGAAATTATCCATGTGCTTTATGCTTAGTAGTAGTTTCACATTTGGTTTAGAAAGTAATATCTATTGAAGTTTGACAATCATAGTATTGGTCATATGAGCAATTCATGAATGATTAGTATAAGAAAGAGAACTTTCACATACAAATATATTATCTTGGACATCTTTTATGATTGTGACTACCCATTAATTATTTTCAAACTTGATCAAATAGTTGAAGTTGGACAAGGAAGACAACGTAATGGTTATGTTTGGGTATATTTGCATAGAAGTTATATTGTTATGGATCCTCTAACATGTGGTGCTTGTTTAGAACCTTTTGCTAGCCAAAACTTCGTACTAAGTAGAGATACTACTTGTGCATCCAAATCCTTGAGCCAAGTTTCTTCCATGAGAGTCCACCATACCTACCTATATATGGTATTTCACTGCCATTCCAAGTAAATTTGCATCTGCCACCTCTAAAACCTTCAAATAAACATCTGTTTTGTGTGCTCGTACCGCTCATGGAGCGACGGGGCGGTCATTATCTTCCATGCTAAGCGAGTTATTCTCAAGATGAGTGTTTATTCACTTGTCATTGCACGAGAGAGGCTGGTAAAAAGGATGCCCAGTTCTGCATAATATAAAAATAAATAAACAACCCCCCCTAGGAAGTTGATTGTTTGGAGGGCAACCGTGGATTCGGCCAACCATGGAATGTGTTTGAATGGTGGAGGGGGAGTAAAAAAATTCAATTCTGTTTGGGAACCACCAATATTGTGATTAGCATGGAAGATATTGAAAAATCTGTTGTGACGTTGACAGGAAAGGCACACCACTCAAAATTATTTATTCATCTCTGTTTTTAAACAATGAGCTCTGGCACCTCTGTAAATCCCTGCTTTCCTCTGCGAAGGGACAATCTATTTACTTTCATGCTATTTCCTATTCATGTTGAGTCAACTTCTTATTCCAACCTCAATCTATTAGTTGGCAAGCATCATGCGGTGGGAAATATCCAAACATATATATCCAGTCAAATATATTTGATCATGATTCATTATTGTTGAAAATTATCTTCATGATAAGTATGTTGGGATGCGAAACATTAAGCCCCTATCTTTCTATGTGTTCGATGGATGCTGTTTGTTCTAAAAATATGCCTTGAGTATTAGTAATCATAAAAGACTATATGATAATTGAGTATGTGGAGCTCTTAATAGACTTGATGATGCATTGAAATTGTTTGGTGAGCAAGAACATAGATTGTTAAGTTTCAAGTGAATGAATTGTTTGAACCATGACATGTGAATTGATTGCTACTCTATCATGATGATTTTTATGAGAAAAATTGCTGGTTATGATGCTAGAAAAGAGACTGAAATTAGCAATGATCAAACTTATATATTATGCTAGCATTCACACTTCATAAATTATTTCTTTTATCATTTACCTACTCGAGGACGAGCAGGAATTAAGCTTGGGGATGCTGATACGTCTCCAACGTATCGATAATTTATGAAGTATTCATGCCATATTCACCTATGTTTAGAATACTTTTATATGGTTTTGATGCACTTTACATGATTTATTTAGAACTAACCCGGACTGCGCTGTTTTCAGCAGAATTACCGTGGTGGTTTTTTTGTGCAGAAAATGAAAGTTCTCGGAATCGCCGGAAACTTTTTGGTGATTTTTTCTGGAGGAAATAAGCCATACTGGAGCAAAGAACCACCGGAGGGGAGCCACACGTGAGGCACAAGCCATCAGGACACGCCCCCTAGGCCACACCCTGATAGCTTGTGGGGCCCACGTGGCTCCGTTGCGCGTGATTCCAACGCTGAAAAATCCTATAAATCCCGGAAACCCCAGAAATAAACAGAGACTCTCCGTTCCGCCGCCGCAACTCTCTGTATACGAAAAACCAATCTGGAGACATTCCGGTACCCTGCCGGAGAGGGGAAACCATCACCGGTGGCCATCTTCATCATCCCGGCGGAGGCCATGACGAGGAGGGAGTAGTTCACCCTCGGGGCTGAGGGTATGTACCAGTAGCTATGTGTTCAATCTCTCTCTCTCTCTCTCTCTCTCTCTCTCTCATGTTCTTGAGATGACACGATCGTGATGTATCACGAGCTTTGTTAATATAGTCGGATCATATGATGTTATTCCCTTGCTATCATGTTGTGATGAATTGAATCTTTCCCTTTGAGATCTCGCTACGTTGGATTGAATATTTTGGTTGAGAACACTTGATGTACGTCTTGCGTGGGATACCCGTAGTGACATTGGGGTATTCTATTGATTCACTTGATATATGTTGAGGCATCAACTTGCGGATTCCGGTGACCTTGGGGATCTATGCATAGGGGTTGATTGCACGTTTTCATACCATGTTCTCTGATAGAAATCTTGGGGTGCTCCTTGAAGTTCTTTGTGTTGGATTGAATATGATAGATTTGAAATTGTTTGATGCGTGTCGCATAATTTACCCACGGATACTTGATGTGACATTGGAGTATGTAGGTGACATTAGGGTTGATTGATATGTATCATTGGTGTTGTTCTAGTACGAACTCTAGGGCTGTTTGTGACACTTATAGGAATATCCCAAAAGATTGATCGCAAAGAATAACTTTGAGGTGGTTCTACTACCTACACCAATTTCATCTTATTGTTCTCCGCTAGATAGGAACTTTGAAGTGATTCTTTGTTGCACGTTGTGGGATGATCATATGATTCAACTATGTTACCACTGTTGGGAGATTGCACTAATGAAAGTATGAACCCTAGCCCTTGTTTCCAAGCATTTATACAATGTTTTGCTGGCTAATTACTATTTGTTACTTTGCTGTTTTTTTTTATTTTCAGATTACAAAAACATATATTTACCATCCATATTGCACTTGTATCACCATCTCTTCGCCGAACTAGTGCACCTATACAATTTTCCATTGTATTGGGTGTGTTGGGGACACAAGATATTTCTTGTATTTGATTGCAGGGTTGTTTGAGAGAGACCATCTTCATCCTACACCTCCCACGGATTGATAAACCTTAGGTCATCCACTTGAGGGAAAATTGCTACTGTCCTACAAAACTCTGCGATTGGAGGCCCAACAAAGTCTACAAGAATAAAGTTGCATAGTAGACATCAGTTATGCCTGGCAATGACGATGTATTTTTAGGCAGTTACCTTGTTGAAGGTATTGCTCGAATTTGTTCGGATTAATTCCTGAGGTGAAATAGTTTCCAGCCTTCGTGGTTCGATACAATAACGTCGGTACTTGAGCAACCTCCTCATATGTGTAACGGTGTCATGAGATGATTGATGCGAATATGATTACTTTTTTAGTTTTCCAGCCGGGGATCTGAACACTTTGGATTTTTCTTTTTTCCTTGCGTATGCATAGTTGGTCTTAAATGATTTTGCAATTTGCATGCGGGTTTTTATTTGTGCGTATTGGTGTTATCTATGTGTGTTTTAATGATGCACAGACTCAGTGTGAGCTCTTTGTATTTGTATCCTCATAAAACTCCTTTTGAGGAAAAAAATCTCCCTTTTATCAAAAATTATCTAGTATACAAGGAATATGCTATTTGACGCTTAAGGCACAACCTCGACTTTAAGGCATTTGTTTTTTTTCTTTTGTTACCCCAGATAGTGATACCCGATCTATTTAGGATCGAATGTAAAAGGCCCTTTATTAAAGAATGGCCCAAAGTATCATTTGAGCCTCTGAGATGGTCCCTAGCAAAAGTTAAAAAATGTTAAGTAGCATCACATTTGTCCAACTAATCATCGTTCTCTTGTACTTTTTTATGTCTTCCTAAGGCTAACAAATGGGACTGAATGGATAGTTTAGATTTTAGAGGAAACCTCTAAGATTAGAGGTGAGGCGATGTTGGCTTTCTTTTTTGTTAAAGGCAAGTGGTACAATGTATAGAGACTACCACACAGAGAGAGATAGCTTAGGGGCAACAAAAAGCAAATATTACGGGTGCTTCAAGGTCTTGGGCGTGTCTATACATTGCTTACTGCGAGACGGAACACTCGCCTCCGGTCGATCTTATACGGGCCAACCACTAGGCTGCTGCTTTTCCGTTGGAGTTGTTTGCCTCTAGTAGTTTCTTTCTGTTCACTTTCTCCTTAATTAATTTAGTTATATTATGATTATATATAGAAGGAACGTTAAAAAAATGTTCATCACACATTGAAAAAAGCCTGTGGAAGGTAAAAATCATTCGCGTGGTTTAAAAATAAAACTTCATACAATTCAAAAAAATGTTCATGATATTTTGAAAATGTCCACATGTCTCAAAAATATGTTCATGCCATATTTAATGCAAATATAAAAGTTCATTCGCAAATTTTGTAAACAAATGTTCACACTATTCAATAATATGTTGATAACATTTAGATTTTTAAGCATTTAAAAATTATATTTATAATGTTTTGGAATAATTTCCGCAAATAAAAACAATTGATCGCATAAATTTTCCAAAAAGTTGGGTACCATTCAATAAATTGTTCGTGACATTCGAAAGATTTTCACATGGTTAAAAATATGTTGATGATTTTTTTGAAAAATATTCAACAATTGCTAGTAATGTTCATCTTATATTTAAAAAATGTTTAATGTAAATTTTATAAATGTTCAACATGCATTTGATAAATAATTAATATATATTTTAATAATATTCAACGTGTACATGAAAAATCTTTCATGTGTATTTTTAAAATGGGGAAAAGAAAAAGAGAAAAAAAGAGGAAAATAATAGAAATAACAAAGAGAAGGAAAAACACAAACAGGAAAAATATAGCAAAAGACGAAAAAACAAATAAATAGTAAAAATAAAATAAAGTATATCCCAACGGAAGCTTTGAAAACAGGATGGAAGGTTCCTAAAACCGATGCTAACTGTACACAAAATGTTCGTAAAACCTTAACAGTTGTTTAGTCGGCCCAGACACAGGCGCATGCAGATTTGCGCTCAGTGCATCTCGCATTAAGCGAGATATAGCCTACCCATCTCAAAACCAGTGAAAGGAAGTCTATGTGGCCCATAATTTTGATCTGTGTAAAAAAAAATCAAACGACAAATGTTACCTTCAAATCGTATACTTAATTTTGATTTTTTTTCACCGACAAAGCCCTGTTATTCGGCTTTGCATGAAAATTGACAAGCACACTTGTTAAACTAACATAAATATCTAAAAAGAAATTAAGATTTTTTAAAATTTATATCCTATTTGTTGTTAATTTATCACCAAGGAGCATATGCTACCTAGAGCCAAAACTCGAAGTCAGTTTTTGTTTGCCTTTTTTACTTTGTTTTTTTATTTTTTATAAATTTCATTGAAAATTTATATAATTTGTAAAATTTTATTTTTCAAATTTTTTAAATTCAGACATATTTTTTAAATTCGTGATTTTTTAAAATTCATTAATATTTTCAAATTTGGGAGATTTTTTCAAATTAATTTATTCCTTCAAATTAATGGAGTTTTGAAATATATCTGCTTTAAGTAAAATCTGAATGGAATAAATAACCAACTAAAAGTAAAAATGTCAGCTGGAAAATCAACGATATCTTTTTTTGAGAAATCTTGTCCGACTTTACTAAATTTCAGAGATGTTCATAGGTGCAAGAGCCTAGTCATGGGAGTAGAGCACCAATCCATAAATGCTGGCCTACTTCTAAATTACAAGAATATTTGGCAAGATTATGAGTTTGAAAATTGAAGTGTCTACGTTCATGCATGAAAGATTTTTTTTCAAACAACTAACTCAATGAGTTTCATGAGGGAAAATAAAATGACTTCTTCAAATTTTAAGAAAGAGAGTCGGAAGTTTCAAAGGATCATTTTGAAAATCATATTTGAAACCCACTTTCATTTTGAAGTTATTGGAATTTCCAAAATTTCAAATTCTCTGAAAGTTATTAAAAATGAGAGGAGTAATATGAAACTTCAACATGAGGGGCATTTATAATTTATTTGATCAAAGAAAAAAAAATCAAAAAAGATTTGGAAAAGTTTTGAAATTCAAATTCAAAGCCATTTTGGAGTTGTTTTCAAATTATGTTTCTACAAAAATAAAAATATATAGAAAATAGGTTAACATGATTCCCTTCAACAAACAAATGGAGAAAAATAACTTTGAAATACTTTTGGTATTTTGAAAATAATAATTATTTGGTTTTATCAAACAACAACACTATTTGAATTTTGAGAATTTCTGTGGACTTTATTTGCATTTGAAAATATGTTCATGATCTAGAAAATTTTATTTTGAAAATTTTGGTATATAATATGCCTATATAATATTTTCATTTATTTTCTTTTCTTTCTTTTTCTCTCTTTGTTTATTCAGAAATTGGAAAGATTTCCTTTAAAAGGAAATAAAACCCGCGACCCACCTCGCATTTCGGCCCAGCCTTCGCGCTTCCGCGTCGAATTCGGACCAGATCGGTCGCCCGATGTCTCTCCCCTCCTCTCTCTCGCTGACAGGGCGGACCCACCCTGACCGAATCACGCCCATCTCGGTCACCTTCCTCCCCGCGCTCTCCCTTCCTTCCAGTCACACACGCCGCCCGACCTCGATGATCTCCTACCAAATCCGGCCGCTCCCTGCCCCAAGTTTGCCCGCCTATAAAACCCCGACTTCCCTCGACTGATTCCCCTCCTGATGCTCATCTCCCAAGCACTAGCGCCGCCCCAATCCCTCGTTGGAGTTCACCGACGCCACCGACGCCCTCGAGCTCGCCCCACTCCCCCCCGGCCATCCCCGACCCCCGCATGACGACCAAACGCCCCGCCTCGCTCTGCCGCATCGTATGGTGCCGTCTCCCTCGTCGGAGGACCACCGGAGCAGCCAGGACCACCACCACCCAAAGCCCACCTCGCCGGAGCTTGCCTCGCCACTGTGAGCACCACCCCTCTCCCTCCACCGTTAGATCTCACCCGTATGGTCCTGATTAGAAGATTTAAAACACCGAATCATTTTCTTTTAATTCTGATCGTTTGCCCGTTATCCACCGCAGCGCACGCCCGTAGAGAATCAGGAGCCGCCACGTGTCCAGTGAGTGATCCGTAGGGTTTTAGTATTTTTTTTCTTTTCTGTTTATTTTCAGTTTCGGTTGCTGTTTTAGAAATTCAATATCTTTTATTTTATCGTTCCAATTGGAGTGATTCTTTTTGCATTGTGTCACAAATATTATGAACTTTCTAATGAAACCAAAAGTTATCATATTTGAAAATTGTAAATTTTGAGTTTGACGAATTTTGTTCAAATCATTAATTTTTGAATAACTTGAGTTTAAAAATAGATTTTATTTGATTCTTCTTGCTCCTGTTTTCTTATTGTTTAGTTTATCCAGAGGAGCAATAAATTTATTTTAGTTTATATTTTATTTCTGTTTAGATCAGATTCAACATCTGACTTGTTTAGGTAGTTATATTCAAAAAGAAAAGTATTTCTTTTATTTTCTTAGTATTTTCTTTTGTCAAATTTGACAAGTTGTTTTATGTTTCTGTTAGTCAAGAGTAGCCACTTTTATTTGTTAGTCAAAATAAATTTTCTATTTTGTTTCTTTTGTTTTGCATGAAAAACTTGTTTGGGTCATAAGTAGAGTTTTATAAAAGCTTTTCAATTGATTCTTTTTGCGACTAAAACTTTAAGTAAAATACTTTCTGATAACTTAGTTGTTTTATATTTTCTTTTATGTTAATTTACTATTTTATTGTTTTCTTCTTCTGTTAAGTTTTTAGTTAGGACAAAACTATTTTTGTTGCTTGTAGTTAAACCCTATAGTTTTCTTTTGAAGTTTTATTTGGAGTTTATTTAATTGCTTTGACAAAGTTTATTGTTTTAACTTTTGTATTAAGTATTTCCTTCATCTCAACACAAGTGTGGTTTAGTACTTGATTTTGCTGATTGATTGTTAGTATTGCTTGCTAGAGTTCATGCTTCTGTGAATGCAATGTTTGACTATATATATTTTCATCAGAGAGTGACGAATAGTTCTACCAAGTTTTCTGAGAGTGATATTATCTTCATCAAGTAATACCAGGCAAGTTCACTTTGATCATCTTACAATAACTATGTTTTATTTGCATTAGAATCAATCTTTCCACCTTACATCTAGTAGGATATTGAGCTTGAACTTGAGGTAGTATCATGAGGTAGGAAAATCCCAATACACCCTGTTACCATTGCTCGGGAAGGGACGTTACTTCATATTTGCTATGATTTAGTAGACGGGGTTTGGTTGTGAGATTCAGCAGTGTTGTGAGGTTAAGTAATTCAAGACCTGCATGATGATCAAAACTTCAAGATTTCGAGGACTCAATATACCTCTGGGTGGATTGGTTTGCATTTGGCAGCCTGATATCTATCATGGTTATGCCCGGGAATCCTGGTATCTACATGTGATCATCCCGACGGAATGCCACCCAGGTACAAAGAGATGGATGGATACTTCAAGGCCGCAAAGCTTATGTGTGCAACCGCAAGTCATTATGGGCTCTGGCTTGGTTGACCTTAGTCGTGACTCTTGTTGGTCAGATTGCTACGAGATGTAGAAGAACGGTAGGATTGGATGGGCACTGACTTTCTGCCAGATGATCACTTTGGAAGACCATGTTTCGATCGTCTCGTTTTCAAACACCAGACAGTGCGAGGACATTACGAGAGGGATCGAATCTTGCGGGTAACGTTTACAAACCTCTGTAAAGTGTTAAACTAATGGATTAGCCGTGTCCCCGGTTACAGACAACATGAGCACCGAAGATGATACTATCAGCCAGTCTCAACACAATTAATTATGATGAGTGGGTTTATTAATAATTATGGGATATGATAATTGGTTGGCGGAACCATCTCATTAAAAACCAACTTTTGTAGTGATATTCCGTTTGACTCCTTTGTTGTAGGGAAAATAAAACCAGCTTTTGTGCAAAACTCAGACATAGAGCCACAAAGCTTTATTGCGTATAGAATAGTCTTTATCATTTGCGTCTATGGTGATCTTGCTGGTACATTCAATGTACTGACCTACACGGATGCAACGTCTCATGTTGCATGATTTCTACGACGAGTAAGAGTTACATTATAGGGTTATGGTCTACACTCAACTTGCCATTGGCGTTGATGGGACTTCACACCCTTAATTATTTGTTTCCGCTATGATATAAGGTATACTCTGGATCTACGATATTTATTTTATATGTGATGTTATGATATTTCATCGAAGTACTGTGTGTGCCAGCATACTGATCCAGGGATGACATAGAAAGCACAGAGGCACCGATCCATTTGGGTCGGGTCGCTACATAGATGGTATCAGAGCACATGTTGACTGTAGGACATGACCATAAAAAATGGCTTAGAAACAGGAAGACCCTGATAGGAACAACTTTTACCTTGAACTACTCTCGTAACCTTTGAATTCTTTTACTGAACCTTCCTTATTTCAAACTATAGATGGAGAGCTACCTTCTGAACGAAAGAGAGCACTACGAGGATGTTCTTGGTGGCCCATTCCTCGTGGAGCTTGTCAAAATGCTGAAGCTACCGATACTTGAGATCACGGTGTGTAAGAGGAAGTCTGGATCATGGGGAGTCAAGACTCAAGTTTTTGGTCGTAAAGAAGACCCCAAGACTGAAGACATCAACTATGGGACGTTAAATCATGACTGTGATATGGGCATAAACACTGTCGTGCATGATGCCATCGCATGCTTAAGCTATCATCATCGTGCTGAGTTAGGCGACCACTACTTTGGAAGGTTTGGATGGCACAAGGCTGATGGAGCACATATCATCTTGACGGACGAGCAGAAAATGAAGTTTTCACCTCTGCTAGTGTATAATCAAGAACTGGAGCATTACGTCAAGAACCTTCAAATGGACCTTCTGGGAGCTTTATTTGAGAAGTAAGCACTTCGTGAGGAACTCAAGGCCCAGAAGCTGAATGTAGCCAATCAGGAGAAGCAAGACCTCGAGATCCGAAAGCTTTGTTAGGAACTAAAGGACAGTCAGACCATGGCACATGCCAGTGATATTGAAATCCAGAAGCTCAAGACCCAACTCCTAGAAGTACAGGGACGTCACAGGAAACTTCGCGTCAACAGGGATGATCCGGCAGAAGAACCGGAGAATATCAAGAAAAAGCCCCATGGAGATAAGGATCAAGACCTGGATAAGCTAGCTTATAGTAGCCCCACCATGAGAGAATAGAGACGAACGTTTTTGCGATTAGAGTATATGACCATACCAAACTTATGTGGGTGGCAATACTATAGAATTGATTGAACTTTATGAATGTGTGGACTTGAGATTCAATGTTTTAACTTTTGTGCCATTGAGTTGTTTGTTAATTGTAGTATGTATCCATCTCTCTCTCTCTCTCTCTCTCCCTCTCTCTCTTACCCATCTCATCCCAAAACCCTTGGACCCAATAGATGGTGAATGAAGATGGACTCGTATTTTCTGGATCGATGACTCACTTGGAGATAGAACAATGGATTCAGAACATGGAGGATCACATGAGGAATAACTCTGTTGCAAGGAAGGAGATGGTCCAGTATGCTCTTCGGTACTTTGCAAAAGGTGCTGCAACTTTGTGGAAGATGCATGAAGCTATCCATGGATGGCAAGGAACAATCACTTGGGAAGAATTCATGGTGACTGCAAAAATCTCATGTGGTCACTAACACCCAGAAGCCTCGTTGCAACGATACGAGGAAACCTTGTGCATGCAAGATCTGTGGAGAGATAGGACACACCCACGAAGAACACAATGGTGGATGCCCTCATTGTGAAGAAAATCACCTAGTCGAAGAATGCCCAACTTGGCAGGTTACATGTTTCTTATGCAAAGGAACTGATCACTACCCTGCTGAGTGCCATACATACCCCATGGTGCAACAAATTATCCAGAATCGGAAGGAAGAAATGAAAGAAGCCCTCCAAGAAGGTATGAAAGTGCTTGTGATGGAGAAAGGTGTTGAAGATGCACCGGAAGAAAACCCCACCAAAATATGCATCAAGTCATGTTATACATGTGGAGAAGAAGGACACATTTCTCAGTATTGCACGACGAAAGGAAAAGAATATCTGGGAAACTTCCCGACAACAGAAGTGCAGTATGATCCTCAAGAGATAGAAGGAATGATCAACCTGGACAAGAAGAAAGGCCAAGTAAGTGGAGGCATCAGATGTTTGCATTGCAGCCTGGAGAGACCCCATTGTTATTGCAAAAAGTATGAGCCAAACATCAGAAAAGAAGCCTAACCCAGGAAGAAGAGGAAGGCTTCGTGGTTTCCGCACAGAAGGATCTGAGCCACATCACATGTCATCGGTGCAATAAGACATGACACTACTCCTATACCTGCCCGGAGAAGAAGGCACAATACGAGTAGTTGAGATTCGGATATTGGAAGCAATAAGTGTAATAGGGAATACTCTTCATTTTCGTATGGATGTTGATTTGAATTGTGTAATAGAAATCTCGGAGATTGTAATGGTTCATAAATCAATAAAGACAAATGTGTCCTGATTTTAGTTACTGCATTTTATGTTTCGGCGATCATGTTTGGAGATAGGAAGAATTAGACCTATGGATGGACTAGTACATTCCATTTTAAGTGTGGTAGTAATCGGTAAAACCACATGAACAAAGGAAAAAAGAAATGTACCGTTCATGCCAAGGAGTTTGGACAAATGAATACAGATGAAAGTAATGTTGGACCATATCATACTATGTGGATGGCAACATTTGTAATAAAGTACTTATGAAATTGGAGTTTTGAGGATTGATTAAGGATGCAATAAAGGATTGGATATGAAAAGAATATGATTTATGGATGAACCGGTACCTTTTAATGGTGAACATGCCAATGAAAAGGAAAATGTAGATTGGACAATATAAGTTTGAATTTCATTTTCATATGTTAGTTACCCCAAGAGTATGAAGGAATGAAGTACTAATGGATTTAATGAGAAATATGGAACAATAGTAACTCAAAGGATGAACTAAAGTTGTACAAGTGTTGAAGTGGGCCTACAACCCACAAACCCCAGGAATTAATAAGGATCAAGCACTACCTTGATGAAGAAAGAATTTGAAAGAAGCCGTGATTGGATCAACACACACTTCTTAGGAGGATACGACAACCCGAGAGTTGTGAAGAAATGATAGATGTTTGTTCAGCTTGCAGAATCAATGGATTTATCCGAACTTTGTTCGTGGACAAGAGATTTTTTGCAATGCTTGTGAGAATGCCCAACTGTTAGAATACGTGATTCACTGTCTGCGTATGTAGTAATGATTCAAGTACAGGATGGATTGCCCCCCATACCAGAGACTTTTATCATGAACTATCATATGTTGATGGAAAATTAGAGAGACTTGAAACCCTAGAAGAGTGCCGGTACGACAAGCCAAAAGCCCTAACATGGTAGGACGATGGAACCCTGTATAGGCAACCGTTGCCAATCATAGGTTATACGGTGAAATTTAACCCAGACCCATTTCCTGGAGAAACCAGTAATGGTTGACCTCCATGATATTTCGATGGTAATTCAGTATTGGAGAAAGACCTCTCAGTTAAGAAGACCCAGTCTTGGAAGAATCTTATCAGGATGAAAGACACAAGATTTGAGGAAAAGCTCATGTCCCACTAGAAAAAGAACCTCGGTGAAACAGTTATCACGGAGAATATGAGAAGACCGACCATTTCAACACCGAGAAGGAAGTACATAAGTTTTGATGGACCCATGACTTTGATTGTAAGTGTGGTAGCACCCTAGACTTTTGTGATCAATGGATTTGCTAGAAGACCCCCAAACCCTAACCTTTTCTTTCTAGCCTCTTCGAATCTTGAGGACGAGATTCATTTTAAGTGTGGTAGTTTGTAACATCCCAAAATTCAAAATTTTGGAATGTTATATCAAATAAATAATTATGATTGTTTGTTTGATTTGTTGTGTGATTGATTGTTTGAAACTGAGTGGAAATTCGAAACTTTTTGAAAGTTGAATGAGAGGGAATGAAATGACTTTCTCAAACTTTCACTTTCCATTTTGACCTGAGTGAATTCAAATTCATTTCATCACAAAACCCTAGAGTGAAGATGATATGACTTCTTCCATTAAAAGAAATGAAAAGGGATTTGAAAATGATTTGAATTTCATTTGAAATATTTTGAAACCAGAAACTTTATGCAACTCAATGAGTTTCATGAGGGAAGATAAAATGACTTCTTCAAATTTTCAGATAGAGAGTTGGAAGTTTCAAAGGATCATTTTGAAAATCAGTTTTGAAACCCACTTTCATTCTGAAGTTATTTGAATTTCCAAAATTTCAAATTCTCTTAAAGTTATTAAAAATGAGAGGAGTAATATAACACTTCAACATCAGGGGCATTTGTAATATATTTGATCAAAGGAAAAAATAGAAAAGATTTGGAAAAGTTTTGGAATTCAAATTCAAAGCCATTTTGGAGTTGTTTTCAAATTATTTTTCTCCAAAAATAAAATATATGGCAAATAGGGTAACATGATTCCCTTCAACAAACAAATGGAGAAAAATAAATTTTAAACCATTTTGGTATTTTAAAAATAATTATTATTTGCTTTTATCCAAACAGCAGCACCATTTGAATTTTGAGATTTTCTGTGGACTTTATTTGCATTTGAAAATATGTTCATGATTTAGGAAATTTTATTCTGAATATTTTGGTATATAATGTGCCTATATAACATTTTCATTTATTTTCTTTTCTTTCTTTTCCTCTCTTTGTTTATTCAAAAATTAGAAAGATTTCCTTTAAAAGAAAATAAAATCCGCGACCCACCTGGCCTTTCGGCCCAGCCTTCGCGCTACCGCACTGAATCCGGACCAGATCGGTCGCCCGATCTCTCTCCCCTCCCTCTCTGTCGCTGACAGGGCGGACCCATCCCGACTGAATCCCCGCCATTTCGGTCACCTTCCTCCCTCGCGCTCGCCCTTCCTTTTAGTCACCGGCACCGCCCGACCTCGATGATCTCCTGCCAAATCCGGCAGCCTCCTGCCCCACGTTTGCCCACCTATAAAACCCCGACGCCCCTTGACTGATTCCCCTCCCGAACCTCATCTCCCAAGCACTAGTGCCGCCCCAATCCCTCGTCAGAGTTCACTGACGCCGCCGACGCCCTCGAGCTCGCCCCACTCCCTTCGGCCATCCCCGACCCCCGCTATCTCCACCAAACGCCCCACCTTGCTTTGCCGCATCGTATGGTGCCGTCTCCCTCGTCGGAGAAGCTCCAGAGGATCCAGGACCACCGACAACCGAAGCCCACCTTGTCGGAGACCTCACTGGAGCTCGCCTCGCCACTATGAGCACCACCCCTCTCCCTCCACTATTAGATCTCGCCCGTACGGTCCTGATTAGAGGATTTAAAACACAGAATCATTTTCTTTTAATTCCGATCGGTCACCCGTTAGCCACCGCAGCGCACGTCCGTAGCAAACCAGGAGCCGCCACGTGTCTAGTGCCCGATCCGTACGGTTTTAGTCTTTTTTTCTTTTCTGTTTATTTTCAGTTTCGGTTGTTGTTTTAGAAATTCAATATATTTTATTTTATAGATCCAGTTGGAGTGATTCTTTTTGCATCGTGTCATAAATATTATGAACTTTCTGATGAAAACAAAAGTTTTCATGTTTGAAAAATTTAAAATTTGAGTTTGATGAATTTTTTTCAAATCAACAATTTGTGAAGAACTTGAGTTTAAATATAGATTTTTATTTGATTCTTTTTGCTCCCATTTTCTTATTGTTTTGTTTATCGAGACGACAAATAAAATTTATTTTAGTTTATATTTTATTTCTGTTTAGATCAGATTCAAAATCTAACTTGTTTAGGTAGTTTTATTAAAAAAGAAAAGTATTTCTTTTATTTTCATAGTAGTTTCTTTTGTCAATTTTGACAAGTTGTTTTATGTTTCTGTTAGTCAACAAAAGGCAATTTTATTTGTTAGTCAAAATAAAATTTATATTTTGTTTCTTTTGTTTTGCATGAAAAACTTGTTTGGGTCATAAGTAGAGTTGTATAAAAGCTTTTCAATTGATTCATTTTGATACTAAAACTTTAAGTAAAATACTTTATGATAACTTGGTTGTTTTATGTTTTCTTTTCTATTAATTTATTATCTAATTGTTCTCTTCTTCTGTTAAGTTTTTTACTTAGGATGAAACTATTTTTGTTGCTTGTAGTTAAACCCTATAGTTTTCTTTATGGCTTTCTTTTGAAGTTTTATTTGGAGTTTATTTAGGTTCTTTGACAAAGTTTATTGTTTTAACTTTTGTCTTAAGTATTTCCTTCATCTCAGCACTAGTGTGGTTTAGTACTTTTTTTGCTTATTGATTGTTAGTATTGCTTGCTAGAGTAAATGCTTATGTGAATGCAATGTTTGACTATATAGATTTTGATCGGAGAGTGACGGATATTTCTATCAAGTTTTCTGAGAGCCATATTATCTTCACGAAGTTATACCAGGCAAGTTCACTTTGATCATCTTACAATACATATGTTTTATTTGCATTAGAATCAACCTTTCCACCTTACATCTAGTAGGATACTGAGCTTGAACTTGAGGTAGTATCATGAGGTAGGAAAATCCCAATACACCATGTTACCATTGCCCGAGAAGGGATGTTACTTCATATTTTCTATGCTTTAGTAGACGGGGTTTGGTTGTGAGATTAAGTAATTCAAGACCTGCATGATGATCAAGACTTCAAGATTTAAAGGACTCAATATACCTCTGGGTGGATTGGTTTGCATCTGGCAGCCTGGTATCTATCATGGTTATGCCTGGGAATCCTGGTATCTACCTGTGATCATCCCAACGAAATGCCACTCAGGCACAAAGAGATGGATGGATACTTCAAGGCCGGAAAGCTTATGTGTGCAACCGCAAGTCATTATGGGCTCTGGCTTGGTTGACCTTAGTCGTGACTCTGGTTGGTCAGATTGCTACGAGATGTAGAAGAACGGTAGGATTGGATGGGCACTGACTTTCTGCCGGATGATCACTTTGGAAGACCATGTTTCGATCATCCCGTTCTCAAACACCAGGTAGTGCGAGGACATTACAATAGGGATCGAATATTGCGGGTAAAGTGTAGAAACCTCTGTAGAGTGTTAAACTAATCGATCAGCCATGTCCCCGGTTACGGACAACATGAGCACCGGAGATGATACTATCAGCCAGTCTCAACACAATTAATTATGATGAGTGGGTTTATTAATAATTTTGGGATATGAGAACTGGTTGGCGGAACCATCTCATTAACAACCAACTTTTGTAGTGATATTCCGTTTGACTCCTTTGTTGTAGGGAAAATAAAACCAGCTTTTCTGCAAAAACTCACACACAGAGCCACAAAGCCTTATTGCATATAGAATAGTCTTTATCATCCGTGTCTATGGTGATCTTGTCGGTACATTCAATGTACTGACCTACACGGATGCAATGTCTCATGTTATAGGATTTCTACGACGAGTGAGAGTTACGATATAGGGTTACTGTCTACACTCAACTTGCTGTTGGCATTGATGGGACTCCACACCCTTAATGATTTGTTTCCGCTGTGATATAAGGTATACTCTGGATCTACGGTATTTATTTTACATGTGATGTTATGGTATTTCATCGAAGTATTGTGTGTGCTAGCATACTGATCCAGGGATGGCACATAAATCACAGAGGCACCGATCCATTTGAGTCGGGTCGCTACAGTACAAACGAACTCCGCAATGATTCAACAATTGCTTCAGGAGATGCAGGAACTGAGGGGAGCCCTGCTATCCACTATGGAGAATATCAAGCCTACCACTACATAAACACCATCGCCCAAGAAGGAAATTTGAGTACATGGGTATGGGCACCACCCATAGATTGTTCCAAGCTTGGGGAGGTGGCCCGGTATCGTATCACCATCACTTTTATTATCATCATCTATCTTAGTTCGATCTTTAGCTATTTCGTGATTTAGATGAATAAAGTTTTAGTGTGATCTAGTTTCGAGTGTTTGTTGTGTGATCTATCTATCTATGTAATTGTGTGCTTGAGTTATATAATAAAGATTAGTTTGAGTTTGTTTTCTTTACTTTCTTGCATCAATCATAGCACTAAAAAGAATGAAAATATCATATGCTAATCCCATGGGGGAAAATGACTTCACATAAAAGGAGTATAATTGGTAAAACTTGTTGGAGGTTAGCAAACATAGCAGTAGTCATTGATGCAAGTCGTGATAAAGTAATAATGAAAGAGAGGTCTCACATATAAATATTCTATGATTGTGAGCCCCCATTGAATATTCTATGCACGATCAATTAGTTGATGTTAGACAAGGAAGACAACGTAATGAGTTATATTTGCTTATATTTGATATGTCTCCAATGTATCTATAATTTTTGCTTGTTCCATGCTGTTATATTATCATTCTTGGATGTTTTGCAATCATTTTATAACAACTTTATATCATTTTTTGGGACTAACCTATTGATATAGTGCCAAACTGCCAGTTGCTGTTTTTGCTTGTTTTTTACTTCGCAAAAAATCAATACCAAACGGAGTCCAATCACGATGAAACTTTTTGGAGATTTTTCTAGACCAGAAGACACCCAGTGGGCCAAACAACTGCCGGAGAGGTGGGCTGTGGAGAGCACAACCCACCAGGGCACGCCAGGGGGGCCCCGGCGTGCCCTGATGGGTTGTGCCCTCCTCGGCCCCCTTCCGCACCGCCTCTGATGCCTATAAATTCCCAAATATTCCAAAAACCCTAGGGGAGTCGACGAAACACAATTCCAGCCGCCGCAAATTCCAGAACCACGAGATCCAATCTAAACACCATCACAGAGGGTTCATCTTCCTCATAGGTGCCTCTCCGATGATACGTGAGTAGTCCACCATAGACCTACGGGTCCGTAGGCAGTAGCTAGATGGCTTCCTCTCTCTCTCTCTCTTATGATTCTCAATACAATGGTCTCTTGGAGATCTATTTGATGTAAACGTTTGCGGTGTGTTTGTTGGGATCCGATGAATTTTGAGTTCATGATCAGTTTCTATCCATGAATATTATTTGAGTATTCTTTGATCTCTTATATGCATGATTGCTTATAGCATTGTATTTTTTCTTCAAATCTTTGGTTTAGTTAGGCGGACTAGATCATTTTTTCTTGCCATGGGAAGAGGTGCTTTGTGATGGGTTCGATCTTGCGGTGTTCTGTCCCAGTGACAGAAGGGGCAGCAAGACACGCATGTATCGTTGGTATTAAGGATAACAAGATGGGTTATATTACTACATGAATAGATCTTGTCTACATCATGTCATCGTTCTTATTGCATTACTCCATTTTTCCATGAACTTAATACATGCATGCTGGATAGCGGTCGATGTGTGGAGTAATAGAGGTAGATGCAGGCAGGAGTCGGTCTATCTATCTTGGACGTGATGCCTATATAATGATCATCGCCTTGGATATCGTCATGACTATTTGATTTTCTATCAATTTCCCAACAGTAATTTGTTCACCCACCGTGCGCTATACTCATGAGAGAAGCCACTAGTGAACCCTACGCCCCCCGGGTCTACTTTTCCATCATATTGCTTTCCGATCTACATTTTTGCACTCTTTGTTTTCAGATCTACAAAACCAAAAACCCAAAAATATATTGATGCATATTTACTCTTTTTATTTCTGTTCTTGATAGATCTATCTCTCCTATCCATCACTACCTAATCTATCTTATTACCGTAGAGAGATTGACAACCTCTCTTTCGCGTTGGGTTGCAAGTATTTGTTGTTTGTGTGTAGGTGCTGCTTATTGGGTGGCGGTGATCCTCCTACTGGTTTGATAACCTTGGTTTCATAACTGAGGGAAATACTTACCGTCGTTGTGCTGCATCATCCCTTCCTCTTTGGGGAAATATCGACGCAGTCTCAAGCCACGTCAAAGGAATTTCTGGCGCCGTTGCCGGGGAGGAAGCGGTCTCTTCTACGTGCCTATCATAGGCGCCGAGGGGACTCCACCATCATCTACCAGGTTCCTAATCACAAATCTCATCTCCTTGCAATTACATTATTTGCCATTTGCCTCTCGTTTCCCTCTCCCCCACTTCATCAATTTTCCGTTTTATTCGCCCTCTTTTTCGTTTGCCTTTTTTCTTGCCGGATCTCTCCCTTGCTTGCAATATTGTTTGCGTAGTCATGATGCCTCAAAGAAAGTACTATGAGGTTCCTTATCCTAATATTTTGCTTGAAATTGAGAAAAGTACCAAGGAATATATGACTACACAATTTGAGCATAATAAGTATTTCACCGATGAGCTTAGATAACACTCTACCGTGCTAGATACCATAACGAAACAACTTGATGATATCAGTAGAGAAGTTTGTAATCTTCAATCTAAATATGCTCATGCTGAAAATTTGCTTGGTAAAATCTCCGATGCGCAAGCTACTTTGATAAATCAAACGGCCGCCAAACCAATCTCTCTAGAGGATAAAAAAGATGAAGATCTTAAAGTGATTGGTGTTTCTTATATTGATTCCTTGTTTTGTAATATTAAAATTGATAATGAAGGGACTGAAGTAGAGTCAACTTTAGCTAGAAGGCGTCCCAATAATTTGGAGGGTGAAAATCTTGATGAATTTTTTGATAAAAGTGGGTTTGAAGAGGTCAAAACTTTAACTAGTGATGTGCCCACTATCTTGATTTGCAAAGACTTTAATTATGATAGTTTCTCTTTGATTGAGTGTATTTCTTTGTTGCAATACATGTTGAATTCACCCCATGCTTATGAGCAAAATAAAGCTTTTACTAAACATATTGTTGATGCCATGATGAAATCTTTTGAAGAAAAGTTGGAGTTGGAGATTTATATTCTTAGAAAATTACATGATGAGTGGGAACCTACCATTAAGGTCAAGATTAAAAATTATGAATGCTTTGCTTTGTGTGATTTGGGTGCTAGTGTTTCCACGATTCGAAATCTCTATGTGATGTGCTTGGTCTTACCAATATTGAAGAATGTTCTCTTAATTTGCACTTGGCGGATTCTACTATTAAAAAGCCTTTGGGAAGAATTAATGATGTTCTTATTCTTGCAAATAGGAACTATGTTCCTATTGATTTTATAGTGCTTGATATTGATTGCAATCCGTCTTGTCCCATTATACTTGGTAGACCGTTTTTACGCACTATAGGTGCCGTGATTGATATGAAAGAAGGCAATATTAGTTTTAAATTTCCCTTGAGAAAGGGTATGGAACACTTCCCTAGAACAAGAATTAAGCCACCATATGAATCAATCATGAGGGCATCCTATGGATCCAAAACCAAAGATGACAATACTTGAATCTATGCGTTATGCCTAGCTAGGGGCGTAAAACGATAGCGCTTGTTGGGAGGCAACGCAATGAATAAATAAAATTTTGCCTTTTCCTTTCCGTTTTTGTGTGTTGACACAATTATGCCTCTGTTATGATTGTGTTTTTATGGTTTATTTAGTGTTTGTGCCAAGTAAAGCCTTTAGGATGATTCATAGGATGAGTAGAAGTGATGCTGAATCTGAAACAGAAACTTTGCGTCAAGTATATGAATTTTCATTTTTTACTGGAACGTTATCTTGAGCTGAAATTTTAGTGCAGTGTTTCTATACAAATTCCTTACGTTGTCCTAATTTTTCAGCATTTTTAGAGTTACAGAAGTATGTGTAGAGTACAGATTACTACAGACTGTTCTGTTTAAGACAGATTCTGTTTTCGTTGCATTGTGTGCTTGTTTTGATGAATCTATGGGTTATATTGAAGGGTATGAGCCATGGTAAAGTTAAAATACAGTAGGTATAATGCAATAATAAAATATGAATGGGTTTGCAACAGTACCTAAAGTAGTGATTTGCTTTCTTATACTAACGGATCTCACGAAGATTTT
Source organism: Elymus sibiricus (assembly GCA_039707655.1). NCBI lineage: Eukaryota > Viridiplantae > Streptophyta > Magnoliopsida > Poales > Poaceae > Elymus > Elymus sibiricus. The sequence goes on along the minus strand of CM077663.1, from coordinate 75,766,600 downwards.
GTTGAGTTTTGTGTGATTGAAGTTTTCAAGTTTTGGGTGAGATCATGATGGATGAAGGAATAAGGAGTGATAAAAGCCTAAGCTTGGGGATGCTTCCGAACCCCCAAGATATATCCAAAGAGAAACAAGCAACTAAGCTTGGGGATGCCCCCGAGTGGCATCCCCTCTTTCTTCTAACGACCATCGGTATTTTGCTTGGAGCTATATTTTTATTCGTCACATATCATGAGTTTTGCTTGGAGCGTCTTGTATCTTTGCTTGCTTTGTTTGTTAGTTTTTCCCTTGTATCCTTGCTGTACACACCTATTTGAGAGAGCCAAAATCATGCTATGATTTTTTAGAATTGCTCTATGTGCTTCACTTAAACTTTTTGAGCTATAGAATTGCTCTAGTGCTTCACTTATATCTTTTTGAGCACGGTGTGCTTGGAATTTTTTTGTAGAAATACTCTCATGCTTCACTTAGATTAATTTGAGATTTAGTAAATTTTGAAGAAATCCTCTCATGCTTCAATTATACCTTTTTCAGAGATGAAATCTTTATGCTCATGTGCTTCACTTAAATTTGTTTGAGCTTGCCTAAAAGCAATGTCAATATATAAAACTAGTCCCAAAGTGATAGATATCCAAGGAGGATATAATAAAAACTTTCATGAAGATCATTGGACAAATTAAACTTGATTCCTTGTAATAGTTTGAAACATGATGATAGTAATATGTGAGTCATGTTAGTGAGTAATTATGCTTAGTAGGAATATTGGTGTTAAGGTTTGTGATTCCCTATGCATGCACGAAAGTCAATAGTTATGCAATGAAGTTACATCCTACTTGTGGTGCATTATTCAGTGTTAGTTATGTTCAATGCTCACTTATGTGAATTTTCGTTTCTTGGTTTGGTTGCTTCCCAATCTATTTGCTAGCCTCCAGTTGTACTAAATAGAAATACTACTTGTGCATCCAAAATCCTTAAACCAAGTTTTGCCTTATGAGTCCACCATACCTACCTATATGCGGTATTTCCATGCCGTTCCAAGCAAATTTGTATGTGCCATCTCTAAATTTTCAAAATAAAATTTCTCTTTTGTGTGCCCGTACCGCTCATGAAACGGTGGGCAGTGTCCAATATTTTTCCATGCTAGATGTGTTATTCTCAAGATGAGTGTTTATTCACTTGTCATTGCACGAGAGTGCGGCGGTAATAAGGATGCCCATTCCCGAAATGAAAAAGGAAAAAATATTTATTTTATGTTGTCAAATAATAAATTCCTTGGAAAGTGTTGGTATGGAAGGCAACCGTGGATACGGCCCGCCATGGAAAGTGAAAGTTTGGTGGAAAAAGGAATAAACTTTATTTTCTGTTTGGGAACCGCCTATGATATATCTAGCATGGAAAGTATTGTGAGCTACTTTGTCATTTTCGTTGACAGGAAAAGCATGCCACCCAAAATATTTTCTCTCTCTCAATTTAAACCTTGAGCTCTGTCACCTCTACAAATCCCTACTTCCCTCTGCGAAGGGCCTATCTTTTTTACTTTATGCATTTTTATTTTTGCTTTGAGTCTCCATCTTCTCTTATAAGCACCAACTAGGGGCACTATGATCGTACTTGAGCGTTGGGATAGCTAATATTTGAGTGTGTTTCATGAATGGATCAATGATTGAGCATGATGGGCTAGGGATAACTTTCTTTAGTGTTGATATTTTGAAAGACATGGTTGCTTGTTGACATGCTTGAGTATTGAAGTCATTATGTTAAAACTAGAATATTTCTTTGAATCATTATAAGTCCAAATGTCCATGCTATACAAAATAAAAGAATGTGATGAACATGTTAGGCAGCATTCCACATCAAAAATTCTGTTTTTATCATTTACCTACTCGAGGACGAGTAGGAATTAAGCTTGGGGATGCTGATGCGTCTCCAACGTATCTATAATTTTTGCTTGTTCCATGTTGTTATATTATCATTCTTGGATGTTTTACAATCATTTTATAACAACTTTATATCATTTTATGGGACTAACCTATTGACATAGTGCCAAAGTGCTAGTTGCTGTTTTTGCTTGTTTTTTACTTCGCAGAAAATCAATACCAAACGGAGTCCAATCGCGACGAAACTTTTTGGAGATTTTTTCTGGACCAGAAGACACCCAGTAGGCCAAACAACTGCCGGAGAGGTGGGCTGTGGAGAGCACAACCCACCAGGGCGCGCCAGGGGGCCCCTGGCACGCCCTGATGGGTTGTGCCCTCCTCGGCCCCCTTTCGCACCGCCTCTGATGCCTATAAATTCCCAAATATTCCAAAAACCCTAGGGGAGTCGACGAAACACAATTCCAGCCGCCGCAAGTTCCAGAACCGCGAGATCCAATCTAAACACCATCACGGAGGGGTTCATCTTCCTCATAGGTGCCTCTCCGATGATGCGTGAGTAGTCCACCATAGACCTACGGGTCCGTAGGCAGTAGCTAGTTGGCTTCCTGTCTCTCTCTCTTATGATTCTCAATACAATGGTCTCTTGGAGATCTATTTGATGTAAACTTTTGCGGTGTGTTTGTTGGGATCCGATGAATTTTGAGTTCATGATCAGTTTCTATCCATGAATATTATTTGAGTCTTCTTTGATCTCTTATATGCATGATTGCTTATAGCATCGTATTTCTTCTTCGAATCTTTGGTTTAGTTAGGCCGACTAGATCGATTTTTCTTGCCATGGGAAGAGGTGCTTTGTGATGGGTTCGATCTTGCGGTGTTCTTTCCCAGTGACAGAAGGGGCAGCAAGACACGCATGTATTGTTGCTTTTAAGGATAACAAGATGGGGTCTATTCCTACATGAATAGATATTGTCTACATCATGTCATCGTTCTTATTGCATTACTCCGTTTTTCCATGAACTTAATACACTAGATGCATGCTGGATAGCGGTCGATGTGTGGAGTAATAGAGGTAGATGCATGTAGGAGTCGGTCTATCTATCTTGGACGTGATGCCTATATAATGATCATCGCCTTAGATATCGTCATGACTATTCGATTTTCTATCAATTGCCCAACAGTAATTTGTTCACCCACCGCGCGCCCTAGTGAACCCTACGCCCCCCCCCCCCCGGGTCTACTTTTCCATCATATTGCTTTCCGATCTACGTTTTTGCACTCTTTGTTTTCAGATCTACAAAACCAAAAGCCGAAAAATATATTGCTGCATATTTACTCTTTTTATTTGTGTTCTTGAGAGATCTATCTCTGCAATCTATCATTACCTAATCTATCTTTTTACCGTAGAGATATTGACAACCTCTCTTTCGCGTCGGGTTGCAAGTATTTGTTGTTTGTGTGCAGGTGCTGCTTATTGGGTGGCAGTGATCCTCCTACTGGTTCGATAACCTTTGTTTCATAATTAAGGAAAATACTTACCGTCGCTGTGCTGCATCATCCCTTCCTCTTTGGGGAAATACCGACGCAGTCTCAAGCCACGTCAATATTCACATAGAAGTTATATTGTTAGGGATCCTCCAACATGTGGTGCTTGATCCTATACTTTGCAAGCCAAAATCTTCGCACCAAGTGGAGGTACTACTTGTGTAAATCCAGTTTCTTGTCATGAGAGTCTACTATATCTACCAATGGATTGAATAAGATTCTTCAAGTAAGTTCTCATCGGTGCAAAAGCAATAAAAATTGCACCTAAATATGTATGATCTTTTATTGGAAGGGAAAATAATCTTTGTATGATCTTGTGATGGCAAAGAAATAAAAGTGATAGACTGCATAATAAAGGTTGCTATAATAAGGGTCAATATAAAGTGACGTTCCTTCCAATTAAGAGCTTGCACATTCAAATAATAAGCGCATGGAAACCTCTGCTTCCCTCTGCGAAGGGCCTATCTTTTACTTTTCCGTATTTACTTTTATGCAAGAGTCAATAATGTTAATTCCTATTCCATTCTTATTATTCTCTACTTTACAAGCATCATGTGGTGGGGAAAGATCCAGGCACATAATATCCAGTTGGATATAGGTGATCATGAGTTATTATTGTTGACATTATCCCTGAGATAAGATGTTGGGTAGTGATGATTTATAAACCCCTATCTTCCTATGTGTCTGATTGAAACTTCTTTACTTCATAAATATCCTGTGAGTGTTAACAATCATAGAAGACTAAATGATAGTTGAGTACGTGAACTTGCTAAACAAAGCTCTTACATAGACTCTTTCTGAAAAGATGATGGATTGTAATTGTTGAGGACATGGATACCTTGGATATGATTACAAGTATTGCATATGCCTATTTATTTGAGGTGATTTCTGATAAAAGTTATGCAATAATTTGTTTATGCTATACACAACAAAAGTACCTCACCTCTTTTTGTTTCATGTCTAATTACAGAACTACCGGACACTTGTACAATCCACATATGAAGATAAGGGAAAAAGAGATGTTTAGGTGTTGTTCAAGAAGTTCTCTCACATCACTTTTAGCCCAAGAGAAGATAGAGTCCAAGTCTCTCACGTTTTGGACTCAGATTCGGACTGCACAGAACTGGGTGATTCTTTTTTTGTTGGAAAGTAGATTTCATATGCGTTCCAGCCCAATTGGAATCACCTTCAAATTAGTCTGGGGCATGGAGATATTGACGAAAAAATATGACGTTGCAGCAGAATTCGAGTCAAACTACAAGTCCAAAGGTGTTGCATCACCTCCACTTGGGCCCATGGGCCTTGTATGACCTAGGGTTAGTTTGAGGCTGCCTTGGGACGTCCTCCCACCTCCTTGGACGCCACCCCTTGCTCCTATATAAGTAGATAAATCTAGTAGCTTTTTCTTTGGGTTTTATTTAGTTAAAAGTTAGCCATTGCAACTTTGTGTACTTCGTTTGTGTCCAACGACCAGACAAAGACTGCTTTCGGAATCCCACCTTTATCAATACTTCATCTATATTTGCAATATTCAGATTGCTTTTATCATATTCTTGCTTGTTTTCGATTGCTTGCAGGAATAGACCTTCGTGGTTAGGTTGATCGTGCTCCTGCGTGGCCAATGACCTCTTGGAGATTGGTTTAGCGATTGCTAAGGCACAACATCGTGCATGTTTGTAGTTGGATCGTCAAAGTTGTCTCCACCAAATCGATAGTTATCATCTCATCGGGACCCTCGCCTCTATCAGTAATTGTTTCAATGACTAAGAACATAGCTTGCTAGTTTTCAATAAAGTTTCGGATTCATACTTGAGCATGTGGATAGATTATTACTTATTCATGAGAAGTTTTATGATATTATGCTGCTGTTATGATAATGATCATGATTCTTTCATATCCATATTTTATTTTTTATCAACACCTCTCTCTCTAAGCATGTGGTCATGATTATCGAGTTCGGCTTTCGCTTGAGGACAAGTGAGGTCTAAGCTTGGGGGAGTTGATGCGTCCATTTTGCATCATGATTTCCTACTGTTATTTATATTGTTTTTGGTCAATATTCCACTTTATGATACAATTTTAATGCCTTTTATCTTTGAATTTACAAGGATCACATGGAGAGGAACATTACTGACAGCTGGAATTCTGGACCTGAAAAAGCTATATGAGAGATACCTATTCTACTGAACTCCAAATGACCTAAAATTTTACGGAGAATATTTTTGAAATATATAAAAAATACTTGAGCCAAGAAGTACCATAGGGGGCCCACTTATACGTCTCCAACGTATCTATAATTTTTTATTGTTCAATGCTACTATATTATCATTCTTGGATACTTCATATGCATTTATATGCTGCTTTATATCATTTTTGTGAATTAACCTATTAACAGAGTGCCCAGTGCCAAGTCCAAATGCCATGGAACTTTTTGATGATTTTTTCTGGACAAAAATAAGACCTGGAAGCTTTGGAGGGAGAACAAAGGCCACACGAGGTGGCGCCAAGCCAACAGGGCGCGCCCAGAGGGTGGCCGCGTCTTGATGGCTCGGGACCACCTCCCGCAACCTCCTGACCTAACTCCGCCTCTATATATTCTCTAAAATCGGGAAAATACCCGAGAGCCGGCCAAAATACTTTTTCCGTTGTCGCAAGTCTCTGTTCCGCCATGTGCCCATTTGGAGCCCTGTTCCGGTGCCCTACCGGAGTGGGGATCGATCACGGAGGGCCTCTACATCAACCTTGCTGCTCCCATGATGATGCGTGAGTAGTTCACCACATACCTACACGTCCATATCTAGTACCTAGATGGATCTCTCTCTCTCTATGATCTTCAATACAAAGTTCATCGCATCTTCGCGATGATCTATTCGATGTAATCTTCTTTGCGGTGTGTTTGTTGGGATTCGATGAATTGTGGGTTTATGTTCAGATTATTCATGAGAATATATTGAGTCTTTATTGAATTCTTATATGCATGATTTTTATAGCTTTGTATTTCTCTCTGATCTATCGGTTTCGTTTGGCCAACTAGATTGATTTATCTTCAGCGGGAGTAGTGCGTTGTGATGGGTTTAATCTTGCGGTGCTCTATCCTCGTGACAGAAGGGATCAAGACACGTATTGTATTACTGCCATTAAGGGAAAACCGATGGGGTTTATTCATATTGATTGGATTTACTTTGTCTACATCATGTCATCTTGCTCCAAGCATTACTTTGTTTTTACTTAATACTCTAGATGAATGCTGGATAGCGGTCGATGTGTGGAATAATAGTAGTAGATGCAGGAAGGAGTCGGTCTACTTGTTTATGGACGTGATGCCTATATACATGATCATTGCCGTGAATAAATATCTCATAACTATGCGCTTTTCTATCAATTGTGCAATAGTAAGTTATCTACCCATTGTATGCTTTCTTCGAGAGAGAAGCCTCTAGCGAAAACTATGGCCCCCGGATCTTCACAAAATATATTAGAAAAACTCCAAAAATATTTCTGCCATTTATTTAATTTTATTTTTTTATATTTATATTATCTATCTATCACTACTTATCGCTTGCTAGTAACGAGTTCAAGGGGCTTGACAACCCTCTTGCCCGTGTTGGGTGCAAGTGTTTGCTCTTTTGTGTGTAGGTGCTGATGACGGGAGTTTGCGTGGTTCTCCTCTTGGTAAGATAACCTTTGTTCTCGTTGAGGGAAATACTTATCTCTACTGTGCTGCATCTCCTCTCCTCTTCAGGGAAAATCCCAACGCTGTTTACAAGTAGCAGGAAGAATTTCTGGCGCCGTTGCCGGGGAGTATCACCAAATTCTTATCAAGTACTTCACACAACTTATCATTCACTTGCTCTACTTTTTATATGTTGTTATATTTTACTTTATAACAAAATCAAAAATAAAAATATATTTCTATTTGCTTGTTTTGTTAGTTATCTAGTTTACTTGTTTGCTTCCTAGTTTACTTGTTTCGTCACCATGTCTCAAGATACTACTAAGTTGTGTGATTTCTCAAATACTAACAATAATGATTTTATTAGTACTCCTATACCACCCGCCACTAGTTTGGAGTTTTATGACATCAATGTCGCTTTGCTAAATCTTGTTATGAAAGAACAATTTTCGAAAAGTCCTAATGAGGACCCCGCTTCGCATCTTAATACCTTTGTTGAATTATGTGATATGCAAAAGAAAAAGGACATGGATAATGATGTGGTTAAATTGAAATTATTTACTTTTTCACTAAGAGATAAAGCTAAAATTTGGTTCTCATCCTTGCCTCGCAATAGTATTGGAACATGGGATAAGTGTAAGGATGCTTTTATTGCCAATCATTTTCCTCCCGCTAAAATTATATCTCTCCAAAACCAAATTATGAATTTTAAACAACATGAGCAATAACATGTTGCACAAGCATGGGAGAGAATGAAAATGATGATTAGAAATTGTCCCACTCATGGTTTGAACTTATGGATGGTTATATAAAATTTCTATGCGGGACTGAACTTTGTGTCTAGAAACCTTCTAGATTCTGCCGCATGTGGTACCTTTATGGAGGTGACATTAGGAGAGGCTACAAAACTTCTGGACAATATCATGAGAAATTATTCTCAATGGCGCACCGAGCGAGCTCCAACTGGTAAGAAGGTAAATTTCATCGAAATAAAATGGATGCTCTTATGAATATGATTGCTAATAAGAATTCTCAAGTTGATCCTAAGATATGCCATTGTCTACTTTGATTGAGCAAAATAATGACGCTATTGATGTGAACTTTGTCTCACGAAATAATTTTAACACCAATGCTTATAGAAGTAATTTCAATTCTAGGTCCTATCCCGATAATTCCTCTAATAATTATAGCAATAATTATGGTAATTCCTATGGAAATTCATCCAATAATAATAATAGGATACCTACTGATCTTGAGAACACCATTAAATTATTTATTAGTTCTCAAAAGATTTTCAACACTATGATAGAAGAAAAATTGCATAAAGTTGACGATATGGCTAGAAACGTGGATAGGATTGCTCATGACGTGGACACTCTTAAAATTAAAACTTTGCCACCCAAGCATTGTATTAATGAGTCTATTAAATCCATCCAAATATCTATTAATGAAAGTAAGGAGAGGACCGCTAGGTTACGAGCTAAGCGAGAATTCTTAGAAAAAGCTCTTCCACCCGGTTTTTATCATAATCATGATGAAGATATTAAAATTATTGGTACTTCTACCATTGAATATTTGCTTACTAATATGAAAATAAATTATAAAGGTACTGGAGATGAGTCAAATTTAAGTAGAAGGCGTCCCATTTGCTCGGAGGGTGATGATCTTAATGATAAAAATGACAAAGGTGGGTTTGGAGAGGTCAAAACTTTAGCTAGTGATGTACCCACTATCTTGGATCACAAGGACTTTAATTATGATAATTTATCTTTAGTAGAATGTATTTCCTTGATGCAATCCATAATTAGCTCACCCAATGCCTATGAACAAAATAAGGCTTTTACTAAACATATCGTAGAAGCTATGCTAAAGGCTCATGAAGAAAACTTGAGTTAGAAGTTTCTATTCCTAAAAAGTTGCATGATGAGTGGGAACCTACTATTAAAATAAAGCTTAAATAATATGAATGCAATGCTTTGTGTGATCTTGGTGCTAGCGTTTCCACTATACCGAAATCTTTATGTGATGTGCTAGGTCTCATCGATATACATGAATGTTCCCTTAAGTTGCACTTAGCAGATTCCACTATTAAGAAACCATTGGGAAGAATAAATGATGCTAATAGAAATTATGTGCCCATGGATTTCATTGTGCTCGATATTGAATGCAATCTGTCTTGTCCAATAATACTTGGTAGGCCTTTCCTACGAACTATAGGTGCTATTATTGATATGAAGGAGAGAACCATAAGATTCCAATTACCACTAAAGAAAGGGATGGAACACTTCACTAGAAAGAGAATTAAACCAACTTATTAATCTATCATGAGGGCCACCTATGGACTGAGTGTCAAGGATGACAACACTTGATACTATGTATTATGCCTAGCTAGGGGCATAAAACGATAGCGCTTGTTGGGAGGCAACCCAATAGTTATCTTTAAATTTTTATTTTACTTTCTATATTGGCGTGTTTACATGATTATTGATACTGTAATGATTGTGTTTTTATGTTTTAATTAATGTTAGTGCCAAGTAAATCCTTTGGGATTGATTTGGAGGATAGTAGAACTGATATGGTGCAAAAACATAAACTTTTGCGTCCAATGCATAATTTCTCTGATTTTACTGGAATGTTTTTTTGATTTGAAATTTTTACACAATATTTATATACAAATTTCCCAGGCTTTCCTAATGTTTCAGAATTTTTGGAGTTACAAAAGTATGGTGTTTGTGCAGATCATCACAGACTGTTCTGTTTTAGACAGATTCTGTTTTTGCTTGCATAATTTGCTTGTTTTGATGATGCTATGGATTGTGTGTATGAGCCATGGAGAAGTTAGAATAATATACCTTATGCAATAATAAAATATGAATCAATTTATAACCGTACATAAAGTTTTTGATTTACCTATTATACTAATGGATGTCACGAGTTTTCTGTTGAGTTTTGTGTGCTGAAGTTTTCAAGTTTTGGGTGCGATCATGAAAGATGAAAGAATAAGGAGCGGCAAGAGCCTAATCTCGGGATGTCTAAGGCACCCCAGTGTAAATATCAAGGAAGACTCAAGCATCTAAGCTTGCGGATGCCCCGAAAGGCATCCCCTCTTTCATCTCCATTCCATTGGTATGTCACTCGGAGCTATATTTTTATTCATAACAAGTAGCACCCACCTGGCGTGCCCACCCCCTGGGCGCGCCCTGATGCCTTGTGGGTCCCACAGGCGGTCTCCTGTCCCCCTCTTCTACTATATGATGTGTTTTGACCTAGAAAAAATCAAGAGGACACTTTCAAGACGAAGCGCCACCGTCTCGAGGCGGAAACCTGGACAATAGAACTTTTGCTCTCCGGCAGAGCGATTCCGCCGGGGAAACTTCCCTCCGGGAACGGGAAATCGAAGCCATCGTCATCACCAACACTTCCTCCATCATGGGATGATCAACCTTCATAAACATCTTCACTAGCACCATCTCATCTCAAACCCTAGTTCATATCTTGTATTCAATCTTTGTCTCAAAACCTCAGATTAGTACCTGTGGGTTGCTAGTAGTGTTGATTACATCTCGTAGTTGATGCTAGTTGGTTTGTTTGCTGGAAGATTATATGTTCAGATCCTTAATTATATTCAATACACCTCTGATCTTGAACATGAACATGATTTGTGAGTAGTTACTTTTGTTCTCGAGGACATGTGAGAAGTCTTGTTATAAGTAATCATGTGATGTTTGGTATTCGTTCGATATTTTGATGGTATGTATGTTGCTCTTCCTTTAGTGGTGTCATGCGAATGTTGACTACATGACACTTCACCATATTTGGGCCTAAAGGGAAGCATTGGGGAATGATAAGTAGATGATGGTTTGCGAGAGTGATAGAAGCTTAAACCCTACTTTATGAGTTGTTCACTAAGGGGCTGATTTGGACCCACATGTTTAATGATATGGTTAGATTGATCTTAATTCTTTTTTTGTAGTTGCGGATTCTTGCGAAAGGGGGTAATCATAAGTGGCTTGTTTGTTCAAGTAAGAACAACACCTTAGCACTGGTCCACCCACATATCAAATTATCAAAGTAACAAACGCGAATCAACTAAACATGATCGACGTAACCAGACGGAAATTCCCATGTGTCCTCGAGAGCGCTTTGCTTTATATAAGAGAACTTTCAGGCTTATCCTTTGCTACAAAAAGGATTGGGCCACTATGCTGCACCTTTGTTACTATTATTACTTGTTACTTGTTATGAATCATCTTGCTACAAAACTATGTATCACTGCTACTTACACCACTTGCAGAGAATACCTTGCTGAAAATCACTTGTCATTTCCTTCTGCTCCTCGTTGGGTTCGACACTCTTACTTATCGAAAGAACTACGATCGACCCCCTATATTTGTGGGTCATCAATTATGCTTTCAGTTCCAATGTAGGCGAGCATTCAAATAACCGTAGACTGTGCAGTAACTTTAGAGAAACCAACTTTAGAGAAAAACCCACTATATTCTCTCTCTTCGAATTGCACACAACATAATGTTACATAAACCATAATCTAGTCTAACTTGCTAGGTCTTTGCTGGCCCTTTTTCTAGCACACCACTCTTCGAATTGCTTCTGATGCTTAGCTCTGTGTTCTCTCTTTTGCTTCTCCTCCAACATCTTCTTCTATTTTCTTTCCACGTACCCGGCATCGAACCAATACAGCTCGTGTCGTTTCTCTTTTTCAAGCTAGCATTTGCTTGGGCACCTAGCACCTTCCTGCAATCAGTGGTGTTTTTTAGATAGTGAAGCAGGAAATCATATATGATAGGATATGGAAACATTGGCTTATGAAGTATGGCGCATGCCCTTTGGTGTGTCCGCAAATGAATCCCCAGCAACCCATCTCTCCTTTGGTTCTTATCTTGTATTCGTCGGCAATGTAGCAGGCTGGCACACCGCAACGACAGTGTACTACCTGTGGGACAAAGGAATCCAAGTCCTCGGCGGATGGCATATCTGGTGGTAGGAAGGTGCCACTGCGGGGTCCTACTAGTTCATCCAAACCCCCTTTTCCTTTATGCCAAGAGGATCCCATGGTTTTGTTGTGGCCGTGCAGAAACAATGGTAGTGTATGACAATTTATAGACGATCGGCAGGTGTGCAGCCATTGGATGGAGTGTTTAAACGAGTCAGTATGTCTGATATTATAGTTGGACGGTCTTACCTTAACTGGCTCTTTGTAATAGTTCGGTGGGCTGGTTTACTAGGCTTTCATGGGCTGGCCTTATTACTCGTTTTTCCTTGTGTTTTGTTCCCCCAGGGCGGTAGGCTAGCTCCTCCCTATCTTCCTTTCCCCAAATCTATCGCACCGAAACCCTACCACCGCTTGACCTCGGTCTCAGCGGCAGCTCCGGCTCGCCGGCCGGCCGGCGCTACAGCTATTTACCCACCCTAAGTTTGCCCCCGACCCACCGTCAGCATCGTAAATAGTCCAGGCGTCATGAAATGTGTACGGGTGTTGCGGTTTCAGGGGAGAATCAACCGTGGCAGGAAGTAAGTTACCGTAATCACCAGACCTATTCGATTTAGCCTATTGTACTATGAAATTAGTTGGGTCGTGCGTTAGGTCACACGTAGGCTGGTGAGTAGAACCTTGTTATTTTTCAATTTATGTCGTGTTTAGTTCATAATCAAGTTCTCTTAGATCTAGTTCCCATCTTATTCCGACAATAGTTCGTCGTGTTCTTGCACAGACTATGCACCTAAATCAGTTCAGTACCTTGTGTGGTAGCCAATCTTTGGATCTGGTCCGCCCTTTCTACTAGACAACAACATCCAATTTGATCGAAGATGGTAACACTATTAGCTTTGCAGACGGCTGTCTTGAACTTGATGTTACAAATGCTTCATCACTGTTTGGTAATAATGGTAACAATCTTCCATTTTTAGAGATTAGCGATCAATTTTAAATGACCGAGCATTATCGAGGTGTGTCAAGCACAACTTTCACCTTTTCACACAGGAGCCAGGCTCATGAGGAGGCTACCGTGGCCTCAACTAACTTTCATCAGTCTAAATCCATCGAACAACACCAGGTACTACCTTGTTGTAGGAGATGACTAACATTTTTTGAGTGTTGATGCCACTCTGGTCGGTTAATTTGTTTGTATTGCCTTTCATTTGTGATGTGACCAGTCGCCATTAACGCAGGTGGGTCCGAGCATTGTACCTACTTTACATACTAAAGCATCAGGTCAACCCACCCCGATATCAAACTTGCCTGGTGATGGCAATACACATGGTAATGAGCAGACCGTTGTTGGTCGCAGTATCGATTACCCACTACCTGAACAAAGTTATGAAGTAAATGTAGCAGAGGATGTTGGTGGCTCCACTGACAACCCGCTATCCCACTCTGATTCAGCCAACTGGTTAGGCCAATTCTCTTGTATCTGAATTATTGTCCATGGCGGGAGACACAGGAGTATCGTCCAGAGACGCCTCTAGCCACATGAATGATGTAATCGAAAGCGACCTACCAGCATATCGCCTCAGTCCACTCAAAGCGGTACATCATGCCACTACAATTGTAATTGCGTTTATCGATCTAAAAAGTTGCACTGTATATATCGTTCATAAATGTTATGGTCTCACTTTATGATCAGGTCTACGATAGGTGGGCCACACCAGTTGCCGCATCAGGTGCATGGCAGCCGGCCAAAACAGACACAACTGACAACGGGACTGGAGGGACAATTGGACTAAGAAACGGTGCCATACCAGTGTTGTGCAGTCGAATCGTAGAGCAGCAGAGCAACTGGGAACAAGAGACCAATCGGGAGCAGAAGAAATGGATGGAAACATCAACACAACTTTGATGGCGCGTGATTTTGTCAACCCTCTGGCTTTCAAGTCTCCCGGGTCTGAGACGATCATGTACACCAAGGAGAAATCCGTATCCTCGCCTTGATTCGTGCAAGGGAAATGTTCGTCCAAGTCATGTATCAGAGAACATCAATATGAGTGATGGTGAACATAACATGGATGGGGCGGCTAGTTTGGAGTTGGATACATTGGTGCAGTCTATTTTATAGGTGGAAGTGATGATTTTCTTGAACCTTCACCGGCGCAGCAGAAAGGAAAGGAAGCCATGAACCCCAAGCCTTCATCTGGATACAAAGCACGTACTTTGAAGCGACCATGAAGACAGTCCGTCCTTGAGTCAGAGAATAGAAAGGCAGACCAAGAGGCATAGAAGAGAAAGTCAATGGAACAACAAGGGTTAGGTGGGAGTACTAAAACATTTAGCCAGAAGACTAAGGCGAGCAAAACGCTTCTAATTATGAGGATTAGAGGAACTAGACCTACATGAACTAGATGAACTAGAGGAGACTCCAAAACTTGTATATTAAAAAGGGCCTATACATCCACTACATATAGGTTAGAGGGAGAGGGAGGGCTGCCACCAAGGGGGAAGGAATCCCCCTTAGTGCGCCGCCAAGGAGGGGAGGAGTCCGACTCCCTCTGCAGCCCAATTCAGCCTCCTTCCTTTAGGTAAAGGGCACCTCCCCACTTGGGCCCTTGTGGCCCAAGTTGCCTTCTCCGGTTTGGCCTTTTAAGGCCTGCTTGTATGAAATTAAATATAAAAGTATTCTAAATATTTCCAGACTATTATATATATAATTTAACATCTCCAAAAATATTTTCCACCTATATATATTTATCGATAATACCCGGTATTACCCGATACTCTCTGAAACCCTTCCGGTGACCCCGAAACGCTCCCGGATCCTCTCGGAACTATTCCAAATATTCATGAAATAATTTCACAAATATATTCTCATGACTCCCATCGTACTAACACTCAGCAGATCATGATTGTCTTAAGCTTGTGATCCTGTAGGTTCGGTAACTCATAGACATGAACGAAACCCCTTTGTTCAATGACCAACAACAGAACCGTGGACGTCCATATTGATCCCTATGAGCACACGAATTATATTCGAGTTATCATGTGATGTTCCCTTTGCTTCGCGATACTTCACAAAACCCAGGATGCATCAGTATCCTCCTGAGTCATCACCTGCTCACTTCTAATTGTGAGCTATGTCGGAATTTCCCCCGAAGAGGAAGGGTGAAGCAATATAGTAGCTGATAAGTGTTTCCCTGAGTGAAAACCAAGGTTATCAAACCAAAAGGAGAATCACAAAAACCCTAGTCAATAGTACCTGCACACACAAGAGCAAATACTTGCACTCAACGCTGGCAAGTGAGTTGTCAATCCCCTTGAACTCGTTACTTGCAAGGATTAAACCTGGTAGTGGTAGATAGATAAATTGCAAAACAAAATAAAAGTAAATAAAATGCAGCAAAGTATTTTTGATTTTAGTGATATGATAATGCTAGACCCGTGGGCCATAATTTTCACTAGAGGCTTCTCTCTCGAAATAAAAGCATACGGTGGGTAAACAAATTACTGTTGGGCAATTGATATGAAAACGCACAACGTAGGATCCAAGGTATGTCTAGAGGGGGCGGGGTGATTAGACTACTTGACCAAAATAAAATTATAGACTTTTACCAATTTTAGATGTGACGTGGCTTGAGACTGCGTCGGTATTTCCCCAAAGAGGAAGGGATGATGCAGCACAGCGACGGTAAGTATTTCCCTCAGTTATGAAACCAAGGTTATCGAACCAGTAGGAGAACCACACAACACTATGTAAACGGTACCTGCACACAAAGAACAAATACTTGCAACCCGACGTGAAAGAGAGGTTGTCAATCTCTCCACGGTAAAAAGATAGATTAGGTTGTAATAAATTGGATAGATAGATCGCACAAGAACACAAAATAAAAGAGGCAAATAAAAAGTGCAGAAAGGTATTTTTGGGTTTTTGGAATAATAGATCTGAAAACAAAAGCGGCAAAAGATAGATCGGAAAGCAATATGTTGGAAAAGTAGACCGGGGGGCCGTAGGTTTCACTAGTGGCTTCTCTCATGAGTATAGCACACAGTGGGTAAACAAATTACTGTTGGGAAATTGATAGAAGATCTATTCATGAGTAATGCAATAAGAACGGTGACATGATGTAGACAAGATCTATTCATTTAGGAATAGACCCCATCTTGTTATCCTTAATAGCAACGATACATGCGTGCCTTGCTGCCCCATCTGTCACTGGGAGAGGACACCGCAAGATCGAACCCATCACAAAGCACCTCTTCCCATGGCAAGAAAAATCGATCTAATTGGCCTAACTAAACCAAAGATTGGAAGAAGAAATACGAGGCTATAAGTAATCATGCATATAAGAGATCAAAGAAGACTCAAATAATATTCATGGATAGAAACTGATCATGAACTCAAAATTCATCAGATCCCAACAAACACACCGCAAAAAGTCATTACATCAAATAGATCTACAAGAGACCACTGTATTGAGAATCAAAAGAGAGAGAGAGGAAGCCATCTAGCTACTACCTATGGACCCGTAGGTCTATGGTTGACTACTCACGCATCATCGGAGAGGCACCAATGAGGATGATGAACCCCTCCGTGAGGGTGTTAGATTGGATCTCGCGGTACTGGAACTTGCGGCGGCTGGAAGTATTTTTCATTGACTCCTCTAAGGTTTCTAGAATATTTGGGTATTTATAGAGCCCAGAGGTGGTGGAGGGGGTTCCCGAGGCGGCAACAACCCACCAGGGCGCGCCCTGGTGTCTTGAGGGCCGCCTGGGCTCCTGATACGACCATTTTATATCATGATTTCCTACTTTTATTTACTTTGTTTTGTTGAATAATAATGCTTTGGGGAGTGATTCTAATGCCTTTTCTCTCATAATATGCAAGGTTTACACAAGGAGGGAGAATACCGGCAGCTGGAATTCTGGACCCAAGAAAAGCACGTCAGAGATACCTATTCTGCACAACTCCAATGAAGCTGAAATTTGACGGAGATTATTTGTGCATTTAATAAAAAATACTGGAGCTGAAAACTACCGGAGGGGGCCTCCCAGGTGGGCACAACCCACCAGGACGCGCCAGGCCCCCCTGGGCGCGCCCTGATGGGTTATTCTCACCCTGGCCCACCTCCGGTGCCCATCTTCTGGTATAAGGTCACTCTTGACCTAGAAAAAAAATCAGAGGAGGACTTTCGGGACAAAGCGCCGCCGCCTCGAGGCGGAACTTGGGCAGGAGCACTTTTGCCCTCCGGCGGAGCGATTCCGCCGAGGGAACTTCCCTCCCAGAGGGGGAAATCGAAGCTATCGTCATCACCAACACACCTCTTATCTTTGGGAGGCCAATCTTCATCAACATCTTCAACAGCACCATCTCCTCTTAAACCCTAGTTCATCTCTTGTGTTCAATCTTTGTACCGGAACCTCAGATTGGTACCTGTGGGTGACTAGTAGTGTTGATTACCTTGCGTAGTTGATTACTATATGGTTTATTTGGAAGAAGATTATATGTTCAGATCCATCATGCTATTCAATACTCCTCTGATCCTGAGCATGTTTATTATTTGTGAGTAGTTACCTTTGTTCTTGAGGTCACGGGAGAAGTCATGTTGCAAGTAATCATGTGAATTTGATATGTGTTCGATATTTTGATGATATGTATGTTGTGATTCCCTTAGTGGTGTCATGTGAACGTCGACTACATGACACTTCACCATTCATGGGCCTAAGGGAAGGCATTGTGGAGTAGTTATTAGATGATGGGTTGCTAGAGTGACAGAAGCTTAAACCCTAGTTTATGCGCTACTTCGTAAGGGGCTGATTTGGTTCCACATGTTTAATGCTATGGTCAGACTTTGTCTTAATACTTTTCTCGTAGTTGCGGATGATTGCGAGGGGGTTAATCATAAGTAGGTTGTTAGTTCAAGTAAGAATAGCACCTTAGCACCGGTCCACCCACATATCAAATTATCAAAGTAGCGAACACGAATCAAACCAACATGATAAAAGTGACTAGATGAAATTCCCGTGTACCCTCAAGAACACTTTTCCTATTACTAGTGATTGTTCTGGCCTGTCCTTTGCCTCAAAAGGATTGGGCTACCTTTCTACACCTTGTTTACTGTTACCGTTACTTGCTCGCTATCAATTATCTTGCTATCAAACTATCTGTTACCTACAATTTCAGTGCTTGCAGAAATTACCTTGTTGAAAACCGCTTGTCTTTTCCTTCTGCTCCTCATTGGGTTCGACACTCTTACTTGTCGAAAGGACTACGATTGATCCCCTATACTTGTGGGTCATCAAGATTCTTTTCTGGCGCCGTTGCCGGGGAGTGAAGCGCTCTTGGTAAGTGGAAATCGGTAAGGAAAAAACTTATACTACGCGCTGAAATTTATTGCTACTTGCTACTATGGAGAACAATCCTTTGAGGGGTTTGTTTGGGGTATCTTCACCTCGACCAGAACCACAATTAGTTGCCCCTCAACCTACAGCACCTACTGAAAATGTCACTTATGAAATTCCTTTGGGTATGCTAGAACAACTGCTTGCTAAACCTTATGCAGGAGATGGAACTGAACATCCTGATATGCACCTTTTATATGTGAATGAAATTTGTGGATTGTTTAAGCTTGCAGGTTTACCCAGAGATGAAGTTAAGAAGAAGGTTTTCCCTTTATCTTTGGAGGGAAAAGCATTGACATGGTGTAGGCTATGATGATCTTGGATCGTGGAACTGGAATCATTTGCAATTGGAATTTCACCAAAAGTTTTATCCCATGCATCTAGTTCATCGTGATCGGAATTATATATATAATTTTTGGCCTCGTGAAGGAGAAAGTATCGCTCTAGCTTGGGGGAGGCTTAAGTCAATGTTATATTCATGCCCCAATCATGACATTCCGAGGGAAGTTATCATTCAGAATTTTTATGCTTGGCTTTCTCATAATGATCAATCCATGCTCGATACTTCTTGTGTTGGTTCTTATATGATGAAGACTATTGAATTCAAGTGGGGTCTCTTAGAAAGAATTAAACGCAACTCGGAAGATTGGGAACTCGACGAAGGTAATGAGTCAGGTATAAAGCTTGAATTTGATTGTGTTAAATCTTTTATGAATACCGATACTTTTCACAAGTTTAGCACTAAATATGGACTTGACTCTGAGATAGTAGCCTCTTTCTGTGAAGCATTTGCTACTCACGTTGACCTCCCTAAGGAGAAGTGGTTTAAATATCACCCCCCTATTAAGGAAGAAATTAAAGAACCGGTCATAGCTAAAGAAGAAACCATCTTTTACAATGTTGATCTAGTTGTGCCTACCGCTTATATTGAAAAACCACATTTCCCTGTTAGGATAAAGGAACATGCTAAGGTATCAACTGTGGTTCGTAAGAGTAATGTAAGAGCACCTAAACCCCCTGAGAAAATTAAAGTAGAACCTAGTGTTCTTATGGTTAAAGATCTCTTGGTTGAAAATATTGATGGGCATGTTATCTACCTTTGTGATGAAGCTGCTAGAATTGCTAAACCTGATGAAAAAGATAAACATAGACCCATAGAAGGCTTGCCTGTCGTCTCAGTCAAAATAGGTGCTCATTGCTATCATGGCTTATGTGATTTAGGTGCTAGTGTGAGTGCTATCGCTTTTACCTTATACCAAGAAATTATGGATGAAATAGCACCTGCTGAAATGGAAGATATTGATTTTACTATTAAACTTGCTAATAAAGACACCATCACACCACTTGGGATTGTTAGAGATGTTGAAGTCTTGTGTGGGAAAGTAAAATATCCTACTGATTTTCTAGTCCTCGGTTCCCCACAAGATGACTTTTGTCCCATTATCTTTGGTAGACATTTCTTGAGCACCGTCAATGCTAAGATAGATTGTGAAAAACAAACTGCCGGTGTCAGTTTCGGTAATGTGTGTCATGAGTTTAATTTTTCACAGTTTAGTAGACAACCTCGTGATAAAGCGTTACCCAATAAGGATGAAATAATTGGTCTTTCTTCTATTGCCGTACCTCCTGCTGATCCATTAGAACAATATTTGCTCGACCATGAAAATGATATGCATTTGCGTGAAACAAACGAAATAGATCAAATTTTCTTCGAACAACAACCTCTCTTGAAACACAATTTGCCTATTGAAACTCTTGGAGGTCCTCCTCCACCTAAAGGTGATCCTGTGTTTGAATTGAAACAATTGCATGACACTTTGAAGTATGCTTATGTGACTCCCCCAATTTGACCGTACGCTAATCATACACGCAAATGCGTACGACCAAGATTAGGGACTCACTGGAAGATATCACAACACAACTCTAGACATGATTTAAAGTCATACAAGCTTCATATTACAAGACAGGGGCCTCGAGGGCTCGAATACATAAGCTCAAATTCAACAAGTCAGCGGAAGCAAATAATATCTGAGTACAAACATAAGTTAAACAAGTTTTGCCTTAAGAAGGCTAGCACAAACATAACAATGGATCGAACGAGGCGAGGGCTCATGCCTAGGAACCTCCTATCCTACTGCTGGTCGGGGGCCGCCTCCACGTAGTAGTAAGCTCCAGCGGTGGTGTAGTAGTCGTCTCCAGCGTGCTCCATGTCCTGGGCTCCGTCATCTGAACGTGGTAATCGTATCGAGGGGGAAAGAGAATGCAAAGCAGCGGTGAGTACTCATCCAAAGTACTCACAAGACTGACATCAGAACTATGCTAAGTATGCATCATTATCAAAGGGGATGGGGGTTATTTCTGGACTGACTGCAGAAAGCAAGAATGAGGGGGGAAGGCCTAGTCCTATCGAAGACTAGCATCTTCAACATCTTGCAGCATTAGGAGAGAGTAGATTGGTAACTCATATGTAACAATATTAATGTAGCAATTTTATTAAGTAACCACGCCCAGAGATCCTTCCTCGACTCCCTGCGAGAAATATTAATGTAGCAGGTTATGCATCAGAATAGGAGCTAGCTAATACAGTAGCAAAATCTAATGCAAGAATGAGAGGGAAAGAATTAGGCAATATCGGAATGCTCAAGGGGGGTTTGCTTGCCTTGCTGCTCTACTGCAAAGGCCTGATCGTCAATGGCGTAGTCGTACCCGGTAGCAACGTCAGTGTCGGGGTCTACCGGTAAGAAGAGGGGGGAGAAACAATAAATATAAAGCAAACAGATGCATCACATGTATGACATGGCAATATGCAGAGCTAGGCATGCACTAACGCAGTACTACACTTCGTAGACGGATCGGAAGAATATCTGACGATATTTTCCGGGTCTCAGGCTACTACCGGACAGACGAAAATGATGGAAAAGTTCCACGTTCGTTATGATACGAGCACGTGACAGACGAACGGACTGCGTATTCGGATTCGTGGGATTTTTCTGAGCAACTTTCATGTATAAAATATTTTCATCTGACTTACAGATTAATTTATATTCATTTTTAAAGTTTTATTAATATTCCGAAATTAATAGAATTAATTTAATTCGAAAAAGTAATTATGACGTCATCATGACATCATGATGACGTCAGCAGTTAACAAGGGTTGACTGGTCAATCTGACCGGTGGGTCCTACATGTCATTGACACGGGATTAATTAAGTTTTATTAACTTTAAACAGAATTAATTAGGGGGTGTGGGACCCACCTGTCATACTGATTAGCTTAATTAATTAACAGAATGGTTAATTAACTTAATTAAGTTTAATTAACTAATTAATTAATTTAATTAATTGATTTTAACTAATTAAATATTTATTTTAAATATACATTTAAACAATTTCATTTATTTTGTGTTCTAAAACAGGGGGATGGGCCCCTGTTGTCATACACAGGGAGAGGGGTTAGTGGGGGGCCAAATCCCCCACTAACAAAGCCGGTTAAGGGGGCCAGGGACCACCGGCAGCTCGTCGCCGGCGGGGCCGGCGCCGGTGGCCAGGGCGCCGCGACGGTGGCGCGGGCGCGGGCGACAGGGGGCTAACGGGGGGGGGAGGTGCAGTGCGCAAGGGCCGCGGGGCCGGGGCGCGGTGGCCGAGCTGTCGCGAGGGGGGGCGGCGACGGAAGGCCGATGGTGGCGGTGGGTGGCGCGCGGGCCGGTGAGGCCAGCCTCAGTGGCGAGCGGCGGTGGCGGCAGCGGGGAACGCGGGCGCGGCCGGCGACGCGCGAGCACGCACAGGCGAGTGGGGGCCGCGGTGGCCGACGCAGGGAGCGACGAGGAAGGGGCGAAGCCCGCGGCGGGGCGACGACGACCGAAGGCGGAGCGGGCAGCGGGAGCGCGGGGGGGCGGTCGTGGGGCGAGCGGGGAGGAAGGAGGGGGGAGGTCCCCGGAGCTCACAGCGGCGTGAAGGGGACGGGCAGCGGGCTCGAGGGGCCGGCGAGGCGTCGCGGAGGAGGCGCAGGGGCGCCGGGCGGCGACGGGGAGGCGCCGGCGAGGCGCAAGGCGATGGCGTCGGGGGCGTCCAGGCGGGAAGGCGCGGTGGCGCAAGGTTCTCCCCCGATCCGATCTGGATCGGGGAGGGGGAGGGAAGGAGCGAGGAAGGGAGTGGGGGCGAGTGGGGGTCGGGGCCGCTAGGGTTGCGGGAGTGGGAGGGGTTAAGGCCAGGGAGTGGGCTGGCCGGCTGGGAGGAGAGGTGGACCGGTTGGGGCCGGCCCAGTGGGGAAGGGGGGGGGGGCTTTGGGTTCTCTTTTAAAAAAAACTTAAAACCTTTTGCTTTCTTTATTTAGCTTCTGTTTTAAATAAAATGGTGACAAAAATACATTATTAAAAAAATATGGCTATTGGCCCCAATAATTATAATGCAATAATTTACAGCGCCACAAAAGTTTTGGAAACTCTTTGAAGTGTTTGAAAACTTGCCAAAGCAAAAAGGGCATTGAAATGAATTGAATTGCAACAGAAATTGAAATTGCATTTGATTCCAAAAGTGAACACATTGGGATTAGCAAAAATGGATTAGCCTAACCCTCATGTCACTGTAGCTTGATTACAAGGATTACTGTAGCATGATCCCAGGGTGTTACAACTCTCCCCTACTAAAAGAAATTCTCGTACCGAGAATTAAGAGGTATAAGGGAGAAGATCGGGATATTCTGCCCGAAGGTTATCCTCGCGTTCCCAAGTGGCTTCATCTTCAGAATGATTTGACCACTGCACTTTGAAGAACTTCGTAACCTTTTGACGGGTCCGACGTTCGGTTTCATCAAGAACGCGGATCGGATGCTCTTTGTAAGTGAGATCATCCTGCACTTCAATCAATTCGGGATCCACCTCACGATGCGGATCCTTGAAGCAATGACGAAGTTGCGACACATGGAAGACATCATGGATATGGGAGAATTTTGGTGGCAGCTCCAATTTATAAGCCACATGCCCACGCCTTTCAATAACGCGGAAGGGACCAACGTAGCGAGGAGCTAGCTTGCCCTTGACTCCGAACCGATGAGTGCCTCTCAAAGGAGTAACACGCAGATAAGCCTTATCACCGGTCTGATAGGTTGAACCCCAGTGTTTCTTGTCATAATTGCTCTTCTGACGGGACTGGGCCACTTTGAGATTATCCCAAACAATGCGGACTTGCTCTTCAGCTTGTTGGATAATGTCCAGACCAATGAGTGCACGTTCCCTAGTTTCTGACCAGTTCAGAGGGGTTTGGCATTTATGTCCATATAACACTTCAAAGGGGGCCATCTTCAAGCTGGCTTGATAGCTGTTGTTATAAGAAAATTCAGCATAAGGAAGAGATTCTTCCCACTTCTTACCAAAAGAGATAACACAAGCCCATAGCATGTCTTCAAGGATTTGATTAACTCGTTCAACTTGACCTTGCGACTGAGGGTGATACGCAGTGCTCCAGGTAATATGAGTTCCCATTGCTTCTTGGAAACTGTCCCAGAACTTGGAGGTGAAAATACTGCCACGGTCTGAACTGATTTCCTTTGGAATGCCATGGAGTGAAACAATTCTTGAGGTATACAAGGCTGCTAGTTGACTAGCAGTAATTGTCTCCTTGACTGGTAGGAAGTGTGCGACCTTTGAGAATTAGTCGATGACGACAAAGATAGCATCATTACCCTTTCGCGACTTTGGAAAACCCGTGACGAAGTCCATCTGAATCTTGTCCCATTTCCATTCAGGAATAGGGAGTGGTTGCAGAAGTCCAGCAGGTTTCTGATGTTCAGCTTTGACCCGGCGACAAACGTCACATTCTTCAATATAGCGAGCAATGTCTTGCTTCATACAAGACCACCAGTAATTTTGACGGATGTCCAGGTACATCTTAGTACTGCCCGGATGAATAGAGAGAGGGGTGTCGTGAGCTTCTTTCATCACCTTCTCTGTCATAAGTTCAAAACGGGGAACCACATGGCGATCCTTGAAGTACAATGCTCCATCTTCACCAAGCGAGAATTCCTTGAATTTCTCTAAATTAATATCCTCTTTCATCCTAAGGATGTAAGCATCCTTGTCTTGGGTGGACTTAATAGCTCTCAGAAGAGTCGGTTCCATGACAAGGTTATTAAGAGAACCTTGTGGAACAATGTGAAGATTCAACTTGCGGAGCTCTTCATGGAGACGACGGTTAGCCTTTTGAACCATATGATTATTGCAATAAGCCTTTCGACTCAAGGCATCTTCCATAACATTAGCCTTGCCAGGGGTATAAGATATACCGAAGTCATAGTCCGAAACTACTTCCATCCAACGCCTCTGACGGAGATTTAGGTCTGGCTGAGTAAACAGGTACTTCAGGCTTTGATGGTCACTATATCTCGCAACGATTACCAATAAGGTAATGTCGCCATAACAACAAGGCATAGATCACCGCGGCAAGTTCAAGGTCATGCACTGGATAATTCTCTTAATGTGGACGCAACTGTTGCGAAGCATAAGCAATCACTCTGCGTTCTTGCATTAGGACACATCCTAATCCTTGACGGGATGCGTCACAATAAATGACGAAGTCCTTCTTAGAATCCGGAGGAGCAAGCACTGGAGCAGATGTCAGCTTGTCCTTGAGTGCCTGGAAACTTTCCTGACATTTGTCTGTCCACTCAAACTTAACGGCTGTGTGAAGAAGATTGGTCAATGGCTTGGCAATCTTGGAGAAGTTCTCGACAAAACGACGACAATAGCTGGCGAGTCCGAGAAAACTTCTGACTTGCTTGACATTGTTCGGGGGAGTCCAGTCAAGAATAGCCTGAACTCGTTCTAGGTTGACGGCAATACCATCTTTGGAGATCACATGACCAAGATAGGTCACTTCGTCCAACCAGAACTCACACTTGGAATACTTGGCATATAGCTGATGCTCTCGAAGCTTTTCCAGCAAAAGACGAAGATGTTCAGCATGCTCTTCTTTGTTCTTGGAGAATACCAGAATATCATCCAGACAAACCACGACGAATTTATCGAGGTAGTCCATGAAGGTATAATTCATCAACCGAGAGAAGGTTGCTGGAGCATTTGTTAAACCGAAAGACATGACGGTGTATTCGTATGAACCATAGCGAGTAACAAATGCAGTCTTAGGGATATCTTCTTCGCGGACATGGATCTGATGGTAACCCAACCTCAAGTCAAGTTTAGAGTAAATTGAGGAACCAGCAAGTTGATCATATAAATCATTGATCTGAGGAAGCGGATATTTGTTCTGAATGGTTGCCTGGTTGATGGGACGGTAGTCTTGGACCAATCTATTCGTACCATCCTTCCTCTTAACAAACAGAGAAGGCGCTCCCCAAGTAGAGGAACTTGGGCGTATGAAACCCATGCGAAGCGAATTGTCTATTTCTTGCTTAAGCTCAAGAAGCTCATGAGGAGGCATCTAATAAGGACGCTTGGCTATAGGCGTGGTACCGGGTACCAAGTCAATGACAAACTCGACAACTCTAGCGGGGGGAATCCCTGGGAGTTCTTCTGGAAAGACATCCTGGAAGTCCCGGACAACTGGAATGTTTTCAATCCCCGCCAGAGGTGACTCATTTAAAGCATTCATGGCATATAGTCGGGCTTCAGCATCTCGAACAAGATGAGCATGGTAGCTGACTATCTCATTCGAAGGATGCAGAAGGTGGACAGTTTTGGTGGCACAAATGATCGAAGCAGTATGTGCTTTCAACCAATCCATTCACAGAATAAGGTCGATCTTGGAAGACTTCAATATAATGGGAGAAGCATGGAATTCCAGTCCTTCTATTTCAATGGGGACATCGTGACAAACCATGGAGGTTCGGCATTGGCCCGCGGGGGTGTTTACCACTATTGGAATGTTCATCTCCTCGTACTTAATGCCATGCATGTATGCAAAATCTTCAGACATAAAAGAATGCGATGCTCCTGTATCAAACAATACAGAAGCTGGAGTTGAGTTGACGAGAAGAGTGCCCATCACAGTAGCATGCTGGTCTTGAGCTTCATTCAGTTCAGCATTGTTAGCTTGAGCACGACCCTGAGCAGGCCTGGCATTGTTGTTGCGGGGCTGGTTGGAAGGCAGTGCAAGTTGATTCTGATTCTGCCTGCATTCTCTAGCACGGTGCCCTGGACGACCACACTTGAAGCACATCCCATCCTCAGGACGAGAAGGGGGAACAGGGGCTCGTGGTGGCGGAGCTGGGAGCCTCGGCTGCTTAGGTGGGGTGGAGGCAGATGAGGTGCAGCATAGGACGGCCTTGGAGCAGGAGCAGGTGCATGGTACATGTTGTGAGGAATCCAGATCTTGCACTTATGACTTCCTGAGCCCGAAGATGAGCCCATGTCACGGTTGCGCTTGCTGCTGTCCTTGTAGTCCTGCAGACCTGTTTCCACTTGAATGGACTTGTTCACCAAGGTGGCAAAGTTATCGAAGTCCTGAACAAGGAGTGCCAGCTTGATATCCCGGTGGAGGCCTTCATGGAACTTCTCCTGCCTACGAGCATCAGTTGCAACGTCTTCTTCAGCATAGCGAGATAAGTCCAGAAATTCCCGCTGATAAGCATCCACAGTCTTGTTGCCCTGGACTAGATTGCGGAACTCACGCTTCTTCTTGTCCATCAGTCCCTGAGGAATGCGACGAGCACGGAATGCAGCTTGGAACTCCGGCCAGGTGATGATTGTTCTAACAGGCTGTGAGCGCCTGTGACTGTCCCACCATTGAGCAGCGGGACCCTTCAGAAAGTACGAGGCAAAGGTGACATAGCTAGCCACTGGGGCGCCTGAAGACTCCAGCTCATAAGTGATGTTACGGAGCTAGTCATTTGCGTCAAGCGGCTGAGTTGAGCCACGGTAGATCACAGGGTTGAGATGCATGAAGTCCTGTAGAGTCATTAGGGCTGGCTGCTGATTCATATTCGCCCTCAGGAACTGATCAATGATCCCTTGCATAAACTGGTGGTTCACGTCAAACTGCTACATCATTCCAACCATGTATTCAGGTGGCGGTGGCGCTTCAGGCGCACCACGACCATGACCAGCTGGCCAAACCATTCTGTCAAATAATTTAACAGTTGTAGTTTAGCATTGAGTAATTGCAAAGACAAAGAATCATTCATGAAGTAAATTTCTCAAGAGGAAGTGCAATAGGTACGACATAGTAGTTCAAATTCAACATACATATCCATACATAGGTCTATTACAAACCATAAGTCCGTTACAAAATAGACGATAGGTCCGGCATGAAAATAACTTAGACAACTAGGCGGCGCGCAGGCACGCGGTAGAGGGATACAACAACGGGACATAACGATATGCTACATCAACATCGGGGATAACGAAAGAACCCACGGAACTGCACGTGGCCCTGAATGTGAAACCTGGGGGCAGGATTTTGCATCCCATGCACACTCTGATGTAGAATCTAGTGCCTAGCGGGGAGCGCAGGTCCACGTGCCGGAGTACGACCTCCAACAGCAGGCCACTCACACACCTGGTGGAAACTCTGTCTGGCGCGGGTAAAGGATGTACTCCGGATGTATCCCCGCATGGACTGCTGGCAACAACTACTCCATAGCCTCATAAAGACGAGTACGGGTGGCGTATAGCTCAACGTTAAGAGCTCAGACAGTGCGATCCAGTGCCTCAGTGTACTGAACCAGAACCTATGGGTCATAACGACGACTCACGTAGGGGGTGCAGACAGCAGTGTAGGATCGGTCGTTGCGCTGCCGCACGAAAGGGGTGTAGACCTTAGCGTCGGCTGCAGTATCAACTCCAGCAGGAACATACGGGATGTATCTGAATGCTGTCTCCTCCAAGCAGGGGTTCGCTCCACAGAGACGAACAATAGCAGCATAGGCAACATCCTGTACTGCCATCTCAACGGTCACTCCAATGCCACGAAAGGTGTGCAGCTCAGTGATGGAGAGGTCCCGCCGATCCCAGATAACCATCTCAGCTTCAGACTGTTCCTGGTTGAACTCGCGGTAGTCCTCGTAAACAGTGTACTCGGGGTACCAGCGATATCCCAGCCTGATCAAGAGGTTGACCAGAATGGTCGGGAACCCAGTCGTATCGTTTGCCAAAGTTAGACGAACGATCTGCCTAGCGGGACACATCTATAACAAGAAGATTCAAAGATGTCAAATGACAGTGCGTGCATCATAACTTCAAAGGAAAACAATTGTCGATGAAAAATATCTCCGGTGGATGTCATCACGAGAGCCTAATGTTAGAGTTAGCAAAATCTTTAACCCGAAAGAGAAGAGGGATCAGAACCTAGAGTATAGACGAGGAATAAAAGATCCTAATGCCACCCGATTGAGATGTGGGCCCGTAAGCCACACAACTATGTTAGTAAAAGTTTTTCAAGTACTAGACTCAACTTCGGCCAAGGAGTTGGAAAGGGGGCTACCTACATGCAGTCGGCTCTGATACAAACTTGTGACTCCCCCAATTTGACCATACACTAATCATACACGCAAATGCGTACGACCAAGATTAGGGACTCACTAGAAGATATCACAACACAACTCTAGACACGATTTAAAGTCATACAAGTTTCATATTATAAGCCAGGGGCCACGAGGTCTCGAATACATAAGCTCAAATTCAACAAGTCAGCGGAAGCAAATAAGATCTGAGTACAGACATAAGTTAAACAAGTTTTTCCTTAAGAAGGCTAGCACAAATATCACAACGGATCGAACGAGGCGAGGCCTCCTTCCTGGGAACCTCCTATCCTACTGCTGGTTGGGGGCCACCTCCACGTAGTAGTAAGCTCCAGCGGTGGTGTAGTAGTCGTCTCCGACGTACTCCATCTCTTGGGCTCCGTCATCTGAACACGGTAATCGTATCGTGGAGGAAAGAGAATGCAAAGCAGCGGTGAGTACTCATCCAAAGTACTCGCTTAGTCATCAGTACTATGCTAAGTATGCATCATTATCAAAGGGGATGGGGGTTATTTCTGGACTGACTGCAGAAAGCAAGAATGAGGGGGGAAGGCTTAGTCCTATCGAAGACTAGCATCTTCGACATCTTGCATCATTAGGAGAGAGTAGTTTGGTAACCCATATGTAACAATATTAATGTAGCAATTTTATTAAGTAACCACGCCCAGAGATCCTTCCTCGACTCCCTGCGAGAAAGCAATCTCGGAGCCAACATTCATTTCAAATTATCACTTTTAGTTATATTAGCTCGGGATACAACTCCAAGTCGTCCTGTTACCGTGGACACGACTATTCGAATAGTTAATTTCACCCCTGCAGGGGTGCACCACATTTTCCATCATGCTTGATCACCTTTGGCCGAACACACTTTCCTAGGTCATGCCCGGTCTCGGAGATCAACACGTCGTCGCCCTACCTAGGCTCAACAGAGAGGCCAGCCCGCCGGTCTAAATCCTAAGCGCATAGGGGTCATGGGCCCACTCACCCTTTGCACTCCTGCACGATGCGAGGGCGGCCGAGGTCAGTCCTATCACACTCTAATCCAAGATCTGTGCCATCGCGGACCACTCGGGCGCGCGCCGCTCCATTGCTGAAGTCCGAAGAGCTTCGGCTGATACAACGACGCCGAGTACCCATAACTTCTCCCACGTGAAGGTTAGTGTGAAAAGGTCAAATGACCAACTCAGATCAAATACCCAAACCATTAGCATTTTATTAATTGCGGTGATGAGCGCGATACACGATATGTGGTCCGGTCGCCCCGTCTTGAGGTCTTGTGGCAAAGGCCAAGAATGCCCGGCCACGCCCTGTCGTATTACACCAACACCCTCCGGTCTTCCAGACGTCATCATGTATCAACAGTAAAGTAAAAGTAACAGTGTGTATATAACACCAAGGGGGAAACCCGAGGGATTAACCTCGAAGGATCCCACCTGATGTAACCGTCAAGGTGACCAGAGAGGATTTACCCCCGATGGTCTACGCTTGAGGGGTTGCACGACAGAGTCGTCGTCGGGAGTGGTGAAGGAGGAATCACCCTCGATAACCACGACCGACTAGCTGCACTACAAAGTTTGCATCATGAGTACTTCACGAGGTGTCACCCTCCGTACTCGATAGTAGCTCTGCAGAGTCGTACAACTAAGGGGGTGTGTGGTGAAAGTGATGGGCATGGCTGGTCGGTCGGTTGACCGAGTCTTCGAGTCGTCGATGAAGAAGCAGGGGAAACTGGGACTAAGGGGTCACAGGGGATTCATTAACCAACCTATACTAAGCAGTTGATATAACAACATGTATAGTAGCAGTTTATCAAAAGCAGGTTATGCATCAGAATAGGAGCTAGCTAATACAGTAGCAAAATCTAATGCAAGAATGAGAGGGAAAGAATTGGGCGATATCGGAATGCTCAAGGGGGGTTTGCTTGCCTTGCTGCTCTGCTGCAAATGCCTGATCGTCAATGGCGTAGTCGTACCCGGCAGCAGCGTCAGTCTCGGGGTCTACTGGTAAGAAGAGGGGGGAGAAACAATAAATATAAAGACAGATGCATCACATGCATGGCATGGCAATATGCAGATCTAGGCATGCACTAACGCAGTACTACACGTCGTAGACGGATCGGAAGAATATCTGACGATATTTTCCGGGTCTCAGGCTACTACCGGACAAACGAAAATGATGGAAAAGTTCCACGTTCGTTATGATAGGAGCACGTGACAGACGAACAGACTGCGTATTCGGATTCGTGGGATTTTTCTCAGCAACTTTCATGTATAAAATATTTTCATCTGACTTACAAATTAATTTATATTAATTTTTAAAGTTTAATTAATATTCAGAAATTAACAGAATTAATTTAATTCGAAAAAGTAATTATGACGTCATCATGACATCATGATGACGTCAGCAGTCAACAGGGGTTGACTGGTCAATCTGACCAGTGGGTCCTACATGTCATTGACACATGATTAATTAAGTTTAATTAACTTTAAACATAATTAATTATGGGGTGTGGGACCCACCTGTCATACTGATTAGCTTAATTATTTAACAGAATGGTTAAATAACTTAATTAAGTTTAATTAAGCTGATTAACTAATTAATTAATTGATTTTAACTAATTAAATATTTATTTTAAATATACATTTAAACAATTTCATTTATTTTGTGTTCTAAAACAGGGGGTGGGCCCCTGTTGTCATACATAGGGAGAGGGGTTAGTGGGGGGCCAAATCCCCCACTAACAGAGCCGGCTAAGGGGGCCAGGGACTACCGGCAGCTCGTCGCCGGCGGGGCCGGCGCCGGCGGCCAGGGTGCCGCGACGGTGGCGCGGGACACAGGGAGCTAACGGGGGGAGGCGCAGTGCGCAAGGGTCGCGGGGCCTTGGCACGGTGGCCAAGCTGTCGTGAGGGGGGGGGGGGCGGCGACGGAAGGCCGATGGTGGCCGTGGGCAACGCGCGGGCCGGTGAGGCCAGCCTCAGCGGCGATCGGCGGCGGCGGCTGGGCAGTGGTGAGCACGCGCGGCGGCAGCGGGGAACGCGGGCGCGGCCGGCGAGGTGCGAGCACACGCAGGCGAGCGGTGGCCGACGCAGGGAGCGACGAGGAAGGGGGCGAAGCCCGCGGCGGGGCGACGGCGACCGGAGGCGGAGCGGGCAATGGGAGAGCGGGCGGGCGGTCGCGGGGCGAGCGGGGAGGAAGGATGGGGAGGGCCCCCGCAGCTCACAGCGGCGTGAAGGGGACGGGCAGCGGGCTCGAGGGGGCGGCGAGGCGTCGCGGAGGAGGCGCAGGGGCGCCGGGCGGCGACGGGGAGGCGCCGGCGAGGCGCAAAGCGACGGCGTCAGGGGCGTCCAGGCGGGGAGGCGCGGCGGCGCGGGGTTCTCCCCCTATCCGATCTGGATCGTGAGGGGGAGGGAAGGAGCGAGGAGGGGAGTGGGGGCGAGTGGGGGTCAGGGCCGCTAGGGTTGCGGGAGTGGGAGGGGTTAAGCCCAGGGAGTGGGCTGGCCGGCTGGGAGGAGAGGTGGGCCGGTTGGGGCCGGCCCAGTGGGGAAGGGGGGGGCTTTGGTTTCTCTTTTAAAAAAAAACTTAAAACCTTTTGCTTTCTTTATTTAGCTTCTGTTTTAAATAAAATGGTGACAAAAATACACTATTAAAAAATATGGCTATTGGCCCCAATAATTATAATGCAATAATTTACAGCGCCACAAAAGTTTTGGAAACTCTTTGAAGTGTTTGAAAACTTGCCAAAACAAATAGGGCATTGAAATGAATTGAATTGCAACAGAAATTGAAATTGCATTTGATTCCAAAAGTGAACACATTGGGATTAGATAAAATGGATTAGCCTAACCCTCATGTCATTGTAGCTTGATTACAAGGATTACTGTAGCATGATCCCAGGGTGTTACAACTTATCTTGATGAGAAAAGGATATATCCTGTTATTATTAGTGCTAACCTTTCAGAACATGAAGAAGAAAGATTATTGAAAGTTCTAAGGAAGCACCGGGCTGCTATTGGATATACTCTTGATGATCTTAAGGGCATTAGTCCCACTCTATGCCAGCACAAGATCAATATGGAACCTGATGCTAAACCCGTTGTTGATCACCAACGACTATTGAATCCTAAGATGAAAGAAGTGGTAAGAACTGAAATATTAAAACTTCTGGAAGCAGGTATAATCTATCCCATAGCTGATAGTAGATGGGTAAGTCCCGTTCATTGTGTTCCTAAGAAAGGAGGTATTACCGTTGTTCCCAGTGATAAGAATGAACTCATTCCACAAAGAATTGTCACTGGCTATAGAATGGTAATTGATTTTAGAAAATTAAATAAAGCTACTAGGAAATATCATTACCCTCTACTGTTCATTGATCAAATGCTAGAGATACTATCTAAGCACACACACTTTTGTTTCCTAGATGGATATTCTGGTTTCTCCCAAATACCTGTGTCACAATCCGATCAAGAGAAAACTACCTTTACTTGCCCTTTTGGAACCTATGCTTATAGACGTATGCCTTTTGGTTTATGCAATGCACCAGCTACCTTTCAAAGATGTATGACTGCTATATTCTCTTACTTTTGTGAAAAGATTGTGGAGGTTTTCATGGATGATTTTTCCGTTTACGGAACTTCTTTTGATGATTGCTTAAGCAACCTTGATCGAGTTTTGCAGAGATGTGAACAAACTAATCTCGTCTTGAATTGGGATAAGTGCCACTTTATGGTTAATGAAGGCATTGTCTTGGGGCATAAAATATCCGAACGAGGTATTGAGGTGGATAAAGCTAAAGTTGATGCAATTGAGAAAATGCCATGCCCTAAAGATATTAAAGGTATTCGAAGTTTCCTTGGTGATGCTGGTTTTTATAGGAGGTTCATTAAAGACATCTATAAAATTTCTAGGCCTCTTACTAATCTCTTGCAAAAGGATATTCCTTTTGTTTTTGATGATGATTGTGTGGAAGCCTTTGAAACACTCAAGAAAGCCTTAACCTCAGCACCTATCGTACAACCACCTGATTGGAACTTGCCTTTTGAAATTATGTGTAATGCTAGTAACTATGATGTTGGTGCTATCTTAGGACAAAGAGTTGATAAGAAATTAAATGTTATCCATTATACTAGTAAAACTCTGGACAGTGCCCAACGAAACTATGCTACTGCTGAAAAAGAATTTTTAGCAGTTGTGTTTGCTTGTGATAAATTTAGATCTTATATTATTGATTCCAAAGTCATTGTTCACACCGATCATGCTGCTATAAAATACCTTATGGAAAAGAAAGATGCTAAACCTAGACTCATTAGGTGGGTTCTGTTGCTCCAAGAATTTGACTTACACATCGTTGATAGGAAAGGAGCCGAGAACCCCGTAGCTGATAACTTGTCCAGGTTAGAAAATATTCTTGATGACCCACTACCTATTGATGATAGTTTCCCTGACGAACAGCTAGCTGCAATAAGTGTTTCACAACACATACCTTGGTATGCTGATTATGCTAATTACATTGTTGCTAAATATATACGACCTAGCTTTACTTATCAACAGAAGAGAAAAAAATTCTATGACTCGAGACATTACTTTTGGGATGACCCACATCTTTATAACGAAGGAGTAGATGGTATTATTAGACGTTGTGTACCTGAGCATGAGCAGGAACGAATCTTACGGAAATGTCATTCCGAAGCTTATGGAGGACATCATGCGGGAGATAGAACTGCTCATAAGGTATTGCAATCTGGTTTTTATTGGCCTACTCTCTTCAAGGATGCTCGTAAGTTTGTCTTGTCTTGTGATGAATGTCAAAGAATTGGTAATATCGGTAAGCGTCAGGAAATGCCTATGAACTATTCACTTGTTGTTGAACCATTTGATGTTTGGGGTTTTGATTATATGGGGTCTTTTCCTTCCTCCAATGGGTACACTCATATTTTGGTTGCGGTTGATCATGTCACTAAGTGGGTAGAAGCTATTCCAACTAGTAGTGCTGATCACCACACCTCCATTAAAATGCTTAAAGAGGTTATCTTCCCGAGGTTTGGAGTCCCTAGATATTTAATGACCGATGGTGGTTCACACTTTATCCAAGGTGCTTTCCGTAAAATGCTTGCTAAATATGATGTTAACCACAGAATTGCATCACCCTATCATCCTCAATCTAGTGGTCAAGTTGAACTTAGCAATAGAGAAATAAAATTAATATTACAAAAAACTGTCAATAGGTCTCGTAAGAATTGGTCTAAGAAATTAGATGATGCACTTTGGGCCTATAGAACAGCTTATAACAATCCTATGGGTATGTCTCCATATGAAATGGTGTATGGGAAAGCTTGTCATTTGCCTCTAGAATTAGAACACAAAGCATTTTGGGCAATTAAAGAACTCAATTATGATTTCAAACTTGCCGGTGAGAAGAGGTTATTTGATATTAGCTCACTAGATGAATGAAGAACCCAAGCGTATGAAAATGCCAAGCTATTCAAAGAAAAAGTAAAAAGATGGCATGACAAAAGGATCCGAAAGCGGGAATTCAAAATAGGAGATTATGTTCTTTTGTTCAACTCTCGTTTAAGATTTTTTGCAGGAAAGCTTCTCTCAAAATGGGAAGGACCATATATTATCGAAGAGGTTTATCGATCTGGAGCTATCAAGATTAATAACGCCGAAGGTACTAACCCGAAGGTACTCAATGGACAAAGAATTAAGCATTATATCTTAGGTACGCCTATTAACGTTGAAAGCAATGTTATCCAAACCATGACACCGGAGGAACATGTCATAGTTTTATCACAGCAGATGTCCGAAGACTTAGGTTCGAGGCCATTGCTAAGGCGGTGGACTCAAAGGGGTTGGTCGAGACGAGGGACACGAGTTTACCCAGGTTCGTCCCCTCAACAAGAGGTAAAAGCCTACGTCCTGCTTGTGTTGTATTGCTTGGAGTATCGATTACAAGGGAGCGGATTCGCTTGACCTAGTTCTCGATTGATTGTTTTTTCTGTCTAAGCCGCCCAGGGCCTCACCTTTATATAGGAGGTCGAGGCTCTGGGTTACACGAGTCCTAAACCGACTCATACATCGTAGTTGATCCTGTCTCTAAGCCGCCTTGCTATCTTGGGCAAGCCGTCTTCGGGCGGCTTAACCGCCCGGGTCTTCACACCATCTTTTGTCTCTGGGCCTTCGTCGTGGCCCGTCAGGTAAGCCGCCACGCGGCCTGGCCTTCATCTTCCGGCCCACCTTACAGGTCTTGGCTACGAGCCGCCAGGTACGACCCGGCCCCTCCTGGGCGGGTCTTACCACGGGGTTATATCCCCAACATTAGGCCCCAGGTTGATTTGAGCCTGCTCATGTCAATCTTCAAACTCATTTGGCGGCGAGTCTCACATTTTTGTCACCTGAAAAAGAAAACTCATAACCCGCCGTGATGTCACATCGAATATGCTAAAAAGATTCTGTGATGTTTGCAACGGATCCTTTCATTAAAACGGTCGGCCCGAAAATCGAGGCGCCCCTTCCGGTCAATCATCACTGCACCCCTTCGATTTTCGCACGCACTGTTGCCATCCCATGTCATAAATAGGGACACGGGGGGGGCTTTCTTTTCTCCGTCGCCGCTGTTTTCTTCCTCCTTCAGACGCCCGCACCTCTAGCACTCTGCTGCACTGACCAGTCCTCGCCGTCCTCCCCTACGCCTGCCACTGCATCAACCTGAGTTGGTCCAGAGCTTCGCCGACCCGTACGCATCCGCAAGGTACCGTTCTCGGCCCTTGTCCAATCTGTAGTTATCCCCATTAGGGTCTCCCCAAGTTCGTCGGAGTTCTTTGTGTTCTTCGCCGTTCTTCGCTGTTCATTAGAGTGTTCTTCGTAGTGCAGACCACCGAGTATCCCCTCGAATCTCATAACGCTGTCTATCCGTTGCAGTCGTCCTTTTGATGTCAATGCCCACTTGTTTTAGATCTGCATACCAATCGTCTCCGCGTGCTGTCCGCCTGTTCTTCCACTCCCCCTTTCTAGGTTTTGAATATATTTCCTTTATCTTCGCCCGTAGATCTTGCAGCCACGGTTGTAATATGTGAAACCTGTTTGTCCACACTTAACCCGCCGCTACATTGCCGGCTCTCTGATAAAATACGTCGGCGGCTTAACACCTCATCATCACGCCGACCATAGCTGCCTTAATTATTTGACGTTCTTCTAACCCGCCATATTCTGCGCCTTCTCACAGTTTGACCCGCCATCATGTCGAGAGCACTAGCATCTTGTGACTGGGTTGGCTCCGGAGTCACTGAGCAGCTTCTACTTGATTTCGTAGAGTCGGGCATCTTGCCGGCTCAGGACGTTATACATTGGCGGGTGCCAGGGCCAGAAATAAGACCTACTCCTAAAGAAGGAGAGGTGGTTGTGTTCACTGATCACCTCCTCCGCGGTTTTAGCCCACCCGGGTCGAAATTTTTCCGGGACGTTCTTCACTTCTTCAAACTTCATCCTCAAGATATAGGTCCAAACTCTGTCACCAACATGTGTCAGTTTCAAGTCTTATGCGAAGTTTACCTGCAAGAAGAGCCGTCGGTTGACCTCTTCCGAGATTACTTTTATGTCAACCGCCAAACTGAAGTGGCGGCTGGACCAAGTTTGGAGCTTGGCGGCGTTTCTATCCAGAGACGGAGAGATTTGCCCTATCCAGCAGCTATCCTACCAAGTCACCCCAAGGATTGGAACAAGACTTGGTTTTACTGCAAAGACACTTCTCCCGAAGGAGAGAATCCGCTGCCGGGTTACCGTCCTACCCGGCTCTGCAACACTGGAGAACTCCCAGATCGAATGTCCACCGCGGAGCGAGCGAAATATGCTTCGGCTTTCGCGAAGATCAGGGCCTTAATGGCCAACGGTTTGACCGGTGTTGACTTAACCCGCTGCTGGGTTAGCTGGAAGATCCTGCCACTGAGCCGGCGTGACCGACTCATGCATCAATTCACAGGTGAACCCAATGACACCCTCTGCTTCAGTTCCACCCCTCTGACAGAACAAGATATCAACTCCTCCGTCAAAGGACTTCTTGGCGAAAAGCAAGCGGTTTGCAACAAAGTTGGGCTGAAACCGTTCTGTGTCAAGAACCCGGCTCCATCTCTAAGACACTTTTCCACAAATTTGGTCAAACTTTAACTTTGTCTTGCTCCTTCTAACCTTTGTTGGCGGCTTATGCACAGGCCGGCTCTTCTTTCTGGAAGAAGAAGTATAACCCTCCTGTGAGGAAACCTAAAGTGGGTAAAACCCGCATCCCGAAGAAGAAAACTGTCACTCAGGAACCGCCTGAGCTTGACGACTCAGAGGTAGAACTTGACTCCCTTGGCTGTCTCTTTATGCAACCTATTGACAACATTTATTCATAGGAGGAAACGGAAACCAGCCATGCAGATGCCCCTGAGGTAACTTACATCTCCTCTGACTCAGAAAACTTTCCACCAGAGAAAGTACGGCGGGTCATCCGAAAAGTCCCATTTTCTCATCTTCTTGCTTATTTAGACCCCAATTTTCTTTTGAAAAAGCAACAGCATACCTCCAGACGTCAGACCCGGAGCACCGGCTCTGAAGAGCTTTTAACCGGCTTGCCAAACTCTCCGGCTCCTCGGAAATGGCCTGCTGAGGTACTCTTTTATCTAAATCCAATTTTAATTGTCTTGCATTGTAACCTTACTCTGTTTTTCATCGTCTTAACTTTTCTAGGAGTCACCTCCTTCATCTGGCGACTCTACTGCATCCAAGCTGCCTCCTCTGAAGATCAACCCGGAGTACGTACCTTTGAATTTGCATCATAAGTTTTTACCATCCTTGTCCTTTATGTGACAATCTTTTGTTTTCCAGGGCTCAAGCAAAACGAAGGAAGACCGGCGGGTCTACCGCTGCCCCTGCTGCTCAAGAGCCGGAAACTGCTAAGCCGGATTCCCCTGCACCTCATGTTGAGCCCACTGAGGCTAGAACAGATGCATCTGCCGACATTCTTCAGCCTTCTGAGCCGGCTGATGATGATATGGTCACTCCTGAGAGTCCTCCGAAGGCTGATCCTAAGCCGCCGAGCCCTTCAACAGCCGCTGAAGACACAGCTCATCCAGACGTTGTTGTCACTGGGACGGGTTATCAATTCCCTGATCCCCATGTATTAACCAAGCACACCTGCCAGGCTGATACAGGCTCACCAGAAAAGCTTGAGTTTGAATTCCCCGTGTTGGAAAAAATGACTGCAGATGAACTTCATGCTGGTTATCTGAATCGCCTCTCCACAAGCCACAATATGGAGTTGAAGCTTGTTGGACTGATGAAAAATAAATACGAGGTACTCCTCCTCTCTTGCTTTTCCTTATACCCTTATGTAGCCCCCAAGAGCTGGTTTAGTATTGCAAATAGTAGACCGGGTCTTCCAATCCTTATCATAATTCAAATTGCCTAACTTGTAGCCCCCAAGTATCGGGTTAATATATATTAAGCCGGTACTTAGTTGAAGAGTAGATCAAGGGTAGCCCCCAAGTCCGGGTCAGTATGAAAATGATGAGCCGGAACTTCACTGTAAACTTGGAAAGCGCCGTGTGTAGCGCCCAAGTGCCGGCTTAACTTTACGAAGTTGAGCCGGAAGTTCACTGTAAACTTGGAGAGCGCCGTGTGTAGCTCCCAAGTGCCGGCTTAACTTTACGAAGATGAGCCGGAACTTCATTGTAGACTTGGAGAGCGAACACAGACATTAGCCCCCAAGTGTCAAGTATATTGCTTGCAATCTGCTTGAGACTTGTAGGATAGCAGCTTCATCAACCATGTACGAATATCTTATCCTGGCGATTTAAACCTCCTGAACTATGTTATTTCTGTTTTTGTGCAACACAGGAAGCCTTGGACGCGGCCGAATCTAATCTGACCGGCGTGACAGAAAGCCTTGCTTCGCAACAAACCACCCGGTCTGAGGCTGAGGAAAAATGGCGGGTTGCTGTTAAGGAGCTTAAGAAGGTTCAGGCTAACTTTGATGCCTTCAAAAAGAGTGCGGAGTCTACCCAAGCTGCCCTGACCAAGCGCGCAGATGATGCTGACCAGCAACTTAAGCTTGTGTCAGATGAGCTGCAAACCCTCAAGCATCATATCTCTAGGATGACTTCTGCTATCTTTGGTAAGCACTGAATACTTAACAAATTTCCTTGCCTTGTTTAAAAACTGTGCGGGCGGCTTATAACACCAAATCTTTCCTTGCAGGCCAAAGAAGCCGCCAGCTATCTTCTGACAGCTTGTTGAAGCTGAAAGCAGTATACACCTTGACAGAACAGCTATATTGCGGGACCCTTTGCACCATCAAAGCAATGCTGGATGAAAGAAGCATCCCCAAATTCATGAAGGGAGTGATAGAACTCCTGTCAACTCTGCCGAAGCAAATCGAAGAGCTCAAACGATCAGCCGCCAGGAAGGGAGCAATGGCCGCGCTAAGCCGGTCTTTGGCCTTTGCCCCTGAACTGACTGCAGAAGAGATGATGGATGGCTTTCCGTCCAAGAAAGACGACGGCTCAGATTTCACAGAAGCTAACTATGCCAAGTGTATGAAGGCCTCCAGAGTACTCGCATCAACACTGGCGGATGAAGTTGATCTGACTACCTACCAGGCGGCTTACAGCGCAGACAGCAAACGAGTACGTTGCCCAACCTTCGAGGCCAGGGACTTGACTCCTGCACGCCGTAAGCAACTCTTTGCTCCTGAAATTGACCCGTCCCCCCTCTTTGACGAGGCTCAGTTTGAAGCTTTAACAAACTGCAACTGGGATGTGGACAATCTTCAGATCGAAGAGGTCGAAGACCCGGCGCAGGATGACCCACCATCGAGCTGATCACTTGCTTCTGAAACTTACAACCCGGCTTATTGACCCGCCAAGGCTAGCAGTGTACAAATTTTTTTAAGTCCGTGGTATTTTGGGCTCCCTGGAGA
Source organism: Elymus sibiricus (assembly GCA_039707655.1). NCBI lineage: Eukaryota > Viridiplantae > Streptophyta > Magnoliopsida > Poales > Poaceae > Elymus > Elymus sibiricus. Next base: position 75,725,747 of record CM077663.1, on the reverse strand, counting down.
GTTTGTAATAGGCATAGAAAAACTTTGTTTGCCTGAGCCGTGCCATCGCGCACGTATGAACCTTTGCACAACTTGATGCATGCTTATTTGTCTTGTGTTCCGCTCATAATATCAGATTTCACGGCGGCTCATCTTAGGAGATAAACCCTGCAAAAACAAACAAGACAGAATATGTTCTGTATTGTTGTGAGGGCGGCTTGAAAAAGCACAACCCAGAGATGTTAAGTCTTTCATGACCTTGCTTTTTCGAAAACTCATATGCCGGTTCTTCTGGGTGGATTCGCTACTTGAACTCTTAACAACACAGGGTCTCTAACGAGAGTGAGCGTCAATTCCTTTGAACAGCTCAGGGTCTCTAGGCGAGATTAACTGATAAGAGCGCAATGAACCAGAGAGAGACGCAGCAGGGCATGAGTACCCCAGGGCCCATAAGCTACCTCTCACGTGACATAAATCCGTCGTTTGAACCTTAAACAGTGCAGGGTCTTTTAAAAGAGTAACTATTTGAGAGTACGAACGGGCCACATAGCGGAGAGTCGGCAGCAGATGGGTGAGCTTATCCTCGCTTTCCGTAAGCCGGCCCTCACGTGACAAGAGCCGCCGGTTTAACCTTGACCAGCACAGGGTCTCTAGCGAGAGTGACTGTCAAATATGTTTGAACAGCTCAGGGTCTCTAATCGAGATTAACTGGTAAGAGTTCGGCGGGTCACCTAGCGGAGCAGCAGCATACAGGCAGGTTTAACTCAAACTTGCGATGGCTGAAGAGCCGATCAAGAGGGTGTGTAAGCTAAACCCGGTGGGTTAGAAGCCCCCAAATGACCTTGTTGACGGAGTCAACTTTTTGGGTATATAACCCGGCCTTACGGTGGCTGAAGAACCGATCAAGAGGGTGTGTAAGCTAAACCCGGCGGGTTGGAAGCCCCCAAATGACCTTGTGGTTGTATCCATCTTTGCAAAATCTGAGATACGTAAAATGGCAGAGGCTCCGGCTTGCAGGGAAGCCAACTTTATTATATATATAAGTGATATATACAATGATGATGTACAATGGGGGGAGTCGATGACTCAAGTATAGTACGGTCGCAGATGAGCGATATTTCACGGCCGGTGGGTCTCCTGCCCAGAAGTGCGTGACTCGTCTCGTACGTCAATGAGATAGTATGACCCATTGTTGAGGTTTCTGCTAACCACAAAAGGTCCTTCCCATGGAGGAGATAACTTGTGCGCATCCGTCTGATCTTGAATTAGACGTAACACCAAGTCGCCTTCTTGAAACGTCCGGGTCTTAACCCTGCGGCTATGATAGCGATGCAGGTCTTGTTGATAAATTGCCGATCGAGCCGCCGCCAGATCACGCTCTTCATCCAAAGCATCTAACGCATCCTGACGCGCTGTCTCATTGTCTGTCTCAACGTAAGCCGCCACCCGCGGTGAGTCATGACGTATATCACTTGGTAACACGGCTTATGCGCCATAAACCATGAAGAAAGGCGTATAGCTTGTTGACCTGTTGGGAGTGGTTCTGATGCTCCATAAAACTGATGGCAACTCTTCTACCCAACAACCCGGCGTTCGCTGCAGAGGAACCATAAGCCGGGGCTTGATACCTCTCAAGATCTCCTGGTTAGCTCGCTCCGCCTGACCATTGGATTGTGGATGAGCAACAGCAGAGACGTCAAGCCGGATGTGCTCACTTTCACAGAACGCCTGCATAGCCCCCTTGGATAGGTTTGTGCCATTATCTGTGATGATACTATGAGGGTAACCAAAGCGGTAGATCAATTTTTTGACAAACTGAACCGCCGTAGCCGCGTCACACTTGCCGACCAGCTCAACCTCCACCCACTTGGTAAACTTATCCACCGCCACCAAAAGGTGGGTCTTCTTGTCTTTAGATCTCTTGAAGGGCCCGACCATATCAAGCCCCCAGACCGCAAACGGCCAGGTAATTGGAATCATACGCAACTCCTGAGCCGGCACGTGAGCACGTCGCCCGAACTTCTGACATCCATCGCACTTGTGAACCAAGTCTTCTGCGTCCTTATGAGCCGTCAGCCAGAAGAAACCATGCCGAAAAGCCTTGGCCACCAGAGATTTTGAGCCGGCGTGATGACCACAATCGCCAACGTGAATCTCATTTAAGATTTCCTTACCTTCTTTAGGTGAAACACAACGTTGAAAAACGCCGGTGACACTGCGCTTATGTAACTCGCCATTGACGATCGTCATGGACTTAGATCGCCTTATGATTTGCCTTGCCAAGGTCTCGTCCTCGAGTAACTCGCCGCATGTCAAGTACGCTAGGTAAGGCAACTTCCAGTCAGGGATAGCATGCAGAGCCGCCACCAGCTGCCCCTCCGGGTCAGGTATAGCCAGGTCCTCCTCTGAAGGTAGCTTAACTGACGGGTGATATAGCACATCCAAGAAAACGTTAGGCGGCACCGGCTTACATTGAGAGCCAAGTCTTGATAATGCATCAGCCGCCTCGTTCTTGCGACGGTTAATATGATCCACCTGATAACCCTTGAAGTGACCAGCAATGATATCCACCGCCTGACGATAAGCCGCCATCCGTGGGTCCTTGGAATCCCACGTGCCTGAAACTTGCTGAGCCACGAGGTCTGAGTCGCCAAGACATCTAACCCGGCTCAGGTTCATCTCCTTAGCTACACGGAGGCCGTGGAGTAAAGCCTCATACTCAGCTGCATTGTTAGTACAGGGAAACATCAACCTTAACACATAACAAAACTTGTCACCTCTAGGGGAAGTTAATACAACTCCAGCCCCTGATCCTTCCAATTGTCTGGATCCATCAAAGTGAATTGTCCAGTATGTGTTATCCGGCTTCTCCTCGGGCGACTGACACTCTGTCCAGTTGTTAATAAAGTCCACCAAGGCTTGAGACTTGACAGCCGTGCGGGGCACATATTTTAGATTTAGAGGCCCAAGCTCCAATGCCCACTTAGCAATCCTGCCAGTGGCTTCTCTGTTTCGAATTATGTCTCCCAATGGAGCAGAGCTAACCACAGTGATCTGGTGTCCCAAGAAGTAGTGCTTCAACTTACGATTCGCCATGAACACCCCGTATATCAGTTTCTGCCAATGTGGGTACCTCTGCTTGGACTCTATCAGAACTTCACTGACGTAGTAAACCGGCCTCTGAACTGGGTATTCTTTCCCTGCCTCCTTACGCTCCACAACAATTGCGGCGCTGACTGCCCTATCGTTAGCCGCCACGTAGAGGAGTAAAGGTTCCTTCTCAGCCGGAGCAGCCAAGACCGGCGGCTCAGACAGCTGTTTCTTGAGCTCCTCAAACGCTTCACCCGCCGCCTTACTCCAGACAAAGTTGTCTGTTTTCTTCATCATTTGATACAGAGGAATAGCCTTCTCACCCAGGCGGCTTATGAACCGGCTTAACGCAGTGATTCGACCCGCCAGGCGCTGAACGTCGTTGATGCACGCCGGCTCAGATAAGGAGGTGATAGCCTTTATCTTGTCCGGATTAGCTTCAATGCCACGCTCAGAGACTAGAAATCCCAAGAGCTTCCCTGCAGGAACTCCAAAGACGCACTTAGCCGGGTTAAGCATCATCTTGTAGACCCGTAAATTATCAAATGTTTCTCTCAGGTCGTTAAGTAGAGTCTCCTTCATTATTGACTTGACCACGATATCATCCACATAAGCATGAACATTGCGCCCAATTTGACTATGAAGACAGTTCTGCACACAACGCTGGTAAGTCGCCTGGGCACTCTTGAGCCCGAAAGGCATAGACACATAGCAGAAAGCACCAAAAGGCGTAATGAAAGCCGTCTTCTCTTGGTCTTTAACTGCCATCTTGATCTGGTGATAACCTGAATAAGCGTCCAGGAAGCATAAACTCTCACAACCCGCCGTTGCATCAATAATCTGGTCGATACGGGGGAGAGCAAACGGGTCAACTTGACAGGCCTTGTTAAGATCCGTGTAATCCACACACATACGCCACGTGCCGTTCTTCTTAAGGACCAACACCGGGTTAGCTAACCACTCCGGGTGAAAAACCTCCACGATGAACCCTGCTGCTAAGAGCCGGGCCACCTCTTCCCCAATTGCTTTACGCCGCTCTTCATTGAAACGGCGAAGGAACTGCTTGATCGGCTTGAACTTAGGATCCACATTAAGGTGTTGCTCAGCGAATTCTCTCGGTACACCTGGCATGTCAGACAGCTTCCATGCAAAGATGTCCCGATTCTCACGGATGAATTCGATGAGCGCGCTTTCCTATGCGGGGTCCATGTTAGCCCCGATAGTGAACTGTTGTGATGAGTCGCCCGGAGTGAAATCTACCTGCTTGATATCATCCGCCGCAAACTTGAGGGGCGGCTCAGATTCTGTGTTAGGCTTCTTGAGTGGAGTCATGTCTTCCGGGTCAACATTTTCCTTACAAAACTTGAGCTCTGCCTCCGCACAACTTGACTCTGCGTAAGCTGCGTCACCTTCGTCACACTCAAGAGCTGTTTTCCGATCACCATGCACGGTAATCGTCCCGTTCAACCCGGGCATCTTGAGCTGTAAGTAAACATAGCAAGGCCTAGCCATGAACTTGGCGTAAGCTGGCCGTCCAAACAGAGCGTGATATGGGCTTTTGATTTTGACCACTTCAAACCACAAAGACTCCACCCTGTAGTTAAATTCATCACCAAAAGCTACCTCCAAAGAAATCTTCCCCACTGGATAAGCCGATTTTCTAGGCACCACATCGTGAAAAACTGTTGAAGAGGGCTTAAGATCCTTATCAAGCAAACCCATCCGGCTGAAAGTGTCATAATACAGGATGTTGATGCTGCTGCCACCATCCATAAGCACTTTAGTGAACACATATCCTCCTACTTGGGGGGCAACTACCAAAGCCAGTTGCCCCGGGTTATCAACACGCGGCGGGTGATCCTCCCTACTCCAAGTTATGTCATACTTGGACCACTTCAAATATTGTGGGAGAGCCGGCATGACCGCGTTAACCGCCCACTTGCGTACCTTTCGGTCTCGCTTGTCGAGGCTGGTTGTAAAAACATGATACAGACCCCCACTGAGCTGTTTCGGGTTAGTCTGGTACCCCGATTGGTTATTCTGCTGCTGGCCTCCACCGCCAGGCTGTTGATGATGACCTCCTTGATTGCCTTGACCCTGGTAACCGGATCCTGAGCCGCCAGCACCAAAGCCGGCTCCTGACCCGCCCGGCCCTGAGCCGCCTGACGGACCATTACCGCTATTACGGTGCTGTTGAAGGCTGTAATCCCTGAACTGCCGCATGATACTGCAATCCCTCCAAGTGTGACCTGCCGGCTTATCAGGCCGGCTGTGCTCCGGACAAGGTTTATTGAGCATCTCCTCCAAGTTGAAAGGAGCTTTACCCTTGTTAAAGGGTGCCCTGAAGTTCCCATTGCCCTTAGCACGATTGTTCCCAGTGCTGGTGTTCGCCACCAATTCTGACCCGCCGTCCGGGTTCTTCCGTTTGCCCGGGTTGCTGTTTCAAGCCGCGTTTTGCTGTTGACCCTTGCCATTGTTACCTTTCTTCCCGTGACCTGATTTCTCATCATCAGAGCCTGGGTCTTTCGTGTTATCAGAGTCTGCATACTTGGTGAGAGCCGCCATGAGCTCCCCCATGTCTTGGCATGAGCGTTTAAGCCGGCCAAGCTTCTGCTTCTGCGGTGTAAAATGGCAATTCTTCTCCAGAATCAAAACTGCTTGAGCCGCCGTAATCTGTTCCGAAGAGTGGATGATGGTTGAGACCCGCCGAACCCAGTGATGAGCCGACTCGTCATTATGCTGCACGCAATGGTCCAGATCCACAATCGTCATGGGCTGCTTGCACGTTCCTTGGAAATTTTTGATGAATTTCGCCTTCAACTCGACCCAGGAATTAATGGTATTGGGTGGCAAGCCCTTTAACCACGTGCGAGCCGGCCCTTCCAGCATCATGATGAAGTATTTGGCACATACTGCATCACTGACGTCCAACATCTCCATGGCCAGCTCATAGCTTTCGATCCAAGCCTCTGGAGGTAGGTCTGCAGTATAATTGGGCACCTTGCGAGGACCTTTGAAATCCTTTGGCAGTCGCTCATTCCGTAGAGCCGGCGCTAAGCACGGCACTCCCACAGCCCTGGAGGTTACTCCTGCCCCTACTGAGACGGAAGGTGCAACTGTGGGTTCCTGATGAGCCGCCGCCGCCGCCAGAGCCGCCGCCTCTCGCTGTGCTCTCGCCCGATCTACCAGCGCCTGAACATCCAGAGCCGCCCGATCGACTCGCGGCGGGTTCCGATGTCGTTCACTGCTAGAAACCATCGGCGACTCATAACGCCGGCTATAGCTGCGGCTGGGGATGGGAGTTGAATGCACGCGGCTCCGGCTGTAAGTATACTTCTCCTGCTGGGCTACCGCCGTCTGCAGGTATCCAATAGCGTTCCGCACCTCTACTGCAAAAGGCGCCTCATCGGGGATGGGGATTGTACCAAGCCGGGTTGCCGCCGCCACCATGTTCTCAGCCGGGTTAGAATAATGACCCGGCGGCGTCGGAAAAGGCTGTGGTGGGGTCGGGTTCCGGCGGGGCGGGTCTGGCCGCTGATGCTGAACCGCCGCCCGGCTTCCAGGTACTTCCGCCGTCCGGGTCACGGTCAAAGGTATGTTCCGTCCCGTCCCTGGCGTGTTGAAAAGATTTCTGGCTTCATACTGATCTGGCAAGCGGGATTGATGCCTCATCCGCTGAACCGCCGCCGCAGACTGCTGCTCTAACTCGAAACGGAAAGCGTCCGCCCTAAGGCGCTTCGCCTCAGCATCCATCTGAGCCTTCAGTGCATTGATTTCCTGTTGGACTCCGGTCATCTGGTTCTTCAACCTCACGATCTCCGCATTACGGGCCGCTTGGTTTTCAGCAGTGACCTCAGTCGCCATCAGGGTTGTAAGCTCATTCATCAGATCCAGAAGAACCTGAGCCGGCGGCCTGCCAGCTCCAGACCCAGTCGCACCGGCGGCTGAGCTGCCAGGAGCCGCCGCTGAACCCGCCATGAAGACGGCAGCGTGGTTCGGCGGCTCATAATCCTCCGGCTCATGATACTCCGACTCGGGGTAAGGCTCGACGTAGCCCCCGAGCCCACCGTTGTGAAGCTGATAGATTGATTCCGTCTCTCCGCTCGAGGATCCATCCTCTGAACAAACGAGAGTTTCTTCCTGTGACATAGAACCTTCAAGCCCCACGCCCTGGGTGAAGCCGACGAAGACATGCTTCCTGCCCGGGTCGGCACGGGCGGGTTGCACGCGTCGGGCGGGTTGCTCGCGCCGGGCCGGCTCGACGATGTCGGTGCAGATGTCCAGCCCGGGTTCGGATCCGCCGATCTTGCCGATGAAGACGTGGATTCCGCTGAAGGGGACCCGGAAACCGTACTCAATTGAATCGGCCTCGGGGCCCCAGCCGGCGTCGTCGATGTAGAGCCGGCCGCGGCGACTCTTGGTCATCCTGCCAACAGCGTACCCCTCAATCCCTGGAAGAGAGCCCTTTGAGAATTCAACACCACCGAGCGCGATCCCCACGGTGGGCGCCAACTGTCGTGGTTTTGTCACAGCAGATGTTCGAAGACTTAGGTTCGAGGCCATTGCTAAGGCGGTGGACTCAAAGGGGTTGGTCGAGACGAGGGACACGAGTTTACCTAGGTTCGGCCCCTCAAGAAGAGGTAAAAGCCTACGTCCTTCTTGTGTTGTATTGCTTGGAGTATCGATTACAAGGGAGCGGTTTCTCTTGACCTAGTTCTCTATTGATTGTTTTTTCTGTCTAAGCCGCCCCAGGGCCTCACCTTTATACAGGAGGTCGAGGCTCTGGGTTACACGAGTCCTAAACCGACTCATACATCGTAGTTGATCCTGTCTCTAAGCCGCCTTGCTATCTTGGGCAAGCCGTCTTCGGCGGCTTAACCGCCCGGGTCTTCACACCATCTTTTGTCTCTGGGCCTTCGTCGTGGCCCGTCAGGTAAGCCGCCACGCGGCCTGGCCTTCATCTTCCAGCCCACCTTACAGGTCTTGGCTACGAGCCGCCAGGTACGACCCGGCCCCTCCTAGGCAGGTCTTACCACCGGGTTATATCCCCAACAGAACACATAAAAGAAACCTTCCGGAACATTCCAGATTATTTAAAAATAGGAGGTACCTATAGGCAGGTCACTATCAGTAGCGCTAGAAAGTAACAGGCGCTGCTGGTAATTACCAGTAGCGCTGGATTTCGGCAGGGCTACAAGTAAAGACTTAGCAGTAGCGCTGGAAACATAAAGAGCGCTACTGCTAAGCGGGACCCGACGAGCCCACCGACACTATTGGTACTAGCAGCGCTGTCCAGAATACAGCGCTACTACTAAGATTTTAGCAGTAGCGCTTTTTTTCGTGGAACCGCTACTGCTAATGGGCCCCACTTAATAGTAGCGCTCTTTCTGGAAAGCGCTACTACTAAGTAACATAGCAATAGCACTTTCTGGAAAACAGCGCTACTGCTAGGCGTGGCTGGTGCCACCTTTTCACCCCCTCCCCCTCCTCCCCCCTTTGCCCTCTCTCCCCCTCCTTTCCCCTCTCCTCTCACCATTGTTGCCCTTGTTCTCTCTTCCTCCTACCTCTCTTCTCTCCCCATTAATGCCCCCCTCCACCAGAACTCTCCTCCATAAATGGCCTTCTCATCTCTAGCTAGCTCCATAAATACCCCCCTACCTCATTTATTTAGCTCTCCCTCCATTCCATTAGATATAGATCTAGCTAGCTCATCTCTCTCCCTCTCCATTAGTTACCTAGAGTAATCTCTCCTCCCCAACAACTAGATCTAGCTAGCTATTTAGCCATCCACACTTTCGATCCCTATAGGTAGCGAAAGGCCTCATCCGGTCGATCGGTCTCTCTCGGGAGATAGGTGAGTAAAAAGTTGTTCATTTCAAGAATGGGAATATGTGTGTTTGGGATATGGAGAGATTTGTGCGAGTGACATGCCCCCGAGTTGCTTATGTTTTGCCGAAATTTCGATTTATTTCCGTTTCGGTGAATTTTGAGCAAACTCGATATGTCCTATTTTTAGGCAAGGTCATGCCAAATTTTTATATGACTTTGATGCATGCATGCATTTTGTTTATAACCCTTTTGCTTGTTATACCGTGCATGCAGTCGGTCATGAAGGTGAGTGGATGGAAGGTGGAGCGATACATGCAATCCGCGGTGAAGGACATGTATGCAAATAATCGGACTAGGATTAGATGTCCGTGTACAAGATGCAAAGAAGGAGTCCTTTTGGACCCGTTTGATCGTGGCAGGTTGAAGGCGCACCTGCTGATGAATGGTTTCATGGATGGCTATACTCGGTGGATAAGTGAAGATGATGATGATGAGGACGTCCACATGGCAGGGAATAACGACATGGGGCTAGACGAAGAGATGATCGATCGACACGAAGACGATGGCGCCGGACATGGCGGCGGGGAAGAGTTAAATGACGGTGGCGGAGAAGATTCCGGACATGGCGAAGAAGAGTCCGGACATGGCGGAGAAGAGGCGGCGGTCACGCCACAGTCTTCGACACTACTAAGTGCAGTCGTGCAGGACCCTCATGTTTGAGACCTCCTTCGCAAGAGTACGACTAGCGAGAGAGCTGCTTCTAGAGAGGAGGCCAAGCTGGCGCAACTTCAAGTAGACTCGAAGACTCCATTGTATGACGGTTGCGACCCCGAGGTGACCCGCTTGAGTTTCACGCTCAAACTTCTAAAGACGAAGGCCAAAAATAAATGGACAGACAAAAGCCTCGATGAGCATTTGAAGTATCTACATAATAAAGTTCTTCCCGCGGGGAACCTGTGTCCTACTAGTGTCGATGAGGCCAAGAAAATCATTTACCCTTTTGATTTGCCGCACATTAGGTACCACGCATGCATCAACGATTGCATCATTTATCGGGGGGAGCACGCGGAAAAAACCAGCTGTCCAGTGTGCAATGCTTCTCGATACAAGAAGGCAGGAAAGAAAGCTCCTCAGAAAGTTGTATGGTACTTTCCGATCACTCCCCGTCTGCAGCGGTATTTCGTAGATCCTAAGGAAGCAAAGCTCATGCGCTGGCATGCGGAGAGGAAGAAGCCCGACGATGGAGATGATCCGAAGCTGAGACACCTCGTAGATGGTAGCCAGTGGAGAGCATTCAACGTCGTATATGGATTTGCTACAGAAGATCCAAGGAACATCGTGCTTGGTGCGAGTACCGATGGCATGAATCCGTTTGGAAACCAAAACACCAACCACAGCACATGGCCCGTCTTTGTATGGATGTACAACCTCCCCCCATGGAAATGCATGAAGACAAAGTACATACACATGAGCATGCTAATTCAAGGGCCGAAACAACCGGGAAATAATATTAACCTGTATATGGGGCTTCTGAAAGAGGAGCTAGACACGTTATGGAAAACACCGGCATGGACATGGGACGCCAGCAAAGCAGAGTATTTCTAAATGAGAGCCGCGCTGATGACGACGGTGCACGACTATCTCGGTTACGGGTACACCTCAGGCCAGGTGTGCCACGGATACTGCGGTTGCACGAGGTGCATGGATGATACAACGTCTCAGCAGCTTACGTCAACGAAAGATGGCGGGTCCGGGAAAATCGTGTACATGGGGCATCGTAGATGGCTCGAGAAGGATGACCCGTGGAGAAAGCATGGAGATCTATTCAATGGGTTGGCTGAGCATCGGACCTCCACGTAAGAGGAGCAGCACCGAAATCAACGAGCTGTTGAAAAACTAGGAACAGTGCCCCGCGCCGGGAAAGATGAAAAAGGCGCCGGAGCCGCTACTGAAGTTATGGAAAACGAGGTCTGTTTTCTAGGACTTGGAGTACTGGCCCAATCATGACACGCCTCATTGCCTTGATCAAATGCATATCACGAAGAATGTCCTCGAGAGCTTGCTTGGCACACTGATGAACATGCCGGAGAAGACCAAGGACGGGCCGAGGGCAAGGAAAGACTTGGAAGATTTGAAGATCAGGAAAGATCTCCACCGTAAAAAGTCGACGGAGGAGACGGAGACGGAGACGGAGGAGGAGGAAAGGGGCAGAAAAGTCAACAAGAAGGAGGAGAATTATTGCCCCCCTTCTTGCTTCACCTTAAGTGCGAATGAGATCGATCAATTCATCAAGTGCCTTATGGGAATCAAAGTCAGTTCCGGTTACTGTGGGAAGATAAGCAGATTTCTAGACCCCAAGAAGGAAAGGTTCAGCGGGGTGAAGTCTCATGACTGTCACGTGATGATGACGCAGATACTCCCGGTTGCCATTAGAGGGATAATGGACAAGCACGTCCGTGACACGCTTACAGGTCTCTGCAACTTCTTCGACGTTATCTCTCGAAAGTCCATAAGTGTGAAGCAGCTCCGAAGGCTACAGGAAGAGATCGTTGTCATACTATGTGAGCTCGAGATGTACTTCCCGCCCGCGTTCTTTGACGTCATGGTGCATCTGTGTGTCCACATCGTGGACGACATCATCGACCTCGGGCCGACATTCCTTCACAGCATGATGCCGTTCGAGAGGATGAATGGGGTCATCAAAGGATTCGTTTGTAACATGTCCCGTTCCGATGGGAGCATCGTCCAGGGGTATCTGACGCATGAGTGCATCTCCTTTTGCGAGAATTATATAGGCGTCGGAGACCCTGTTGTTCGTTTGCCCATCAAGGAGCACGATGGGAGGCTCGGAGGAGAAGGTCACAACAACGGCCGGAGGGAATTGCACGTGGACTACTCGGATCGACGGAACGACTTTGACAGGGCTAACTTAGTAGTGCTACAACTCCTAGATGTGGTAGATGATTATGTGGCACGGCACAAAGAAACCATCGCAAATAAGTACCGTGATAAGGGGATGCTCAATACGGACGACGAAGTTACTGTATAGCACAACGCCATTTTCTTGCGTTGGTTCAAAGAGCAAGTTCTTGAAAATCCCCCGGAAGAGGGCAGTTCGGACGGATTGCTCATACACGCCTTAGCACATGGCCCCGCGCCCAAACTCGCGACCTATCAGTCATACGATATCAACGGGTACACGTTCTACACGGAGGCCAAAGACATGGACAGTGATTACCAGAACTCCGGGGTGACGATTGAATGCGTGACCGACGCCAACGGCACAACTGAAAGATTATGCGGAAGGGTCGAAGAGAGCTGGGAGCTTGACTATGCTGGAATGCACGATGCGACGATGTTCCGTGTCAGATGGGCTAAGGACGCCGTAAGAGAAAACAAGTATTTCACTACCATGTCTATACCCGACGCGAAGAGCGCAACCGTGAACGTTAACGTCATCGCCAAAACTGAGCCATGGGTACATGCTAAGCACGTGACACAATGCTTCTTCATAACTGACCCGACCAATCCCAGCCGTGTTGTCGTGAGGAGAGGCAAAAGGAGCATCGTCGGAATGGATGGAGTCGCTAACGAGGAAGACTACGACCAATACGGCAACCCGATGAGGGAAGATGACGATGACGATGAAGCATACGTGAAAATAAGAATCAATACTACATTACGTAAGAAAGATCGTACTCCATGGTTCTGGAAAAGTCACAAGGAGGGGCTCAATTATTCGGCAATGAACAAGAAAGGGAAGAAGCTCAATGTGAAACGTCGTCGACGCAGCTGAGAAACCATCATTTATATATATGTATCTATTTTGTGTACGCACTTAAGTAACCGTTATCGGTCAACTGATGTATACATCGTATCCCCTTCAATTACCACCACATGGTTCCGGTGATATTCGCGCAGTGTGGGAGGGAGACGTTCTCGTCGACTGCGTGCGAGGCCGTCGGGAGAAAAACAAAAAACAAAAACAAAAGGGAGAAACCAATACAAAAGAAAAAGAAAAGTAAACAGAAAAGGAAAGGAAAATAATAAAAATAAAAGAAAACTAAAAACTAGAAAAGGAAAATAATAAAAAGAAAATAATAAGAATTAGCAGTAGCGTTGGATTAGGACCAGCGCTATAGCTAACTTAGCTATAGCGCTGGTCCTAATCCAGCGCTACTGCTAATTTTAGTTAACCCCGCCGCGTGGGCTCAAAATTTGGCCAAGTCCTTATCCCCCCCCTCGATCTCCACCTCTCCCCCCACTCTGTCGCCGCCGGCCGTCGCCCTTGCCCGCTGTCGCCCCTGCCCGTCGTCGACCTCGACGCCGGCCGTCGCCCGAGCCCTACCTCGACCTCACTGTCGCCGCGTGGGCCCGCCCTCGACCTCGCCGCCGCTGCCCTCTCCCCCCCACTCTGTTGCCGCCGGCCGTCGCCCCTGCCCGCCCTCGACCTCACCTTCGTCGTGCGGGCCCGCCCTTGACCTCGCCGCCTCCGCCCTCTCCCCTGCCCTCTACCTCGCCGCCGCCGCCCTCTTCCCCGCCCTCGACCTCGCCGCCGCCCCGTAAGCCTCTCCCTCTCCTCTCCCCTGCCCTCCTCTCTCTCCCTCTCTCTCTGCTCTCTGCTCTCTCTCTAATATGAACCCTAGCTAGGAGTTGGATGTATGAACCCTAGGAGATGAGATGCTGCTGCTGTGATTAGGAATTAGGACAGTAGGGATAGTTTTAGGACAATAGGAATTTTTGTAGCATTTAGGAAAAAAAATTAGCATTTTTTTTAGGAAATTAGCTATACTATGATGAACCCTAGTGTTTAGGGCAGTAGCAAATTTGTTTAATTAGGGCAGTAGCAAATTTGTTTAGGGCAGTAGCAAATTTAGTTTAGGGCAGTAGAAAATTTAGCAAATTTAGCTAAATTAGCAAAAAACAGTAGCAAATGTTTTAGGAAATTAGCTAGGGAAATTTTTGTAGGTATATAAATTAGCTATAAATAAAAAACAGTAGCAAATGTTTAGTGAGGTCATTTTGCAAAGGCTTTTGGTTTTTGAAAAGACCACTATTTTGCAATATTTAGTGAGGTCATTTCACTATGTGCTCCTATGATGCTCATATGTCATTGATGTTATGTGATATATGTCATTGATGTCATATGATTTTGCAATGTTGGTTGAATGTCGAAGAATATCCGAGTGGCCTATGTTTTGCCGGAATGTTGATTCATTTCCGTTCCGGCAAATTTCAGGCGCTCCATATGTCCACTTTTTAGCAAAGGTCATGCCGAAAATTTCCGTGATTTTCGGCATGACTCGTGCTAGAAACTAGGACATATGGAGTGCCCGGGATTTGCCGGGGGGAATGAATCAACATTCCGACCAAATATAGGCCCCTTTTTTCTCTTCATTATATCTTTTATTTACAATTGTTGAATAGGAAACATGTCTAGCTACGCCGAAGCCGGGGGTTCTGCTCGCCTCGAAGAAGACCCCATCGAGGTAGCAAATCACTATTTCGATTACCTGGATGAACACCAGATGGGGGTGCATGGTGGCGGCAGTGGCACCAACCCTGACACCGACGCCGACACCGGCACCAGCACTGGCACCGGCACCGACACCACCCCCGAGACTGGCAACGATGCTGTCGTAGCCGGTAAAGCACCGAAGCAGAAGAGGACACGAAGACCAAACGAGCTCGGCATCGGACAAATTGTGGTCACGGAGATGCACCCCAAGAAATTAGAGCCAACGGCGCCGGAGGAAGCGCGCTCGCGCTGGGGCAATCAACTAGGATACATCCTCAGGGAAACCACCAACATCAACGACGAGAAGTTGAAGAAGATACCACATATGGAGCACATGCTCCTAAAGAAGTTGCATAATAGGTTCCTGTTCCCCGGCCGCACAGAAAGCAAAGAACCGTGGGACGATGACGCCATGACAAAGATAAACAGAAGGCGATGGTGACGTTCACCAATGACTTGTCCGCCTGGAAAGTTCAGGTGAAAAAAGCGATTGAGAAGAATGAACCGTGGTCCAAGATTCATGCTGACAATCCACTTACGGAAGAGGACTTTGAAAAATTCAAGGAGACTTGCGCTAAAGATGAAACCAAGAAAAAGTCAGAGAAAATGAAGGCGCTCCATGCCAGGAACACGCCTCCCCACCGCCTCGGAAGCCGTGGTTACGAGGGGAAGAGGCACATATGGGCCTAGGAGGACGCCGAACATGAAAGTCACGGAATGCCAGACCCCTTTACACGGACCCGAACACGAGGGAGTTCATGAGACTTCTGGTAATTGTTATATTACCACATTATCATATTTGCATCCAATCAATTCGACTACAAGTTTTTTCACATTATTAGAAAACCATCCACGTTCCTTTTGCAGAAAGAGCAGCACCAAAAGGCAGCCGAAAGCGACGAGTCGTCACAGTCGTCGGCGAGGCCCAAGTGGGACACCCATTTCAACCGGGCCCTGAACATACTGAAAAAGGTCCCGGAGGACCAACCGCCGTCCTATGGACGTGTGCACGGCGTCGGAGATGGCGCCTCGTGGAAGACGTGCTACCGCGAGGAGCCAGAGGAAAGAAGGAAGAGACGGGCGCTCAACCAGTAGACCATCGACGAGAAGGTCGCAATTGCGGTCAATAAGACCAAAGCTGAGACCAAAGAACAGTTGCTCGGGGTAGTCAATGCAGCGGTCAATAACTTCCAATCTGCAATTATTACCAGCTTGATTCCGGCAATTATCGATTGGTTGAAGAGCAATCCAGAGAAAGGGCCAGAGGACTTTCCCCTTCCCAGCTACGTCGGGAGCAATTCGGTGACCATCACACCACCAGCACCTGCTCAAGCAACCGCAAAAGGTCCCGCTCCTGTTCATAGCAGCCCGACCTCCGTCTCTGGCATGCTCGGCGGGCCTTCATCTATGGCTGAGCTCGACGCCCTCACGGTAATTACGCATCATACCCTTTTCACCAGCATGTCTATATCGTCTTCCGTTTCAGTTGCCTTTCGGATGTTTGACGTCGCAGACTTGTCTTCGTAGGCCAATGATGCCCCGTGCACCCTACTGTACGACATCAAGGGCCAGAAGGTGGCCGTGGGAAAGGCAACAGTTGTGAAGCCGAAGGACCGCATGTTCCACAACCGAGAGATGCCCGATGGCGTTTTCAAGGTTAACGTGGCCAGTGTCTTAGCGGGCTTCGAGGATTTGCCTCCTCCGGTACCAGTCGATGACGAGGAGACCCCTCAACGGATTGGCGCATGCAAGAGCTGGTTCTTGCCTTGGCCGAAGACTCTTCTCCGTGTCGAAGCGCCCAGTATCACACCAAAGACAGCTTCTCAAGAAGGTATAAACACCACCCTACCTACCAAATTACCTGCACCTGTCGTGGCGTGTGATAGCGGACGACACGAGGGAGAGCCTCCATTAGTGCCAGATGACGTCACCCCCTTTGTCGAAGAAGCAAATACTGATGATGACATGGAGGAGGATGATGATGACCCAGACAAGTATTTCAATACCGCCTATGATGCTGGAGGATTGATGGCTCAGGACGACAAAGACTCAGGCTATGAGCGTGGACATGATGACTTGATGCTGCCTGATTTGCCGGAGCCGGAACGTCCTAAGGCGGAATGCAAAAAGTCTCTCTTCAAGCAATTCTCGCAGGAGACGCCTCCAGATGCCGCCTCTACCCAGCAACAACCCGAGGGCCGTCCACTGATTAGCCCGACGACACTGGGGGTGGTGGTTAGGGAAGGTATGGTGGGCTCACTACCGCCACCCGCCAAGAAGCAAAGGAGGAGACCGGACAGGAAACGCCCTAAAGGCGCCAGAGCTGCTTCAAGCAGCCAGCCGCCTCTAAAGCCCCGGGTGGTAGACAGAATACCTGTCGAAGGTGCGAAGCGTTTCCATGTTGCCGGCGACCCGATCCTACCTGCGAAAGCGCTCGAGCACATACTGAACAATGAACTAAGGAGACTCCATGAAGATGTGCTGGCCAGAGAGAAAAGCCTTCTCATCTCGGAAAAATCAGGATACCCGCTTTACGCGGCTCAGGTGCCGGGTGGGAAGTTGTACGTCGAGGGATGGCCCGCGGATAAGTTCATCCTGCGATTTGACTACATCTACGACATGTTCCACATGACCAAGCTGGATTTCCAGTTCATCCGAATGTATGCGCTGTATCTCAACTACTTCATCAAGACAGAGAACTTAAAATATATCTGCATCGCGGACCCGTACCATATGCATGAGAGCTTCTTGGCAGTCTGCAAAGAGCACCGTGACTATGCGAGCAAGTACATCGGCGGCTTCATGATCGCTAATAAGGACTAGCAAGCGATTCTCCTGCCTTATCATCCCACGTAAGTCATCCGCGCATATCCTTTCGTAAGTGTTAATCATTCCTTTGCAAGCATGGAGGCTAATTTGAGGTGTACTTAATTTGCGCAGCGGGGGGGGGGGGGGGGCGCCGTCCTCATCGTTCTATACCCAGAATACTCCCATGCTATGTACTTGGACTCATCGAAGAACATCAAGAAAAAGGATTACAAGCACATAAAGAGTGTTCTCGATAGTGCCTTGTTAACCTTCAGCCTGTCTGGTGGATATATCAAGGTGAAAAAGTACAGGAAGAACGGGCTGGTTTTCAGCCATAAGACCGACTTCTGCTGCATCCAGCAACCGCACACCAGTAAGGCTGATGGATTCTACCTCATGCATCACCTGCTCGAGTTCAGAAGGGATAATCAACGCCTTCGCCTGTCAGCTACTACCCACGATGCCGAGATTGTCAACTGGGCCACAAGCATAGGAAAGACACCGGATCATCGAATCCGAGCTAAGTTTTATCACGTACAGTGTGAACTTTCCCAAGTGATCATGAAGCAGGTCCTCGAACCAACAGGGATGTTCTACCATGGGCCAATCACGCGGGATGATGTTCGAGCACTGCTAATCGCTCAGCGTCTGGACCTGAAGCCTTTCAAGAAGCTCGGGTGCTTCCTCCCTGACTATGAAGATTGGACCACAGACATGGAGGACTGATTGTCGTTGACAATATATGTGTCACTATTGTCTTTCTATCGCAAAACTTTGAATTTATGCACGGCGAAACTATGTGATGTAATTAAACCGTGGTCCTGAACTAGCGTAGATTGCTCTAGTTAATTAGTTTGGGTATGAGGAACTTCATCATTTATGTTTACTATAGGTTGCTTGTATTTTGCTAATTATGCCTGTTTGTTTTCTTAAGTACATTATGTTGCATATTATCGTTCAGTTCATCAACTGACGATGCATGTACATAGATCAGAGATGGCAAAGGACTGGTACGCCGTGTTCGTTGGGAGGGTTCCAGGAGTCTACGACCATTGGCCAGACGCTCAAGCCCAGGTGGACAAGTACCCGGGTGCTAGCCATAGAGGGTTCGATAGTAGAGCCGAGGCGGAAAGTAGTTACTTGAGGTGGATGCTCTGGCAAGAGCGGGGGCGGAACCACCGGTGCCTCAAGTACTACATACTCGCGGTCTTGCTCATGCTGATCGCTCTTCTCTTCTACATCATGGTTTAGATAGAGATGATGAAACTTGTGTGTGTGCTATGACCATGCAGTTGCACTTATTCGAGACATGACATGACTTGTGTATCGCTATTTTCGATATGTGATGATATTTGTGTTGAATGATGATGATGATGGTATGACGAGACTACTGTATGTGTATGATATGATGAGAATAGTGTATGTTTATTGTGATCTGATGAAACTACTGTATAGAGCCTGTACAAATACATCACAAATACATAGAGGGGGTATGAATCTGTGAAAGCAGGAATACTAGCAGCAGCGCTGGAAGGCATCTAGCAGCAGCGCTGGATTAGTAGCAGCGCTTGCCTTTCTACAGCGCTACAGATAGTTAGCTGTAGCGCTGGTCAGTGCAGCGCTACTGCTAACCATACTTAGCAGTAGCGCTGCACCAACAAGCGCTACTACTACAACTTAGCTGTAGCGCATTAGCAGTAGCGCTGGACCCAGGGCTACTGCTATAGGTATTTCAAGCGCTACTAGTAGGATTTCTCCTAGTAGTGGGTAAGTAAACGGACTCCAAAAAATCAGCAAAAATATTTTTTTGACAGTTTTGGAATATTTTAAAATTTTGGAAATAAATAAATAAACCGGAAGGTGATCGAGGTGAGCACGATACACCAGGGCGCGCCAGGCACCCCTGCGCGCGCCCTGGTGGGTTGTGCCCACCCCGGATGCCTTCCCGACTCCATTTTCCTTCCATATGCTTGTTTTCCAAGAATAAAAATTCTCTATATATACCCCCTACTGTTTTGACGACCGCATCGCACAAAAATCCTCTGTTCTTGTTTCTTGTTGTTTTCTCGTTAGATCTAGATCTCCATGGCTCCACCAAGCTCCTCCAAAGACAAGTTCTTCGAGAAGGTCATCAACCCGTACTTGCCGGAGGTGATGAAGCACCCTCAAGCCATTGAGATGCGTGAGGGGGTGCTCCACATCCGCAATGTTAAGGGACCTAAGAAGACTGGAAGCGTGGAGGCTAGGCTCGAGGCGGTGGAACAGGAAATCTTCAAGTGTCAAAAGATGGTGGAGCGTGAACTTAGTGCCAATCACTCCATGATCACGGAATTCACCCATGATCAGATGGTGGATGGCCGGTCTGTGAAGGACATCATCTCCACCCTCAACGAGCAAATTAATTTTTTGCAGAGCCAAGTTTATGATCTTCAAAACCAAGTCTTCGAATATGAAGCGAGATTTAAAGGTATGAGTTTAGCTGCCAATTGCAGGACTCAGGGGACTCTCGCGTCAACATGTTTCCCTTTGCTTTAGTTGAATAAAAGTTTAGCATGAACTGTTTTCGTGTGTTAGTTTCGTGGCCTATCTATCTCTGTAATCGAGTGAAAGTTATATAATAAAGTTTAGTTTGAGTTTTTGCCTCTCTACTTTCTTGTTGCAATCGAATAAAGGAAAATAAACAAATGAAAAGATTCATATGCTAATCTTATGGTGAGTAATGACATCACATAAGGAAAAGTATAAGTAGTAAAATTTATTGGAGATTGACAAACATAGCATTGGTCAATGATGCAATTCATGAAAGAATTAATAAAGGAAGGGAAGATTCACATGCAAATATACTATCTTGGACATCTTTTATGATTGTGAGCCCCCATCTAATATTATATGTCAAAATTGTTGACGTTGGACTAGGAAGACAACGTAATGATTTATGTTTGTTCATATCCACATAGAAGTTATATTGTCATAGATCCTTTAACATGTGGTGCTTGCCCAATATCTTTGCTAGCCAAAAATTCTGCACTAAGTAGAGATACTACTTGTGCATCCAAAAACCGAAACCAAACTCTTTCTTTGAGTGTCCACCATACCTACCTATGGATCGAGAAACATCCTTCAAGTAAGTTGTCATCGGTGCAACAAGGCAATAAAAATTGCTTCTAAAAGTGTTTTGATCAATTAGTGTAAGAGAAAATTGAGCGTTATACGAACTTATGATGGCAAAGTAATAAAAGCGACGGACTGCATAATAAAGGTTGCTATCATAGGGGGCAATATAGCGTGGCGTTCTTTTACATTAAGGGATTGGGCATACAAACCAATAAGCGCATGACAACCTCTGCTTCCCTCTGCGAAGGGACTATCTTTTACTTTTATGCACTTACTCTTATGTAAGAGTCAAAGTATTCTTCCCTATTCCTTTTTCTTTTTCTTTTGCAAGCATCATGTGGTGAGGAAAGATCTAGGCACATATATCCAGTTGGATATGGGTAAGCATGAGTTATTATTGTTGACATCACCCTTGAGGTGAGTGAGTTGGGAGGCGAAAATATAAGCCCCTATCTTCCTACGTGTCCGGTTGAAACTTTTTGTTCATGCGTATGCCGTGAGCGTTAGCAATCATAGAAGACTAAATGATGGTTGAGTATGTGGACTTGCCAAAAGGCTCCTACATGAGACCCTTCCTGAAAATATGATGAATTGTAGTTGCAAAGTTGACTAAGAACATAGTTTGTTGGTTCCCAATAAGGTTTATGCTTCATACTTTTATGTTCTGATGAATTGTTACTTGTTCATGAGAAACCTTATGATAAAAATGTATTGAAATAAGTTCTTATGTTAGAGTTTGTTGCTGCTATGTTAATAAGCATGATGCTTCTATGTCCGTATTTTGTTTTTACCGACACCACTCTCTCAAACCATGTGGACATGCTTTTCAATATTGGCTTTCTCTTGAGGACAAGCGAGGTCTAAGCTTGGGGGAATTGATATGTCCATTTTGCATCATGATTTCCTACTGTTATTTACTTTGTTTTCTTTAATAATAATGCTTTGGGGAGTGATTCTAATGCCTTTTCTCTCATAATATGCAAGGTTTACACAAGGAGGGAGAATACCGGCAGCTGGAATTCTGGACCCAAGAAAAGCACGCCAGAGATACCTATTATGCACAACTCCAATGAAGCTGAAATTTTACGGAGATTATTTTTGCATTTAATAAAAAATACTGGAGCTGAAAACTACCGGAGGGGGCCTCCCAGGTGGGCACAACCCACCAGGGCGCCTCCAGAAGATGACCCAAAAATCGATCTAATTGGCCTAACTAAACCAAAGATTCGAAGAAGAAATACGAGGCTATAAGTAATCATGCATATAAGAGATCAAAGAAGATTCAAATAATATTCATGGATAGAAACTGATCATGAACTCAAAATTCATCGGATCCCAACAAACACACCGCAAAAAGTCATTACATCAAATAGATCTCCAAGAGACCATTGTATTGAGAATCAAAAGAGAGAGAGAGAGGAAGCCATCTAGCTACTACCTACGGACCCGTAGGTCTATGGTTGACTACTCACGCATCATCGGAGAGGCACCAATGAGGATGATGAACCCCTCCGTGAGGGTGTTAGATTGGATCTCGCGGTACTGGAACTTGCGGCGGATGGAAGTATTTTTCGTCGACTCCTCTAGGGTTTCTGGAATATTTGGGTATTTATAGAGCTCAGAGGTGGTGGAGGGGGTTCCCGAGGCAGCAACAACCCACCAGGGCGCGCCCTGGTGTCTTGAGGGCCGCCTGGGCTCCTGATACGACCATTTTGCATCATGATTTCCTACTTTTATTTACTTTGTTTTGTTGAATAATAATGCTTTGGGGAGTGATTCTAATGCCTTTTCTCTCATAATATGCAAGGTTTACACAAGGAGGGAGAATACCGGCAGCTGGAATTTTGGACCCAAGAAAAGCACGTCAGAGATACCTATTCTGCACAACTCCAATGAAGCTGAAATTTGACGGAGATTATTTTTGCATTTAATAAAAAATACTGGAGCTGAAAACTACCGGAGGGGGCCTCCCAGGTGGGCACAACCCACCAGGCCGCGCCAGGCCCCCCTGGGCGCGCTCTGATGGGTTGTGCTCAGCCTGGCCCACCTCCGGTGCCCATGTTCTGGTATAAGGTCACTCTTGACCTAGAAAAAATCAGAGGAGGACTTTCGGTATGAAGCGCCGCCGCCTCGAGGCGGAACTTAGACAGGAGCACTTTTGCCCTCCGGCGGAGCGATTCCACCGGGGGAACTTCCCTCCCGGAGGGGGAAATCGAAGCTATCGTCATCACCAACACCCCTCTCATCTTTGGGAGGCCAATCTTCATCAACATCTTCAACAGCACCATCTCCTTTGAAACCCTAGTTCATCTCTTGTGTTCAATCTTTGTACCGGAACCTCAGATTGGTACCTGTGGGTGACTAGTAGTGTTGATTACCTTGCGTAGTTGATTACTATATGGTTTATTTGGTGGAAGATTATATGTTCAGATCCATTATGCTATTCAATACTCCTCTGATCTTGAGCATGTTTATTATTTGTGAATAGTTACCTTTGTTCTTGAGGTCACGGGAGAAGTCATGTTGCAAGTAATCATGTGAATTTGATATGTGTTCGATATTTTGATGATATGTATGTTGTCATTACCTTAGTGGTGTCATGTGAAAGTCGACTACATGACACTTCACCATTCATGGGCCTAAGGGAAGGCATTGTGGAGTAGTTATTAGATGATGGGTTGCTAGAGTGATAGAAGCTTAAACCCTAGTTTATGCGCTACTTCGTAAGGGGCTGATTTGGATCCACATGTTTAATGCTATGGTTAGACTTTGTCTTAATACTTTTCTCGTAGTTGCGGATGCTTGCGAGGGGGTTAATCATAAGTAGGTTGTTAGTTCAAGTAAGAAGAGCACCTTAGCACCGGTCCAGCCACATATCAAATTATCAAAGTAGCGAACACGAATCAAACCAACATGATAAAAGTGACTACACGAAATTCCCGTGTACCCTCAAGAACACTTTGCCTATTACTAGTGATTGTTCTGGCCTGTCCTTTGCCTCAAAAGGATTGGGCTACCTTGCTGCACCTTGTTTACTGTTACCATTACTTGCTCGCTATCAATTATCTTGCTATCAAACTATCTTTTATCGACAATTTCAGTGCTTGCAGAAATTACCTTGCTGAAAACCGCTTGTCATTTCCTTCTGCTCCTCGTTGGGTTCGACACTCCTACTTATCGAAAGGACTACGATTGATCCCCTATACTTGTGGGTCATCAGCTCCCTCCTGGTTATTTCTTTGGCCCACTGGCTTCCTTCTGGTTCAAAAAAAATCTCCAAAAAGTTTCGTCACGAATTGACTCCGTATGGTACTGATATTCTGCGAAGTAAAAACAAGCAAAAAACAGCAACTGGCACTTGGCACTATTGTAAGAGCACATTTCTCCATGTGTGGTTTTGGTAATTGATGACATCCCTCTGGACTAATGGTTGCCTTGAGTTATATTCGAAGGATTTGTCCATAAGCACTTCTTGAAGTCCATTTGTTGGTTTCCAGGAATTTATATGGTGACCAAGGTGGCATTCAAGGTATTATCCAAAGATTGGTCATGTAAGAGTTGAGCTTACTGCTAGCATGTCTTGAAGAAGAAGACTGTGTGAGCATTCATGTTTACCTTCAAGACATCATCTTTATGAAGAGAGAAGATAAGATACAAGGTTGATCAAGACTAAGTCAAAGAGTGAATCAAGCTGATCAAAACACAAAGCATACAAAGATGTACCAAGAGGGATCAAGTGATCCCATGGTATGGTAAGCATTGTCCATTATGCTTTGTGTACTAACCCATGGTCTACGTGAGAGTTCTATGTGGGGTTAGGTATATTTCCATGGGACTGCATCAAGAGGAAGATCCCATACAGCCCATGGAAGATGACATCAAGTGGTGATCGTCATCAAGGTTGCGGTGTGCAAGCTCAAGTAAAGCATCACAGAGAGATCATGCTTGAAGCTTGCCGTCCATTGTGGTGACAATGGACTTGTGAAGATGTGCCGAAGAGTGGCTCTCCCATAGTGGAGTATGATGGAGCAATCTACTAGTCTTCATCGAGCCGACGCAATCAAGAAAGGTGGTCCATCTTTAGGAGGACAAGATCGTCATCATCTAGCTCAAGTGGACTATGCGCAAGGCAAAGGTTTGACCTTGATAGGGTTTTCTATTTTACCGGTCTGATGATGGTAGTTGGGAGACCGGGTTATAGGATCGATAGCCGTACTATCAAGGGGGGCTCTCAAGTGAGTAGCTTGATCGTATCGTTCGTTGAGAGCTCAAACCATTGCATTCTTGGCATCATCATCTTTCTTGGTTCTTGGTTGGATTTTCTCTATGTGGGTTCTTAAACTTATGGTCAGCTTCATGACAAGCTCAAGTTCATCGAAAACGGAGTCCATATGCATTTTCTATGATGTTTTCGATGTTGGAGTTTTTGCCGGTTCTTCATTGATAGAGGTTTCACATCTCTGTATCTATGATGTTTTCGATGTTGGAGTTTTTGCCGGTTCTTCATTGATAGAGGTTTCACATCACTGTCGCTGTTGGAAAGCTCTTGTCGTCCTGAATCCAAAAAGCTTGATTTTGCTCAATTCGGAGCTCATATGCGAAGGTTATGGCAGTTCTGGTTTTACTGTTTCCATCTGGTTGCTTGGGTTCTTTGTTACTCTCCCGCGGTAGTACCGTTCTGGCTAGCGCGGTAGTACTGCTTATAGCTGCTACTACCGCCCGTGCCAGCGGTAGTACTGCTGGGTGGCTCTGGCGCCCTACGCGGGGCACCAGACACCCTCTCGCCAGGTGTCTAGTACCCCGCGCCACCAGAGCGGTAGTAGGGCGGTAGTAACAAGCGGTACTACCGCTGCCCCCTACTACTGATGAAATGTGCGTGCGTGCAGTAGTACCGCTCCCAGGGGCGGTACTACTGCTTGTGTGCGAGCTGTGGGGGTAACGGTTGGATTTCCCCCCACCTATTGAAGGGGGTCTTCTTCCCCAATGGTTCTTATCTTTTGAGCTCAAGTTTGCCCCCCATTGTTGACCTTATGTGATCTTGCTAACTCTCAATCCCTCCAATGATTCTTGCTAGTTCTTGAGGGAAAAGGGAGAGGAGATCTAGATCCACATTTCCACCAATCACTTTCTCCTCTATGTGAGGGGAACCCCTTGGATCTTGATCTTGGAGTTCTTCGTGTTCTTCTTTGTTCTTCCTCTCATTTTCCTCCATAGCATTAGTTGTTGTGGTGGGATTTGGGAGAGAAGGACTTGGGCACTCCTTGTGCCCTTGCCATTGCATTTGGTGCATAGGTTTGAGTTCTCCACGGTGATACGTGGAAGTGAAGTTTGAGAAGCTTATTACTCTTGGGTGTTTGAGCACCCTAGAGCTTGTTCCTCTTGGGTGCCTTGGCGCCCTAGACGGTTGGTGGTGTCTCGGAGCTCAATCATTGTGGTGTAAAGCTCCGGGCAAGCGTCGGGGTCTCCAATTAGGTTGTGGAGATTGCCCCGAGCAATTTGTACGGGTACCGGTGACCGCCCCCAAGGGTTGCCAAAGTGTAAGGGTACCGGTGACCACCCCCAAGGGTTGCCATTTGTACGAGTTCGGTGACCGCCCTCAAGGGTCCCTTAGTGGAATCATGACATCTTGCATTGTGCGAGGGCGTGAGGAGATTATGGTGGCCTTAGTGGCATCTTGGGGAGCATTGTGCCTCCACACCGCTCCGAACGGAGATTAGCATCCGCAAGGGTGTGAACTTCGGGATACATCATCGTCTCCACGTGCCTCGGTTATCTCTTACCCGAGCCCTTTACTTATGCACTTTACTTTGTGATAGCCATATTGTTTCATGCTTTACATCTTGCTATCACTTAGTTGTTTATCTTGCTTAGCATAAGTTGTTGGTGCACATAGGTGAGCCTAGTTGTTTAAGGTTTTGTGCTTGACATATTAAACGTTAGCTTCATTCCGCATTTGTTCAAGCCTAAACCGTAATTATTTTAAAGCGCCTATTCACCCCCCCCTCTAGGCGACATCAACGTTCTTTCAACTATGTCAATAGGTTAGTCCCAAAAAATGATATAAAGTTGCTATAAAATGATTGTAAAAAATCCAAGAATGATAATATAACAGCATGGAACAATCAAAAATTATAGATACGTTGGAGACATATCAGCATCCCCAAGCGTAATTCCTACTCGTACTCGAGTAGGTAAATGATAAAAATAGAATTTTTGTTGTGGAATGCTGCCTAACATGTTCATCACAAATTCTTTTCTTTTGTAGCATGGACATTTGGACTTTTATATGGTTCAAAACAATATTCTAGTTTTGACATAAAGACTTTAATACTCAAGCATGCCAAAAAGCAACCATGTCTTTCAAAATATCAACACTAAAGAAAGTTATCCCTAGCCCATCATGCTCAATCATTGATCCATTCATGAAACACACTCAAATATTAACTACACCCAATGCACAAGTATGATCATAGTGCCCCCTAGTTGGTGCTTTATAAAAGAAGATGGAGACTCATATAAAAGTAAAAAAATGCATAAAGTAAATAGATAGGCCCATCGCAAAGGGAAGTAGGGATTTGTAGAGGTGTCAGAGCTCAAAGCTTAAATTGAGAGAGAAAAATATTATGGGTGGCATGCCTTTCCTGTCAACGAAAACGACAAAGTAGTTCTCAATATTTTCCATGCTAGATACATCATAGGCGGTTCCCAAACATAAAATAAAGTTTATTCCTTTTTCCACCATTCTTTCACAATCCATGGCTAGACGTATCCACTGTTGCCTTACATACCAACACTTTCCAAGGAATTTATTATTTGACAACATAAAGTAAATTTCTTTTTCATTTCAGGACTGGGCATCCCTATTACCGCCATACTCTCGTGCAATGACAAGTGAATAAACACTCATCTTGAGAATAACACATCTAGCATGGAAAAATATTGGACACCCCCTACCGTTTCATGAGCGGTAGGAGCACACAAAAAGGAAATTTATTTTGAAAATTAGAGATGGCACATACAAATTTGCTTAGAACGACATGGAAATACCGCATATAGGTAGTGTGACACCCTGGATTTGGTGCTACAGTAATCAATGTAATCAAGCTACAGTAATCTGAGGATTATGCTAATCCATTTTGCTAATCCAATTATGATCACTGTTGGAATCAACCCTGATTCAAAATTTCGTTGCAATTCAATTTCATTTCAAAAGTGGTTTTAAAAGCTTTGCAAATCTGTAGATAAAAATCATGCTTAGGTTGCAAATATTCCACAAGCTTTTACAAAATTGCAACCACCATTTTCTCATGTATTTAAGTGCCTCTAAAACATTTTTATCAGAGGCCAAAACTATTATTTAAATGTCTTTTGATTTTTGGCAGTTTACAAATATTTTCAAAAGGCCCTCAAACTTTTTACTAAAAGAATTTGTTACTAAGTTTAATTAAAAAAATGAAACTATTAAAAAAGAAAAGGAAAAAAAAGAGAAACCCCCCTTACTGGGCCGAAGCCCAGCTGCCCGCCCAAACCGGCCCATCCCGTGCCCCCCCACCCCTTACTCATCTCCCTCCCCTCGCTACAGTGGCCAGGGGGTGGGGATGCCCGCTACGGCGCCCCCCGGCCACCTGCCGGCCATCCGGCGGCTGGCCCTCCTCCTTATAGCGCCGGCGAGCCCCCTCCCCCGATGACCTAACCCTAAACCCCCTGCTCGTCCCGTCCCTCGCCCATAGGAGCTCTCCGTCGCCGGGGCCGCACCACGCCGTCGCCGCGGCTCCCTCCACCGTCATCGCCGTTCGTCCCCACCTCCCCCTCGACGGCCCTCCTCGAACCTCGCCGCCCTAGCCCCCCTTCAACGGCAGTGAGCCGCCCCTTCTCTCCTTCCCTCTCCCCACCATACACGCTCGCCGCATCGCCATTGCCGAGCCCGCCGTCGCGCTTGCCGTCGCCGCGCTCGCTCCGGCCATCCCTAGCTAGCGCGGCTAGCTGGGATAGGTCTGCCTCCTTGATACGTCTCCAACATATCTATAATTTTTGCTTGTTCCATGCTATTATGTTATCATTCTTGGATGTTTTACAATCATTTTATAACAACTTTATATCATTTTTTGGGACTAACCTATTGACATAGTGCCAAAGTGCCAGTTGCTGTTTTTGCTTGTTTTTACTTCGCAGAAAATCAATACCAACGGAGTCCAATCGCGACGAAACTTTTTGGAGATTTTTTCTGGACCAGAAGACACCCTGTGGGCCAAAGAACAACCAGAGAAGTGGGCCGAGGTGACCACAACCCACCAGGGCGCGCCATGGGGGCCCCGGCGTGCCCTGATGGGTTGTGCCCTCCTCGGGGCCCCTCTACACCGCCTCTGATGCCTATAAATTCCCAAATATTCCGAAAACCCTAGGGGAGTCGACGAAACACAATTCCAGCCGCCGCAAGTTCCAGAACCACGAGATCCAATCTAAACACCATCACGGAGGGGTTCATCTTCCTCATAGGTGCCTCTCCGATGATGCGTGAGTAGTCCACCATAGACCTACGGGTCCGTAGGCAGTAGCTAGATGGCTTCTTCTCTCTCTCTCTTATGATTCTCAATACAATGGTCTCTTGCAGATCTATTTGATGTAAACTTTTGCGGTGTGTTTGTTGGGATCCGATGAATTTTGTGTTCATGATCAGTTTCTATCCATGAATATTATTTGAGTCTTCTTTTATCTCTTATATGCATGATTACTTAAAGCCTCGTATTTCTTCTCCGAATCTTTGGTTTAGTTAGGCCGACTAGATCGATTTTTCTTGCCATGGAAAGAGGTGCTTTGTGATGGGTTCGATCTTGTGGTGTTCTTTCCCAGTAACAGAACGGGCAGCAAGACACGCATGTATCGTTGCTATTAAGGATAACAAGATGGGGTCTATTCCTACATGAATAGATCTTGTCTACATCATGTCACCGTTCTTATTGCATTACTCCGTTTTTCCATGAACTTAATACACTAGATGCATGCTGGATAGCGGTCGATGTGTGGAGTAATAGAGGTAGATGCAAGCAGGAGTCGGTCTATCTATCTTGGACGTGATGCATATATAATGATCATCGCCTTGGATATCGTCATGACTATTCGATTTTCTATCAATTTCCCAACAGTAATTTGTTCACCCACCGTGCGCTATACTCATGAGAGAAGTCACTAGTGAACCCTACGACCCCCGGGTCTACTTTTCCATCATATTGCTTTCCGATCTACGTTTTTGCACTCTTTGTTTTCAGATCTACAAAACAAAAAACCCAAAAATATATTGCTGCATATTTACTCTTTTTATTTGTGTTCTTGAGAGATCTATCTCTCCTATCTATCACTACCTAATCTATCTTATTATCGTAGAGAGATTGAGAACCTCTCTTTCGCGTCGGGTTGCAAGTATTTGTTGTTTGTGTGCAGGTGCTGCTTATTGGGTGGTGGTGATCCTCCTACTGGTTCGATAACCTTGGTTTCATAACCGAGGGAAATACTTACCGTCGATGTGCTGCATCATCCCTTCCTCTTTGGGGAAATACCAACGCAGTCTCAAGCCACGTCACTCCTCCCCCCCCGCGCGTAGGACCCCGCGGCCGTCCAAATGGACGCCGGGGTCGTCACCGGCGTCGCTCCGCCGCTCCGTGCGGTCGTCGGCGGTCGTCGCCAAATCGGGCCGCTCCGACCACCCTCCCGCCGTGGTCGAGCGCGCCTGTAGTTGCGCCTCGCCGCGCTGGTCCATTTCGTGCCCTCGGTCGACCGAATGGGTGCCGGATTCAGTCGCCGGCGTCCTGCCACCGCCCCTTCAGGTCGCTGCTGGCGCGGGCTCCGTTTGTGTGCCATGTCTCAATGACAGATGGGCCCGCGCGGCTAGTTAATTAGATTAGGAGTAATTAGCAGTTAGTTTAAAGAAATAGTCACTGACGACCGGGTCCCACCTCTGTAATTAACTAGTGTTTAAAAATAAAACCCTGTAGTTAGTTTTCAGACTGACCACTGGGGCCAACCCACTGTTCCACTGGATCAGGCCGGCCCAGTCAGCTTGCTGACTGGACAGCTGGCCCACCGGTCAGCCTCTGCTGATTGGGTGTTGACCCAGGTCAACCTGGCCCACCACTTAGCCACTCTGTGCTGACTGGGTAGAAACCTGGGTACACTTAGCATTTACTGTTTTGGATAATTCGATTTAATAACTAAAAGAAATTTCAGAATATTGTTTAAACTCCTAAAATTCATATAAAATAATCCATAACTCGGATGAAAAAGTTTTATACATGAAAGTTGTTCAGAAAAATCCCACGAATCCGAATACGCAGTCCGTTCGTCTGTCACGTGCTCCTATCATAATGAACATGGAACTTTTCCATCGTTTTCGTCTGTCCGGTAGTAGCCCGAGACCCGGAAAATATCGTCAGATATTCTTCCGACCCGTCTACGACGTGTAGTACTGCGTTAGTGCATGCCTAGCACTGCTTATTGCCATGTCATGCATCGTGATTGCATCTGTGCTTTATATTTATTGTTTCTTCCCCCCTCTTCTTTCCGGTAGACCCCGAGACTGACGGTGCTGCCGGGTACGACTACGCGCCTGACGATCAGCCTTTTGCTGTAGAGCAGCAAGGCAAGCAACCCCCCCTTGAGCATTTCGATATCGCCCAAGTCTTTCCCTCTCATTCTTGCATTAGATTTTGCTACTGTATTAGTTAGCTCCTATTCTGATGCATGGCCTACTTTTGATGAACTGCTACTATACCTGCTGTCATGTCAACTTCTTAGTATAGATTGATCAATGAACCCCCCTGGGACCCCTAGTCTCAGTTGCCCCGCTTTAATTATCAGTTACTCGATCTTCATGATCGACGAGCCAGGCCCATCACATCACCGCACACCCCCTTAGTTGTACGACTCTGCAGAACTACCATCGAGTACCAAGGGTGACACCTCGTGAAGTACTCATGATGCTAGCTCTGTAGTGTAGCTAGTCGGTCGTGGTAATCAGAGGGTGATACCTCTCTGCCACTCCCGATATCGACTCTGTCGTGCAACCCCCTCAAGTGTGGGACCCCCGAGCGTGATTCCTCTAAGTCCACCTTGACGGATTCATCGAGTGGGAACCAATGAGGGTGATTCCTCAGGTTCCGTCTTGATGTTTTATATACACGGTTACTATGACCTGGTTACAGAAACATGTTGGTGATGGGTCGGCCCTGAAGGGTACCCACGGTTTGATAACGATGAGGCGTGGCCAGGCAGGTGAGGCCCTTGCCACACATCCTCGAGACAGGGCGACGGGACCGCACATCAAGGGTCGCGATCGTCCCGCATTAATAAAATGCTAATGGGTTGGGTATTTGATCTGAGTTGGTCGTTGACCTTTTACGCACTAAACCTTCACGTGGGACAAGTTATGGGTACTCGGCATCGCTGTATCAGCCGAAGCTCTTCGAATGTCAGCAATGGAGCGGCGCGCGCCCGATTGGTCCACGATGGCACTGATCTTGTATTAGAGGGTGCTAGGACTGACCTCGGCCGCCCACGCATCGTGCAGGAGTGCAAAGGGCGAGTGGGCCCATGACCCGTGCGCGCTTAGGATTTAGACCGGCGGGCTGGCCTCTCTGTTGAGCCTAGGTAGGGCGACGACATGTTGAAATCTCGAGGCTGGGCATGACCCAGGAAAGTGTGTCTGGCCGGAGGTGATCAAGCGTGTTGGAAATGTGGTGCACCCCTGCAGGGATGAATAAACTATTCGAATAGCCATGTCCACGGTAACTCGACGACTTGGAGTTGTACCTTGATCTAATACAACTAAAATTGTGACTTTAATTTGAAATGAATGTTGGCTCCAAGATTGCTTCCACGCAAGGGAGTCGGGGAAGAATCTCTAGGCGTGGTTACTTAACAAAATTTGCTACAATAATATGACTATATATGAGATACCAGTCTACTCTCTTCTAATGCTGCAAGATGCTAAAGATGCTAGTCTTCGATGGGACTAGGCCTCCCCCCTATTCTTGCCTTCTGCAGTCAGTCCAGTTATAACCCCATTCTTTGACACTGATGCATATTTTAGTATAGTTCTGATGTCAGTCTTGCGAGTACTTTGGATGAGTACTCACCGCTGCTTTGCTTTCTCTTCCCACTCGATACGATTACTGCGTTCAGACAACGCAGTCCAGGAGATGGAGTACACCGGAGATGACTACTACACCACCGCTGGAGCTTACTACTACGTGGATAGGAGGTTCCCAGGCAGGAGGCCTCGCCTCGTTCGATCCGTGTAATGTTTGTGCTAGCCTTCTTATGCCAAAACTTGTTTAATTTATGTCTGTACTCAGATATTATTTGCTTCCGCAGACTTGTGCTTGTCGAGCTTTCTATTCGAGCCCTCGAGGCCCCTGGCTTGTAATATGAAGTTGTATGACTTTAATTTGTGTCTAGTGTTGTGTTGTGATATCAATCAGTGAGTCCCTAATCTTGGTCGTACGCATTGCGTGTATGATTAGCGTACGATCGAAATTGGGGGCGTCACAAGTTGTTATCAGAGCCGACTGCCTGTAGGTAGCCCCCTTTCCAACTCCTTGGCCGAAGTTGAGTCTAGTACTTGAAAAACTTTACTAACATAGTTGTGTGGCTTACGGGCCCACATCTCAATTGGGTGGTCTTAGGATCTTTTACTCCTCGTCTATACTCTGGGTTCTGATCTCTCCTCTCTTTTGGGTTAAAGATTTTGCTAACTCTAACATTAGGCTCTCGTGATCACATCCACCGGAGATTTGTTTCGTCGACAATTGTTTTCCTTTGAAGTTTTGATGCACACACTGTCATTTGACATCTTTGAATCTTCTTGTTACAGATGCGTCCCGCTAGGCAGATCGTTCGTCTGACTTTGGCTCACGATACGACTGGGTTCCCGGCCATTTTGGTCAACCTCTTGACCAGGCTGGGATATCGCTGGTACCCCGAGTACACTGTTTACGAGGACTACCGCGAGTTCAACCAGGAACAGTATGAAGCTGAGATGGTTATCTGGGATCGGCGGGACCTCTCCATCACTGAGCTGCACACCTTTCGTAGCATTGGAGTGACCGTTGAGATGGAAGTATAGGATGATGCCTATGCTGCAATTGTTCGTCTCTGTGCAGCGAACCCCTGCTCGGAGGAGACGGCATTCAGATACATCCCGTATGTTCCTGCTGGAGTTGATACTGCAGCCGACGCTGAGGTCTACACCCCTTTCGTGCGGCTGCGTAACGACCGATCCTACACTGCTGTCTACACCCCCTACGTGAGTCATCGTTACGACCCACGGGTTCTGGTTCAGTACACTAAGGCACTGGATCACACTGTCCGAGCTCTTAACGTCGAGCTGTACGCCACCCGTACTCGTCTTTATGAGGCTATGGAGCAGTTGTTGCCAGTAGTCCGTGCGGGGATACATCCGGAGAACATCATTTACCCGTGCCGGACAGAGCTACCACCAGGTCTTGAGTGGCCTGCTGTTGGAGGTCGTACTCCTGCATGTGGACATGCGCTCCCCGCTGGGCACTAGATTCTACATCAGAGTGTGCATGGGATGCAGAACCCTGCCCCCAGGTTTCACATTCAGGGCCACGTGCAGTTCCCTGGCTTCTTTTGTTGTCCCCGACGTTGATGTAGCTTATCGCTATGTCCCGTTGTTGTATCTCTCCACTGCATGCCTGTGTGCCGCCTAGTTGTCTAAGTTCATTGCATGCCGGACCTATCGTCTATTTCGTAACGAACTTATGGTTTGTAATAGAACTATGTATGGATCTTCATGATGAATTCTAACTGCTATGTTGAATGTATTGCACTTCCTTCTTTGTGCAATTTACCTCATGAATGATCCATTGTCTTTGCAATTACACAATGCTAAACTACTGACGTGGCTTGAGACTGCGTCGGTATTTCCCCAAAGAGGAAGGGATGATGCAACACAGCGACGGTAAGTATTTCCCTCAGTTATGAAACCAAGGTTATCGAACCAGTAGGAGGATCACCACCACCCAATAAGCAGCACCTTCACACAAACAACAAATACTTGCAACCTGACGCGAAAGAGATGTTGTCAATCTCTCTACGGTAATAAGATAGATTAGGTAGTGATAGATAGGAGAGATAGATCTCTCAAGAACACAAATAAAAAGAGTAAATATGCAGCAATATATTTTTGGGTTTTTGGTTTTGTAGATCTGAAAACAAAGAGTGCAAAAACGTAGATCGGAAAGCAATATGATGGAAAAGTAGACCCAGGGGCCGTAGGGTTCACTAGTGGCTTCTCTCATGAGTATATTGCATGGTGGGTGAACAAATTACTGTTGGGCAGTTGATAGAAAATCGAATAGTCATGACGATATCCAAGGCGATGATCATTATATAGGCATCACGTCCATGATAGATAGACCGACTCCTGCCTGCATCTACCTCCATTACTCCACACATCGACCGCTATCCAGCATGTATCTAGTGTATTAAGTACATGGAAAAACGGAGTAATGCAATAAGAACGGTGATATGATGTAGACAAGATCTATTCATGTAGGAATAGAACCCATCTTGTTATCCTTAATAGCAACGATACATGCGTGTCTTGCTGCCCCTTGTGTCACTGGGAAAGAACACCGCAAGATCGAACCCATCACAAAGCACCTCTTCCCATGGCAAGAAAAATAGATCTAGTCGGCCTAACTAAACCAAAGATTCGGAGAAGAAATACGAGGCTATAAGTAATCATGCATATAAGAGATCAAAAAAGACTCCAATAATATTCATGGATAGAAACTGATCATGAACTCAAAATTCATCGGATCCCAACAAACACACCGCAAAAGTTTACATCAAATAGATCTCCAAGAGACCATTGTATTGAGAATCATAAGAGAGAGAGAAGAAGCCATCTAGCTACTGCCTACGGACCCGTAGGTCTATGGTGGACTACTCACGCATCATCGGAGAGGCACCTGTGAGGAAGATGAACCCCTCCGTGCTGGTGTTTAGATTGGATCTCGCGGTTCTGGAATGTGTAGCGGCTGGAATTGTGTTTCGTCGACTCCCCTAGGGTTTTTGGAATATTTGGGAATTTATAGGCATCAGAGGCGGTGCGGAGGGGCCCCGTGGAGGGCACAACCCATCAGGGCGCGCCGGGGGTCCCTTGGCGCGCCCTGGTGGGTTGTGCTCCCCACAGGTCACCTTCCTGGCTCTTCTTTGGCCCACTGGGTGTCTTTTGGTCCAGAAAAAATCTCCAAAAAGTTTCGTCGCGATTGGACTCCGTTTGGTACTGATTTTCTGTGAAGTAAAAAACAAGCAAAAACAGCAACTGGCACTTTGGCACTATGTCAATAGGTTAGTCCCAAAAAATGATATAAAGTTGCTATAAAGTGATTGTAAAACATCCAAGAATGATAATATAACAGCATGGAACAATCAAAAATTATAGATATGTTGGAGACGTATCAGCATCCCCAAGCTTAATTCCTACTCGTCCTCAAGTAGGTAAATGATAAAAACAGAATTTTTGATGTGGAGTGCTTCCTAACATGTTCAACTCATATTCTTTTATTTTGTATAGCATGGACATTTGGACTTGTAAATGATTCAAAGCACTAGTCTAGTTTTAACATAATGACTTCAATACTCAAAACAAGCAACCATGTCTTTCAAAATATCAACACTAAAGAAAGTTATCCCTAGCGCATCATGCTCAATCATTGATCCATTCATGAAACACACTCAAATATTATCTATGCCCAATGCTCAAGTACGATCATGGTGCCCCCTAGTTGGTGCTTATAAGAGAAGATGGAGACTCAAAGAAAAAAATAAAAATTGCATAAAGTAAATAGATAGGCCCTTCGCAGAGCGAAGTAGGGATTTGTGCAGGTTCCAGAGCTCAAGTTTTAAATTGAGAGATAAAAAATATTTTGGGTGGCATGCTTTTCCTGTCAACGAAAAGAACAAAGTAGTTCACAATACTTTCCGTGCTAGATATATCATAGGCGGTTCCCAAACGAAAAATAAAGTTTATTCCTTTTTCCACCAAACTTTCACTTTCCATGGCGGGCCGTATCCACGGTTGCCTTCCATACCAACATATTCCAAGGAATTTATTATTTGACAACATAAAGTAAATATTATTTTTTTCATTTCGGGAATGGGCATCCCTATTACCGCCGGACTCTCGTGCAATGACAAGTGAATAAACACTCATCTTGAGAATAACACATCTAGCATGGAAAAATATTGGACACTCCCCACCGTTTCATGAGCGGTATGGGTACAAAAAGAGAAAATTTATTTTGAAAATTTAGAGATGGCACATACAAATTTGCTTGGAACGGCATGGAAATACCGCATATAGGTAGGTATGGTGGACTCATAAGGCAAAACTTGGTTTAAGGATTTTGGATGCACAAGTAGTATTTCTACTTAGTACAAATGGAGGCTAGCAAATAGATTGGGAAGCAACCAAACCAAGAAACGAAAATTCACATAAGTGAGCATTGAACATAACTAACACCGAATAATGCACCACAAGTAGGATGTAACTTCATTGCATAACTATTGACTTTCGTGCATGCATAGGGAATCACAAACCTTAACACCAATATTCCTACTAAAGCATAATTACTCACTAACATGACTCACATATTACTATCATCATGTCTCAAAACTATTACAAGGAATCAAGTTTAATTTATCCAATGATCTTCATGATTTTTTTTTATTATATCCTCCTTGGATATCTATCACTTTGGGACTAGTTTCATGTATTGCCATTGCTTTTTGACAGGCTCAGCCAAATTTAAGTGAAGCACATGAGCATAAAGATTTTATCTCTCAAAAAGATATAAGTGAAGCACATGAGCATAACTATTGACTTTCGTACTTGCATAGGGAATCACAAACCTTAACACCAATATTCCTACTAAAGCATAATTACTCACTAACATGACTCACATATTACTATCATCATGTTTCAAAACTATTACAAGGAATCAAGTTTAATTTGTCCAAAGATCTTGATGAATTCTTTTATTATATCCTCCTTGGATATCTATTACTTTGGGACTAGTTTCATATATTGCCATTGCTTTTTGGCAAGCTCAAACAAATTTAAGTGAAGCACATGAGCATAAAGAACTAATCTCTCAAAAAGGTATAAGTGAAGCATGAGAGGATTTCTTCAAAATTTACTAGCTCACAAATTAATCTAAGTGAAGCATGAGAGTATTTCTACAAAAATTTCCAAGCACACCGTGCTCAAAAAGATATAAGTGAAGCACTAGAGCAATTCTATAGCTCAAAAAGTTTAAGTGAAGCACATAGAGCAATTCTAACAAATCATAGCATGATTTTGGCTTTCTCAAATAGGTGTGTCCAGCAAGGATACAAAGGAAAAACTAACAAACAAAGCAATCAAAGATACAAGACGCTCCAAGCAAAACTCATGATATGTGACGAATAAAAATATAGCTCCAAGTAAAATACCGATGGTCGTTAGAAGAAAGAGGGGATGCCACTCGGGGGCATCCCCAAGCTTAGTTGCTTGTTTCTCTTTGAATATATCTTGGGGGTGCGGTAGCATCCCCAAGCTTAGGCTTTAATCACTCCTTATTCCTTCATCCATCGTGATCTCACCCAAAGCTTGAAAACTTCAATCACACAAAACTCAACAAAATCTTTGTGAGATCCGTTAGTATAATAAAGCAAATCACTACTTTAGGTACTGTTGCAAACCCATTCATATTTTATTATTGAATTATACCTACTGTATTTTAACTTTACCATGGCTCATACCCTTCAATATAACCCATAGATTCATCAAAACAAACACACAATGCAACGAAAACAGAATCTGTCTTAAACAGAACAGTCTTTAGTAATCTTTACTCTACCCATACTTATGTAACTCTAAATTTCTTGAAAAATTAGGAAACTTAAGGAATTTGTATAGAAACACTGTGTTAAAATTTCAGCTCAAGATCACGTTCCAGCAAAAAATTAAAATTCATATACTGGACGCAAAGTTTCTGTTTCAGATTCAGCATCGCTTCTACTCATCCTATGAGTCATCCTAAAGGCTTTACTTGGCACAAACACTAAATAAACAATAAAAACACAATCATAACAGAGGCATAATTGTGTCAACACTCAAAAACAGAAAGGAAAAAGCAAAAATTTATTTATTCATTGGGTTGCCTCCCAACAAGCGCTATCGTGTTACGCCCCTAGCTAGGCATAACACATAGATTCAAGTATTGTCATCTTTGGTTTTCAATTCTTCAATCACACAACTAGATTTATTCAAGGGTTTAGCATGCATGTTTTTGATGACAACACTCCTAGGAATAAACCCAAAAAATTCATTCTTGTAAATAGGGTCTCTTATGATTTCAACAAAGTCGGGATGAATACTAATCATTTTAAGATCCCCCTTGTGACTACTAGGCGTAGCAACTTTGTTCTTAGTGACTTGCGTGGTCTTGCCAATATTTATGGGAGTTTTTTTAATAGTTTTGATAGAAGAAAAATCAGAACCCAAATTACTAAAAATCTCTTCTATCTTATCAATCCGGTAAGGGCTCTCCTCTTCCCTTTCATTAACTACGGTTTCTTTTTCCTTAAGCAATTTAAGAGCATCTCCCACCTTAGATCCAATTTTATTAGCAAGGTTATGGATCTTTTTATCTAGATCATCAAGATGTCCTTTAGTAATCATCTTCTTTTCAATAGCATCTAATCTCTCCATAACATGTTCGAGAGTTAAAGTTGTTTCATTGATCATGATAGGTGGTGATCCCACTAAACTTCCCAAAGCATTAAAAGCATCTAAAGAAGGACACATCAAGAAATTCCCACCGGTAATCGTATCAAGGACGAATCTATACCAAGTGGTGATGTCCACATAAAAACTGTGAAGAAGAACAACGGTAGAATGATTATGGATAGATCTATTATGAGCATTGCAAATCCTATACCAAGCATCTTTTAGGTTCTCCCCTCCCCTTTGCTTAAAATTAAGAACCTCATTATCGGGAGTGCACGCAATAAAGGAAGGACTAGCCATAATGACAAGACAAGAGATCTGACGAGAAAAAGGCAAACGAAAAAGAGGGCGAATAAAACGACAAATTGGTGAAGTGGGGGAGAGGAAAACGAGAGGGAAATGGCAAATAATGTAATTGCAAGGAGATGAGATTTGTGATTAGGAACCTGGTAGATGATGGTGGAGTCCCCTCGGCACCTACAATAGGAACGTAGAAGAGACCGCTTCCTCCCCGGCAACGGCGCCAGAAATTCCTTTGACGTGGCTTGAGACTGCGTCGGTATTTCTCCAAAGAGGAAGGGATGATGCAGCACAGCGACGGTAAGTATTTCCCTCAGTTATGAAACCAAGGCTATTGAACCACTAGGAGGATCACCACCACCCAATAAGCAGCACCTGCACACAAACAACAAATAATTGCAAGCCGACGCGAAAGAGAGGTTGTCAATCTCTCTACGGTAATAAGATAGATTAGGTAGTGATAGATAGGAGAGATAGATCTCTCAAGAACACAAATAAAAAGAGTAAATATGCAGCAATATATTTTTGGGTTTTTGGTTTTGTAGATCTGAAAACAAAGAGTGCAAAAACGTAGATCGGAAACCAATATGATGGAAAAGTAGACCCGGGGGCCGTAGGGTTCACTAGTGGCTTCTCTCATGAGGATAGCGCACGGTGGGTGAACAAATTACTGTTGGGCAATTGATAGAAAATCGAATAGACATGACAATATCCAAGGCGATGATCATTATATAGGCATCACGTCCAAGATAGATAGACCGACTCCTGCCTGCATCTACCTCTATTACTCCACACATCAACCCCTATCCAGCATGCATCTAGTGTATTAAGTTCATGGAAAAACGGAGTAATGCAATAAGAACGGTGATATGATGTAGACAAGATCTATTCATGTAGGAATAGACCCCATCTTGTTATCCTTAATAGCAACGATACATGCATGTCTTGCTGCCCCTTGTGTCACTGGGAAAGAACACCGCAAGATCGAACCCATCACAAAGCACCTCTTCCCATGGCAAGAAAAATCGATCTAGTCGGCCTAACTAAACCAAAGATTCGGAGAAGAAATACGAGGCTATAAGTAATCATGCATATAAGAGATCAAAAAATAGTCAAATAATATTCATGGATAGAAACTGATCATGAACTCAAAATTCATCGGATCCCAACAAACACACCACAAAAGTTTACATCAAATAGATCTCCAAGAGACCATTGTATTGAGAATCATAAGAGAGAGAGAGAAGAAGCCATCTAGCTACTGCCTACGGACCCGTAGGTCTATGGTGGACTACTCACGCATCATCGGAGAGGCGCCTATGAGGAAGATGAACCCCTCCGTGATGGTGTTTAGATTGGATCTCACGGTTCTGGAACTTGCGGCGGCTGGAATTGTGTTTCGTCGACTCCCCTAGGGTTTTTGGAATATTTGGGAATTTATAGGCATCAGAGGCGGTGCGGAGGGGCCCCGTGGAGGGCACAACCCATCAGGGCGCGCCGGGGGCCCCCTGGCGCGCCCTGGTGGGTTGTGCTCCCCACAGCCCACCTTCCTGGCTCTTCTTTGGCGCGCCCTGGTAGGCAGGAGAAGTTCCGCGAAGGCCTCCACCCTGATATCGAGCCGGCGCTCCTTGTTCAGGACTTTGATAACTTCGCCATCTTGGTGAACAAGTCCATTCAAGTGGAAACAGGTCTGTAGGACTACAAGGATAGCAGCAAGCGCAACCGTGACATGGGCTCATCTTCGGGCTCATCTGCTCGGAAGCGGAAGATCTAGATCCCCCACAACATGTACCATGCACCTGTCGGATTTCGGGCTCCGCAAAACCCAATGAGGTTCGAACTCAGGGGGCGTGTGCGAAGATCCCAACCAGCTTCGGCCCCAATCGAAACTCACTCAATCTCGAGGAAGGAGACTAACACGCGAGGATTTAGCCAGGTTCGGGCCGCTGCGAAGCATAAATCCCTACTCCTTCCTTTTGGTGGATTGCCTCACGAGGAGGTCTGTGGATGAACTAGTACTGTGGTGAGCTACCTCACGAGGGCTCTCGGGTGGTTTTTGCCTCCGTCCCCCCCTACGGTGCAGTCTAGCCCCTATTTATAATGGCCCGGGTCCTCTTCCCTTATCGTACTGGCGGGAAGGGATCCCACAACGGCCAAATTTGAAAGGGGACAGGAGGTACATCTTATCCTGACGAATGGTGGTCTTCGCTTGCAAAGTAGCTGGCAGTGACGCGGAGGTGGGCTCGGCGATGACATCCGCCCTGCCGTGCCCGTTGGCCTCATCTTGTTACACCAGAATGGAAACCTTTGGTGGGACGCCTCGGGAACCTGCGTACGTCCTTGCCTCCTTTGCACCAAAGAGGAAACTGTCTTCTTTGCGCGCGCTGTTGTTCGCCAGGCTTGACTTGCGTCACTCCCGCCTCACGAGGCCGGGTGTTGCATAGGGATCTCCGCTCCTCGGGAGGCAGCCTGGGGTGGCTTCCTCTCTTCAGGAGTCCTGGCGTCGTCCTCCTCGCCTCGCCCCGGTGCTTCCGTCGACGGCGGACGACACCAATGAGTGTGGGCGAACCTTGATATGGTGCGGCTCCGCGGAGCGGCACAGCCTGGCTAAGTCAGCCTACCCCTTGTTCCTCCACAACATCTTCTCCAGGCTCATTCCGCCCTTCTCAGAGTTCTTCACCGCCATCCTCGAGCACTATGGGATCTAGGCCCTCCATCTCCAACCCAAATCCATCCTGCTCTTGTCCGTCTTCGCCTTTTACTGCGAGGCCTTCATG
This sequence comes from Elymus sibiricus, assembly GCA_039707655.1. NCBI lineage: Eukaryota > Viridiplantae > Streptophyta > Magnoliopsida > Poales > Poaceae > Elymus > Elymus sibiricus. The sequence continues at coordinate 75,683,536 of CM077663.1, read as the reverse complement.
GGCGTGAAGCCTTAAGTGGCCCTCTTCCGCCATTTCTTCAGCCTGCGGCTTCACGACGGCGCTCAGCGGTCTGCATGCGTCTCCTTCGTCGCAGTCCACAGCGGGAACATGCTCTTGAAGGCCGGGAAGAGGGTGGAGAACTTCAGGCACCGCTGGGTTTTCTTGGATGTCAAGGTCCTCAACTCCCGCCTGGAGCTTACGAGTGGGCTGTTGGAGAAGACCCCTGCGTGGGGCTCCGCGAAGCTCACCGACCCCCGGGCCAAGCCCGTCCTGGAGCGGATCACCCGAGACATCAGCGCCAGGAAGTTGACCGGGGGGATGATAGTGAAGGAGTTCCTGGCGCAACGCCTGGCGCCGCTCCAGGCTCACTCGAAGCCCATGTGGGACTACCAGGGCGGTGGTGATAACATCAGGCTTTGATCCGCATGCCTGACCACCGGGGAGCTGAACAGGGCTATGGCGACCCTGCTCAATGGCGACCCCGGAGACCTCCCCGAGGCCTACGCCCCGCTGTACTACCACGACGACAAGGCTAACATGGTCGCCGCCATGCCCACATTCGACGAGTTGGGGCTCTCTCCGGCCGAGTGCCCTGGCTCCCCAGTGGCGGTGTCCTCCGATGACACCGCGGGTGAGAAAGACTCGGAGGAGACCACGGGTGACGATCTGGAGGAGGTGTCCCCTCCCTCGCGGAGCGCGCTCCTCCGCGGCTTTGAAGACGACGACGACGCTGGTGACCCCCTGGCTGCAAGTCTTCCGCGATTCGCCAGGGTCCTCAGGGGGCCGGGACCCACTCCTCGGGCCGCGCGGACCGCCGGCCGGGCGACCTCGAGGAAGCGCGAGGCTGGGCCTCCTCCGGAGCGCCCCCTTCGTGCCAGCGAGATGACTGAGGCGTCCGCCTCGCCCCTGCCTGAACCGCAGCCTGTGGGCGAGGTGGCCGCATCCGGGGCGGGTATGGCTTCCCCGGTCGCGGCCCTTGTGGGCGACGCCTCTGCTTCCCTACACGGTGGCGCCTCCCCGGAGAAGGGAGAGGGTATTCCCGCCTTCGCCGAGGTGGAGAAAAAGAGGAAGTGGGTCGACGTCGAAGAGTAAGTAGCCCTGCTTGGTTTTGGGCCGCTCGCTGGTGGCTCGCGTGCTCATGGTCCCCTTTTTTGCTTGGTAACCAGGAGCGCCGCCATGCTGAAGGTGAAGAAGAAGAAGGCGGGCGTCAAGCTGAAGGTGCCTTCCAACGCGACGCCCATTCCTGGTGCCCTGCCGACGCCTGATGAGGAGCCAGATGTCGTGGGCGAGGAGGCTCACGGTGCGACTCTCCTTGTCGCGGCCGCGGAGCCCCCGACGCCCGTTGGAGAGGCTACTTCTGCCCCTGGGGGTGTGTCTACGCTGCTGCCTGAGAGGCCAGCCCCCGAGGGCCGGCTGGCCAAGGGGCCGTCCGTCCTTGCCTTGTCTGAAGTGGTGCCACAGCCCTCGGCGCCCTCTATCCGCAATGCACCTGCCTCCCTGGAGGCAGCGCTCGCCGCTGCGCAGATGCCACCTCCGGGCCAGGCCCTGGTTCCTCCAAGTCGTGGTCTTCTGGTTGAGTTAGGCACCCTGGAGGGGGCCTACGCCGCTCTGGATCAGGTCTGGGACGATCTCCGGAGCGCCGATGGTCGCCTCGTGAAGGAGCGCTTCGGGCTCCTTTCTGGGTGGCTCTAGGCCGATGCTGCTACCATGGCAGTTTGGAGCCAGGACGAGGCCGCCGCTGCTGAGAGCAGGAAGGAAACCGCGTCAGCCAAGGCAGCTCGCGACGCGGCGTTGGTCGATGCAGCGTCTGCTGTGAAGCGCTGCGGTGAACCGGAGGTCAGCCTGAAGGCTCTTCAGGAGGAGGAGACCGCGCTCGCGGAACAGCTCCGCCAGCGGGAGGGAGACCTCAAGGCCTGCAAGCTCAAACTTGCCGACCGCGACTCCATGCTGTCCAAGGCAGTGGCCAACCAATCCAAGGAGCACGAGCATCTGGACAAGCTGAAGGAGGAAGTAGCTGCCGAGAAGGCTCGGCTCGACACCAGGGAGAAGGCCCTTGGGGCAGCTGAGGAGAGAAAGGCTGCGGAGCGCGATGCCCTCCCCTCCATCGAGCTCAGGCTCCGTCATGCGTTGCATTCCATCTGCCAGGGGGGATTCGCGGAACCCCTGGTAGCTCCTGAGAGCGGCTTCGTGGGGCTCTCTTCAAAGCTCGCCGAGGTGCTCGAGGGTGCCGTTGCCAGGGTGGAGACCGTCTTGGAGAGTGAGTGTCGCGACCTCTTCTCCGCGGCCGCGACCCGCATCTTCAGCCACCTCCACCTTCACGATCCGGATTTCGACTTCAGCTCCGTGATCCGCCCGGTTGATCCTGGGGTTCGCGCCGCTACGGCGACGGCCATGAAGGGCGCCGTGGAGGCGCTGATGAAGAAGTTCGCCTGCATCGCTGTTCCTTCGCCTCCTGTGACTGCGAAGGTCAACGACGACGACGACAGCGGCAGCGATGTTGATGACGAGCTCCCCGCGGTTGGGGCGTGCAGCGGTGTCAGCTCCTCCTCCTAGATCCTTTCCAGCAACATTTATCGTGCCTCGCGGAGGCGTTAGACTTGTTTGCGTTTTCGGAGACATTCAATGTTTGTAATGACTGTTTAAATTGTCTAGTTTCCTTCCTCGCCTAGTTTCCTTCCTGTTTGCTGTAGTGCTCTGCGTCGGCAGGGCCCGATCCTGTGCATACCTCAGCCGCCGTTGGGGCGTCCGGATCACCCGGACGAGACCAAGGGGTGAGGGGCTACGTGACCAGTGAGGCTCCTGAGTCGCGATGCTCAGGGGTCCCCCTTGACGTATGAGCGGCTCACATACCTTTCCTCGCCAGCTTTTGCCTGAGAGGGACGCATGAAGACCGGGTATCAAGGACCTGGGGAGGTGGCGCGGGCCAGGCCCAGCCTGAGCGTAGCCCCCGTGCAGCCCCCTCAAGCGGGCATCCCAGGGGAATGCTGCGAGACGGGGCCATGAGGGGCCGTCCTGAGGTTGGATGCAGCCGCTAGGGCGCCCTCAGTAGTTTATGCACCAGCGCGGAGCATAGGGCTTCCATGTTGCGTGGGCATAGCCGCTGAGCGACAGTGTCGTCCGTCAGCGCGGAGCATGGGGCTTCCACTTGGACGTGGGAAGGGGGGCTCGGCTCCTGAGCCCCCCGGGCGTGTACATCCCATTAAGTTCACATGCGTGGCCCGCACGGTAGAACTGGGAGGTGTATTTGGGCACCCGTGAGCCAGCGCGGGTCTCACGGGGCCCTACCTCAAAGGCGGGTTGCGCCTGAATCTTCTGGTAGGAGGCGCCATTGCAATCCCTGTACATTTTTGGAGAAACCTGCGCCGAATGAATTTCCGGGGGCCATCGCATGAGAAGGCCAAACACCAATGACCTCTGGAGGTGACGTGAGCGGGGCTGGCCCGCCAGACAGAGCTCGGCCATTGGATTTTTCGACGCTGCAGGGACGGACCCGAGCACAGATGCCGTGCCCAGTCTTCTCATGCGACAAACCCGAGGAGGAAACACCCGACGCGCGGCTCCCATGCCAGCGAAACGCCAACTGTGATGGCAGGAGCCGTGTCGCGCGCCCTGACTCACCCACTTCCGATTAGCTCATGCGAGGACGAAGCACCAAGGGCCACGGGAGGTGATGTGCACGGAGCTGGCCCGCGAGACAGATCTCGACCGCTTGGATTTATCAACGCTGCAGGGACGGACCCGAGCACAGACGCCGTGCCAGCCCTTAATCACGAGGCGGTCAAAAGCAGGATTGTTAGGGCGCGGCGACATTCATGGTGGCGAAGCACCGAGCATGCAGGTTGGAATACTTAGGAAATTTATCAAATGCATGTGATGTTCGGATACATGCGCAAACGACGCGGCTACAGGGACGGGCCCTAACTGCCTGAGGATAATGCAGCCCGATGGGCGCTCTCAATCTAAGCAAACCAAAAAGTTACCTGGTACGAACCGAAAAGTAACCTGGCAGTGGTACCGCTGAAGGGTCGAGGTAGCCGTTGGAGCCTGGCCTTCATGCGCCTGATGCCTCTGGAGGCTCGGGGTCCTCGCTAGGACCTGGCACCTCCTCCAGGACCGCGCGGCGCCGGGGCACGTAGGGTGCGAGCATGGCCTGGGCGAGGCGCTGGAACGTGACTCCCGCATTGGCCAGGCCGAAGGGCATGCGGATGTAGTAGCACGGATAGACCCCACCGCGTCCGACGCGCGACGGCCAAAAGAGGTCCTGGGACGCGGCCCCGTTGATGCCCGATACATCGACGCAGACGCGCAGCACGCTGCCCGGGCCAAGGACGGCGGCTGCGGTAGGCGACGCGGGGCGACTCCCGCCTCGCATGGCCTGCGCCTCCTGAAGCTCCTCGATTGCATTGGCGATGAACTCCTGCGAACTTGGCGCCTCGCGCCGTGCTCCTTGCTTGAGTGGGCGCGCGTCAAAGTACGCCTCCATGCTGTGCTCGAACACCTCCCTCGTCTCACTGGTCAGGTCGGAGGCCTTCCAGTTGGAAGCCCCCGAGCCCGACCCGAGGGGGACGCCGAGCGCGCCTTCCTATGCGAGAGGGGAAGGGGCCTTGGCTCTGGGCGCAGAGCCTGAGTCACCATCCTTAGAGGCCTCTGCCCCTTGACGCCCCTTGGAGAGGAGCTGCTTCTTCTTGCTGTGAACATCCTCAAGGGGTAGGATGCCGCCTTCGTCGTCAGAGTTCTCCGCCGCTGCGACTCGATAGGCGCGCTCAAGGGAGCAAACGGCGTCCTTCTCATTGCAGGCGACAGTGATGACGCCACCACTCCACGGCATCTTGAGGACATTGTAGCCATGGTGAGTCACCGCCATGAACTTGGCGAGGGCAGGGTACCCGAGGATCGCGTTGTACGGGAGGTGTATGTGGGCGACGTCAAAGTCAATGAGCTCGGTGTGGTAGTTACTTCGCCCGCCGAAGGTGACCTGCAGGCGCACTTGCCCGATGGGGACGGTGGAGCCATCGGTGACCCCTGACAAAGGCTTGGTTGGCATGAGCTGGTCGTAGGGCACTTGGAGCGTCTCGAACGTCTCGATGGAGAGGACATTGAGCCCAGCACCACCGTTGATGAGGGTCTTGGTGACGAGGACGTTGCTGATGGTTGGCGTGCACAGCATGGGGAGAGCGCCTGCTACGGCCGAGCACCTGAGTTGATCCTTGGAATCGAAGGTGATGGCGCACTATGACCACTTGAGGGGACGCACGGCCTCAAGCTTTGGGAGAGCCGCGTTCACCTCCCGCGAGAATTGCTTGAAGATCATGTTCGACGCAGGGGCCTGAGCGCCGCCCAGGATGTAAGCGATCGCCCTGGCTTCCTGGAAGCCCCCAGCCCCGTCGTTCTACCTATCTTCCTCCTTCCTCCTGGGTGGTGGCGGCAGCGGGGGGAGGCCGGCCTCACGAGGGCGAGCCTCACGAGGCTGGTCGCGGCGGGGTCCCTCGCGAGACTCGTCATGCCAGCGGTCCTCCCGAGGCCGGTCGCGCCACTCCTGACGCGGGTCGCGACCATCCCAGCGGCCTCCACCGCGGCCTCCACCGCGACCGTAGCCACGGTCGCCGCGCCCAGGACGATGACCGAAATGCTCTTCGCGGAGCACCCTGAGCTCCTGGCAGTCGTTGGTGTTGTGGCTGTTGGAGCAGTGGAAAATGCAGAATGGTCGTCCACCCCTGGGGGGTTCCTCATCTCGACTGCGCTTCGCCTCTGGTTCTGCCGCTAGCACCGCGGGGGCCTTGCGCTTTGTTTCCTTGGCCTTGGACTTCTTGTCTTCGGGGTCCGCCTCCGGAAGCTCGAGGAGGGAGAGGCGGCCCTCTTCGGCCTTTGCGCACTTGTTCGCCAGGTTGAACATCTCCAGAGCAGAGCACATGTCGTCGTGGATGGCGAGCTCTTCCCTCATCCTGAGGTCCCTGACGCCATCGGTGAACGCCGAGATGATGGCCTCATCCGACGCCCTCGGGATCTTGAGGCGGACAGTGGTGAAACGCTGTATGAACTTGTGCAAGGTCTCGCCCGGCTGTTGCTTCACGCGGAGCAGGCCAGCCACAACGAGGGCGCAGTCACGGGTGCCTTGGAAGTTGGCGACGAAACGCTCGCGAAGCTCGTCCCAGGAGGTGATTGACCCCTCCGGGAGGTTGAGGAGCCAGGAGAGCGCACCACCCTTGAGGGCCATAGGGAACTAGCTCGCCATGACCTTGTCGTCTCCACCGGCCACCTGGATGCTCAGCGAGTAGAGCTATAGGAACTCAGCGGGATCCGGGGTGCCATCGTAGCGAGGAGGCAGGTCGGGCTTGAACTTGCCGGGCTATGCGACCGGATGCAGCTCCGGGGCGATGGCGCGGCAACCCACTGGACCCGTGGGTGCCGCGTGCAGGGGAGGGGCCCGGTCTTGGTGTTCTTGCGCAGCTGCCTCCAGGGGCGCTCGGTCGCGATGCTGGTGCAGCGGTGCAGGGAGCACGCGCGCGTCTGCGCACGGCCGGGGCACCACCTGGCAGCTTACTTCATCCCTCGCCCGCGCCGGGGGCCCGTGCGGCGGGTCGCGCGGGTGTGCTTCATGCCTGGGCTCGGGGTCGGCGCCGTGCTGGGGAGGAGGAGGTGGAGCACCATGGGCCACGTCGCCCGCCAGAGCGGGCGGGGGACGGAGCGAGTAGGAGAACGCCGGGGCATCGTCAGCAGCGCTGACGAGCTCCACGATGCGGCCGAGCCAGTCGTCATAGCGGTTGGGTGCAGGGCGGTAGCGCAGCAACTCGCGCGCCATGAGCAGTGCGGCCGACCCGCGTGCCTGCCCGTGGCGAGCGTGAGCGGACGACCCAGTAGATGGGACGATGGACGGGGTGGCAGTGCGGTCGTCGCGCCGTGCGATGACCGGCTGCGACGAGTCTTGCTGCTCGTGGGCGTCTGGGCCTGTGGCGGCGTCGGCCGCGGGAGAGGCGGATCGACGTGCGGCGGTGCGGCCCACTGGCGCTGTCTGGGCGACACGAGCAGCCCGGCGCTCAGCGCGGGCTCGGCAAGCGTCATCCATCGACGGCGAGCGGAGGGGAAGCGGAGCTGGAAGAGAGACTTCGACACGCCCCCTACCTGGCGCGCCAAATGTCGGATTTCGGGCTCCGCAAAACCCAAGGAGGTTCGAACTCAGGGGCGTGTGCGAAGATCCCAACCAGCTTCGGCCCCAATCGAAACTCACTCAATCTCGAGGAAGGAGACTAACACGCGAGGATTTACCCAGGTTCGGGCCGCTACGAAGCGTAAAACCCTACTCCTGCCTTTTGGTGGATTGCCTCATGAGGAGGTCTGTGGATGAACTAGTACAGTGGTGAGCTACCTCGCGAGGGCTCTCGGGTGGTTTTCGCCTCCGTCCCCCCTACGGTGCAGTCTAGCCCCTATTTATAATGGCCCGGGTCCTCTTCCCTTATCATATTGGCGGGAAGGGATCCCAGAATGGCCAAATTGAAAGGGGACAGGAGGTACATCTTATCCTGACGAAAGGTGGTCTTCGCCTACAAAGTAGCTGGCAATGACGCGGAGGTGGGCTCGGCGGTGACATCTGCCCTGCTGTGCCCGTTGGCCTGGTCTTGTTACACCAGAATGGAAACCTTTGGTGGGACGCCTCGGGAACCTACGTACGTCCTTGCCTCCTTTGCACCAAAGAGGAAACTGTCTTCTCTGCGCGCGCTGGTGTTCGCCAAGCTTGACTTGCGTCACTCCCAACCTCGCGAGACCGGGTGCTACATAGGGATCTTCGCTCCTCGGGAGGCAGCCTGGGGTGGCCTCCTCTCTTCAGGGGTCCTGGCGCCGTCCTCCTCGCGAGGGCGGGGCTCTCGCGAGGGCCTTGCCTTGAGTGAAGCCGCGTCGGGCCGTGCTAGTTGTCGAAGTGGGCCATGCCCTGGGCCGCAGGCAGGCAAGTCTGGGTACCCCATTCCCAGGACGCCGACAGCACCGCCTCCTGCTCCAAGGCCGTCCTATGCTGCACCTCGTCTGCCTCCACCCCCACCTAGGCAGCCGAGGCTCCCAGCTCCGCCACCACGAGCTCATGTCCCGCCTTCTCGTCCTGAGGATGGGTTGTGCTTCAAGTGTGGTCATCCAGGACACCGTGCTAGAGAATGCAGGAAGAATCAGAATCAGCTGGCACTGCCTTCCAACCAACCCTGCAACAACAATGACAGGCCTGCTCAGGGACGTGCTCAAGCTAACAATGTTGATCTGAATGAAGTTCAAGACCAGCCTGCTACTGTGATGGGTACTCTTCTCATCAACTCAGTACCAACTTCTGTATTGTTTGATACAGGAGCATCGCATTCTTTTATGTCTGAAGATTTTGCATACATGCATGACATTAAATGTGAAGAGATGAACGTCCCAATAGTGGTAAACACCCCCGCGGGCTAATGTCGGACCTCCATTATTAGCCACAATGTCCCCATTGAAATTGAAGGTTTGGAATTCCTTGCCTCCCTCATAATGCTGAAGTCTTCCAATATCGATCTCATTCTTGGAATGGATTGGTTGAAAGCACATACCGCTTCAATTGTTTGTGACATCAAAACCGTCCACCTCCTACATCCTTCGAATGAGATCGTAAGCTATCATGCTCATCTTGTTCGAAATGCTGAAGCCCGGCTATATACCTTGCATGCGTTAAATGTGTCACCTCTTGAAGGGATTGAAAACATTCCAGTTGTCCGGGATTTCGAAGATGTCTTTACGGAAGAACTTCCAGGGATTCCCCCTGTAAGAGTTGTCGAGTTTGTCATCGACTTAGTGCCAGGCACCACCCCTATTGCTAAGCGGCCATATAAGATGCTTCCTCATGAACTCCTTGAACTGAAACAAGAAATCGATGATTCGCTTCGTCAAGGGTCCATTCGTCCAAGTTCCTCTGCTTGGGGAGCACCTTATCTCTTTGTCAAGAAGAAAGATGGTACGAATTGATTGGTCCAAGATTACCGTCCCATCAACCAAGCTACAATTCAGAACAAATATCCGCTTCCTCGGATCAACGATCTGTTTGATCAACTTGCTGGTTCGTCAGTGTTTTCAAAACTCGACTTGAGGTTAGGTTACCATTAGATCCGGGTTTGCGAAGAGGATATTCCCAAGACTACATTTGTTACTCGCTATGGTTCATACGAGTACACCGTCATGTCGTTCGGCTTAACCAATGCTCCAACAACCTTCTCTCGCCTGATGAACTATATATTCATGGATTACCTCGATAAATTCATTGTGGTTTATCTAGATGATATCCTGGTTTATTCCAAGAATAAAGAAGAGCATGCTGAATATCTTCGTCTTATACTGTAGAAGCTTCGAGAACATCAACTTTATGCAAAGTATTCCAAGTGTGAGTTCTGGATGGACGAAGTAACCTACCTTGGTCATGTGATCTCCAAGGATGGTATTGCGGTCAACCCTGAACGAGTTCAGGCTATTCTTGACTGGACTCCCCCGAAGAATGTCAAGCAAGTCAGAAGTTTTCTCGGACTCGCCAGCTATTGCCGTCGATTCGTCGATAACTTCTCCAAGATGGCAAAGCCCTTAACCAATCTGCTTCACAAAGGTGTTAAATATGAGTGGACAAAAAAATGTCAGGAGAGCTTTCAGGCACTTAAGGACAAACTGACGTCTGCTCCAGTGCTTGCTCCTCCGGATACTCGTAAGGACTTTGTCATTTATTGTGACGCTTCACGTCAAGGAATAAGATGTGTCCTAATGCAAGAGGGCAGAGTGGTTGCTTATGCATCTCGTCAATTGCGTCCTCATGAAGGGAACTACCCAGTTCATGACCTTGAACTTGCTGCAGTAATTCATGCACTGAAAGAGTGGCGGTAGTACCTTATTGGTAATCGTTGCGAGATCTACACCGATCACCAAAGTCTGAAGTACCTGTTTACTTAGCCAGATCTGAACCTCCGTCAATAGAGATGGATGGAGCGCATAGCAGATTACAACGCGGGTATTTCTTATACACTAGGCAAGGCTAATGTAATGGTTGATGCTTTGAGCCGCAAGTCATACTGCAACCACCTTCAGGTTCACAAGGTTCAGCCCCTTCTTCAAGAAGAATTCCGCAAGCTGAACCTCCATATTGTCCCTCAGGGTTATCTCGTTCCACCTCCACCGGAGGCCCGTAAAATGCACCTCCGTGTTTTTAACCAGGGTTTGATACATCTCCAACGTATCTATAATTTTTTCTTGTTCCATGCTGTTATATTATCATTCTTCGATGTTTTACAATCACTTTATAGCAACTTTATATGATTTTTTGGGACTAACCTATTGACATAGTGCCAAAGCGCCACTTGCTGTTTTTGCTTGTTTTATCTTCGCAGAAAATCAATACCAAACGGAGTCCAATCGCAACGAAACTTTTTGGAGATTTTTTCTGGACCAGAAGACACCCAGTGGGCCAAAGAAGTGCCGGAGAGGTGGGACGTGGAGACCACAACCCACCAGGGTGTGCCAGGGGGGCCCCGGCACGCCCTGATGGGTTGTGCCCTCCTCGGGGCCCCTCTCCACCGCCTCCGATGCCTATAAATTCCCAAATATTCGGAAACCCCCAAAAATAACCCTAGACTCTCCGCTCCGCCGCCGCAACTCTCTGTATCGACAAAAAACCAATCTGGAGACGTTCCAGTACCCTGTCGGAGAGGGGAATCCATCTCCGGTGGCCATCTTCATCATCCCGGCGGAGGCCATGACGAGGAGGGAGTAGTCCATCCTCGGGGCTGAGGGTATGTACCAGTACCTATGTGTTCAATCTCTCTCTCTCTCTCTCGTGTTCTTGAGATGTCACGATCTTGATGTATCACGGGCTTTGTTAATATAGTCGGATCACATGATGTTATTCCCTCTATATCTTGTTGTGATGAATTGAATCTTTCCCTTTGAGATATCGTTATGTTGGATTGAATATTGGATTTGAGAACACTTGATATATGTCTTGCATGCGGATACCCGTAGTGACAATGGGGTATTCTATTGATCCACTTGATGTATGTTTTGGTACTCAACTTGCGGATTCCCGCGGTGACATTGGGGTAATCTATGCATAGGGGTTGATACACGTTCTTGTCCTACTTTCTCCGATAGAAATTTTGGGGCACTCTTTGAGGTTCTTTGTGTGGATTGAGTATTATGAATTTGAAATTGTTTGATGTGTATCGTATAATTAACTCATGGATACTTGTGGTGACACTGGAGTATTTAGGTGACATTAGAGTTGGTTGATGCGTATCATATGGTGTTATTCTAGTACGAACTCTTAGATAGATCGAACGGAAAGGATAACTTGATGTTATCTTAGTACGAACTCTTGAATAGATCGATCGGAAAGGATAACTTTAAGGTGGTTTCGTACCCTACAAACAATTTCTTCTTATGATCTCCGCTAGATAAGAACTTTGGAGTGATTCTTCGTTGCACGTTAAGGGATGGTTATGTGATCCAATTATATTAGCATTGTTGAGAGATTGCACTAGCGAAAGTACGGACCCTAGGCCTTGTTTTCAAGCATTGCAATACCGTTTGTGCTCACTTTTGTTACTTGCTACCTTGTTGTTTTTATATTTTCAGATTACAAAAACCTATATCTACTATCCATATTGCACTTGTATCACCATCTCTTCGCCGAACTAGTGCACCTATACAATTTGCCATTGTATTGGGTGTGTTGGGGACACAAGAGATTTCTTGTATTTGATTGCAGGGTTGTTTGAGAGAGACCATCTTCATCCTACACCTCCCACGGATTGATAAACCTTAGGTCATCCACTTGAGGGAAAATTGCTACTGTCCTACAAAACTCTGCGCTTGGAGGCCCAACAAAGTCTACAGGAATAAAGTTGCGTAGTAGACATCAAGCTCTTTTCTGGCGCCGTTGCTGGGGAGGTGAGTGCTTGAAGGTATATCTTTAGATCTTGCAATTAAATCTTTTAGTTTCTTGTTTTTCACTAGTTTGGTTTTATAAAACAAAACTACAAAAAATGCAGTTTAGGTTGCATCAGTTGTATCGTCTTTATAATGTCTTTCGTGAAAATAAGGATTCAGAAAATTGTGCTCAATTGGTAGGGGAAGAAACTATGAAAATTCTTAATGAGAATTCCTTGAATGATGAGAATGATTGCAATGTTGCTAGTATGAATTCTCTGAATATACATGATGCTAATGATATGCAAAGCCACAAGCTCGGGGATGCTATGTTTGATGAAGATGATATTTTTTATCCCTCAAGTTTTGATGAGCAAATTTATTATGATGATGGCATGCCTCCTATATATGATGATTATGATGATGACATGTATGCTATAAAGAGTGATAGTAACCATGAAACTTGTCATCATGATTTTAATATTGAATGTGGTTATGTCAATAAAGTGTCTCATGATAGTTATTTTGTTGAGTTTGCTCCCACTACAATGAATGAGAAGAATTTTGCTTGCATGGGTAGTAATAAAAAATCTATGCTTGTGCATCATGAAAAGAATGATTTATGTGATATTTATATTGTGAAATTCCATCATGATGCTACTGAAAATTATTATGAGGGAGGAACATATGCTTGTAGGAATTGCAATAATATCAAGTTTCCTCTCTATGTGTTCAAAGTTTTGAAGTTATGCTTGTTTTGCCCTCCTATGCTAGTTGATTCTTCTTCCCATAAAATGTTTGCTCACAAAATCCCTATGCATAGGAAGTGCACTAGACTTAAATGTGCTTGTCATGATATTCATGATGCTCTCTTACATGTTTCAAATACTATTCCTATGTGAGCATCATTGAAATCATCATGCCTAGCTAAAAGGCATTAAAGAAAAGCGCTTGTTGGGAGACAACCCAACACTTATACTTTCTATTTTGATGTGTTCACATGATTAAACTACTGTATTTTTAATGTTTTGTGCCTTTTTATTTCAATAATGTGCCAAGTAAAGCCTTTGGGATAGTATGGGTACTTGTTGATTTGATGCTGTGCAAAAACAGAAACTTTTGCCTCCAGTAAAGAATTTCTCTGATTTTACTGGAGCGTCAAAAATTTCTGAAATTTTTACACAGTATTCATATACAAATTCTTCAGGTTTTCCTAATTTTTCAGAATTTTTAGAGACAGGTAAGTATGGTTACACTACAGATCTTCACGGACTGTTCTGTTTTTGACAGATTCTGTTTTGCATGCATAGTTTGCTTGTTTTAGTGTTCCCATAGCTTATATTCAGTGATATAAATTATGGGAATGGTAGAATACAGTAGGTATCATGTGGGAACAATTATGAATCTTGTCTTGACAGTACCTAAGTGAATGATCTATCCTTATTATACTAACCCATCTCACGATGTTCCGTTAAGTTTTGTGTGATTGAAGTTTTCAAGTTTTGGGTGAGACACCGATATGAGGAGAATAAGGAGTGACAAGAACCTAAGCTTGGGGATGACCAAGGCACCCCAAAGGTAATATCCAAGGAAGACTCAAGCGCCTAAGCTTGGGGATGCCCCGGAAGGCATCCCCTCTTTCGTCTCCAACATTATCGGTATATCTTACTTAGCGCTATATTTTTATTCGTCACATAATATGTGATTTGCTTGGATCATCATTATATTTTTTTTATTTTCTGTTAGGTGTTATTTATAATCTTGTTTTTCAATAAAAAGTTCCAAGAATTGTCTTAGGATGCATGCATTGCATGTTTTGATGTGTGCTGTGTAAAAACAGAAACTTTTGCTGTAGTGTTTGAATTTTCATATTTTACTGGAACATGGAAAGTTTCTGGATTTTTACACAGTGTTTTCATATAAATTCTTTAGCATGTCCTAAATTTTCATAATTGTTTGAGTTACAGAAGTACACTGGTTTAATAGATTGCTACAGACTGTTCTGTTTGGACAGATTGCTGTCATAGTTTTGTTATCTACTTATCCTATAGTTTCCATAGCCTATATTGGTAGATATAAATTGTGAAAATGATAGTAAACAGTAGATGATGTATGAAATTATTATGCAACTTGTCTTGGCAGTACATAAAGAGTTGATTTATTATGTGCACGAACCTATCTCACGAGTTCTTTTCAAGTTTTGTGTGGATGAAGTTTTTGAGAATAGGTGAAACCATGATATGAGAGGATTGAAAGAGATACAAAAGCTCAAGCTTGGGGATGCCCAAGGCACCCCAAGTAAATATTTCAATAAGTCTCAAGCATCTAAGCTTGGGGATGCTACGCATCCCACCTCTCTTCGTCAACTATCTGTTAGCCTATGTTGAGCCTAAATTTTTATTCGTTCACATGATGCGTGCTATTCTTGGAGTTCTATTTTTGTTTAATTTGCTGTTTGAATAAAATACTTAGATCTGAAAATCTTTATTGAGAGAGAGAGTCCTCACATAGCTACTTAATTGTTTGACTACTCATTGATCTTCACTTATATCTTTTGAGAGTAGCTTGTCATTTACTCTAGTGCTTCACTTAGATTAATATGAGAGTTAGTAAATTTTGAAGAAATCCTCTCATGCTTCACTTATATCTTTTTGAGAGATAAAATCTTTATGCTCATGTGCTTCACTTAAATTTGGCTGAGCCTGTCAAAAAGCAATGGCAATACATGAAACTAGTCCCAAAGTGATAGATATCCAAGGAGGATATAATAAAAAAAATCATGAAGATCATTGGATAAATTAAACTTGATTCCTTGTAATAGTTTTGAGACATGATGATAGTAATATGTGAGTCATGTTAGTGAGTAATTATGCTTTAGTAGGAATATTGGTGTTAAGGTTTGTGATTCCCTATGCAAGTACGAAAGTCAATAGTTATGCAATGAAATTACATCCTACTTATGGTGCATTATTCGGTGTTAGTTATGCTCAATGCTCGCTTATGTGAATTTTCGTTTCTTGGTTTGGTTGCTTCTCAATCTATTTGCTAGCCTCCATTTGTACTAAGTAGAAATACTACTAGTGCATCCAAAATCCTTAAACCAAGTTTTGCCTTATGAGTCCACCATACCTACCTCTATGCGGTATTTCCATGCCGTTCCAAGCAAATTTGTATGTGCCATCTCTAAATTTTCAAAATAAATTTTCTCTTTTGTGTGCTCGTACCGCTCACGAAACGGTGGGGAGTGTCCAATATTTTTCCATGCTAGATGTGTTATTCTCAAGATGAGTGTTTATTCACTTGTCATTGCACGAGAGTGCGGCGGTAATAGAGATGCCCATTCCCGAAATGAAAAAGAAAAACATTTACTTTATGTTGTCAAATAATAAATTCCTTGGAAAGTGTTGGTATGGAAGGCAACCGTGGATACGGCCCGCCATGGATTGTGAAAGTTTGGTGGAAAAAGGAATAAACTTTATTTTCTGTTTGGGAACCGCCTATGATATATCTAGCATGGAAAGTATTGTGAACTACTTTGTCGTTTTCGTTGATAGGAAAAGCATGCCACCCAAAAAAATTTCTCTCTCAATTTAAAACCTTGAGCTCTGGCACCTCTACAAATCCCTACTTCCCTCTACGAAGGGCCTATCTATTTACTTTATGCATTTTTTATTTTTACTTTGACTCTCCATCTTCTCCTATAAAGCACCAACTAGGGGGCACTATGATCGTACTTGAGCATTGGGTATAGCTAATATTTGAGTGTGTGTCATGAAAGGATCAATGATTGAGCATGATGGGCTTGGGATAAATTTCTTTAGTGTTGATATTTTGAAAGACATGGTTGCTTGTTGGCA
The DNA here is from genome assembly GCA_039707655.1 of Elymus sibiricus. Lineage (NCBI taxonomy): Eukaryota > Viridiplantae > Streptophyta > Magnoliopsida > Poales > Poaceae > Elymus > Elymus sibiricus. The sequence continues at coordinate 75,667,772 of CM077663.1, read as the reverse complement.
TGCTTGAGTATTGAAGTCATTATGTTAAAACTAGACTATTGCTTTGAATCATCTAAAATGCAAATGCCCATGCTATACAAAAGAAAAGAATATGAGATGAACATGTTAGGCAGCATTCCACATCAAAAATTCCGTTTTTATCATTTACCTACTCGAGGACGAGTAGGAATTAAGCTTGGGGATGCTGATACGTCTCCAACGTATCTATAATTTTTGCTTGTTCCATGCTGTTATATTATCATTCTTGGATGTTTTACAATCACTTTATAGCAACTTTATATCATTTTTTGGGACTAACCTATTGACATAGTGCCAAAGTGTCAGTTGCTGTTTTTGCTTGTTTTTTTACTTCGCAGAAAATCAATACCAAACGGAGTCCAATCGCGACGAAACTTTTTGGAGATTTTTATCTGGACCAGAAGACACCCAGTGGGCCAAAGAAGTGCCGGAGAGGTGGGCCGTGGAGACCACAACCCACCAGGGCGCGCCAGGGGGGCCCTGGCGCGCCCTGATGGGTTGTGCCCTCCTCGGGGCCCCTCTCCACCGCCTTCGGTGCCTATAAATTCCCAAATATTCGGAAACCCCCAAAAATAACCCTAGACTCTCCGCTCCGCCGCCGCAACTCTCTGTATCAACGAAAAACCAATCTGGAGACGTTCCAGTACCCTGCCGGAGAGGGGAATCCATCTCCGGTGGCCATCTTCATCATCCCGGCGGAGGCCATGACGAGGAGGGAGTAGTCCATCCTCGGGGCTGAGGGTATGTACCAGTAGCTATGTGTTCAATCTCTCTCTCTCGTGTTCTTGAGATGTCACGATCATGATGTATCACGGGCTTTGTTAATATAGTCGGATCACATGATGTTATTCCCTCTATATCTTGTTGTGATGAATTGAATCTTTCCCTTTGAGATATCGTTATGTTGGATTGAATATTGGATTTGAGAACACTTGATATATGTCTTGCATGCGGATACCCGTAGTGACAATGGGGTATTCTATTGATCCACTTGATGTATGTTTTGGTACTCAACTTGCGGATTCCCGCGGTGACATTGGGGTAATCTATGCATAGGGGTTGATACACGTTCTTGTCCTACTTTCTCTGATAGAAATCTTGGGGCACTCTTTGAGGTTCTTTGTGTGGATTGAGTATTATGAATCTGAAATTGTTTGATGCATATCGTATAATTAACTCATGGATACTTGTGGTGACACTGGAGTATCTAGGTGACATTAAAGTTGGTTGATGCGTATCATATGGTGTTATTCTAGTACGAACTCTTAGATAGATCGAACGGAAAGGATAACTTGATGTTATCTTAGTACGAACTCTTGAATAGATCGATCGGAAAGGATAACTTTAAGGTGGTTTCGTACCCTACAAACAATTTCTTCTTATGTTCTCCGCTAGATAAGAACTTTGGAGTGATTCTTCGTTGCACGTTGAGGGATGGTTATGTGATCCAATTATATTAGCATTGTTGAGAGATTGCACTAGCGAAAGTACAGACCATAGGCCTTGTTTTCAAGCATTGCAATACCGTTTGTGCTCACTTTTGTTACTTGCTACCTTGCTGTTTTTATATTTTCAGATTACAAAAACCTATATCTACCATCCATATTGCACTTGTATCACCATCTCTTCGCCGAACTAGTGCACCTATACAATTTGCCATTGTATTGGGTGTGTTGCGGACACAAGAGATTTCTTCTATTTGATTGCAGGGTTGTTTGAGAGAGACCATCTTCATCCTACACCTCCCACGGATTGATAAACCTTAGGTCATCCAGTTGAGGGAAAATTGCTACTGTCCTACAAAACTCTACGCTTGGAGGCCCAACAAAGTCTACAAGAATAAAGTTGCATAGTAGACATCAAGGTTCTCTGAGTAACCTGGTCACGGTACCAGATCTCGTGGGCAGCATCAAAACTATGCAACACTATTGTAGTGAAGTCGAAAAGATTAAACGCTATCTGGCGGAAGGTAAACCCTCATGCTTCACCGGTGCTGATGATGGTGCTGTTTACTTCAAGGGTCGCTTATTCGTCCCAACTAAGAAACAAAACCTGAATATGACTGATAAAGTACTGAAAGAAGCTCATGATACACCTCTGTCTATTCATCCGGGTGTAGGACAGAAAGTATGTCTAGAGGGGGGGTGATTAGACTACTTGACCAAATAAAAATTCTACCTTTTCCCAATTTTAAGTGTTGGCAGATTTTAGCAATGATAGCAAGTAAAGTACACCCTACACATGCACGTCTAAGAGTATAGCAGCGGAAATTAACAACAAACATGTATAGTAGAGGGTAGGAAGGAAGATCAAATGCAATTTGTAGACACAAAGATTTTTCCCGTGGTTCTGATAGGTGGTGCTATCGCACGTCCATGTTTATGGAGTCTTCAACCCACGGAGGGTAACGGTCGCGAGAGTCCACGGAGGGCTCCACCCATAAGGGTCCACGAAGTAGCAACCTTGACTATTCCATAACGGCTTCCGTCCACGAAGGACTAGCCTCACTATGGGTAGATCTTCACGAAGTAGGCGATCTCCTTGCCCGTACAAACTTCTTGGTTCAACTCCACAACACGAAGTAGGAGGCTCCCAAGCGACACCTAACCAATCTAGGAGGCACCACTCTCCAAAAGGTAATAGGCTCGGCAATGTCGATGAACTCCTTGCTCTTGTGCTTCAAGATGATAGACTCCTCAACACACAATCACACTCTTGCAGATTTGGCTATGGTGGAAGAGATTGATTTGGTGGAAAGCAACTTGGGGAGGCTAGAGATCAAGATTCATATGGTAGGAATGGAATAGCTTGATCTCAACACATGAGTAGGTGGCTCTCTCTCAGAAAATATGATGGGGCAAGTATGGAATAGTTCTGAGTGCTTCTCTTTCGAGTGGGTGGTGGTGAAGGGGTATATATAGACATCCCCAAAAATCCAACCGTTACACCTAAAGTGACCAACTCGGTGACACCAATGTGTGAATCTCGGTGGTACCGAAGTGATCAAAAGTCAGTAACTTTTGAATCTCGGTGAGACCGATATATAACTCTCGGTGGTACCGATTAGGTGACCAACGGTCAGATTGCACAACTCGGTGACACCGATTCTCACATCTTGGTGGTACCGATTCTTGACCATGTCTTACCAGAAAGTTGGTCCAGAAACTCGGTGGTACCGATTCACAATTCTCGGTGGGACCGATTCTTGTGAATGGCTATCCAGAGAGTTGGTCCAAGAACTCGGTGAGACCGACTGGCAAAACTCGGTGGTACCGAAGACTGAAAATGGCTAAACAGAAAGTTGGCAACTAAACTCGGTGGCACCGAAGTGGAATCGGTTGCACCGATGTGCTAGGGTTTGGCATGGGTCTGTCTGAGTTTGGGAATCGGTGGCACCGGGTGGGAATTGTTGGTTGCACCGATTTTGGATATATGGCTTTGGACAGACTTTTGTGGAAGAGCTTGTGGGTGTTTTTGGTGACTATCTCTTGTGCACGTGGAGCATCTTGTTCACCAACAGTACCTTATCCCCTTTTAATAGTATTGGATTTCCTATGGACTCAAAGTGATTTCTCACAAAGTAAAATGTAGAGTCCTCTTGCTTGAAGCTTTGCCAATCCATTTCCTTGCATCTTGGGGTTTTCCACAATCCTTTTGCCATCCCTATCATTGAACTTTTCCTGAAATATGCTTAGTGGAAACATTAGTTCAATGACATATATGTTGTTATTAATTACCAAAACCACCAAGGGAGCAAATGTGCTTTCAATCTCCCCCTTTTTGGTAATTGATGACAACATATAGATCAAAGCTTCGACATATGATATAATCAATGAATATAATCGTTGCTTTGAGAAGTATGTGATAAGCAAGAGCTCCCCCTAAATTTGTGCATTATTTTAAATTTGCGTTTGAATGCAAATGCACAATCGATTAGGTATATAGGGCACTCTTTCATGTCACATACAACTTGGTGGTGTGCGAGAATAATAAGAATGAACATCATAGCACAACAGAATCAAGCAAAGGTGAATGATCATCTCATAAGCATCATAATGATAGGAAGTAGTAGCAATACACATCAAGTGTATGATCAAACACCAACAAAGTTTAACACAAGCAAACCAAAAGATCAAATGTTTTGTAAAGCAATAAAAAGCAACGCTCTCTCTCTCGAAGCCTAAAGATCTATATACATCTTCTCCCCCTTTGGCAACAAGTTACCAAAAAGTTCAAAGGAATATAGCTAATCGTTCTTCTGGGGCTGATCTCCTCCGGTGGTCGATGAAGGAGTCGAGAGAACTGCGGCGGCAAAGACTTCAGCTGACGTCATGGATGGAGTTGGAGTAGCAACAGTGTCGGGACTGGCCACGCTATCAACTTCCTTCTTGAGCTCATTCACGGTCTTGGTTAGCCCATCCACCTTATCATTGAGTGTCTTGATCCTATTTTCCATGATCCTCACAAGACTATGCCGATTCTCCAAGATGTCCTTGATATCCTTCTGCATGCCCTGAATGGTACTGATCAAGAGATCCATTTGCTCGTTCCTGGATCTAGGGACTTGAGCACTAGTGGCTCTAGCTGCCTCTACCTGTGCTGCAGCTGAGGTGGGATGATCTGGGTTCATCACCACAATGTTGTCCTTAAGATCTGGCTGTAGGGGCAAATGTGGCCTGTCAAGAGCAAAAATGTGCTTCTCCAGCTTGGAGTTGATGAGCATCTGAATGTAGGGTGCATAGCAGCATGAGCGCTTCTGAACAGCAGCAACCCTCTTCACAGTCTCTACTATTAACTCCATCACCCTTATCCTGGTGTGTCTATCATGATGGATCAGCATGTTGATGGAATAGCCCCTAATCATCTTGTCATCTCCAGACTTAGCCATCAAGGTGTGCCTCAAGATTGTGTTCATGGTGCGGAGGCCAGCCTGGAGGAAGTAGATGGATCCTAGCCTGTGAGACTTCACATGTGCAGCAGGGATCTCATTGTACATATTAGCCATAGCATTGTGGCTCTCCTTGGATTCAGAATAGACATCCAGGTCTCCTTCTTCCACCTTTGGGACTCCTAAGATGGCAGCCCATTCCTCAACAGTTGATTCATACCTTGCTCCTTCAGTCATCCATACAATCCTACCATCTCCATAGAAGTGAGCAGTGGAGTAGAATTGAATGATCATCTCATCGTTCCATGCAGTGAATTCCTTGCCAACAAATTCATCTAAGCCAATGCAGTGAACGTTGTCTTGAACACTTGGGAAGTAATCTTGATTTGCCTTGATATACTTCCAATCAACATATCTCTTCCATAACGGCTTCCGTCCACGAAGAACTAGCCTCACGATGGGTAGATCTTGATGAAGTAGGCGATCTCCTTGCCCGTACAAACTTCTTGGTTCAACTCCACAACACGAAGTAGGAGGCTCCCAGGCGACACCTAACCAATCTAGGAGGCACCACCCTCCAAAAGGTAATAGGCTCGGCAATGTCGATGAAATCCTTGCTCTTGTGCTTCAAGATGATAGACTCCTCAACACACAATCACTCTCTCACAGATTTGGCTATGGTGGAAGAGCTTGATTTGGTGGAAAGCAACTTGGGGAGGCTAGAGATCAAGATTCATATGGTAGGAATGGAATAGCTTGATCTCAACACATGAGTAGGTGGCTCTCTCTCAGAAAATATGATGGGGCAAGTATGGAATAGTTCTGAGTGCTTCTCTTTTGAGTGGGTGGTGGTGAAGGGGTATATATAGGCATCCCCAAAAATCCAACCGTTACACCTAAAGTGACCAACTCGGTGACACCGATGTGTGAATCTCGCTGGTACCGAAGTGATCAAAAGGCAGTAACTTTTGAATCTCGGTGAGACCGATATATAACTCTCGGTGGTACCGATTAGGTGACCAACGGTCAGATTGCACAACTCGGTGACGCCGATTCTCACATCTTGGTGGTACCGATTCTTGACCATGGCTTACCAGAGAGTTGGTCCAGAAACTCGGTGGTACCGATTCACAATTCTCGGTGGGACCGATTCTTGTGAATGGCTATCCAGAGAGTTGGTCCAAGAACTCGGTGAGACCGACTGGCAAAACTCGGTGGTACCGAAGACTAAAAATGGCTAAACAGAAAGTTGGCAACTGAACTCGGTGGCACCGAAGTGGAATCGGTTGCACCGATGTGCTAGGGTTTGGCAGGGGTCTGTCTGAGTTTGGGAATCGGTGGCACCGGGTGGGAATTGTTGGTTGCACCGATTTTGGATATATGGCTTTGGACAGACTTTTGTGGAAGAGCTTGTGGGTGTTTTTGGTGACTATCTCTTGTGCACGTGGAGCATCTTATTCACCAACAGTACCTTACCCCCTTTTAATAGTATTGGCTTTCCTATGGACTCAAAGTGATTTCTCACAAAGTAAAATGTAGAGTTCGCTTGCTTGAAGCTTTGCCAATCCATTTCCTTGCATCTTGGGGTTTTCCACAATCCTTTTGCCATCCCTATCATTGAACTTTTCCTGAAATATGCTTAGTGGAAACATTAGTTCAATGACATATATGTTGTTATTAATTACCAAAACCACCAAGGGAGCAAATGTGCTTTCACCGGGTAGTACCAAGATGTACCAGGACATTCGTCAAAGGTTCTGGTGGTCAAACATGAAACAAGACATTGCACGCTATATTTCTGAATGCGACATTTGTCGTCGGATCAAAGCAGAACATCAAAAGCCTGCTGGAACTCTGCAACCTATTTCTATTCCTGAATGGAAATGGGATCATGTTGAAATGGACTTCGTCATTGGTTTTCCCAGATCGCAGAAAGGTAGTGATGCTATTCTTGTCGTCATTGACCGGCTGTTCAAAGTTGCACATTTTCTGCTTGTAAAGGAAACTATTACTGCTAGTCAGCTAGCAGATCTATACATGTCCGGAGTTGTTTCACTCCACGGTATTCCATTATTGATTAGTTCAGACCGTGGCAGCTTATTCACTTCAAGATTCTGGGCATGTTTCCAAGAAGCTATGGGAACTCATTTGTCCTTTAGCACCGCTTTTCACCCTCAATCACAGGGGCAAGTTGAAAGGGTCAACCAGATTCTCGAAGAAATGCTTCGAGCTTGTGTCATTTCTTTCGGCAAGAAATGGGAGGAATCTCTCCCGTATGCTGAGTTCTCCTACAACAATAGCTATCAAGCTAGTCTGAAGATGGCTCCCTTTGAAGGGTTATATGGACGTAAGTGTCGGACTCCTCTGAATTGGTCAGAAATTGGGGAACGTACACTTATCGGTCCGGATATTATCCGACATGTTGAAGATCAAGTCCGCATTATTCATGAAAATATGAAGGTTGCTCAGTCTCATCAGAAGAGTCAGTATGACCGTCATCACAAAGATATGGTCTATCAACCTGGCGAAAAGGCTTATCTTCGAGTCACACCAATGAGAGGTGCACACCGTTTTGGGATCAAGGGCAAGCTGGCTCCTCGATATATTGGTCCTTTCACTATTCTCGAGAGGCGTGGTAAAGTGGCATATCAATTGGAACTACCGTCGAACCTTTCTCAGGTTCACGATGTCTTCCATGTGTCACAGCTTCGTCGCTGCTTCAAGGATCCTATCCGAGCAGTGGATCATGATATGCTTGAGCTGCAACAAGACCTTTCATATAAAGAGCAACCAGTCTGCATTCTTAATGAAACTGAACGTCGGACTCGTCAGAAGGTTACCAAGTTCTTCAAAGTGCAGTGGGCAAATCATTCTGAAGACGAAGCCATTTGGGAATGCGAAGATCATCTTCGTGCAGAATACCCCGGGCTCTTTCCTTCTACTTCTTAATTCTCGGGACGAGAATTTCTTTTAGTAGGGGAGAGTTGTGACACCCTGGATTTGGTGCTAGAGTAATCAATGTAATCAACCTACAGTAATCTGAGGATTATGCTAATCCATTTTGCTAATCCAATTATGATCACTCTTGGAATCAACCCTGATTCAATATTTCCTTGCAATTCAATTTCATTTCAAAAGTGGATTTAAAAGCTTTGCAAATCTGTAAATAAAAATCATGCTTAGGTTGCAAATATTCCACAAGCTTTTACAAAATTGCAACCAACATTTTTTCATGTATTTAAGTGCCTCTAAAACGTTTTTATCAGAGGCCAAAACTATTATTTAAATGCCTTTTGATTTTTGGCAGTTTACAAATATTTTCAAAAGGCCCTCAAACTTTTGTGTCAGTGCCTTAAAAATGCTTTGAGGATAATGGACCTTGTTCCATATTTTTACTAAAAGAATTTGGTACTAAGTTTAATTAAAAAAATGAAACTATTAAAAAAGAAAAGGAAAAAAAAGAAACCCCCCCACTGGGCCAAAGCCCAGCTGGCCGCCCAAACCGGCCCAGCCTGTGCCCCCCACCCCTTACTCATCTCCCTTCCCTCGCTATAGTGGCCAGGGGGTGGGGATGCCCGCCACGGCGCCCCCCGGCCACCTGCCGGCCATCCGACGGCCGTCCCTCCTCCTTATAGCGTCGGCGAGCCCCTCCCCCGATGTCCTAACCCTAAACCCCCCCTGCTCGTCCCGTCCCTCGCCCGTAGGAGCTCCCCGTCGTCGGGGCCGCACCACGCCGTCGCCGCGGCTCCCTCCACCATCGTCGACGTTCGTCCCCGCCTCCCCCTCGACGGCCCTCCTCGAACCTCGCCGCCCTAGTCCCCATTCAACGGCAGTGAGCCGCCCCCCTTCTCTCCCTCCCTCTCCCCACCGTACACGCTCGCCGCATCGCCATGGCCGAGCCCGCCGTCGCGCTTGCCGCCGCCGCGCTCGCTCCGGCCATCCCTAGCTAGCGCGGCTAGCTGGGATGGGTCCGCCTCCTCCCCCCTGCGCGTAGGACCCCGCGGCCGTCCAAATGGACGCCGGGGTCGTCACCGGCATCGCTCTGCCACTCCCTGCGGTCGCCAGCGGTCGTCGCCAAATCAGGCCGCTCCGACCACCCTCCCGCCGTGGTCGAGCGCGCCAGTAGTTGCGCCTCGCCGCGCTGGTCCGTTTCGTGCCCTCGGTCGACCAAATGGGCATCGGATTCAGTCACCGGCGTCCTGCCGCCGCCCCTGCAGGTCGCCGCCGGCGCGGGCTCCGTTTGTGTGCCCTGTCTCAATGACAGATGGGCCCGCGTGGCCAGTTAATTAGATTAGGAGTAATTAGCAGTTAGTTTAAAGAAATAGTCACTAACAACCGGGTCCCACCTCTGTAATTAACTAGTGTTTAAAAATAAAACCCCCTTAGTTAGTTCTGAGACTGACTAGTGGGGCCAACCCACTGTTCCACTGGATCAGGCCGGCCCAGTCAGCTTGCTGACTGGACAGCTGGCCCACCAGTCAGCCTTTGCTGACCGGGTGTTGACCCAGGTCAACCTGGCCCACCAGTCAGCCACTATGTGTGCTGACTGGGTACAAACCTGGGTACACTTAGCATTTACTATTTTGGATAATTCGATTTAATAACTAAAAGAAATTTCAGAATATTGTTTAAACTCCTAAAATTCATATAAAATAATCCGTAACTCGGATGAAAAAGTTTTATACATGAAAGTTGTTCAGAAAAATCCCACGAATCCGAATACGCAGTCCGTTCGTCTGTCACGTGCTCCTATCATAACGAACATGGAACTTTTCCATCATTTTCGGCTGTCCGGTAGTAGCCCAAGACCCGGAAAATATCGTCAGATATTCTTCCGACCCGTCTGCGACGTGTAGTACTGCGTTAGTGCATGCCTAGCTCTGCTTATTGCCATGTCATGCATCGTGATTGCATCTGTGCTTTATATTTATTGTTTCTTCCCCCCTCATCGTACCGGTAGACCCCGAGACTGACGGTGCTGCCGGGTACGACTACGCGCCTGACGATCAGCCTTTTGCCGCAGAGCAGCAAGGCAAGCAACCCCCCCCCTTGAGCATTCTCATATCGCCCAATTCTTTCCCTCTCATTCTTGCATTAGATTTTGCTACTATATTACTTAGCTCCTATTCTGATGCATGGCCTACTTTTGATGAACTGCTACTGTACTTGTTGTCATGTCAACTACTTAGTATAGGTTGATCAATGAACCCCCCCCCCTGGGACCCCTAGTCTCAGTTGCCCCGCTTTAATTATCAGTTACTCGATCTTCATGATCGACGAGCCAGGCCCATCACATCACCGCACACCCCCTTAGTTGTACGACTCTGCGGAACTACCATCGAGTACCGAGGGTGACACCTCGTGAAGTACTCATGATGCTAGCTCTGTAGTGTAGCTAGTCGGTCGTGGTAATCGGAGGGTGATACCTCTTTGCCACTTCCGATATCAACTCTATCGTGCAACCCCCTCAAGTGTGGGACCCCCAAGGGTGATTCCTCTAAGTCCACCTTGACGGATTCATCGAGCGGGAACCAATGAGGGTGATTCCTAAGGTTCCGTCTTGATGTTTTATACACACAGTTAGTATGACCTGGTTACAGAAACATGTTGGTGATGGGTCGGCCCTGAAGGGTACCCACGGTTTGATAACAACGAGGCTTGGCCGGGCAGGTGAGGCCCTTGCCACACATCCTCGAGACGGGGCGACGGGACCGCACATCAAGGGTCGTCCTCGTCCCGCATTAATTAAATACTAATGGGTTGGGTATTTGATCTGAGTTGGTCATTGACCTTTTACGCACTAAACCTTCACTTGGGACAAGTTATGGGTACTCAGCGTCATTGTATCAGCCGAAGCTCTTCGGACGTCAGCAATGGAGCGGCGCGCGCCCGAGTGGTCCGCAATGGCACTGAGCTTGTATTAGAGGGTGCTAGGATTGACCTCGGCCGTCCACGCATCGTGCAGGAGTGCAAAGGGCAAGTGGGCCCATGACCCCTGCACGCTTAGGATTTAGACCGGCGGGCTGGCCTCTCTGTTGAGCCTAGGTAGGGTGACGACGTGTTGAAATCCCGAGGCCGGGCATGACCCAGGAAAGTGTTACCGGTCGGAGGTGATCAAGCGTGTTGGAAATGTGGTGCACCCCTGCAGGGGTGAATAAACTATTCGAATAGTCGTGTCCACGGTAACAGGACGGCTTGGAGTTGTACCTTGATCTAATACAACTAAAATTGTGACTTTAATTTGAAATGAATGTTGGCTCCAAGATTGCTTCCTCGCAGGGGAGTCGGGGAAGAATCTCTGGGCGTGGTTACTTAATAAAATTTGCTACAATAATATGACTATATATGAGATACCAGTCTACTCTCTTCTAATGCTGCAAGATGCTGAAGATGCTAGTCTTCGATAGGACTAGGCCTCCCCCCTATTCTTGCCTTCTGCAGTCAGTCCAGTTATAACCCCATTCTTTGATACTGATGCATATTTTAGTATAGTTCTGATGTCAGTCTTGCGAGTACTTTGGATGAGTACTCACCGCTGCTTTGCTTTCTCTTCCCCCTCGATACGATTGCTGCGTTCAGACGACGGAGTCCAGGAGATGGAGTACGCCGGAGACGACTACTACACCACCGCTGGAGCTTACTACTACGTGGAGGCTGCCCCCGACTAGCAGTAGGATAGGAGGTTCCCAGGCAGGAGGCCTCGCCTCGTTCGATCTGTGTTATGTTTGTGCTAGCCTTCTTAAGGCAAAACTTGTTTAACTTATGTCTGTACTCAGATATTATTTGCTTCCGCTGACTCGTGCTTGTCGAGCTTTGTATTCGAGCCCTCGAGGCCCCTGGCTTGTAATATGAAGATGTATGACTTTAATTTGTGTCTAGTGTTGTGTTGTGATATCAATCTGCGAGTCCCTAATCTTGGTCGTACGCAATGCGTGTATGATTAGTGTACGGTCGAAATTGGGGGCGTCACAGGTAGGTATGGTGGACTCATAAGGCAAAACTGGGTTTAAGGATTTTTAATGCACAAGTAGTATTTCTACTTAGTACAAGTGGAGGCTAGCAAATAGATTGAGAAGCAACCAACCAAGAAACGAAAATTCACATAAACGGACATTAACATAACTATCACCGAATAATGCACCATAAGTAGGATGTAATTTCATTGCATAACTATTGACTTTCATGCTTGCATAGGGAATCGCAAACTTTAACACCAATATTCTTACTAAAGCATAATAATTCACCAAGATGACTCACATATCACTATCATCATGTCTCCAAACTATTACAAGGAATCAAGTTTAATTTGTCCAATGATATTCATGAAAGTTTTTATTATATCCCTCTTGAATATCTATAACTTTGGGACTAGTTTCATATATTGCCATTGCTTTTGACAAGCTCAAATAAATTTAAGTGAAGAACATGAGCATAAACGTTTCATCTCTCAAAATAATATAAGTGAAGCATGAAAGAATTTCTTCAAAATTTACTAACTCTCAAAGTAATCTAAGTGAAGCATGAAGCATGAGAGTATTTCTTCAAAAAAATTAAAGCACACGGTGCTCAAAAAGATATAAGTGAAGCACTAGAGCAATTCCATAGCTCAAAAAATTTAAGTGAAGCATATAGCAATTCTAACAAATCATAGCATAATTTTGGCTCTCTCAAATAGGTGTGTCCAGCAAGGATACTTGTGACAAACTAAAAAGCAAATCAAGCAAAGACTCAAATAATACAAGACGCTCCAAGCAAAACTCATGATATGTGACGAATAAAAATATAGCTCCAAGTAAAATACCGATGGTCGTTAGAAGAAAGAGGGGATGCCACTCGGGGCATACCCAAGCTTAGTTGCTTGTTTCTCCTTGCATATTATCTTGGGGGTGCTGTAGTATCCCCAAGATTAGGCTCTTTTCACTCCTTATTCCTTCATCCATCGTGATCTCACTCAAAACTTGAAAACTTCAATCACACAAAACTCAACAAAACCTTCGTGAGATCCGTTAGTATAATAAAGTAAATCACCACTCTAAGTACTATTGAAAACCCATTAATATTTTATTATTGCCTTATATCTACTGTATTCTAACTTTACCATGGCTTATACCCTTCAATAGAAACCATAGATTCATCAAAACAAGCACACAATGCAACGAAAACAGAATCTGTCAAAAATAGAACAGTCTGTAGTAATCTGTACTCTAACCATACTTATGTAACTCTAATTTTTTTTGAAAAATTAGGAAAACGTAAAGAATTTGTATAGTAATACTGTGTTAAAATTTTAGCTCATTATCACGCTCCAGTAAAAAATAAAAATTCACGCACTGGAGTCAAAGTTTCTGTTTCAGATTCAGCATTGTTTCTACTCATCTTATGAATCATCCTAAAGGATTTACTTGGCACAAACACTAAATAAAACATAAAAAACACAATCATAAAAGTAGCATAATTGTTTCAACACTCAAAAACAGAAATAAAAAGATGAAAATAAATTTATTCATTGGTTGCCTCCCAACAAGCGCTATCGCTTTACGCCCCTAGCTAGGCATATTGCATAGATTCAAGTATTGTCATCTTTAGTTTTTGCTCCATAGGATGCTCTCATGATTGATTCATATGGCGGCTAAATTATTGTCCTAGGGAAGTGTTTCATACCATTTCTTAGTGGAAATTTAAATTTAATATTGCCTTTTTCATATCAATAACGACACCTATAGTGCGTAAAAACGGTCTACCAAGTATAATGGGACAAGACGGATTGCAATCAATATCAAGAACAATAAAATCTATGGGCACATAGTTCCTATTTGCAAGAATAAGAACATCATTAATTCTTCCCAAAGGATTTTTAATAGTAGAATCCGCCAAGTGCAAATTAAGAGAACATTCTTCAATATTGGTAAGACCAAGCACATCACATAGAGACTTCGGAATTGTGGAAACACTAGCACCCAAATCACGTAAAGCAAAGCACTCATGATTTTTAATCTTGACCTTAATGGTAGGTTCCCACTCATCATGTAATTTTCTAGGAATTGAAATCTCTAACTCCAACTTTTCTTCAAAAGATTTCATCATGGCATCAACAATATGTTTAGTAAAAGCTTTATTTTGTTCATAAGCATGGGGTGAATTTAACATGGATTGCAGCAAAGAAATACATTCAATCAAAGAGCAACTATCATAATTAAACTTTGCAATCCAAAATAGTGGGCACATCACTAGTTAAAGTTTTGACCTCTTCAAACCCACTTTCATCAATTTTTTCATCAAGATTTTCACCCTCCAAATCATTGGGACGCCTTCTAGCTAAAGTTGGCTCTACTTCAGTCCCTTTATCATTAATTTTATATTAATAAACAAGAAATCAATGGAAGAAACACCAATCACTTTAAGATCTTCATCATTTTTATGAAAGCAATCACTAGAAAACACTTTTTCTAAAAAATCTCTTTTAGCTCTAAGCATAGCGGTTCTTTTCTTACTTTCATCCATAGAAACATATAAAGATTTAATTGATTGATCAATATTAGGTGAAAAAGCTTTCAACTTGAGATTTTCTACATCATCAGAAATTATATCAATGCTTCTAGACATATCATCAATCTTATTCAACTTTTCTTCTATCGTAGTATTGAAAACCTTTTGCGCATTGATAGATTGTTTAATATTACTCTCAAGATCAGAGGGGTTCCTATTATTATTGTAAGAAGAATTACCATAGGAATTACCATAATTATTAGAGGAATTTCCAAGAAAAGGCCTAGGATTAAAATTACCTCTATAAGCATTGTTCTTAAAATTGTTCCGCGAGATGAAATTCACATCTACGGAATCACTATTTTGCTCAATCAAAGTAGACAAAGGCACATCATTAAGATCAATAGGAGCATTTTTACTAGCAACCAACTTCATAAGAGCATCAACTTTTTCACTCAAAGTACTAATTTCTTCAACCGAATTTACCTTTTACTAGTAGGTGCTCTTTCAGTATGCCATTGTGAATAATTTGCCATAATATTATCTAGAAATTTAGTAGCTTCACCCAAAGTAATTTCCATAAATGTACCACCCGCGGCGGAATCTAAAATATTTCTAAAGACAAAATTCAATCCCGCATAAATTTTTTGTATGAACATCCAAAGATTTAAACCATGAGTAGGACAATTTCTTAGCATCAATTTCATTCTTTCCCAAGATTGTGCAACATGTTCATGCTCAAGTTGCTTAAAATTCATGATTTGAGTTCTAAGGGAAATAATTTTCGTGGGCGGCAAATACTTAGTAATAAAAGCATCCTTGCACTTATTCCAAGAATCGATACTCTTGCGGGGCAAAGAAGAAAACAAAAAATTTGCATGATCCCGCAAGGAGAAAGGAAATAATTTCAACTTCACTATATCATTGTCCACATCTTTTTTCTTTTCATATCACACAATTCTACGAATGTGTTTAGATGGGACGCGGCATCCTCATTAGGAGTACCGGAAAATTGATCTTTCATGACAAGATTTAACAAAGCGGCATTAATATCATAAGACTCCGCACTAGTGGCGGGAGGAGCACTCAGAGTACTAATAAAATCATTATTATTAGTATTGGAAAAATCACACAATTTGGTATTTTCTTTAGTCATCGTGACTACGCAAACAAGATTGCAAGAAAGCAAGAGATCTGACGAGAAAAAGGCGAACGAAAAAGAGGGCGAAAAAAATGGCAATTTTGGTGAAGTAAGGGAGAGGAAAACGAGAGGCAAATGGCAAATAATGTAATTGCAAGGAGATGAGATTTGTGATTAGGAACCTGATAGATGTTGATGATGTCTCCTCGACAACGGCGCCAGAAATTCCTTTGACGTGGTTTGAGACTGCGTCGGTATTTCCCCAAAGAGGAAGGGATGATGCAGCACAGCGACGGTAAGTATTTCCCTCAGTTATGAAACCAAGGTTATCGAACCAGTAGGAGAACCACGCAACACTATGTAAACGGTACCTGCACACAAAGAACAAATACTTGCAACCAGACGCGAAAGAGAGGTTGTCAATCTCTCCACGGTAAAAAGATAGATTAGGTTGTAATAGATTGGATAGATAGATCGCACAAGAACACAAAATAAAAGAGGCAAATAAAAAGTGCAGCAAGGTATGTTTGGGTTTTTGGAATAATAGATCTGAAAACAAAAGCGATAAAAGATAGATCGGAAAGCAATATGTTGGAAAAGTAGACCCGGGGCCGTAGGCTTCACTAGTGGCTTCTCTCATGAGTATAGCACACGGAGGGTAAACAAATTACTGTTGGGAAATTGATAGAAGATCAAATAATCATGACGATATCCAAGGCGATGATCATTATATAGGCATCACGTCCAAGATTAGTAGACCAAAATGATTCTGCATCTACTACTATTACTACACACATCGACCGCTATCTGACGTGGCTTGAGACTGCGTCGGTATTTCCCCAAAGAGGAAGGGACGATGCAGCACAGCGACGGTAGGTATTTCCATCAGTTATGAAACCAAGGTATCGAACCAGTAGGAGGATCACCACCACCTAATAAGCAGCACGTGCACACAAATAACAAATACTTGCAACCCGACGCGACAGAGAGGTTGTCAATCTCTCTACGGTAAAAAGATAGATTAGGTAGCGATTGATTGGAGAGATAGATCTCTCAAGAACACAAAATAAAAAGAGCAAATAAAAAGTGCAGCAATATATTTTTGGGTTTTTGGTATAGTGGATCTCAAAACAAAATAGGCAAAAAGATAGATCGGAAAGCAATATGTTGGAAAAGTAGACCCGGGTGCCATAGGTTTCACTAGTGGCTTCTCTCATGAGTATAGCACATGGTGGGTGAATAAATTACTATTGGGCAATTGATAGAAGATCAAATAATCATGACGATATCCAAGGCGATGATCATTATATAGGCATCACGTCCAAGATAAGTAGACCGACTCCTGCCTGCATCTACCACTATTACTCCACACATCGACCGCTATCCAGCATGCATCTAGTGTATTAAGTTCATGGAAAAACGGAGTAATGCAATAAGAACGATGACATGATGTAGACAAGATCTATTCATGTAGGAATAGACCCCATCTTGTTATCCTTAATGCCAACGATACATGTGTGCCTTGCTTCCCCTTCTGTCATTGGCAAAGGACACCGCAAGATCGAACCCATCACAAAGCACCTCTTCCCATGGCAAGAAAAATCGATCTAGTCGGCCTAACTAAACCAAAGATTCGAAGAAGAAATACGAGGCTATAAGTAATCATGCATATAAGAGATCAAAGAAGACTCAAATAATATTCATTGATAGAAACTGATCATGAACTCAAAATTCATCGGATCCCAACAAACACACCGCAAAAGTTTACATCAAATAGATCTCCAAGAGACCATTGTATTGAGAATCAAAAGAGAGAGAGGAAGCCATCTAGCTACTGCCTACGGACTCGTAGGTCTATGGTGGACTACTCACGCATCATCGGAGAGGCACCTATGAAGAAGATGAACCCCTCTGTGATGGTGTTAGATTGGATCTCGAGGTTTTGAAACTTCCGGCGGCTGGATGTATTTTTCGTCGACTCCCCTAGGGTTTTCTGAATATTTGGCTATTTATAGGCGTCAGAGGCGGTGGAGAGGGGCCCCATGGAGGGCACAACCCATCAGGGCGCACCGGTGGGTTGTGCTCTCCATTTCCCACCACTCTGGCACTTCTTTCGCCCACTGGGTGTCTTCTGGTCCAGAAAAAATCTCCAAAAAGTTTCGTCGCGATTGGACTCCGTTTGGTACTGATATTCTGCAAAGTAAAAAAACAAGCAAAAACAGCAACTGGCACTTTGGCACTATGTCAATAGGTTAGTCCCAAAAAATGATATAAAGTTGCTATAAAATGATTGTAAAACATCCAAGAATGATAATATAACAGCATGGAACAAGGAAAAATTATAGATGCGTTGGAGATGTATCAGCATCCCCAAGCTTAATTCCTACTCGTCCTCGAGTAGGTAAATGATAAAAACAGAATTTTTGATGTGGAATGCTGCCTAACATGTTCATCTCATATTCTTTTCTTTTGTAGCATGGACATTTGGACTTTTAGTTGATTCAAAGCAATAGTCTAGTTTTTAACATAATGACTTCAATACTCAAGCATGCTAACAAGCAACCATGTCTTTCAAAATATCAACACTAAAGAAAGTTATCCCTAGCCCATCATGCTCAAGCATTGATCCATTCATGAAATACACTCAAATATTAGCTATACCCAATGCTCAAGTACGATCATAGTGCCCCCTAGTTGGTGCTTTATAAGAGAATATGGAGACTCAAAGTAAAAATAAAAATTGCATAAAGTAAATAGATAGGCCCTTCGCAGAGGGAGGTATGGATTTGTAGAGGTGCCAAAGCTCAAAGTTTAAATTGAGAGAGAAAAAATATTTTGGGTGGCATGCCTTTCCTGTCAACGAAAACGACAAAGTAGTTCACAATACTTTCCATGCTAGATATATCATAGGCGGTTCCCAAACAGAAAATTAATTTCATTCCTTTTTCCACCATTCTTTCACTTTCCATGGCTGGCATTATCCACGGTTTCCTTCCATACCAACACTTTCCAAGGAATTTATTATTTGACAACACAAAGTAAATATATTTTTTTCATTTTCATTTCGGGAATGGGCATCCTTATTACTGCTGCACTCTCGTGCAATGACAAGTGAATAAACACTCATCTTGAGAATAACACATCTAGCATGGAAAAATATTGGACAGTCCCTACCGTTTCATGAGCGGTACGAGCACACAAAAGAGAAGTTTATTTTGAAAATTTAGAGATGGCACATACAAATTTGTGTGGGACGGCATGGAAATACCGCATATAGGTAGGTATGGTGGACTCATAAGGCAAAACTTGGTTTAAGGATTTTGGATGCACAAGTAGTATTTCTACTTAGTACAAATGGAGGATAGCAAATAGATTGAGAAGCAACCAAACCAAGAAATGAAAATTCACATAAGCGAGCATTGAGCATAACTAACACCGAATAACGCATCATAAGTAGGATGTAATTTCATTGCATAACTATTGACTTTCATGCATGCAAAGGGAATCACAAACCTTAACACCAATATTCCTACTAAAGCATAATTACTCACTAACATGACTCACATATTACTATCATCATGTTTCAAAACTATTACAAGGAATCAAGTTTAATTTGTCCAATGATCTTCATGAAAGTTTTTATTATATCCTCCTAGGATATCTATCACTTTGGGACTAGTTTCATATATTGCCATTGCTTTTGACAAGCTCAAACAAATTTAAGTGAAGCACATGAGCATAAAGATTTCATCTCTCAAAAAGGTATAAGTGAAGCATGAGAGGATTTCTTCAAAATTTACTAGCTCTCAAATTAATATAAGTGAAGCATGAGAGTATTTGTACAAAAATTTCCAAGCACACCGTGCTCAAAAAGATATAAGTGAAGCACTAGAGCAATTCTATAGCTCAAAAAGTTTAAGTGAAGCATATAGAGCAATTCTAACAAATGATAGCATAATTTTGGCTCTCCCAAATAGGTGTGTCCAGAAAGGATACAAATGACAAACTAACAAGCAAAGCAAGCAAAGACTCAAATGATACAAGATGCTCCAAGCAAAACTCATGATATGTGACGAATAAAAATATAGTTCCAAGTAAGATATCGATGGTCGTTAGAAGAAAGAGGGGATGCCACTCGGGGGCATCCCCAAGCTTAGTTGCTTGTTTCACTTTGTATATATCTTGGGGGTGCTGTAGCATCCCCAATCTTAGGCTCTTTTCACTCCTTATTCCTTCATCCATCGTGATCTCACCCAAAACTTGAAAACCTCAATCACACAAAACTCAACAAAATCTTCGTGAGATCCGTTAGTATAATAAAGCAAATCACTACTTTAGGTGGTGTTGCAAAACCATTCATATTTTATTATTGCATTATACCTACTGTATTTTAACTTCACCATGGCTCATACCCTTCAATACAACCCATACTTCTGCAACTCTAAAAATTCCGAACAATTAGGACAACGTAAAGAATTTGTATAGAAACACTTTGTTAAAATTTCAGCTCAATATCACGTTCCAGTAAAAAATTAAAATTCGAACACTTGACGCAAAGTTTCTGTTTCAGATTCAGCATCGCTTCTACTCATCTTATGAATCATCCTAAAGGCTCTACTTGGCACAAACTCTAAATAAAACATAAAAACACAATCATAATAGAGGCATAACTGTGTCAACACTCAAAAACAGAAAGGAAAAAAGCAAAAATAAATTTATTCATTGGGTTGCCTCCCAACAAGCGCTGTCGTTTTACGCCCCTAGCTAGGCATAACGCATAGATTCAAGTATTGTCATCTTTGGTTTTCAACTCTTCAATCACACAACTAGATTTCTTCAAGGATTTAGCATGCATACTCTCGATGACAACACTTCTAGGAAGAAGACCAAAAAATTCATTTTTATAAATAGGGTCTCTTACTATTTCAACAAAGTCGGGATGAATACTAATCATTTTAAGATCTCCCTTGTGGCCACTAGGTGTAGCAACTTTGTTCTTAGTGACTTGCGTGGTCTTGCCAATTTTTACGGGAGTTTTTTCAATAGTTTTAACAGAAGAAAAAGGCGAACCTAAGTTACTAAAGATTTCTTCCAACTTATCAATCCGGCAAGGGCTCTCTTCTATCCTTTCGTTAACTACGGTTTCTTTTTTCCTTTAACAATTTAAAGGCATCTCCTGCCTTAGACCCAATTTTATTAGCAAGATTATGCATTTTCTTGTCCAAATTTTCAAGATGTTCTTTGGTAATCATCTTTTTTTCAATAGCATCTAATCTCTCCATAACATGTTCGAGAGTTAAAGTTGTTTCATTGATCATAAGAGGTGGTGATCCCACTAAGCTTCCCATAGCATTAAAAGCATCCAAAGATGGACACATCAAGAAATTCCCACCGGTAATAGTATCAAGGACGAATCTATACCAAGTGGTGATACCCACATAAAAACTGCGAAGAAGAACAACGGTAGATTGCTTATGGATAGATCTATTATGAGCATTGCAAATCCTATACCAAGCATCTTTTAGGTTCTCCCCTCCACTTTGCTTAAAATTAAGAACTTTGTTATCAGGAGTACACGCAATAAAGGAAGAACTAGCCATAATGGCAAGGCAAGAGATCTAACGAGAAAAAGGCAAACGAAAAAGAGGGCGAATAAAACGGCAAATTGGTGAAGTGGGGGAGAGGAAAACGAGAGGCAAAATGGCAAATAATGTAATTGCAAGGAGATGAGATTTGTGATTAGGATCCTGGTAGATGATGATGGTGTCTCCTCGGCGCCAGAGATTGGCATGTAGAAGAGACCACTTCCTACCCGGCAACGGCGCCAGAAACTCCTTTGACGTGGCTTGAGACTGCGTCGGTATTTCCCCAAAGAGGAAGGGATGATGCAGCACAGCGACGGTAGGTATTTCCCTCAGTTATGAAACCAAGGTATTGAACCAGTAGGAGGATCACCACCACCTAATAAGCAGCACCTGCACACAAATAACAAATACTTGGAACCCGACGCGAAAGAGAGGCTGTCAATCTCTCTACGGTAAAAAGATAGATTAGGTAGCGATAGATTGGAGAGATAGATCTCTCAAGAACACAAAATAAAAAGAGCAACTAAAAAGTGCATCAATCTATTTTTGGTTTTTGGTATAGTGGATCTGAAAACAAAAGAGGCAAAAAGATAGATCGGAAAGCAATATGTTGGAAAAGTAGACCCGTGGGTCGTAGGTTTCACTAGTGGCTTCTCTCATGAGTATAGCACACGGTGGGTGAACAAATTATTGTTGGGTAATTGATAGAATATCAAATAATCATGATGATATCCAAGGCGATGATCATTATATAGGCATCACGTCCAAGATAAGTAGACCGACTCCTGCCTGCATCTACCACTATTACTCCACACATCGACCACTATCCGGTATGCATCTAGTGTATTAAGTTCATGGAAAAACAGAGTAATGCAATAAGAACGATGATATGATGTAGACAAGATCTATTCATGTTGTAATAGACCCCATCTTGTTATCCTTAATGGCAACGATACATGCGTGCCTTGCTGCCCCTTCTGTCACTGGGAAAGGACACCGCAAGATCGAACCCATCACAAAGCACCTCTTCCCATGGCAAGAAAAATCGATCTAGTCGGCCTAACTAAACCAAAGATTCGAAGAAGAAATACGAGGCTATAAGTAATCATGCATATAAGAGATCAAAGAAGACTCAAATAATATTCATCGATAGAAATTGATCATGAACTCAAGATTCATCGGATCCCAACAAACACACCGCAAAAGTCATTACATCAAATAGATCTCCAAGAGACCATTGTATTGAGAATCAAAAGAGAGAGAGAGGAAGCCATCTAGCTATTGCCTACGGACCCGTAGGTCTATGGTGGACTACTCACGCATCATCGTAGTGGCACCTATGAAGAAGATGAACCCCTCCGTGATGGTGTTAGATTGGATCTCGAGGTTCTGGAACTTGCGGCGGCTGGATGTGTTTTTCGTCGACTCCCCTAGGGTTTTCTGAATATTTGGGTATTTATAGGCGTCAGAGGCGGTGGAGAGGGGCCCCGTGGAGGGCACCACCCATCAGGGCGCGCCGGGGGGCCCCTAGCGCACCCTGGTGGGTTGTGCTCTCCACAGCCCACCACTCTGGCACTTCTTTGGCCCACTAGGTGTCTTCTAATCCAGAAAATATCTCCAAAAAGTTTTGTCGTGATTGGACTCCGTTTGGTACTGATATTCTGCGAAGTAAAAAACAAGCAAAAACAGCAACTGGCACTTTGGCACTATGTCAATAGGTTAGTCCCAAAAAATGATATAAAATGATTGTAAAACATCCAAGAATGATAATATAATAGCATGGAACAAGCAAAAATTATAGATACGTTGGAGACGTATCACTATCCAGCATGCATCTAGTGTATTAAGTTCATGGAAAAACGGAGTAATGCAATAAAAACGGTGACATGATGTAGACAAGATCTATTCATGTAGGAATAGACCCCATCTTGTTATCCTTAATAGCAATGATACATGCGTGCCTCGCAGCCCCTTCTGTCACTGGGAGAGGACACTGCAAGATCGAACCCATCACAAAGCACCTCTTCCCATGGCAAGACAAATTGATCTAGTTGGCTTAACTAAACCAGATATTTGAAGAAGAAATACGAGGCTATAAGTAATCATGCATATAAGCGATCAAAGAAGACTCAAATAATATTCATGGATAGAAACTGATCATAAACTCAAAATTCATCGGGTCCCAACAAACACACCGCAAAAAGTCATTACATCAAATATATCTCCAAGAGACTATTGTATTGAGAATCAAAAGAGAGAGAGGAAGCCATCTAGATACTGCCTACGGACCCGTAGGTCTATGGTGGACTACTCACGCATCATCGGAGAGGCACCAATGAGGATGATGAACCCCTCCATGATGGTGTTAGATTGGATCTCGCAGTTCTGGAACTTGCGGCAGCTGGAAGTATTTTTCATCGACTCCTCTAGTGTTTCTGGAATATTTGGGTATTTATAGAGCTCAGAGGCGGTGGAGGGGGTTCCTGAGGCGGCTACAACCCACCAGGGCGTGCCCTGGTGTCTTGTGGGCCGCCTCGGCTCCCTCTTGGTTATTTCTTTGGCCCACTGGCTTCCTTCTGGTCCAAAAAAAATCTCCAAAAAGTTTTGTCACGATTGGAATCCGTTTGGTACTGATATTCTGCGAAGTAAAAAACAAGCAAAAAACAGCAACTGGCACTTGGCACTATGTCAATAGGTTACTCCCAAAAAATGATATAAAGTTGCTATAAAATGATTGTAAAACATCCAAGAATGATAATATAATAGCATGGAGCAATCAAAAATTATAGATACGTTGGAGACGTATCAAGATGTTGGCAAGTTTTAGCAAATATATCAAGTCAAGCACACCCTACACATGTGATACTTGTGATATGCGTTGGGTTTTTCGTGAAGAGGAACGGGTAATTGCAGCACAAAGTGGGTAAGTATTTCCCTCAGTTATGAAACCAAGGTTTATCAAACCAATAGGAATATCAATCCTCAACCATCTTCAGCGGCTGCACACAGATGAACAAACAACTTGCACCCAACGCCGGCAAGAGGGTTGTCAATCCCCTTGATCTCGTTATTTGCAAGCAAATGAGTTGTGTAGATAATTGTTGATAAATATAAATTGCAAAATAAAATAAAAGGTAAATAAAGGCAGCAAGGTAATTGTAGCGTTTGTAAATATATAAGTGAATAGACCCGGGGGGCATAGTTTTACCTAGCAGCATCTCTCATGTAGGCAGCATACGGTGGGTAACAAACTACTGTTGGGCAATTGATAGAAAAGCGGATAGTTATGCTATTTTCATGGCAATGATCATGTGTATACATGCATCACGTCCATAAACAAATAGGCCGACTCCTGCCTGCACCTATTACTATTACTCCACTCATCGACCGCTATCCACCATGCATCTAGAGTATTAAGTAAAATAGAGTAATGCATGGAGAACGATGACATGATGTAGACAAAGTAAACTCAAGCAATATGAATGAACCCCGTCGTTTTATCCTTGGTAGCAACAACACAAAGACGCATCTTGTCCCCTTATTTGTCACTAGGATATAGAAATTCGTCAGGTTGAACCTACCACAACGCACCACTCCCACCGATGAAATATCAATCTACTTGGCCAAAGCACATCAATAGATCAGAGAGCATTACAAAGCTATAATGATCATGCAATTAAGAGACAATATATATCAGAGGTATCTCAAATACTTTTCATGAATAATCTAAACATAAACCCACAATTCATCGGATCCCTACAAACACACCGCACAATAGGATTACATCGGATAGATCAAAGCGAAGATGCGACGATCATTGTATTGAAGATCAAGAGATAGAGAGATTGCCATCTAGGTACTAGCTATGGACCCGTAGGGTCTGGGGTGAACTACTCACACATCATCATGAGGGCATCAAGGTTGATGAAGAGGCCCTCCGTGATCGATCCCCCCTCCGGCAGGGTGCCGGAACAGAGCTCCAGATGGCCTCGCGATGGAGCAGAGACTTACGGCGGCAGAAAAAGGGTTCCGGGACTGCCTTCAGAGTTTTTGTAATATTAGAGAATTTATAGGCTGGAGAGGGACGTCGGGAGAGCCACGAGGGGGCTACCACATATCAGGGCACGACCCCCCCTCCTAGGGTGCGCCCTGGTGTGTGGTGGGGCCCTCGTGCGCCTCCCGACCTCCTTTCGAAGCTTCCATGTCTTCTTTTGGTCTAGAAAACATCATCAAAAAGTTTCATGGCAATTGGACTTCGTTTGGTACTGTAAACCTAAAAATCCAAAAACATGCAAAAAACATCAACTGGCACTGGGCACTGGGTCAATAGGTTAGTGCTAAAAAATATTATATATTGGTAAATAAAGACCCAAAAAGTATCCTAGAATGATAATATATCAACATGGAACAATCAAAAATTATAGATACATTGGATACGTCTCAAGCATCCCCAAGCTTAATTCCTGCTCGTCCTTGAGTAGGTAAATGATAAAATAGAATTTTTGATGTGACATGCTCTCCATTATGTAATCTTATTCATGTATGCTCATTGAGAAAAGATGAATCAACAAATATTAACATAGCAATATCTAAAGTGTAAGAAACAGAATTATTAATCTTTTAAAAGTATATGATCCTTAAGGAATGTTTACCCCCCCCCCCATTCATCTTATTATATTAGCAAGGCATGGCTCCATCTTCACCACATTAATACAAATGTCAAGCACCACGGTGTCCAAGTCAGGCAATTGGTTTGTACCTTTTCAATATGCATCAACTTTTTATTCTTCACGCAATACATGAGCGTGAGCCATTGGACATAGCACTTAAGTGGAATAGAGTATGGTGGTAGATATCAAAGGGGTAAAAAGTGGAGAAGATAGTCTCACATCAACTAGGCGTACCAACGGGCTATGGAGATGCCCATCGATAGATGTCAATGCAAGGAGTAGTGATTGCCATGCAAATGATGCACTAGAGCTATAAGTGTATGAAAGCTCAAATGAAGCTAAGTGGGGTGTGCATCCAACTTGCTTGCTCATGAAGACCTCGGGCATTTGAGGAAGCCCGTCATAGGAATATACAAGCCAAGTTTGTAATAATGAATAGGTAACTCCCACTAGCATATGAAAATGATATATCATGAGACTCTCTACATGAGGAGCATGGTGCCACTTTGAGGCACAAGTGTGGTAAAAGATAGTAGCAAAATCCCTTCTCTCATTTTCTCTCATTTTATTTTTGAATTGATGGTGGGCTCATTTGGCCTCCCCCATCTTTATTTTTCGTCCGGAGTCTCATCTCGATTTGTGGGAGAATCATCGCCTCCATCATTCTTTCCTCACTGGGACAATGCTCTAATAATGATGATCATCACACTTTTATTTACTTACAACTTGATTGGGAGAAGTGATATGAAGATATGACTCTGTATGAATGCCTCTGGCAGTGTACCAGGATGTGCAATGATCTAGCGTGACATGTATCAAAATATTATGAACGGTGGCTTTGCCACAAATACTATGTCAGCTCTATATGACCATGCAAAGCAATATGATGATGAACGAACTAGTCATGTGAAGTGACGATGGAATTTGCATGGCAATATATCTCGGAATGGCTATGGAAATGCCATGATAGTTAGGTATGGAGGATGTTTTGAGGAAGATATAATAAGGAAGATATAATAAAGCGTATCATGTCACGGGGTTTGGATGCACCGGCGAAAGTTGCACCGATCCTCGAGGTGAGAATGGGCTATGCACCGTACCGAAAAGGCTAGCAAATATGAGAAGGTGAGATTGCGTATGTCCATGGTTTCACATTAGTCATAAAGAACTCATATATTTATTGCAAAGTTTTATTAGTTTATCATAAATCAAAGTACTACTCGCATGCCCCGAGGGAAGAGGTTGGGAGGAGTTAACCATCGCGCGCTTCCGACCGGAAACAACACTAGGATTTCAACGAGGAATAGAAATGCTCACACATCATAACCATGCCTCTTTAATTTTTTAGATGAACAAAAAGGTCAACCTTTCTTAATATCGACACTTTTACGGTTTAACAATTATGAACTCACACCTTTTTCATATTACCACACCAATATCATTGACCCACAATTTCTATATATGTGCTACTTGATGGTTTTGATTATCACACATTGAATACCTAATATTTTTGGACTAGTCTTATGACCCATGCAAATTACCGTCACTATTTATTAACTCTCAAACAAATATAAGTGAAGAACGAGAGTGAAATCATTTCTATAAAATCGACATGCCACCATGCTCAAAAAGATATAAGTGAAGTACTAGAGCAACTACTAAGCTCAAAAGATATAAGTGAAGCACATAGAGTATTCTAACAAATTATGATGAAGGTGTGTCTCTATTAAATAGGTGTGTCCAGCAAGCAATGATTGTGGCAAACTTAAAGTAAAAGCAAACAAAATCAAACGACGCTCCAAGCAAAACTCATATCATGTGACGAATAAAAATATAGCTTCAAGTGACATACCGATGGATTGAGATGAAAGAGGGGATTCCTTCTGGGGCATCCCCAAGTTTAGACGCTTGAGTCTCCTTTAAAATATTACCCTGGGGTGTCTTGTGCATCCCCAAGCTTAGTCTCTTGCTACTCCTTATTCCTTTGTCCATCATGATAACACCCAAAACTTGAAAACTTTAATCACACAAAACTCAACAAAACTTCGTGAGATCCATTAGTATAAGAAACATATTGCATACTTGAGATACTGTTATAAATTGATTATTATTTCATAAATGCATAATATTTACTGTATTCTAACTTCTCCATGGCTTATACCCCCCGATACAATCCATAGCATAATCAAAATAAGCAACTATGCAAGCAAAAACAGAATCTGTCTAAAACAGAACAGTCTGTAGCAATCTGTAGAGAACTTATACTTATGTAAGTCTAAAAATTCTGAAAAATTAGGATGACCTCGAAACTTTGTATATAAACACTGTGTAAACATTTCAGATCATTATCACGCTCCGGTAAAAAATGAAAATTCCTGTACTAGAGTCAAAAGTTTTTGTTTTGTTTCAACATCGATTCTACTCATCTTGTGAGTCATCCCAAAGGCTTTACTTGGCACAAACACTAATTTAAACACAAAAACATAATCATTACAGAGTAAATAATCATGTTATTAAAAACAAACAAAAGTTTAAAGCAAAAATTTAAAGATAACTATTGGGTTGCCTCCCAACAAGCGCTATTGTTTTATGCCCCTAGCTACGCACAATGCATAGTTTCAAGTATTGTCATCTTTGACACTCCACCCATAAGTAGCTCTCATGATTGATTCATAATGTGGTTTAATTCTCTTTCTAGGGAAGTTTTCCATCCCTTTCTTTAATGGGAATTGGAACCTTATGTTTCCCTCTTTCATGTCAATGATTGCACCTATAGTTCATAGGAAAGGTCTTCCAAGTATTATGGGACAAGTATGATTGCAATCAATATCAAGCACAATGAAATCTACAGATACATAATTTTTATTTGCAATAATAAGAACATCATTAATTCTACCTAAAGGTTTCTTAATGGTAGAATCCGCAAGATGCAAGTTAGGGGAACAATCTTCAATATTAGTGAGACCAAGCACATCACAAAGAGTTTTAGGAATAGTTGAAACACTAGCACCGAGGTCACACAAGGCATTGAATTCATATTTATTAATCTTTATCTTGATAGTAGGTTCGCACTCATCATGTAATTTTCTAGGAATAGAAACTAGAAGCTCAAGTTTCTCATCATAAGCTTTTATCATAGCTTCTACTATATGTTCGGTAAAAGCTTTGTTTTGTTCATAAGCATTGGGTGAGATAATAATGGATTGCAAAAAGGAAATACATTCTACTAAAGAGCAATTATCATAATTAAAGTCCTTGTAATCCAAAATAGTGGGCACATCACTAGTTAAAGTTTTGACCTCTCCAAACCCAAGTTTTTCAGTTTTAGCATCAAAATCATCACCCTCCAAACAAACGGGACGCTTCTCAACTAGAGTTGACTCATCCCCAGTCTCTTTATCATTTATATTCAGAGAAGTAAATAAAGATTCAATAGGAGAAATACCAATCATTTTAAGATCTTCATCATGATTCTGGTAAAAATCGGGAGGAAGAGCTTTTTCTAAGAATTCCCGCGTAGCTCTCAACTTAGCGGTCCTATCCTTGCTTTCATTAATAGATATTTGGATAGATTTAATAGCATAATTAAAATCATGCTTAGGTGGCAAAGCTTTATTTTTAAGAGTTTCCACATCTAGAGCAATTATATCCATGTTTTTAGCCAAAGTGTCAACCACATGCAATTTTTCTTCTACCATAGTGTTGAAAATCTTTTGAGAATTAATAAATTCTTTAATTGTGTTCTCAAGATCAGAGGGTATCCTATTAGATTTTTTAGAAGAATTTCCATAAGAATTTCCATAGTTGTTAGAGGAATTATCGGGATATAGTCTAGAATTGAAGTTTCCTCTATAAGCATTGTTATTGAAATTATTTCGCGAGACAAAGTTCACATCAATAGCATCATTATTTTGCTCAATCAAACATGAGCATTTTTACTAGCAACCATATTCATAAGAGCATCCACCTTTTCACTCAAAGTAGTGATTTCTTCAACAGAATTAACCTTCTTACCGGTTGGAGCCCTTTCGGTATGCCATTGAGCATAATTTGTCATGATGTTGTCCAGAAGTTTGTGGCCTCTCCTATGGTCACATCCATAAAGGTACCACCTGCAGCAGAATCTAGAAGATTTCTAGACACAAAGTTTAGTCCAGCATAGAAGTTTTGGATGATCATCCAGAAATTTAAGCCATGTGTTTGGCAATTTCTTATCATCAATTTCATTCTCTCCCAAGATTGTGCAACATGCTATTGACCTTGCTATTTAAAATTCATTATTTGATTTCTAAGGGAGATGATCTTAGCAGGAGGAAAATACTTGGCAATAAAAGCATCTTTACACTTATCCCATGTTCCAATACTATTACGAGGTAAAGATGAAAACTAAGCCTTAGCTTTATCTCTTACTGAAAAAGGAAATAATTTTAATTTCACAATATCATTATCCATATCCTTTTTCTTTTGCATATCACATAATTCAACAAAGGTATTAAGATGTGACGCGGGATCCTCATTAGGACTTCCCGAAAATTGATCCTTCATGACAAGATTTAGCAATGCAGCATTAATATCAAAAGCCTCCGCACTAGTGGCGGGTGGTATAGGAGTACTAATAAAATCATTATTATTAGTATTTGAGAAGTCAGACAACTTAGTAGTATCTTGAGCCATGGTGACCGAACAAGCAAAGTAACAAGCAAGAAAAGTAAACTAGCAAGCAAAGTAGTAAACTAGTAACAAGCAAAGATAAATATTTTTATATTTTTGATTTTTATGAGACAATCTAAATATAACAGCAAATAAAAAGAAGAACAAGTGAATGAATTTTTTGTGAAGTTACTTGATAGTTGATGATGATATTCCCCGGCAACGGCGCCAGAAATCCTTCCTGATACTTGTGATCTACGTTGGGTTTTCCGTGAAGAGGAACGGGTAATTGCAGCACAAAGTGGGTAAGTATTTCCCTCAGTTATGAAACCAAGGTTTATCGAACCAATAGGAATATCAATCCTCAACCGTCTTCAGCGGCTGCACACAAATGAACAAACAACTTGCACCCAACGCGGGCAAGAGGGTTGTTAATCCCCTTGATCTCGTTATTTGCAAGCAAATGAGTTGTGTAGATAATTGTTGATAAATACAAATTGCAAAATAAAATAAAAGGTAAATAAAGGCAGCAAGGTAATTGTAGTGTTTGTAAATATATAAGTGAATAGACCCGGGGGCCATAATTTTACCTAGCGGCATCTCTCATGTAGGCAGCATACGGTGGGTAACAAACTACTGTTGGGCAATTGATAGAAAAGCGGATAGTTATGCTATTTTCACGGCAATGATCATGTGTATACATGCATCACGTCCATAAACAAATAGGCCGAATCCTGCCTGCACCTATTACTATTACTCCACTCATCGACCGCTATCCACCATGCATCTAGAGTATTAAGTAAAATAGAGTAATGCATGGAGAACGATGACATGATGTAGACAAAGTAAACTCAAGCAATATGAATGAACCCCGTCGTGTTATCCTTAGTAGCAACAACACAAAAGACACATCTTGTCCCCTACTTTGTCACTAGGATATAGAAACTCGTCAGGTTGAACCTACCACAACGCACCACTCCCACCGATGAAATATCAATCTACTTGGGAAAAGCACATCAATAGCTCGGAGAGCATTACGAAGCTATAATGATCATGCAATTAAGAGACAATATATATCAGAGGTATCTCAAATACTTTTCATGAATAATCTGAACATAAACCCACAATTCATTGGATCCCAACAAACACACCTCACAATAGGATTACATTGGATAGATCAAAGCGAAGATGCGATGATCATTGTATTGAAGATCAAGAGATAGAGAGATTGCCATCTAGGTACTAGCTATGGACCCGTAGGTCTGTGGTGAAGTACTCACACATCATCATGAGGGCAGCAAGGTTGATGAAGAGGCTCTCCGTGATCGATCCCCCCTCCGACAGGGTGCCAGAACGGAGCTCCAGAGGGCTTCGCGACGAAACAGAGACTTGCGACGACGGAAAAAGGGTTTCGGGACTGCCTTCGGGGTATTTGCAATATTAGAGAATTTATAGGCCAGAGAGGGACGTCGGGAGAGCCACGAGGGGGCCACCACATATCAGGGCGCGCCCTAATGTGTGGTGGGGCCCTCGTGCGCCTCCCGACCTCCTTCCGAAGCTTCCACGTCTTCTTTTGGTCCAGAAAAAATCATCAAACAGTTTTGTGGCAATTGGACTTCGTTTGGTACTGTAAACCTGAAAAGCCAAAAACATGCAGAAAACAACAACTGGCACTGGGCAAGGGTCAATAGGTTAGTGCTAAAAATATTATAAATTGGTAAATAAAGACCCAAAAAGTATCCTAGAATGATAATATATCAGCATGGAACAATCAAAAATTGTAGATACGTTGGAGACGTATCAACATGCAAGTCTAAGAGTATAGCAACGGAAAGTAAATACATGCATATATAAGTAGAGGGAAGGGATATGAGGATCAAACGCAATGGGGGACACAAAGATTTTTCCCGTGGTTCCGATAGGTGGTGCTATCATACATCCACGTTGATGGAGACTTCAACCCACGAAGGGTAACGGTCGCGAGAGTCCATGGAGGGCTCCACCCATAAGGGTCCACAGAGTAGCAACCTCGTCTATTCCATTACGGCTTACGTCCACGAAGGACTAGCCACACTCGGGGTAGATCTTCACGAAGTAGGCGATCTCCTTGCCCTTACAAATTTCTTGGTTCAACTCCACACACGAAGACGGAGGCTCCCAAGCGACACCTAACCAATCTAGGAGACACCACTCTCCAAAAGGTAATAGATGCAGTAAGGATGATGAACTCCTTGCTCTTGTGCTTCAAAAGATAGTCTCCTCAACACACAATCACTCTCTCACAGATTTGGCTTGGTAGAAGAGGTTGATTGGGTGGAAATCAACTTGGGGAGGCTAGAAATCAAGATTCATATGGTTGGAGTGGAAGATCTTGATCTCAACACATGAGTAGGTGGGTCTCTCTCAGAAAATGGATGGGGCAAGTGTTGGTTTGTTCTGAGTGCTTCCTCTCTCAGTGAGAGGTAGGTGGAGGGGTATATATAGGCATCTCCAAAAATCCAACTATTACAACATTATTGCCCAACTCGGTGAAACCGAAGCAAAAACTCGGTTGCACTCACTAGTGCAAAATGTGGCAACTTTTGGCGTTTTGGTGAGACCGATATATAATTCTCGGTGGGTCCGATTTTAGCCGACCTAGGCAGTTTCCGTTTTCGGTGTCACCGATTTCTAAAACTCAGAAATTCCGATTCTTAGAAATTAGCTACCCGAGAGTTGGTCAATGATTTCGGTTGCACCGAAAAAGGACTTTGTGTCACCGAGAAGCTAGGGTTTGGCTTTGGATCTGCCTATGGTAAAACTCGGTAGGGACGATTAGGAAATATTGGTGGCACTGAATTTGAGTGATAGGGTTTAGACAGAGTATTTTTGTGGGAGAATTCATGAGTATTTTTGGTGGCTAACTCTAAGCACTTGAGCAAACAGATCATCATGGATACCTCATCCCCTTTTAATAATATTGTCTTTGCTATGGACTCAAATGTGATTTCCCACAAAATGCAAAATGTAGAGTCTTGAAGCTTGATGCCAATTGATGTTCCTTGCATCTAGGGGATCTCCACACAATCCTTTGCCAATCCATTCATTGAACTTTTCCCGAAATATGCTTGATAAGATCATTAGTCCAATGAAATATATGTTGTTATTAATTAGAAAAACCACCTAGGGAGAAGTTGTGCTTTCAATCTCCCCCTTTTTGGTAATTGATGACAACATATAGATCAAAGCTTCGATAGGGATATAATCAATGAATAGCATCGTCGCTTTCAGAAGTATGTGATAAGCAAGAGCTCCCCCTAAATTTGTGCACTATTTTTAAATTTGCGTTTGAATGCAAATGCACAATCGATTAGGATCATGGGAAACTCTTCCATGTCACACACATCTTGGTGGTGCGCATAAATGATATGAATGGATTACAATGCACATAACACCAAACATGAGTGAATGATCATCATATAAACATCACAAAGATATGAAATAGTAGCATCAAACACAAAGCGTATGATCAAACACCATGAAGATTTAGACAAACAAAACGTAGGCCAAATGTTTTAAAACAAAGAAAGCAACCAAAATGCAACACTCTCTCTCGAAGCCCTATGATCTATAACACTTATCCCCCTTTGGCAACAAGTTACCAAAAATCTCGAAGGTATAGAGCTAAGCGTCACTCTGGGCTTGATCTCCACCATGAGATGATGAAGCAGCTCCGGTGGTCGTGGAAGGAGTCAATAAGAGAGCGTCGGCAAATGCTTCAGCAGAAGTCCTCTGGGCTGGTGGAGTAGACACGGGAGGTGCTGAGGGAGCTGATGCAGGTGCTGATGAAGATGGTCTCGTCTCTGAAACTCGCACGGCAGAAGATCTGACCTGTGTCCTGAACAGAGTGTGAGTCTGGAGAGGAGGACTGTCATCATCATCACTAGAACTAGAGTTGGGGCTTGGCACTGCATCCACTTCCTTCTTCAAAGCATTGACTGTGGTGGTCAGTTCAGTCACCTTGTTGTCCAAGTCATGAAACTTGGTTTCCACGATCCTCTCAAGGCTCTTCTAGTTCTGCACAAGCTCGTTGATGTTCTTCTCCGTACCCTGAATGGTGCTGATAAGATAGGCCATTTGATCACCTTTTGTCTTCAACACAAGAGCACTAGTGGCTCTAGCTGCCTCAACCTGGGCCTCAGCCTCTATATTTGCCTGTGCAGTGGATGAAGTGGGGTGAGAAGGATCCATCACCACTACATTGTCCTCATAATCTGGCTGGAGGGGCATGTATGGTCGATCAAGTAGATATATGCTCTTCCCAACTTTGGAATTGATGAGCATCTGGATGTAAGGAGCATATCCACAAGATCTGTTCTGATCAGCAGCTATCCTCTTGATGGTCTCAACAATCAGATCCATCACTCTAAACCCAGTGTGGCTATCCACATGATGCAACATGTTGATGGAATAGCCTCAAATCGTCTTGTCATCACCTGACATGGGAATCAAAGTATGCCTGAGAATAGTATTGGTGGTAAGCAGACCTGCTTGCAAGTAGTAGACTGAGCCAAGTTTATGTGTCCTCACATATGCCATGGGAATGGGGTTATACATGTTGGCCATGGAATTGTGGTTCATCTTGGACTCAGAATACACATCAAGATCTCCTTCTTGCACCTTTGGAGCTCCTAAGATGGCAGCCCACTCATCAACTATCGTCTGGTATTTGGTGCCTTCAGTCATCCATACAATCTTCCCATCTGGATAAAAATGAGTTGTGGAATAGAATTGCATGATCATCTCATCATTCCAAGCTGTCATCTCTCTGCCAACAAAAGCATCAATGCCAATGGCCTTGAAGTTTTCTAGCACATGAGGGAAGTAGTCTTCATTCTCCTTGATGAACTTTCAATCAACGTATCTCATGTCACTCACAGCTGTACTCTTGTCTAACAAGATAGCTTCATAAAAATCCTGTTGCTCCTTAGTGTGGAAGCGAGCATCAACAGCTGTACTTCTCCTGATAGCATAGGGATCAGCAGCTCTCCACTTCCTGAGCCCTTGATCCTTTCTTTCCTTCATATTCTCTGCCACTGGATGGTCATTGTTGTGGTCTCACAGGTGAGGTCTCAGTTTCCTCAAAACAACAATCTCTTCATCATTTGCTGCAACATCTCTGGAAGTTGAACTCTTGTTCTTATCAGCAGCAGGGATGTCTCTGGTTGTCCTCTTAGGCTTGGCAACAGCTGGCTTGGCCTTGGGAGCTGAGGGCTTAGCCTTAGGATGAGGCTTGCTAGGCATTGCATTAGCCATAAGCTTCCTTTGCTTGGAAGGAGGAGGGTTAGCAGCTGGTTCCTCCTCTTCCTCTTCCTCATGCTCAGTTGGGTCTTCATACATGGATGTTGGCCTTCCAACCACATGGATAGTTCTCCTCCTGACTCTCTTTGCTGGCTTCTAGGCCAAAGATTTTGACCTTCCTGATGAACTGGGGTTCTCCAAAGATAGAGAAATCCCTCTCTTTGCAGCAACTGACTCTGGGATCTTTCTGGCAACAGCTCTTTGTTTCTTCTCTTGCTGCTTTTTGGATGTTACCTCATCTGGTACAA
The DNA here is from genome assembly GCA_039707655.1 of Elymus sibiricus. Classification (NCBI taxonomy): domain Eukaryota; kingdom Viridiplantae; phylum Streptophyta; class Magnoliopsida; order Poales; family Poaceae; genus Elymus; species Elymus sibiricus. The sequence continues at coordinate 75,631,746 of CM077663.1, read as the reverse complement.
AGTCAGCATCCTCCTCATCTGAATTTAACTTCTTCCTGGACTAGTGCCAGCATCAAGATCTGCACTTGGCTGCCTTGGGAGCTAGGGGTGCTAGGGTCTGAAGAACTAGCTTCTAGACTAGTGCCAGCATCAAGATCTGCACTTGGCTCTCTGAAAGCATTCTGACTGTCATCTGAACCTGACATAGCCAAGATCTGACCCTATGAATTAGATTTAGAGGAGTGGAATAGATGAGCATCACAAAATACAGGTATTTTTGCAAAATTTGAGCGCAAAAACTTAGTTTAAGATTTCCAATGTATGGGTTTCGGTTCTACCGAGTATAACTTTCCAGAGCTTCCGAGACAGACAACCTCATTAACAGAAACTTGGTCACGATTTTTGGTTTTACCGAAAAGTGACTCGGTCTCACCGAGATTGTTCTCAGAAACCCTAAAATCCAGATCGGTGACACCGATCCGTTTCCACTCGGTGACTCCAAGACGCGTACGGCGGAAACCTAAACCTAAAAATTTCCATTCGCCTATCTCTATAGAATTTCCTCGTGGATAGAAGTATTGCAAATCGTGGCAAGATATCGAACAAGGCCTAATGCGCATGAATCAGACATGGAGCGCAAGAGGGTTTGGAGATTTACCCTAGCTTGGTGAAATATCATCTACAGCGGCAACAACAGGGGCGATTCCGTTGACGGCGGCGGATTCCTGTGGCGAGGGCGCATGGGAAGTAATCGACAAAGTCCTGAAGACGAGAGCAGAGGCAGCAGTGGGTTGCGGCGGACCGAAGGTTTGAAGAAATTTTCAAGTTCGGGCCCGCGGGATATAAATACCCAACCACTGTCGGTGACACCGAAAGATCCAAATCGGTTCCACCGAGATGTCTTACTGCCTGTTGGCAGGGCAACTCGGTGATGCCGAGATTTTTCTATCGGTGGTACCGAGGTTCAAAAATCAATCATAATGCTTCGGTGGACCGAGTTTTGAGAGTTGGTTACACCGAGTGGCACATGGGAGGTTTTGGAAGTCAGCCCTTGTCGAAACTGTAGCTCCGAGCGCTCCTCACACGGAGAGTCCAAGAAGTGCTTGCTCAAATTTTGTGATGGAGCATGAATAGAATTTGAGACGAGAAAGCATAGATAGCTAGAGGGGGTACTTAGGCATTCTTGTGCATCCAATTGGCCAGAAAATGAAAGCCAAATAACAACAATTGAATGTCCTCGAATGAGTGAAAATATGCATACCAACATGCCCACACAATAAGATGTCAAATAAAACATGGCAAACATACAAAACCACTCTAGTATCTAGCAAGCACTTTGGCAATGACGGAGTCATCTATATATGAGTATATTGACTTAGGAGCCAAGTAAGAATACTTGATCATAGGTCATACTCATCGTTTAAGAACAAGTGGGGTTGCCACTTTTACATAAAGCTTTTAATGTGTTCACATCTTAAGAGATGCTTTGACTCAAGTCTTAGAGTAAAGCTCTCCCTTGATGTGACATCCCCCCTAAGAGGGACAAACTAACCTTGGGTTTTGTCGTTGAAGACTTCATGTAGGTGTTGTAGTAGTGGATGCTCATAGTTGATGAAGATCATCTTGAGTTGAGAGCCATCCTAGTTGTTTTGTACTCTTCTCACCTACATGGGTTAGTCCCACACAAGGAACAAATACAAGGATACCTATGGACATGGAGTGAAACACATATGAGATGATGTCCATTGATTCATTATTTACCTTGTCCCTTGCTTACCAATGAGGGAATTGTGACTCCTTGAACTCTTGCATAAGGTTGGAGTTGATTGCGTTAGTTCTTGCCAATGATGAATGTGAGTGAATTTTGTTGGCGGAGTCATCCCTCAAGAACTTCTCTAGTTCTTCTTCTTGGGGACCCACATCAACTTGATGGGGATCCTTGGAGTTGAAGTAGCACTTGATGAAGTAGAGCTTGTAGTAGCTTTGGGAACCCACTTGACCATGGCTAGGGATTCTTCTTCAAATGTGTCAATCTCCTCTTGAAGCTTGTCTTTGCCCTTGATCTTGTGGTCTTGTGGTGGGAGGTCATATTGAGCATTTGCTCCCTTAGAGAGAGTAGGATCATACTTCTCCTTTTGGGGAACAAACTTGGGGTATTGACCTTGTTCCCATTCAACTCCATTGGCATTGAAATAGCCAATGCCTTGGTTCTTCTGGTGCCAGCCTTGCTTGCGCACAATCTCCTCACATTGCTTACTTCCGGTAAGACTCTTGTAGACACCTTTTTCTATAATTCCTTTCAATAAATCATTTTCTTTCTCAAGTGTAACTTGACTAAGAGAATCATTAGTGGAATCAATAGAAGTACTAGAAACAACATCATTGGTTTTAGCATTAGTGTTGTTGTTACTAGATGAAGAACCTTTCTTGCCTTTGTTACTAGTTTGCTTAGATTTAACTTGTGGCACAAATGTGGACAAGATTAGTCGTTTGGCAGAAGAACTCTTCTTTCAAAGATAGTCATTGATAGCTTTAAGAAACTCATGTTCTTGCTCTAAATTTAGCTTCTCGAAGCGTAACTTCTCATGAGTTCTTAGAATCTCTCTATGATCTTCTTGAGTATATTCACGAGCTAACTTAAGAGTGTTTAATTCCTTAGTTAGACGCTGAATCTCCTTCTTATCATCATCACATGACTTATCTTGACTAGCATGATTATTATCAAGTTCATTTTGACTAATATCACTAGTTTTATCAAAGAGTAAGTCATCATCTCCTAGTAAGTCATCCTCATCACTATTAAAGTCAATGTATTCGGGGTATGGTACCTTGGGGCCTTTAGCCATGAAGAAACTTCCACTTCCTTCATTTGGTGAATCAAATATGTCATAGGAATTGGAGGATACGAGTGCTAGTCCGGCAACACCTTCATCTTGACTATAGTCGGAGTTGGAGTGGTAGCCTCTCTCGGATTGGTTGTCAGAATCGGAGCCGGAAACCCATTCACCAACATGAGCTTGATGTCTTCTTCTTGTGTAGTTCTTGGTTTACTTGTCCTTCTTCTCCGAGTCATTGCTTCTCCGGGAGGGTCTTCGTTCATATCGATCTTCTCTACTCCTTCTCTCTCTACGAGGTGACTCATCTCTTGAGCTTCTTATTCTAGGTGACTCTTCTCTTCTTTTATGGGGGGTCGTGCACTCATTGGAAAAGTGTCCGGGTCTTCGACAATTGTAACAATTTCAGTCATGACTAGAGGAACGCTTCTCTTCATATCTTGAGTTGGAGCTTCTCTCTTTGCCTCTATTCTTGTAGAATTTGTTGAACTTCTTAACCATGAGGCTTATCCCTTCATTGGTAATAAGGTTGTCACTTGTGGTAGCGGGAGTGTCACTCGTAGCTTTGTATGCACCGCTTGACTTGGTGTGAAGATTTTCTTTGTCCTCGAGTGACATTCATGAGCAACAATACTTCCAATGACTTCCGTAGGCTTGAGATCTTTGTAGTTTGGCATCATTTGGATCAATGTGCACACGGTGTCGTACTTTCTATCCAAGGCTCTAAGGATCTTCTTGATGATGAATTTGTCAGTCATCTCTTCACTTCCTAAGCCGGCAATCTCATTTGTGATGAGAGCAAGCCTAGAGTACATTTCCGCGGCTCCTCCACCATCCTTCATCTTGAACTTGTCAAGTTGACTCTATAGCACATCTAAGTTAGATTCCCTGACGGATTCAGTTCCTTCGTGCATATCGACCAAATTACCCCTGCGCTTTCGTTGGCTGGCCTTAGTCCTCGTTTTCCTTGTGTTTTGTTCCCCCGGACGGTAGGCTAGCTCCTCCCTCTCCTCCTTTCCCCAAATCTATCGCACTGAAACGCTACTGCCGCTTGACCTCGGTTTCGGCGGCAGCTCCGGCTCGCCGGCTGGCCGGCGCTACGGCTATTCGCCCACCCTAAGCTAGCCCCAACCCACCGCAGCACTGTAAACAGTCCAGGCGGCATGAAATGTGTACAGGTGTTGCGATTTCAGGGGAGAATCAACCGTGGGAGGAAGTAAGTTACTGTAATCGCCAAACCTATTCGATTTAGTCTGTTGTACTATGAAATTAGTTGGGTCGTGCGTTAGGTCACACGTAGGCTGGTGAGTAGAACCTTTTTATTTTTTCAATTTATGTCGTGTTTAGTTCAGAACCAAGTTCACTTAGATCTAGTTCCCATCTTATTCTGACAGTAGCTCATCGTGTTCTTGCGAAGACTACGCACCTGAATCAGTTCAGTACCTCATGTGGTAGCCAATCTTCGGACCTGGTCCGTTCTTTCTACCAGATAGCAACATCCAATTTGATCAAAGATGGTAACGCTATTAGCTTTGTAGACGACTGTCTTGAACTTGATTTTACGAATGCTTCATCACTGTTTGGTAATAATGGTAAAAATCTTCCATTTTTAGACGTTAGCGATCAATTGGAAATGCCCGAGCATTATCGAGGTGTGTCAAGCACAAATTTTACGTTTTCACACAGGAGCCGGGCTCATGAGGAGGCTACCATGGCCTCAACTAACTATCATCGGTCTAAATCCATCCAACAACACCAGGTACTGCCTTGTTGTAGGAGATGACTAACATTGTTTGAGTGTCGATGCCACTCTGGTCGGTTCATTTGTTTGTATTGCCTTTTATTTGTGATGTGACCAGTCGCCATTAACGCAGGTGGTTCCGAGCATTGAACTAGCTTTACATACTGAAGCATCAGGTAAACCCACCCCGATATCAAACTTGGCTGGTTATGGCAATACACATGGTAATGAGCAGACCGTTGTTAGTCGCAGTATCGATTACCCACTATCTGAACAAAGTTATGAAGTAAATGTAGAACGGGATGTTGGTGGCTCCACCGACAACCCGCTATCCCACTTTGATTCAGCCAACTGGTTAGGCCAATTTTCTGTATTTGAATTATTGTACATGGCGGGAGACAACGGAGGAGTACCGTCCACAAACGCCTCAAGCCATATGAAGGATGTAATCGAAAGCGACCTACCAGCATATCGCCTCAGTCCTCTCAAAGCGGTACATCATGCCACTACAATTGTAATTGCGTTTGCCGATCTAAAAAGTTACATTGTATGTATGATATGTCTCCAACGTATCTATAATTTTTGTTTGTTCCATGCTGATATATTATCATTCTGGGATACTTTTTGGGTCTTTATTTACCAATTTATAATATTTTTGAGTACTAACCTATTGCCTCAGTCCTCTCAGTTGTTGTTTTTTGCATGTTTTCCACTTTTCTGGTTTACAGTACCAAACGAAGTCCAATTGCCACGAAACGTTTTTATGATTTTTTCTGGACCAAAACAAGACCTGGAAGCTTCGGGAGGAGACCGGAGGCCGCACGAGGGCACCAGCATGCAACGGGGCGCGCCCTGATGTGTGCTGGCCCCCTCGGGCGTCTCTCAACGCCCCTCTCTCACCTATAAATTCTCATATATTCTAAAACCCCTAGAGGCAGTCTCGAAACCCTTTTTATGCTGCTGCAAGTCTCTGTTCCGTCGCGAGGCCATCTGGAGCTCTCCGGCACCCCGCCGGAGGGGGGGATCGATCACAGAGGGCATGTTCATCAACCTTGCTGCCATCATGATGATGTGTGAGTAGTTCACCACAGACCTACGGGTCCATAGCTAGTACCTAGATGACAATCTCTCTATCTCTTGATCTTCAATACAATGATCATCACATCTTTGATTTGATCTATCCGATGTAATCCTATTGTGCGGTGTGTTTGTTGGGATCCGATGAATTGTGGGTTTATGTTCAGATTATTCATGAAAAGTATTTGAGTCACCTCTAGATATTAATATTCTTATTTGCACGATCATTATAGCTTTGTAATTCTCTCTGATCTATTAGTTTGCTTTGGCCACGTAGATTGATCTATCTTCAGTGAGAGAGGTGCGTTGTGGTAGGTTCAACCTGACGGTGCTCGATATCCCAGTGACAGAATAGGACAAGGCACGTCTTTGTGTTGTTGCTACTAAGGATAACATGATGGGGTTTATTCATATTGTTTGAGTTTACCTTGTCTACATCATGTCATCGTTCTCCATCATTACTCTGTTTTACTTGATACTCTAGATGCATGTTGGATAGCGGTCGATGAGTGGAGTAATAGTAATAGGTGCATGCAAGAGTCGGCCTATTTGTTTATGGATGTGATGCCTATATACACATGATCATTGCCGTGAAAATCGCATAACTATCCACTTTTCTATCAATTGCCCAACAGTAATTTGTTACCCACCGTATGCTGCCTACATGAGAGATGCCGCTAGGGAAAACTATGCCACCCGTGTCTATTCACTTATAAATTCATAAACGATATTATTACCTCGCTAACTGATGAGGATGCCTACCCTGGGTAGGGTCATAGGCCTGACATCTGGGGCCCACCAATGGCCCTCCAATGTCTTCAAAGCCCCTGGACAGAGATTCATTCGGATGAATATAGTCGTTAACTCGGATGTCTCATTTCACTCGGACTACTCGGCGCCATTCGGACAAACGGAAGCTCAGACGACCAGGAAGACAGAACGTCAGTAGAATTCTAGTAGTCACACATTATGAGTTAATTCGCTATTACCAGTAATGGCGTGTTAATCAGCCATTCCTATAACGCAGTATTCATTGACATTAACTACCTAATCATGGCGCTCAGCCGGTGGTGGCGCACTCTATATAAGCCACCCCCGGGCGTCGTGGCAAGGGTTCCGACCCCCTGTAATCCTATACCTCCATAAGCAAACACAACCGCCTCCGGGCACGGAGACGTAGGGCTGTTATCACTCCCGAGTGAGGCCCGAACTCGTACAAACCGAGTGCACACTTGAGCCGTAGCTAGACATCGCCCCTTCATTCGTACCCCCTAGTACTATTGTTAGGATCATTCCCACGACAGTTGGCGCCCACCGTGGGGCTGTGCATCTAGCGAATTCTGGCGCAGGTGGAATTTCCATTTTCTCGTTCATCATGAACGCTTTCGGCGGCGAGATCCTCTTTGGGACCCTCAGCTTCGCCATCGACAATTCGGCGTGGCTGCAGGAGGCACCGCTGGACGCTGAGGCACTACCCGCCCACGGCGCAGTGCACTTTAGCGCGACGACGTTCGGAGTTCTCCTCTGACAACCGTCTACACCCTATCGACCGACTTCTCCGACTCGTCTTGCGGCTTCTCGCCGGCGCTCCGGGCGCTCTCGGCT